>CM045991.1:23464165-24664165 GCA_025175895.1 Wurfbainia villosa | reverse complement strand
AAATACCACAATGCGGATTAAATATCCATCCATCCGGTGTGAGATGGGATCAGCTGGCGGAGCTCCGAACGTCCAAGGAATCTTCTACGTTATCCAGGCGACGAAGCCCGAGTCCGGGGTGAGTATAAACTCAGAGGTAATATATAGAAAGTGCATGAACAACATATAAGGATAGATCTACAAGTATACATGTGAAGATCTACAGGTATACAGCATGAGTCCAATAGACATACAGTCATATCCAAATCTAATAACAAGTAACTACAGTAAAGTCATACTCAATGTATATACTAAACTGATCAACTGAACATAAAGTAATGTACCAATGCACCTGACGGTCTGCAACACCATAAGCTATATCATCCTGACATGTCACGCCCCGAGGGAGTCTCTGCCAGACGAAAATCCGGCAACACCTCCCCTGTACGGGTGACAATACCAATTTTTATACAAGGCCTACACGGCCACTATACATCGGTCAACACGACCGGAACAAAAACATCTACACACGCAGATCATAAGGCCTCAGGCCAACCATCATAGTAAATAAATGAAATCTATAACATCTAGACTTACCCCTTCTGCCATCTGAGCAGGAACATACAACCAAACTAATTGAAGTCCATAAGGACACCACAATTATTCCCAAACTTCCATAAGTACATAACCACAACATCAGGACCTATACATATCCTCTATACAAAATCCAAAACCAATAGACCAATAAAACCTATTCATTTCGACGAGGGGGATTGACAGCTGGACTCTCCTAACAGCATCATCCTGAAATAAATATAAAACCACGGGGTAAGTTCAAAGAACTTAGCGGATACTAGTCGATATGAATAGTAAGAAATAGCTAACAATAATAATCATGCCCGAAGATCTCATATATATGGTAAGCAAGAAATAAATGCAAAGGATTTGTACTCACGAGTCTCCTACTCGATATAGGAGCATGTGCCCTACTATAAGAGATAAAGTCATCACCATATAAGAATATGAATCCAGTATGCATGTCAATCATATGCAACATCCAAGGCATCAATACAATAATGCGAAACACAATACAAATGCAATCCGTGCAAAATGCATGCAGTGCATATGACATGGTCACCTCGACGCCTGATCGGCCGCCTCACGCGATGGTGAAGCCGAGTGGGTAGGGCTATGACAAAGTTACGTATTATACGTCTTTGTCACAAAGTGAATGAGATCTTTGTCGAGTACACCTATCCTCCTGCCCCAAACATAGTGGTAGAGCTAAGCTCGTCTCCGGTTATGCATGGGCGAGAGGAGGATCCTGCCTACCACGTTGCCTCGTACCCATGAGCGGAGTGAACTGTTTGGCACACACACACCCTCGATGTACCACTAACCCATGAGTGGCGGTGTGTGCGAGATATATTTGGCTGCGGGCTCGACAATAATGGAACCCGTCCGGCCGGCATGCAATCATGCAAGATGGTGCATGACACTAAAGCATGTAATACCAACTAACATCGTATCCGAATAATATGCACAATAAAAGGTACATATACATGATCCAAAATAAAGCGAAAGTATAACTATAAAAGATCAAATGTATGTCGAATAGGCATAATAACATGCAAGGTAGATAAACATGAACTATTATAGCTATAAATATCTATCATATCTACATGACTATGTCAAAAAGACAAGTCATAATACCCGCCTTATATAAATTGCTCGAAATGTGAAAACTTCATGTCAGTGGACCTGACTCGTGATAAAAACCTACATATAACATAATTATCCTCAAATCCAAATACACGACATCGATCGGATAAATTCTACATCGAACTGTATTCACTTAATCTCGAATCTAGCACAACACCTCGATACACCCAATTCGCCATCCACGATGGAACGAAAACCCAAATAGCTATCTCGCGGTCGATACACATTACGAACCATTCATAGCTCACTTAACATACCAATTCACGGTCGTACCATGACAATCGAACCTCACAACCATTTCAAATAAAACATCTTAGCCCTCACGGGAACCTCAGAAATCCATCCCACAACCCCTATTATCATGTGTACCGTATTCAAACAAAAGCGCACCTCGTTCTATTCAGACAAAGCGAGTCCTCTCTCTCTCATAGCCAACCCATGTCGGCTCCCGGCCTCACCCAATCCAGAACCCCAAATTGACAAAGAAAAAAAAATTAAGATATATACGGCAATTAAAATTCCTCGGAAATTTCCCTCAACCCATTCACGAGCAAGTCGTTGCCTAAATCTCGATTTTGAGCTAGCTCGGCGAGTCATACGGTCAAAACCCCATGGCGCCATGCGCTCCAATCAAGCCCTAGATTAGCGCGGTGTAAAGAACGGAATGGGGAAGAGATCGAGAGATTGGTGATGCATAGGAAAACGTGTTGGCGTCGCTTAGAAGTGGTATGGTGGATATAGACAGCGCACCAGCGCGGTTCTTGGCGTGTGCATACGACGCCGAGGCGGTGGCGATCGCCCGTGGAAGGGCGGCGATGGTCTGAGAGTGAAGGAATCGAGCTCGAGAAAGGCGTTGGCCAATTGCGAAACAAAGTCGAAGGCTCTTGCGTCGAGAGTCTTGTAGGAAGAGATCGGGCGGAAAATAGGAAAATATAAACCTAAGGTTTAATATCTAATTAACCCTAGGTAAATAAAATCTATTACCCCTTAAAATATCATAAGACATCTCATTTAAATTTTTAAAACTATCTAGAAAATTCCAATGGGCATTTTCCAAATTAACCCAGCAATATTTTTTTTTTTTTTATTTATTTATATTTTTTTTTTCGATATCTTACATTCTCCCCTACTTATAAAAATTTGGTCCCCAAATTTCCTACTCAAGTACTAACAAGCAATGTCACACTGCTCAACTCAAGTACTTAGGGAAAACCACACATCAAGTACTAAGTAGGGTACTGAGCTTGAATCTTTTCCTCAAGCTCCCAAATAGCCTCCTCATCTGTGAGGTGACTCCACCCGACCTTGACAAGCCGCACTATCTTGATTCGTAACTGTCGTTCTTGAAATCCAAAATCCGTACCGGAACCTCTACGTAAGTAGCATCAGGTTGAATGTAACCTGACATATCTGATAGAATATGTGTAGAATCTGACACATACTTCCTCAGCATGAACACATGAAACACATCCTGGATACCAGCCAAAAACGGTGGTAGCCCTAGACGGTAAGCGACTGCTCCGATGCTCTCCAAAACCTCAAACCAATGTATCTAGGAGCTAGCTTACTACGAAGGTCAAATCTCTTCACCCCTTTCGTGGGTGAGACTCGCAGGAATACATGATCACCAACAGAGAACTCCAAAGGTCTCCGTCTACGATCTGCATAACTCTTCTGGCGATCCTAAGAGTCGGTCTTCTGAATCGCTAAGAAGTGCGCTGATTTGGTTAGTTGGTCAACGACCACCCAAATCGTGTCATGGCCTTGACGTGTCCTAGGCAAACCTCCACAAAATCCATAATGAAATACTTCCACTTCCATTCCGGAATCGGAATTTCCTGAAACATCTGTTCCTTAAAATAATGCAACTCCGGAAACCATTATCCTCCTCGAAGTCAGAGACGGGGAATTATCTTTTCACAAGAGACGTCCATCTACCGTACAAAATCCACTCCACCACACACTCTACAAGTGCGTGGAAGGCTATCGCGACCAAACTTCCTTGTTACAACCATTCGTGTTCGGCTACTCTATAGTAGCTATCGATAGAGCTAGCCAAAACTCCATGAGCAGTCCTGCTCTTCACCTCTACAAAACAACATAATCACTGCTAAGTCCACGTCATATATATGACGGCTTATCTCGCAGTCCTTTATCTGCCGTATGCTTAGGATACGTCTTATTCAATAGCATTGGAATCGCTACGATCCCCGAAAGGTTGCATCCATATACACTACCCTTCCTTCCACACCAGCATGATTAATCAACACTGGCGTAAAAATCAACCATCGTCTGAGCCCTGAACTAGTTTCACAAGCTGCAGACCAAGTAAATTCCATCACCTTCCTGGTCCAACCAGTCAGCGATGTAGTACCGCTAGAGCATCCTATCCATATCTATGGTAATAATCAAATCAATACCAGGAAAACCACCATCTACGGTGGCCGAGTAACTCCTACTATCACCATCAGCGGTGGCCAAATTCGCGCCTCAACTAATCCAATCGTGTCCGAATACACGATTTCCCAAATCCCTAGACGAATAAGTCGACAATAAGTCTAATAAGATAATCAAAAGCTCAAACAATTCGTACCAAGTATGAAATTGTCATCGCTACACACATGTATTCTCTTTACTCTAAGCTGATGATATAAAAATCATCACAACGACAATGATAATGAGGACACCATGTCACTACAATATCATCACACCAATCACCAATCAATCCTAGAGTATATATAGGTATCCTATAGTGATCTAAATAGATCATATATATCCACAATGAAGGATATTCATTTCCTTCTCACTACGCATTCTATCGATAATCGATGCATAACCTCAGGTTCATCTCTCTTTTAACAAAGAGTTAGGATCTTTCTGGAAGAAATTGCAGGACGGATAAATGTCCGCTCAATACCTCCTATAATAAGGTAAAAACGAGCTTTCATCGTCTTAACCAAATATATACACGCCTTATCCATAACCAAATCACTAATAGTAGGGACTGATATTTTCTGAGGGTTTACTCCTTGACCTTCAAATGGGTGACTAGCAGGCCAAATCCCTAGCTTCCTAATTCGACATCAGTCGACACCTCTAAAGAATACGTACCTCTGAAATCATCATTAGATTACTCAAGATCAATACGTCATCGAACTCGTCCACGCCCATGAGTAGGGGCAATTTCACTAAGTCAATAGTTTTCCTAGCCACAAAAGTGCCGTAACTACTAAAGACAATACTTTTCCTATAGCTCAGAGATATCCTTCAGCTTGCTTGGTCTCAAAACACGAGAACTCCCAAAAATCCAAGGAAAATAAAATCCTCGAAACACAAAACCCGCAAACCAAAACCGTAAACCAATAAAATTGTCACGTCCTGGGGGCATAGTCGTCATCCAAATGACAAAAGAGCCCCTTAGTGACAATATTCCGAAATCCATGAACCAAATCTGGTAAAAACCTCGAAATAATTATAGAAATATAAGTATTTCAATAACTGCATGCATGCACAACTAAACATATATCAAACAAAGAAAAATAGTTTTGTGACACCAAATCAAATTGCGACCAAAAATTCAAAGTGCATAATCAAAATGCAACACCGATAAAGTAAACAAAGCGGCATCCCGACGATGCCGGGAGACAAGCACGGCAACGAACTCTCTGAGCGACTCGAAGGTAGGTCAACATGACACGTCCTCCATCAGTTAACCTAGAGGATAAATGAGGAGGGGATAAGTACAACCACTCTGTGGATGTATAGACAATAGTGCATAATCATAATGCACATAATGGAAGTCACAGGGAACAAGCTAGAGTAACCCAACCCTCAGAGTACCAATATCAGTCTGCAACTAACCTAATCAGCAGTATAATAAATATACCTGCAACATACACAACCACTGCAACAAGCAGTGCACATCCAGATACCACGATAAAGTCTCGTGGCTCTCACACAAAAAGGAAACTATCTATGAGCTACCTCGAACGTAACCCATGGGCCGACAATCAATAGCACGGTCTACGCGCAACTATATGCTACCACGAATGAGACTCGTGGATAGACAGGCTGTATATAAATATCTAATTATCGACTGCAGGCATTAGCATACTATCACCAATAGGTCGCGTGAGCAGTCGATCATCCTAGGTTGTTAAACCTCGGGTTATCCAATACATCCAGATAAAACGACCATTGATGTCGACAAAGATCATCGATTTATAATTAAACCCATTGAGGCGGTCAAGCGAGGGTTTCAACACCTCTAATACGAAATGTTTATCAAATACGATAAAGATCATCAACTTATAAATAAATAAGTCGAGATGATTAAATCTAGCATTCCAACCCTTCTAACATGATCGGTATCAAGGTCGATCAAAATCATAAGTCCACTAATAATCGTGTCGAGACGATTAATCATAGGGTTTCATCCCAACTAACAGGAAACGCCTATCAAAGCCAATAAAGGCCACAAATCTACTATCAAGCCCTTCAAGAGGGTTAAGCCTAAATTATATCGTCCTACCAGTTCAATCATGCATGCCCCAATCTGCTACCACGAACATATCTCGTGGGTACTTAAGACGTAAAGTAGCTATCTTGCTACGGACATCATACAATCCGATTATCACCAACTCAACGAATAACGCAAGAGTATACCCTTCTGATGAGATTATTTCAACCATACATGGGAGACCTATTCGACCTCAAATACAAAAAGCCCCTTTAGAAACTCTCACAGAACTTTCTCAACCACGAATGGGTGATATTGTTGATGTATAAATATAAACAACATTATATACCCTCTAAGGATTAATCGCATCCTAATCATATGACCTCTACTAATCCGATCACCATATCAGCTGAAATAGTAAATGTATAAACATATACTAATATGCACATCCGGGTTATTACACCTAGGGTTCCAACACCTAGGGTTCCACTAATGTTGTTTCATTCCTGAGATCCGCTCCTACAGAATAACTTCATCTAAGTTATTCTATTTCTACTAGTCTTAATCATGGTATCCACCGCAAAAACTCATAACCATAAACATATAACAAGCTGTCTAATAAACAACAGCATAGTCCTACTAATGGAAATCAATGGCCGAAATTAATTAGGGTATATCTAAAGGGTCATGCCAGATCAAAGTCAATGCCAGAACAAAGTCGAGGCAATATATAAATAAAGCATCAGATGCTTATATATACTCTAAACTACATAAGCTATGTAATCATGTCCTCATACCTTCTACGAATTTATCCATCTTAGTCATATTATTCAACTAGTCTAATAATCCTAATACTAGTCAAATCCTAAGAGGTAAATATCTTATCATTTATATCACAATGATAACTAGCTACGTATAGCAGTAATAGCAATTAATAACCAAATGCTATCTATAAACCAGCAACCTAAAAATCTAATTGTCAGCGGATATTCAAAGTTAAAACAATACTAGATAAAACATGATATCACCGCATAACCAAAATATAACCAATATAAATATGTACTAAATCTAGAAAATTTTCTAGAATGTATTTACTGTTAGTGTATGCAGGAGATGTCACTGTCATACAAATCCCCATATTGACCTCGTCGATAATACCTCAACATAAAAAATCGCTTCTGAACTGCATAACCCCAAAAATACCCAGCTAACTCCGCCAAACTCGCTAACTCCATAAACCCAAAGACCCTAAGGAACTAAACCTACGCTCGATACAAATAAATTGTCACGCCCGAGGAGTCCCCGCCAGCAAAAATCCGGCAAAGATCTCCTCGTGACGGGTGACAATACCAATTTTATACAAGGCCTACACACTATACATCGGTCAACACGACCGGAACAAAAACATCTACACACGCAGATCATAAGGCCTCAGGCCAACCATCATAGTAAATAAATGAAATCTATAACATCTAGACTTACCCCTTCTGCCATCTGAGCAGGAACATACAACCAAACTAATTGAATAGTCCATAAGGACACCACAATTATTCCCAAACTTCCATAAGTACATAACCACAACATCAGGACCTATACATATCCTCTATACAAAATCCAAAACCAATAGACCAATAAAACCTATTCATTTCGACGAGGGGGATTGGCAGCTGGACTCTCCTGACAGCATCATCCTGAAATAAATATAAAACCACGGGGTAAGTTCAAAGAACTTAGCGGATACTAGTCGATATGAATAGTAAGAAATAGCTAACAATAATCATGCCAAGACAGCCTCATATATATGGTAAGCAAGAAATAAATGCAAAAGGATCAGACTCACTGAGTCTCCTACCGATATAGGAGCATGTGCCCTACTATAAGAGATAAAGTCATCACCATATAAGAATATGAATCTCAGATGCATGTCAATCATATGCAACATCCAAGGCATCAATACAATAATGCAAAGAAACACAATACAAATGCAATCTGCAAAAATGCATGCATATGACATGGTCACCCCCGACGCTACCACCGCCTCACACGATGGTGAAGCCGAGTGGGTAGGGCTATGACAACTGCACTCGCCATCATCGCTTCTCGAGTGACCGAGTGGACAGGATGTTTGCCGGAGTACACCTATCCTCCCGCCCCAAACATAGTGGGGAGCTAAGCTCATCTCCTGTCATAGACTGTAGGAGGGATCCTCGCCGCTACCACGCTGCCGCTACCCATGAGCGGACTCAATGAGTTCGACAGAGCAATGACACACCCTCCCGATGTACCACTAACCCATGAGTGGCAAGGTGTGCAGTCATGTAACCCGCCGCGGCTCAACAATAATGGAACCCCATCCACCAAAGATGCAATCATGCAAGACGGGTGCATGACACTAAAGCATGTAATACCAACTAACATACGATCCAATAATATGCACAATAAAAAGGTACATATACATGATCCAAGTAAAACAGGAAAGTATAACTATAAATCGATCAAATGTATATGTCAAATAGGCATAATAACATGCAAGGTAGATAAACATGAAAACTATTGCAAGCTATAACTATCTAGCATATCAACGACTATGTCAAAAGACAAGTCAAAATACTTTATATAAATTGCTCAAATGTGAAACCTTCACGTCAGTGGACTGCCTCGTGATCAAAACCTCGCATATAACATAATTATCATCAAATCCAAATACACGACATCGATCGATAAATTCTACATCGAACTCAGATTCACTTAATCTACCGAATACGAGCACAACACCTCGATACACCAATTCGCCATCCACGGATGGAACCAAAACCCAAATAGCTATCTCACGAGATCAATACACATTCGAACCATTCATAGCTCACTTAACATACCAATTACTACGGTCATAACCGACATCAACCCAATCGTAACCTCACAACCATTTCAAATAAAACATCTTAGCCCTCACAGCCGAACCTCACAAGAAATCCATCCCACAACCCCTATTATCATGTGTACCATATTCAAACAAAAGCGCACCTCCCATTCTATTCACCGGAGCAACCCAAACGAGTCCTCTCCTCTCTCACAGCCAACACACTGTCACACAGCCTCTTCACTTTCACCCAATCCTACTAAGTAACCGCAGTCGAAATTGACAAAGAAAGAAAAAGGTAAATTAAGATATATACCAAGAATTAAAATTCCTCCGACAGAATTTCTCAACCTGTTCACCGGAGCAAGATCCGTCGTTGCCCTAAATCTCCGATTTTGAGCTAGCTCCGGCAGAGTCACAGCTTCTGGTCAAAACCCACTGCCGACGCCATCGTCTGCTCCGACAGAAATCCAAGCCCTAGATTAGCACGCGGTGTCGAAGAACTGGAATGGGGGAAGAGATCAGAGAGATTGGTGATGCATAGGAGAAAGGCACTGTGTTCGGCGTCGCTTACAGAGGAGTGGGCGGCTGATGGCCGTGGATGGGGGCGACGAGCGCACCGAGGCCGCGGTTGCTGGCCGTGTGCATGCGACGCACGGGGCGACGGCTGGCTGGCGATCGCCCGTGGAAGGAGGCGGCGACGGTGCTGCCGAGAGTGAAGGAATCGAGCTCGAAGGAGAGAAAGGCGGCGTTCGAGCGAAATCGGGCCAATTGCTCGAGAAACAAAGTCGCGAGAAGGGAGAAGGCTGCGCGTCGAGGAGTTTGCGGCGGAAGAGATCGGGCGGAAAATAGGAAAATATAAACCTAAGGTTTAATATCTAATTAACCCTAGGTAAATAAAATCTATTACCCCTTAAAATATCATAAGACATCTCATTTAAATTTTTAAAACTATCTAGAAAATTCCAATGGGCATTTTCCAAATTAACCCAGCAATATTTTTTTTTTAATTTATTTATTTTTATTTATTTTTTTTTTTCGATATCTTACATGACAGATATACAATAACATAACCCATATAATGTACCAGGTCAATCCCATACCTGACCAATACTCCAACATATGAACAGTATATGATCACCTGTAATAACAACCAGGTCTGTACCACACAATGACATGATGCTAATCAAATGCATATAACAGTCTGAATCAACGCATGTATCATGCTCAACACATAGCAGTAAATAAAATGCAAATGACATGTATCATGATGAACAAGCATGTGCAACAATCATAGCTCAATCAAATGCAGCATCTCACAGGCATATGTAAAACATATATCAAATACATGCATACATATATATCAGCAATGCATATGCATGGTCATGCCTGCGCACCCAACTCGCTACCACGACCCCAGTGTGGCCTAGGTGGCACGATATGACAACTATCCCGACTCCAGCTGCCACCACTCTCGAGTGACCGAGTTGGGTAGTATGAAAACGAAGAGCTAGCCCGCTATAGAGCTATATGCTACCCACACGGGGTCCTCGCCGCTAGCCGCCCGTCCCCTACCCATGAGTAGACGAGCACCGCACCCAGACAATGCACATCACACGACCACCGCCTATAGTGGTGGGTGAGTGCGCTAACTACCACTCGCAAAGGGCCAAGTGCGCATCTCCAGCTACCACCATCCATAGTGGCCGAGAACGGCACGCACAACAATGCTCTACCCTCAACCCTGCAACCACTACCCCGAGTGGCCGGGGAGGCAGGATGACTGACGACACGTCTCAACCACAAGGAGACCTGGGCCTCAGCATGCATGTAGTGTAATGATGCATAGATCCATACATGTATCCTCGCCACACTCCCTATCCCACGGGAAGGCCTGGTCAACAAAAAGTCAATTATGCGAGGACTACAATCCACAAGACTCTCTCTATCGCACAAAGAGTCATACTCATCTAACAATCAACCACGCTAAGACCTCTAGTCAGTAGAGATATACAATCGATCGTCCATATAACCATACACAGACACACAATCCATAATGGATATACCATCACACTAGGACCTCTAGTCCATGGTCACATACTGACAACCATACACTTATCTATACACAGACAACTAGATCCATCATAAATGCACCACTAATACGGATATGATATATCAATCGACTCCATAATCCAAACCATCACCTAACCCTAGTGATGTAATACAGTAACCCAATCTGAAGTCACAAAGATAACCCTAACCACATGTACTTACTGAACATCTATCAACTAATACATAATAGGGTTTATAGTTCCTATCCGTGCTAGATAATCAATGAGTAACAGAGTATATATCTCAAAGGTCAAGGCAGTACAAGCATGTGATTAAATAAGAGTGGATTTAAGGTAAACAGGTATAAACATATATCCAAATTTATGCACTAGAATTTGATCAAAACTACCGAACCAGGTAGATATTACCCACCTGATACGAAGCTCGAATAATCCTCACGATCATGGACCTGCTTCGTATTTCAAACCTGCAAAATAATAGCAACAATGATTAAGTACAAGCACAAGTCAAGTATACGAACTAAACACTACTTCGTTTCTAGGTTCGCATCCTTTCCTCGTCTTCGAGTTAGAAACTCATCTATCCCAATCTGATACACCATAACCCAACTCACAATAGATTACTGACATTCACAAGCTCAATTAAGATAAATAGATCTAAACACACTCAAATCAACCTCACCACAACCCCATCTTTTATAGCAACACCATCAAATCATCCACAGATCAAACAATCATCAATTGGACTTCACAGCTTACTTCATGAATCAATTCTAACCTCCTATACAACACACATCCTGCATAAAAATCACCATACTTAATCCATGCTGAATTCCAAGTATAGGTATTAGATCTTGCTTACCCTCATCAGCACAGCTTCAAATCCATCAACCCTTAACAGAAACCATCGAATACCCTAGGCATAGACACCATGAAAATACAACAATTATCATTGAACAGAAAGGTAACAAGGCTTACCAAATTCAGGTTCCATGCTCCACTGCATCCACTGCCGACTCAATAGAGCTGAGCTCTCAACCTCACAATCCATCAACACAGCAAAACCAATAGAGCAGCCAACCCAAAAACCCAATCCACCGATGGCAGCTCCAACACCGCACCAAATGTAACACTCTTCACTGCCATTCACTCCACGACACAAATCTGGAATACCTTTGAACCAAACAATAAAAAGAAAAGAAAACTGAGTTATAACAATGCTGTTTACATCGATAGAACTATCAAGTGTCGACAGCACTGCCCTAAACACTGGAGCAATCCAAACACAAGCTGAAATCAACCACTCCCAATCCATGGTGAAACCAGAAATCTAACTGAATATATAGATTAATATAAGACTTACCAACCCTTGGAATTCACAGACGTTGCTCCTTCCCTAACCACATTTGCCGACGACCATTAAGCTTCACAAAACTGTCCAGACACCAATTGAAGCTAAAACGAGTAAATCCATAGCTATAACCTAGATCTCATCTCAAAGTAAGAAGGAGATCAACTCTTACCTGGCTACGATGCCAATGGAGCTGATCCGGCTTCCCTCGTCGTCGGCAGAGATCAACGGCAGCTCACTGTCAGCAGAAACGAAGCCGCCACCGATCCCTTGCTCCAACGAAAACGCACCCAACTCACACTCAACATAGCAGCAACCAGCGATCTTCCCTCGACCCGAACCTTCCACCGAGAGAGAGCGGCCGTCGGCAGCAGATGGCTCACGGAGGAAAAGAATCGGAGAAATCGCGAGTCGTGTGTGAGGAGAGGGAGAAGAGCGATCGCGAGAGAGAAGTGAGGCGAATCGGTCCGTTTGGGGAGGTTTTTTCATAAGTCGGCCATAGGTGGTTGAGCTAGCCTAGGTCAAGTTCGAGTTAACCCACTTTAATTTAAATCTTTCAATTAAGTTTTAATCCTCCTCGTATGGACTCGTTTTGAATCCGAAAAAATTTATAAAAATTCCACGAGTTAATTCTCAATTAACAAAGGCTATTATTTTTTTTTTTTTATATCTTACATTCTCCCCCACTTATAAAAATTTGGTCCCCAAATTTCTGACTTGTGTACGAGTACGAGATGTCACACAATCATCTCCAGTATCTGAAGAAAAGTCACACACCTCGAGTGACTAAGTGGGGTATTGAGTTCGAATATTATATTTCAACTCTTATATACACTCTCAATCAACCTATTAAAAGGTAAATAACTATACCAAAGTGGAGTTCTAGACTCGTAACTGATGGAAGACTTTGCCCGAATCGTAAGGTGAAGCATGAATCACCATCAGAAATGATACTCAAGGATACTCCATGGATATAATTCCATCAAGCGATCCAACAAAATTCATCTTACGGCTCGGAAGAAAATGAGCAGACCTAGCTAATCGATCATCGATTACCCAAATCACCTCAAGTCCTTTCCGATTTCTAGATAATCTCCCAACACAGTCTAACGCACTAGGCTCCCACTTTTATCTCGGTACGTAACCCTACTGGTCACTAATATTCCACCTTTGCTTGTTGGCATACCCAACATCAAAACTATGCAATCAACCGTGTCCCATATATCGTTCCACCAATCGGAACGTCTCAATACTCACTATTTTCGGATACACTCCGAATAAATCATCACTCTCGAATGAAGAGTCTCCTGAAACAACTCTTCCTAAAGCGAATGCAACTTTGGAAACTACCATCCTTCCTAGAGACGAAGATTTATTCTCACAAGAGAAATTAATCTAATGTCCAAATTCACTCTGTCAACTAGAACTGAAAGTAACTGGAAAGCTATAATGACTAATCTCGCTAGTTTCTCAACTAGCATACACATAATATACGTCTCATTCAACTGCATCGGGATCCCTCCTAATCCCTGAAATGATGCATCTACGTACAATACCCTTCCATCCATATCGGACGGATTAACTAACACTGACACAAAAGTCAGCCACCTTCTAGGCCTTGAAACCTAGCTTCCCCAACTTCCGACTAAGTGATTCCCAGCACTTCCTTAGTCCAACAAGTTGGCGATATAGTATCGCTAAAACCTCCTATCCGCATCTCTGGTAAATACCAAATCAATCTAGGGAAACCACAACTTCCTTTAAGATTGTGAATATATCCCAAAAATATATCATCCACAGATATGATGACAATCAATCCCAAATACTCCAAGAGTACTTGATTCCTCGAATCCATGAACGACTAATTCGTCGATAAGTCTAACAACATTATCAATCAGCTTTATACACCTGAATTCTTTTACCCTACGCTAATGATAGCTCAATCATCACACCGACAATGATAATTGTACAACACTAAGTCACTACAATATCAAACCTCCAGTCGTAGGCCAACCCTAGGATATACACAGGTGTCATTTAGTTGATCTAAACAGATCATCTATCCCCAACGAAGGATATTCATTCTCAGCAATTATTGCATTCCAATCATCGATAATCGATGTATAGACTCAAGGTCTGACTCTCTTCTAACAAAGAGTTACAAGTCTTCTCAAGAAGAAACACTGAGGCAGATAAATCTCCCATAGTGTTTAGCAATACTGATACCCATAAAATCATCTCCCGGTATGAGGTCCCAAATATCAGGACTATTCTCGAAATCACCCTCCAATCGCATATTCCTACTTGCCCATGCAGTGGCAAGCCCGGGAGTTCATCCAAAACTATATCCGAATACTCTCAGATTATACGTACATCCGAGAGTCCTAGTATACCAACGCTCCAACAATCCAACTATCCATAAGGATATGTCTATAGTGGAGGTATGTCTAGCAAAGGCTAAGGGTATCCCTTGCCTTCTTGGTTGTTGATCAACATCTCACCAAACGGTAGAGAAATTCATCAACGACCAATCGATAGGAACCCTTCGAACCCTATCCAAGAATGTTCTAGACAAAGATACCTGTAAACTACCAGTATCTCTCGATATATTTGCAAATAGTATAACCTAAAGTAATACCCCGAAGGACCTATCCTTCGATCTTCTATACTTCTTCTCGAGTAATCATGTAAAGTTGTCCAACATCTGTTCTGGACGGCTGTGCTCATGTAGATGCAAAGACTATCATGGAGGAACTGAAGTCAACTGCTGAAACTGAGGTACAATCTGAAACAACTACAATGGAGATGGTAAACACTGTTGTACTGGCAAAAGATACACATCCGGCTGTATAATACTAAAGAACTGTCAACATCGTAGCACGCTCCAACTCTGTGAAAGGTGTAGCTGCAACTGGAGAATACTGCGTAGATACGACTATCGTCGTAAAATCTCTCTCCTCTGAACAAATCATAATCCCGCCTGGGAAGGTAACAATTGCTGGCATCTGGATAAGTAACCGTTGTTGTCTGAACGTCTGAGTCTTCTGAGATGTCTTCTGCTGATACTGCTGAGTAACTTACTTCTTCCGGATGAAAGTATCAAAGAGCTCCAACTATATCTGAGGTTGTAGATCATTGCTGATGTGATATTCCATTCTTCTGTCATGATCTCGACTTTCGAGGTTGTGGATCGTCCGCTCGAAAGCATCATCCATAGTCTTCCACTGAGTCTTCAAAGTACATACTCTCCTTGTAGATATCGGCTGCTTATAGTAGAAACAGATACAATGGTCCATCGGATAATCTGACTCTGTGTCTCGTCATAACCCGCACTGCACACCCTTAATCTCCCTTCGGAGTCTTTCCTCTGAGTTCACTGATAAACATGAGAAGTTGCTGACAATCTGCAATCGGTCTTCTATGATCGAAAAACTCTCCAATAGTCGCTCATGACTCATGACTTTAATCTTGCTCCTTTTATCCAACATTCGGAGACTTCTAATTCTCATAATTTGACTTGCAATATATGCTTATCAAATCTCCAACTCTTAAAACACTTGCTACGGAGTCATTTCTATACACATGACTCGGTCTATGACTTCCAAGAGGGATCTAGTAGGAGATCCATACATCATGATCAAGATGTCATAATAAACCGTAGGTGGCCAAATCAACCCAATCACATTCTCGAGCTATTAGGTGGTCGTAACCCTCGCAAGTCTAACGACTGCATGGTACCTTCATTACCAACGATCACCCTACCAATGCCCAAGAATTCCGACAATGAGTTAAAGAAGATGGCGTGGGAAAATACTATCTCACAACATCAGAGGTGACTAAGTGATACGTTATTTCGTAGGTTATTTCCTATATCTTACACCAAATACTGCTAAATCCGGATAATGGTATCAACTTAGCTTCCTCTGTATAACACGAGTTAAGTACTCAAAAGTACCCTCAACGTTATACAACCTAGAACGACCAATTCAGGGATCAAAATCCCTATGAATATCACCAAAATAATCCTCTACTATCTGCATCAGCAATAGTATACTCGCTTGTCCATTACCCCATGGGTAATGATTTGACTAACATAATTAGTGAAAATCTTAAGACTGTAATCCTTGATCTCCACAAGAGATGTGACTACCTAATCTCTGCTTTCCGACTCGGTATCAGTCGGCTCTCAAAGGTAATTACCTTTTCGATAGAAGGTACATATCTAATAACCTCAACATGTCGTTCCCGTGGCCAACACAAACCACAATTACGAATACTAACCAATATCCTACAAGTCATCCATGTTATAAGCAACTAAATGCATAACCAATAGAAGGATATGTAATAACAATTAACATACCTTAAACTTTGTAGCTCGGAGATGTCTGCAACAGCCAGATCCCAGAACTCACAAACCAAAACCGAGTAAAGCAAAACTCGATGTCAGAACGAAATAAAATCCGAAAATGGACTTCGCAACCTAGGGCTCTGATACCAATAAAATTGTCACGCCCTGAGAGTATGTCGTGCCGAAAAGCAAACGGACGACATCTCCTTTGTACGTGACAACATATCGGGTTAATACAAGGCTCGTAGGCCCACAACAACAACACAATATATAAAGATATCAACATATTAAACACAGCGGAAACATACAACAGATAAAACAATATACAATGACCCAACTGTGCACTCCGGAGTGACTTGATACAACAAGAAACATAATAGAAGCCACATCGAAAGCCAAATATATACAACACGTCCGTATATCACAGATACAGAAACAATACGGCTAAAACCACAAAACGACAATCCACACAAATACCACAATGCGGATTAAATATCCATCCATCCGGTGTGAGATGGGATCAGCTGGCGGAGCTCCGAATGTCCAAGGAATCTTCTACCTGTTATCTGGGCGACAGGAAGCCTAGGGTCCCGGGGTGGTGAGTATAAACTCAGGGGTAATATATAGAAAGTGTATGAGAAACATATAAGGATAGATCTACAAGTATACATGTGAAGATCTACAGGTATACAGCATGAGTCCAATAGACATACAGTCATATCCAAATCTAATAACAAGTAACTACAGTAAAGTCATACTCAATGTATATACTAAATCGATCAATCAACATAAAGTAATGTACTCAACGACTGACCTGCAACACCATAAGCTATATCATCCTGACAGATATACAATAACATAACCCATATAATGTACCAGGTCAATCCCATACCTGACCAATACTCCAACATATGAACAGTATATGATCACCTGTAATAACAACCAAGTTTGTACCACACAATGACATGATGCTAATCAAATACATATAACAGTCTGAATCAATGCATGTATCATGCTCAACACATAGCAGTAAATAAAATGCAAATGACATGTATCATGATGAACAAGCATGTGCAACAATCATAGCTCAATCAAATGCAGCATCTCACAAGTATATGTAAAACATATATCAAATACATGCATACATGCATGGTCATGCATTCTCAGCCAACTCGCTACCACGACCCCAGTGTGGCCTAGGTGGCACGACATGACAACTATCCCGACTCCAGCCGCCACCACTCTCGAGTGACCGAGTTGGGTAGTATGAAACAGTAGCTAGCCCGCCATAGAGCTATATGCTACCCACACGGGGGTCCCTGCTGCTAGCCGCTCCGTCCCTACCCATGAGTAGACGAGCACCGCACCCAGGACAACTGCACATCACACGACCACCGTCTATAGTGGGTGAGTGCGCTAACTACCACTCCGCACAGTGGCCAAGTGCGCATCTCCAGCTACCACCATCCATAGTGGCCGAGAATGGCACGCACAACAATGCTCTGCCCTCAACCCTGCAACCACTACCCCGAGTGGCCGGGGAGGCAGGATGACTGACGACATGTCTCAACCACAAGGGAGACCCAGTCAACAGCATGCATGTAGTGTAATGATGCATAGATCCATACATGTATCCTCGCCACACTCCCTATCCCACGGGGAGGCCTGGTCAACAAAAAGTCAATTATGCGAGGACTACAATCCACAAGACTCTCTCTATCGCACAAAGAGTCATACTCATCTGACAATCAACCACGCTAAGACCTCTAGTCAGTAGCGATATACAATCGACCGTCCATATAACCATACACAGACACACAATCCATAATGGATATATCATCACACTAGGACCTCTAGTCCATGGTCACATACTGACAACTATACACTTATCTATACACAGACAACTAGATCCATCATAAATGCACCACTAATACGGATATGATATAACAATCGACTCCATAATCCAAACCATCACCTAACCCTAGTGATGTAATACAGTAACCCAATCTGAAGTCACAAAGATAACCCTAACCACATGTACTTACTGAACATCTATCAGCTAATACATAATAGGGTTTATAGTTCCTATCCGTGCTAGATAATCAATGAGTAACAGAGTATATATCTCAAAGGTTAAGGCAGTACAAGCATGTGATTAAATAAGAGTGGATTTAAGGTAAACAGGTATAAACATATATCCAAATTCATGCACTGGAATTTGATCAAAACTATCGGACCAGATAGATATTACCCACCTGATACGAAGCTCGAATAATCCTCACGATCATGGACCTGCTTCGTATCCCAAACCTGCACAATAATAGCAACAATGATTAAGTACAAGCACAAGTCAAGTATACGAACTAAACACTACTTCGTTTCTAGGTTCGCATCCTTTCCTCGTCTTCGAGTTAGAAACTCATCTATCCCAATCTGATACACCATAACCCAACTCACAATAGATTACTGACATCCACAAGATCAATTAAGATAAATAGATCTAAATACACTCAAATCAACCTCACCACAACCCCATCTTTTATAGCAACACCATCAAATCATCCACAGATCAAACAATCATCAATTGGACTTCACAACTTACTTCATGAATCAATTCTAACCTCCTATACAACACACATCCTGCATAAAAATCACCATACTTAATCCATGCTGAATTCCAAGTATAGGTATTAGATATTGCTTACCTCATCGACAAATCCATCAACCCTTAATGTAAACCATCGAATACCCTAGGCATAGACACCATGAAAATACAACAATTATCATTGAATGTAAAGGTAACAAGGCTTACCAAATTCAGTTCCTCGCCCATCTGCATCCATGCCGACTAATAGAGTGAGCTCTCAACCTCACAATCCATCAACACAAAGAAACCAATAGGGCATGCAACCCAAAAACCCAATCCACCTGGCGCCCAACACTCGCACCAAATGTAACACTCTTCACCGCCATTCACTCCACGACACAAATGGAATACCTTTGAACCAAACAATAAAAAGAAAAGAAAATCGAGTTATAACAATGCGCTTACATCGATAGAACTATCAAGTGTCGACAAGATCGCCTCTAAACACTGGAGCAATCCAAACACAAGTGAAATCAACCACTCCCAATCCACGGTGAAACCAGAAATCTAACTGAATATATAGATTAATATAAGACTTACCAACCCTTGGAATTCACAGACGTTGCTCCTTCCCTAACCACTATTTGCCGACGACCATTAAGCTTCACAAAACTGTCCAGACACCGATTGAAGCTAAAACGAGTAAATCCATAGCTATAACCTAGATCTCATCTCAAAGTAAGAAGGAGATCAACTCTTACCTGGCTACGATGCCAATGGAGCTGATCCGGCTTCCTCGTCAGAGATCAGATCAGCCACTCGCGCAGAACGGCCGCCACCGATCCCTTGCTCCAACGAAAACGCACCCAGCTCACGCTCAACATAGCAGCAACCGGCGATCTTCCCTCGACCCGAACCTTCCACCGAGAGGGAGCGGCCGTCGGCAGCAGATGGCTCGCGGAGGAAAAGAATCGGAGAAATCGCGAGTCGTGTGTGAGGAGAGGGAGAAGAGCGATCGCGAGAGAGAAGTGAGGCGAATCGGTCCGTTTGGGGAGGTTTTTTCATAAGTCGGCCATAGGTGGTTGAGCTAGCCTAGGTCAAGTTCGAGTTAACCCACTTTAATTTAAATCTTCCAATTAAGTTTTAATCCTCCTCGTATGGACTCGTTTTGAATCCGGAAAAATTTATAAAAATTTCACGAGTTAATTCTCAATTAACAAAGGCTATTATTTTATTTTATTTAATTTTTTTTATATATCTTACAATATCTTTCGAAGTTTATGTGTCCGCGCACAGAAGACGAGAGGATTTGTATGAGTAAGATTCCCTATGCATCCGCAATAGGATCTATCATGTATACTATGTTATGTACGAGACCCGATGTATCGTATGCTCTGAGTGTCACGAGCAGATACCAGTCTGATCCAGGAATGGATCATTGGACGGCTTTTAAGACGATCCTTAAGTATTTAAGAAGAACTAAGGATGTATTCCTAATATATGGAGAACGGGACATGGTGATACGCGGGTATACGGATGCCAGCTTCCAGACAGACAAGGATGATTCCATGTCACAGTCTGGGTACGTATTCACCTTGAATGGGGGCACAGTGAGTTAGAAAAGTTCCAAACAAGACACTGTAGCGGATTCTACCACTGAGGCAGAATACATTGTAGCTTCGGAAGCAGCAAAGGAAGCGGTTTGGATCAAGAAGTTTATTTATGAACTTGGTGTGGTTCCAGCCATTGTTGAAGCAATACCGGTTTACTGCGACAACAATGAAGCAATTGCACAGGCGAAAGAGCCAAGGTCTCATCAACGATCTAAACATGTGCTTCGCTGCTACCATTTGATCAGAGAGATCATAAGTAGGAAGGAAATACAAATCGAGAAGATTCCCACTGAAAGGAACTTAGCGGATCCTTTAACTAAGGCATTACCTCAAAGTAAGTTTGAGGGTCATGTTAGAGCTTATGGTATTGGATACCGTAGCGATTGGCATTAGGCCAAGTGGAAGTTTGTTAGTAATATATGAGAGATGTCCTAAGACAATCGCCTTATGTTTGAACCATTTATATGATAAATGAAAATTCACTATTTGAGTATATATGTTTTCATGTATTTGATTAGATCTTAAACTCATTTAGTGAATGTCCATAATACGATTCACAGCATGAGAGAATTTGTGATTGGATCACAACTAGTGAGTATCTCTACATGTGTAATTGTGATGTATTGGAATTATCCCTAGTCGATGAATTGATGGATTTGGACACCATCAATTCTGTTGAGACTAGCACGAGGTATACTCCTTGGTGTATCCAAGCAGCTGATTCTCACGGGTTGGAGACATTGTGATGTTCGAAGTTAATCGTTGATGCTAGTTATGGTAACTAGTTCATTGGAGTGACCAGCTGTAAAACTTCATATGGTTCTCTGCATATATGGATATGTCAATGAAGTTCTTACTGCAACTTAAGTGCAATGTTCCTTTGACTTGCGACATTCAAGTCATCTTGGTCATGAAGATTTATGCTTTGACATCTTAAGCAAGCATCTCTGAGGAGATGTGGACCCGGGATGATTGGGTATAAGTCGAAGTGGCCGAAGGTATTTGAATAGCCTATAAAGGATTCACCACTCCTTGCAAGGAGATGTATACCCATGGTCTCTTGCCGGATTGTTACTAAAGTCTTTGGCCAAAACATTACATGTTTAGAGTAAAGTACTCTTGGATACATGTGCAGTAACTAGAATCCGTATGATGAGAAAATGATACTTGGGCTAGGTGTAACGTAGTCAGCCTAGTGGGGACTGACACTATAGATCATGTCCTGAACCAAGTGGGTATAAGGTGCGTGAAGGGAACGGGATACGATTCATTGTAGCTGTTGAAGGGTTTCAGAAATAGTTCTGGATCAACCGTTGATCTTTTGGTTAATTGGAGAACATGATGTACTACTAGGTGGCACTCATGATCGTTCTATAATTAATGGTTAATTATAGACAACCAACATAAACCGAGAACATATTTGGTCACACACGCAACGAGCGTAATCCGAAGGATTTAAAACGAGCTTGAGAATGAGATTCTCATACCGAGAGAAACTATGTTTGGTTGGACCAAACAAGGATCGAACATGAAATTGTTTCAGTCGCAATGGAAGCGTGGATGGGTTGTGTCTTATGAAGACATGATGGATGAACCAAATTGGTTTGGTTCTAATCCAATGGTGAAGAATAAACCAAAGGGGTTTGGTTTGTTTTAAACGAATGAACCAAAGTTGGTTCGGTTCGTTTTAACTTAAAATAGACCAACTAGGTTCGGTTTATTTTAACTTAAGTTATTGGAGCGGATTAATGAGTTTTTGGTTATGAACCAATAACCGTTAGGAGAATGTGTTCTCTATAAAAACAAGGCTTAAGGGTTTTGGAAAAACCTAATTAGTCTTGCCGCCCAACCTCTCTTCTCCTTGCTTGCCGCCGCCGCCCAAGCCTCCACGCCGCCAACCTTGTGCCGCCGTCCACCTTGCTGTCGGCGTCCAACTCCTGTCGGCGATCCTTCGATGACCCTCCGACGACTTCCCTTGGCTCAGGTGACCAAGGTGCAGCCAGCCATCCTCTTTGGGTCGGCGCAACCCCTCCACTAATCTGTCCAGAATTCTGGACAGCTTTCTCCCTTCGTGTCGGAGTGTCGTTTGGACGACGTTTGGAGCTCCGACAGTGGCTACCTTTCCGGGGATTCGATCTCCGGTAATCCTCATAGGTGGAGGACGAAGGATTCGTCAAACGATTGACGAATACCTCTCCGGAGAAGCGAGTTTTGGGGACTCATTTTCGAATCCGAATTTTGATTTGGATTGTGATCTTCTCTCGATCACATCGTCTTCGACACGAGGCTAGTGACTCCTACGAAGACGAGGCTCATGGATTTGTGAAGCCATCCCGACGATACTCGGCGTGGATATGGATAGAGGTGATTCTAGCGAGAGTCGCTCTAGTTGATGCCTTTCCCGCTGCACGTGATACGTCAGATATACCTAGAATAATTTCCTTTATTGTAAAATTTGAATTTACGATTATGTCTACACATGTTGTACTATGCATGCGTGTGATGTGTGTATTGTAATAAATTAGATTTATTGCTTTTTAATTCTTCCATTGTGCACATGTTTACGAAATATGTTCGAACACACACTCGCTGCGGTGCCGAAAACCCAACACTCTTCCCTATAAGAAGAGACCTTGGGTGACTTGGGATGACTAATGCTTTAACTCTAAAGATCCTCCCAAGTGCCTAAACGTTTTCTTCCCTCTTTATTGAGTTTATTTCAATCATATTGTAAAGAGGAGGCATGATTCACCTTTGACGAATCGGATCGTGGACTAGCGGCAAGGGTCGTGAACTACATTATATCGGTTTGTTAGCATTGCCTCTTGTATTGTCTTTTATTATTCCGCAGTGCTAATCATATTCGTAGGCAATCAACGAACGATCTCCACCGTACATAAAAGAAAGGCTATTCACCCCCCTCTAGCCGGCCACCGACGTTCCAACACTGTTGAGGGTCCCACAACACAGCACAGACATGATCTTGGGCCATGGAAAAAGAAGGATTCCACTGCTAAGGGTATATTAATAAGTTCAATGGTTGATGACCTAGTTTTTGAGTATGAGCCGTATCCTTCGGCTCATACAGTCTGGGTAGCCCTTAGGGATAGATACAGTGGAATGAGTCTGAGCAAGCTTCGACAGCTGACGATCAGGTTCGACAGCTACAAGAAGCGCCCGAATGTCACTATGGTTCAACATCTTAGGGAGATGTCGAACATGATTCGGGAGCTTAAAACTGCTAGTCATGAGCTGACAAATGAATAACAGGTTCAAGCAGTTATTCGTTCCCTTCCAAATTCTTGGGAAATCATGAAGTAGACCTTAACTCACAGTGAGAGTATTAAGACTTTCACTGACGTCTCATGCCATGTTGAAATGGAGACGAAGAGAGTAGAATCCGTAAGGATTTCTGGCCAAGCCTATTTGGCTGCTAGCTAGTTCTGCTGGATTATCTGAATCCAAGAAAAAGAAATGGTTCAAGAAGAGAAAGGGAAATAAGAAGGAAGCTGCTGCTTTTGGGGAAGGCCCAATCAAGAAGAAGAGCAAGAAGACTAGGAAGAAACTTAAAAGCAAGATGTCTTACTTTAACTGTGGCAAGAAGGGTCACTTTGCTCGGGAGTGTACTGAGCCGAAAAAGGTAACTTCAAATCAGTCTTCTGAGCATTTTGTTGCTAGTTCTGTATTGTTGGATAATTCTTATCCTTTGTGGATTATAGATTCGGGAGCAACCAATTATGTAGTTCGGGAGCGAGTTACATATGTGGAGTACCACAGGGTACCGACTGGCAACAAATGGATCTATATAGGAAACAATGCAAGAGTTAAAGTCAAATGAGTCGGCATTTGCAAACTCAACCTTCGTGGTGGTAGTACTTTGTTTTTACATAATGTCCGGTATGCTCTTGAAATTCGACGAAATCTTATTTTCGTCACGTGTCTTCTTGATTTAGGGTACTATATTAATTTTTACAGCCGGTATGTAGAACTTAAGATTGACTCTGTGTCAATCGGATATGATTTTTTAACGAATAGTTTTATGGTTCTTGATGTAGAACCAAATGTTAATTGTACGATTGATAGTTGTTTTTCAAACATTGCTCTTACTAGTGATGCAGTTATAACTTATGAGGTTTGGCATGCTAGATTAGGACATATAGGACAAGATCGCATGAATCGGTTAGCTAAAGAGGGCTTCTTGGGCTCTCGTGCTAAGATTAGCTTGTCTATATGTGAGCATTGTCTTACTGGAAAAGCAACTAGGAATCATTCGGTAAGGCTATTACGACTGAGTCACTATTTCAATTAATTCATTCGGATATTTGTGGTCCAATAAATGTGAAGGCTAGACATGGAGCTTCCTATTTCATTATATTTATTGATGATTTCTCACGTTTTGGTCATGTGTATTTGATTTCTTATAAATCTGAAGCATTGATTGCTTCATTTGTTATATAAACGAAGTTGAGAATCAAACGGAATATAAGGTTAAGATTTTATGCATTGAGCATGGAGGGGAATATTTGTCTGATCTATTCAAGACAATATGTAATGATAAGGGGATTATTAGACAGCTGACAATCCTTAGAACTCCACAACAAAATGGGATTACTGAAAGAAGAAATAGAATTCTTCTAGAAATGGTTAGGTTTATGATGGCGCATGTTAATTTGCCGATTTCCTATTGGAGAGATGCATTATTAATTGCTATATACTTAACAAAGTATTTTCAAAGTTAGTTCCATCTAGCCCATTTGAACATTGGACAGTTAGAAAATCAGATTTGAGCAATCTGACACCCTGGGAGTCAGCTGTCTATGTTCATGATAGTTCTCACAAGTATGAAAAATTAGGACGTAGACGTAAGAAATGTATTTTTATAAGATATTCTGATACCTCCAAATGTTATATTTTCATAGGTGAGCAACAAGATGGAATCATCTCTGAATTTGATTCGAGAGATACTATTTTTCTTGAAACTGAGTTCCCAGCTATATGTGAGGTTGATAAGACAGTTCTTCTATTAGAGGAAGATGAGTCATTATCAATAAGACAGGTATCAAGTGGGATACCTAGACCAAGTCAACCCAGTGAGAGTAATTTGCCTGGTCACGGGGTGACTTCTCAGGAGCCCAACTTACGAAGAAGTGTTCGTAAGATTAAACCTAAGAAGATATTTGATATTGAGAATGATGCAATAATGACACTCTCAGTTGACGATGATGAACCTCAATCAGTTGAGGAAGCTCTAGGATATAGAGTTAAAGAAAAGTGGGAAAATGCAATGGTTGAAGAGATGGAGTCAATGATTAAGAATCACGTTTGGGAGTTAGTCGATCTTCCTCCTAGCCGAAGGGCTATTAGGAATAAATGAATTCTCAAAATAAATAGGAAATCAGATGGATCGATTAACCGATACAAAGCTCGTTTAGTTGCAAAAGGATTTACCCAATTGGAGGGTATAGACTTTGAAGAGACATTTTCTCCCGTAGTAAAGTTTGTGTCAATCCGAGTTATTTTGGCTTTTGTGGCACATTATGACTTGAAGTTACATCAGATGGATGTAAAAACCGTTTTCCTTAATGATGAGCTTGACGAGAAAATCTATATGGTTCAACCTTAACGGTGAGCTTGACGAGGAAAACCGCTTTTCTTATTTTTATGTCTAGAAAAATAAATACAAGTTATACACGAAAAAACAAAGGAGAAATTACTAAGAGAAAAAATATATAATTATTTGCAATTGATAGCTAGAGATAATTAGTAGGCTCTACCTAGCCCATAAAAATGAGGTCTATAAATTTGGTATGGTTCATTAACTTGATTGGTTTAATTGCTCTAAGATATAGTAAGCAACAAGTGACTGACATAACAGGATCTTATCATATGAATCAATTGAACAAATGAAATTTTTGTATGTAACGGTTGCAATTTTAAAGCTTCAAACAGAGAATATAATTTCAAGTATACAACTCATGTAATGGCAGAAATAGAATGAAGAACATGGATTATATGCAGTACAAAATATTTTTCCAATCAGACAACACCAAAATGTAAAATAAAAAACTTAAATGAATCAAAATGAATGAGCAGACATTTCAAAACAATACAGTCATAATACATAAGTTGCAACTAAAAAGCACCAAATTATAAAGAAAAAAGAAGTTACAACAATGCCAGTTGGAACCAAGAAAGCCAACACATTGATGTCCATGAAATAAGAAAGCCATGTTGGTGGCTGATGTTCGCTAACACTAGTAATGATCGGTATGTACTTGCTCGCATAAGTTTTGTTCACAAGGAAAGGAGGATCAAGTTAGATTTTTACAGTCTCTCAATTTAGATTGTACAATATTTGATAACCATAACAAATTCATAGCATATGTTCTTGAATTCATGCTTATTTGTTTAGTTTTACTGTTCTTCATATGTTAGTTGTGATTCTATATCTCTATTATGTGTAGTGCATCCAGTTCAAAGTGTTTTACTGTTATTTTGAAGTTTGTTAATATCTAGAAGTTCAAACTGTTTCTTACCTAGTCCTAGAGATAACTTTTTGCTTCAATTCTTGTGATTATTTTGTTTGATGCAAAATTCTTTGATATTAGTACATAGTGAACCAATAGACAGATTGCACATGTTATTCATCACTCAAATGCACATGATTGACATAACATGTGGCATGTAATATAACATGTAAGTTTTGTGACAATCAGAAAATATTGGTATAGCATGCTGACCACCAGCCATCAAATTTCTCATGAGTTAGGCCAAGAAAGCCACAATCCATTGCTAACTTGTATTATGACTCATAAATCTACTTTTAGAACTAATCACAAATAGCAAATATTTTTACATCTTTTATATAAATGTATGATGATGAATATGACTCAAATATTACCAATTCATTCTCAGTAGATTTCCTTGTAACAAAGATCTTAACAATTATGCCAAAATTAAAA
Source organism: Wurfbainia villosa (assembly GCA_025175895.1). NCBI lineage: Eukaryota > Viridiplantae > Streptophyta > Magnoliopsida > Zingiberales > Zingiberaceae > Wurfbainia > Wurfbainia villosa. The sequence continues at coordinate 24,636,212 of CM045991.1, read as the reverse complement.
CAACAAGCTAGCAACGAGTTCCAACTATTTACAGATTTACCAAATGTTGGTACTAATTGAAATGTCACTAATGTTACCATTAACTCAAAAGCTTATGGATCAAGGAGACTTAAGTTACGTTCACTCCAACGTTTTGTTGAGCTGAGCAACCAATGCTCTGAGAATAGCTAAAACTGCAGAGCAAATAACACTGAAGCAATCAAGGGAACATTAACCCTCTCAAGCACAAAAAATACACATAAGAACAAAGGAAGATCATCAAAACAAATCTACCAATGATTTGCAACCACACACTTTAGTCATCGTCGGAGGTTGCCCGTCGAGCGTGGCGGACACCGATGGTGACGATCTCTATCGTTGAGACGCCGCGACAAACCAATGGTGCAACGCGAAATGCAAAGGAGGCGAGTGCGACAGGATACCGACATTGAGGAGATGGATGTCGACAGCGACGTCGGCGGCAGTGGTGTCGGTGGCGAAAAACTAAAGTCCGGAGGTGAAGATGGAAGGGATATCGTGGGTAGGTTGGCGACGCCGACGAGAGGAATCGAAGACAAATAAGACCTAGCTAGACGTGTTAATGTACGTTAATGTTTTTATTAAATATAATGACATTTGTTAATTATGTCATTATAAGCTATCTAATTGGACATTATTTTTAAAATCATAATCTTTTTTAATAAATATCGTGATAAACCTTTTATAACTACACCATGAATTAAGATGGCGTTTGGTTTGAATGCAAGAATAGGAATAGAAATGAGTTTGATAGTAGATTGGAATGAGAATGAGTTTAGCGATTCCAATATTGTTGTTTGGTTTATAAATTGGGATTAGGTATGATTGTCAATACTGTTGTTTGGTTTGGGAGAGGTTTGGGAATACAACTATAATAAATATCATATTTATCCTTAAAATAAATTATTCAACTGTCGTTCAATCGAACAAAAACAAGGCAAAGTCGATTGTCATCTCGACTGGGGTAGCATGCTTTGAGAAGAAACCCATATTAGTCGAGGTGGCGCCTCGACTAGTGCTTCGTTCAATCGAACAGAAGCAAGTCGATGTCGACTACAACCTCGACTGGCCGCTGGCGTAGCATCACTTGAGTAGAAATCCATAGCAGTTGAGGCGCCGCCTCGACTGATGCTCTATTTAGTTGAAACAGAAGCGAGGTAGGCTCGATTGGAAGCTCGACTACAGCTACCAGTCGAGGCGATGAACCATCGCTTCGACTGGACCTATGTTACAATGAGTGATAAGTCAAAATTAAGGAGGGAAACTTACCGTTAGCAATGGTAATCAAACGCCAGTCGAGACGACTCGACTGTGCGAGTCGAAAAAGCCCTAATCGAGTTTGTTATAAAGGTGTTCTCTGGCTCTTTTCCTCAATACCCGACTCTACTGTTCACTATACTCTCTGAAGCGATTCTCCAGTGTTTTACCTTCATTCTCCAAGCTCCAAACATCCTCAAAGGCAATCAAGGGAGTGAAGAGAAGAAACCCTAGCTATTATTGCACGTTGTAATCAAGCTCGTTTCTCTGTAAAACTTCAAGTGACAACGATCGATGCTATTCAACCCCCTTCTAGCGACGCCAACGATCCTACACATCGTCGTCTAAAATGTGCACATTTTATGTTAATAGACATCTTGATCAAAATCAAACTTCTCGACATAACATTTCAAAGTTCTCTAATGCTATGAAGAGATTCAAAAAAACCCGAGAGCTCTTACACCATATATTGCATAGTTGCACTATGTATATGATGAACCTCAGTAAACATGTATAGTAGCACCAACATGATAAACCTAGGAACTCAAGTTGTGGAACTTACTAACAAACCTTTCTTTCATCTAGGCCATTACTTGACTTTCAGTTTACATTTCAAGTAAAAAAAATTTCACCATCTCAACACCAACCTGCCTTTGGTCTAGACCAGCACTGCTATCACTTCCCCAAGATAGTTTCCATAAAATTCAAAAATTCCATCACAAAACTCAACACTGCTATCACAAAATAAAGCATAATAGCCATCTCTAATGTAGTTTTTACAAAATCTAGCAAGATTATTACAAAAATCAACATTGTTATCACAAAATTCAGCATAATAGTCATCTTCCACAAAATTCAACACCATTATCTACATATTTGGGGAGGGGACGAGAAGGCTAACCACGTAATTTCTTCGCAACTCTGAAGGAAGATTGAACAACATATCAATCTTGTCCCTACCTGCAGTGAATATATTAACTGCTTTAAATACATCACCACTAGGAAGGCCAAGGTTCATTAGCTCAGCAATCACATCTTTCATTCTTTCTGAAGCTTTTTTTTCTTGCAAACTCTCTTCTGCCATGACATTTGCAATTGTTGCAAAATTTACATTGAAATCATCCACAAAAGTGTGAAATTCACTGTTCATATCATGTAGTTGTGTCTCAATATCCAAGTGTGTTGTTGTTGATTTTTTTTTCTTTGCAACTTTATCTCCAGTGGTCAATGGTTGTTTTCATTTTGTACCTGACTTTGTCACATCGCTATTGAAGCAGTTTGGCTTGATTCTGATTCAAAATACACATTATTGTCTTCTTCGTTCTCATTTGAATAGGATAGAATGCGCCTAGATTATCGCCTCCACTGTCATCATTTCGATCAACTTCCAAATTGCAAATAACATCTACATACCCTTGAACAACAACGACAATAGCTCTATCCCTTCCATAGACTAATTCAAGTTGATTCAAATATGGAAATTTAAAATGCCACATTCCTTTTGCCTCTTTGTGAGCCTACGAAATAGAAAATATACATGATTAAAAAAACTTAAGGAAATATAAAATGAAATATTTGATAGAGTAAAAAATTTTAGACACAATATATAAAATTACCTAACAGTAGCTATCAAACCATTGCTTTTCACATGCTATTTTTTTTCTCCACATCATTCCATTAACATCCACTTTGCCTACACATGTCATTAATAATATGAAATCTTGTCTTTAACCACTTGATTTTTGACTCAATATGAGGTGTAACTTGTTTTGTAAGAGTAGGAATCTTGCTTAGCATTCTCCTATGCACCTCAGCCATGTAATTGCTTCTAAAACCATCATTTGTCTTCCATGAAGGATCACAAGTCATATCTTGAAGAGTTGAAATTAATACTTGGACCTCATGCTTTGTCCAGAAGCATTTATTTCTCCCATGTCCTCGAACTCTTTGATTTTGCTCCATCCTAACATATAGTAATGTCAAATCATTAAAATCAATTAGTTAAAAGGATCATGGTTATAAGAAATTGTAACATGTGATACCAAATTTATCAGGAATCAAAATTTATTAAATCATAAATAATATATACACCAAAATAAAATAATTACTGAAATAAATGAATAATAGTTAAACTAACAGAATAGTCGTCTTCTTAAACATGACAAATAAGTTGAAACATTCATAAAATACAATAAGAACATCATTAGCATATCCCCTTGCCCCATAAATGGTCAAGGATATAATCTTCCTCTCCAATGATTAAATATTTCAAGTGCCAACGTATTTCTAAAGTTGCTCCATTCTTCTGTTGGGATGATACTTGTCACATATTCATCATCTTCAAAGTGGTCATCTTCTATGTCATCTTCTTCAAGTGGTTCCAACTCTTGTGGATTAAAACTCATGTACTTTCGAATCAGATTGTGTAAAAGGCAACATGCTAAAATAATGCGCACTTGAGTTTCAATTGGGAAAAATGAGGGGGAAGATAATATTTTCCATTGCCCTTTTAGCAAGCCAAAACATCTCTCAATCACATTTCTAGCCTTAGAATGTTTCATATTAAAATACTCTTAGGTTGTATGTGGTTGGTGACCGTGAAACTCATTTAGATGGAACCGTTTCCCTCGAAAAGGAGTTAAAAATCCATTCGCATTACAATATCCAGAATCCACCAAATAATAACAACCTTCGAGAATACAAAAAAATATTTTGCATTAATTATAAGTTTGGATGAAGCTTTACTTTGAAAATCTAAATAGCTAGTTCAAGACCAATTATACCTTAAGAAACTTTAAGACAATCAGGCCTAATTATAGCATCTCTGAGCACACGACCATCATGTGCAGAACCCTCCCATCCAGGTAAAACATATATAAACTGCATGTTTGGACAAAAAACACTCAATATATTCAAAACTATATTTCCTTTCCTAGTGCGATATTGGAGTTTTTTATTAGATGGAGGTGTGATTTTGATTAATGTATCGTCTAAAACACCTAAACAACCCTGTCATTTAAATATTTTGGAGAAATAATAAATAAGGTGATTTTTTCCAATAAGTTAGAATTTCAAGAAATACAAATGCAAAGTACCTTGAAACACCGCCAACGATCATCTTGATAATCTTCAGTAATAGGAACTGATTTTTTAAGCAAAATGGAATGCAATTTCAAGATTGCTAGAAGGCAACTATTAAAATGACGAATGATAGTTTCTCCACTTCGTAAAAATAATAGACTCATTGTCCTTTTTTTTGTAGCGAGCCAAAACGTACACAAAAATAGCAACTACTTCTTGTAGAAATATATTTTTGGTGTCTTTTAAATCTCCAATGTCTCTTACCATCTCACATAATATTCCAAAAGTGTGTCTATCCATTCAAAACTCACTAATACAAGCAGTATCAGATTCTTCAGTGAATCTAAACACCTAATGCATTCTCTCAAGCCTTTTCTCTTCTTTGGTTTTAAGTGAAGGTCTCATAATATGCAAATGTAGCAACAACAATTGGTACCACATAACATATACAACACTGAACACGTTCACCATTGATGCAATAATCCGAATATTTCAAATTATTTTGCGTCTTTTACTAGCAGTAGGAGGACGTGTCATTATCTTCTACATGACAATAAAGAGATATTAACATAAGGGATTACATATTGAATAAGTGCTCAATAAATTTGTATAAATTAAATTCCATGTATCATGAATCAAAGAGAAAAGAAGCATGCTTAAGATAGACTAATCCTTCGATGATGGAACCAAACAGATAGAAAATACACTAAGAAAAAAAGAGAAGTAGATGGTGTTATAGATGGCAAAAGAAGTATGCTTAAGAAAATGAAGATCATGATACAAGAAAACATTATATAGCGGAGAATTAATAAGATCTCCTTATTTCTTCGTGGGACCTTCACAAATCTATTGTACTTTTGTGATTACCCAATAGCCACCTCTTTTATTTTTGTTTGATGGTTTGAGGAAGATAAACATCAAACATAAGAAGTGAGAGGCAGGAGAAAAAATAACCAACTTAGCTACAACATCGCTTAGCATGTGCTAATCTTCGAGTTGAGACATATGAAAGTGGATTTTATTTCAATGAAATAACACTATTGTCGAAAAATGATTTTGTAACCAATGACATTGATAGGGACATGGACAATATATTTCACGAGTAGATTAGCATCAAATAAACTACTTAGGTTATAGACAAAAGCCATGAACGATTCCAATTGATCCAAATTGTTTAGCAATCAAATGAAGGCAGAAGCTAAATCTGAGCATAGTTCACATATGCAAAATAATTCTCCTTGGAACTTAGAAATACAATGAGATAATTTTCTGAACCTATCGCCCCAAACAAATAAAGAAAAAAAATTATGGCACAATCTTCCTTGGAACTTTTATCCTCTCTCCAGTTCTAGCTTACTGATTCATGGTTATATATTCTACACTATATCAAATGAAATAAAACCATACAAATATGAAATACAATAGGAATAGAAGATTAGTTGGTCAATTTTTGTTTTTCATGCAAAGTAGTGCATGCCTCTAGCGGAGCAGTTCTCGCTGCGAATTGAAAAACTAGCTATGGCAGACGCTTGGAGTTATTTCAACCCCGCCAGAATGGATGGATCTTGAGTGACAATTCATAGTACATCCACAGGTCGTTGGTTATGGATATAAGCAAATTGCTTTTTTTTTACTAACAAAGAAAGAATGCCTTTTAGATTGATAAATGTAAGTGAAACTTGATGTAGCAAATGATGAAAAGATCGATTACAAAAGGCAAAGAGAAATGAACGGAAACCACGCGCATAAACAACAAAGAAAATTTGATTAGAAGAAGAGCAAATGAATCTTACCACCAGATTAAGAGGTTGATCTGGAGGAGAAGAGCGATGGAAATCTTCTGAGACGGAAAAAGTTTGGTTTTTTTTTTTTTGCGATTCTCAAGTATGAGTGAATGAAAATTTACATGTGCTCGACTCGAGCCTAGAAATGAACGGATTCGAGGTTTCCGCTGTTGAAGACATTAGCTTCACTGATCCTATTGGGCAGATGAGTTAATTCGATGCTCGATCAGTTGTCGACGAAGCCCACTACAATGATGCCTTCAAGGGGAGGAGAGGATGAAGGGCGCGAAGGAAGGGAAAGTGAGGTGTTGGTGCAGGCAAAAGTTGCGGAGGAGATGGAAGCGTAGAGAGAAGGGGTGATGGATCGGAGGTGGTGGGATGGAGAGGACGAACCGCGAGAAGAAGGGGCAGGGCAAAAAATGCAAAAAAAAAAAAAAAAAAACCACGACGAGCGATGGGAATGAATTCTAAACCCGTCGTTCTCCTCGGGTTTCGTCGATTCTAAATTATTCAGGAATAATTCTAAACTTTTTATTCCCAAATCCATTAACCAAACATTCTATTTTATTTTCATTCTCATTCCTTTATTCCAAACCCACAAACCAAATGTCATGTAAGTGTCATTAAGAAAATGTCATAATAGACTATTATTCTTGCAGTGATATTCGAATGTATTACGATAATCATATATAAGTCCACCACTGTTGGTGATATCTAACAGCACATTCGCCATGTCTCCTGTAAATTTTCAGTAAGAGTATATCTTATGGAATGTCATGCATTCACAGATTTATGGATAGCTTGGTTTCTGATATATATTTTTTCATTGTTGCCAAAGTATGATGGTTGCTGTTTCTGTATCCATATACCTAAATCTTAAGTCGATCTAATGCAAAATGCTTGTAGTTCTGATTTTCTTTAACTTGTCATTCCTCTTAGTATTGCTTGGTTTGGGATTCGATCTTATTTTATTTCTTAATTAGGCTTTTTAGGCATCGAAACTCCTCAGAAGAAAGACTATTTCCTTTGCGCTGAGACACCATGGTGCTGCAATTAAAAGCTTGGGTATCCACTTTACAGTAAGCTTGAGGAGCTCAAACGTAATTTTGCATTACCATTACACTTGCACGATGTCCACAAGATAGCTCTTGTAATTAACTCGGACGCTTTGGATTGATATTTTAGAATAGCACGCACATTCTCAGATTAGTGTGTCTATTTGAGTCCTGAATTGATTGTAGCTTCTGCATTTTTAACCTATCAAATATATATATATACAAGCTCATCGAGATGCAGTAAATAACCTGACTGGGAATGGATCTAGAAAGGTAGGTACAGTTGCTACTGCGGTAGCAGCTACTAACTCAACTGCAATGGCAGCATCAAAAGAAATTGAAGCAGCAATGAGAATCTCCATGAGAGCAGCTTTGGGCTCGGTGACAAATAAGCCCAATGAAGATTGTCGACGATGATGTTACTGTTATGAAGGTACCGTAGCTATCTAAGGATTGACTTCTAAAACCAAATGACTTGGGAGGCATCAAAGTCTTAACTATTTTGTATTGAAAATGCTGTTATTATTATTATTACTGTGATTAATTTATCCTCTTCAATAATATGACATGGCTTGCACACGCCATCAGATTAATTAAACCTTAGCTTGAGGTTGACATTGTGTTGCTATAGGAGTATTTTTTTTCAAAATTCCACGTCGAAATTTCATTCAAATAAATGCAAAAGCTAATCGCGTTTGAATCGATCAACAGGATATTAATTGTCCGTGTGTTCAGATAGTAACGTAGGACATATTTCAGGTCTCCTGAGTGGGAATGAACTATTCTGAAAATTTGACGAGTTAAAAAAGTAGCAAGGCCAGTCTTCTTCCCTCAATCTTCCAGTGGCCGATTAAATTTAATAGATCGAGTAATTGAATAAATAAAAGCGCAGCAGAATTGACTACCACTTGTTTACTTTGACGGAATACAAATGTATTCCACTGCATGACTGTGTCGAGTCCACTTGCAGGCCGACTAACAAACGAGCAATCCATACTGATACAGTCGCGAGCATGAGTAAATTCAGGCATTAATCGATCGAGCTGCAGATTGAAAATGGTCTTCCCAATCACGAGTAACACAGCTCAGAATGAATCGAGCCAACTCTCATCGTCTAATGTATATTATTTCAGTCTCCGGCCGTCTCTCTGATCTGCGAACAGAGTTGGGATACCCAATCAGTAATTATTGCATGTTCCTCGAGAAATAAACACATAGCCGACTATTTGAAGATAACGACAGTTGCTGTTCTTAGCTGCCATGCTCAGCCTCCCCGGCCAGCAAAAGGAGGCTGGAAAGCTTATCTCTTTATAAATACACCATTAATGATTGCATTTAATTGAGCGGAAGTTACGGTCATTGGGAAGGAAAATATCTTAATTAGTAGAAAAAGACATTAAGATTGAATCGAATGTAATGTAATCTGATTACATTCATTCATTATATGTTGGATACAAATTGTATATAATCTTGGATTATAAAAGTCATTATATTCTTTTGTTTGGTGTCCATTACAAAGACGATAGGAATGGATCGGCAGCGATGTGATGATGCGACGATGGCGCCAATCGGCAATCGATCGGTCGGCCGGACCGACCGATCGAGGCTGCCGATCGTCGGCCGATCACATCGTCGTGGCCACCGCCGATCGTCGGCGATCGGCCGATCGTCGTGGCCGATACGATCGGTCCGTGGCCGCCGATCGCCGATCGGTGATCGCCGATCGGCCGATCGTCGATCGCGTCGCCCGGCCGCCGACTGATCGTCGATCACCGCCGATCTAAATGCATCACTAAACACAGTCTAAATTTCATTTGCATGTAATAAATCATATTTGCATGCATGCAATAAATCATATTTGCATGCATTGAAAAAAAAGTATCTTATATTATCCTGATTACATGGTTTTGATTAGAATAATCAAAAACTTTAGTATCGAATTACATTCTGAGAATCTGAAAATGTTACTAAAAGTATAAAAGAGTAGTCATATCGTTTCGCACTGTAGATTTATTTTATTACTTCATCTTACTATTCAATTAATCGAGTTAGTTTTCTTCGATGGTGGTGTTGTGTGAGTTGTTAATTTGTTAAATTTTTATTATAAAAATTAATTAAAAATTTATGTTGATCAAGTATTTTTTTACTTTTTGAATTTAAAAAAAAAATAATTTTCTTATCTGATAAGAATTTTTAGTTAAAAATATTTAAGGGTCTTAAAAAAAGACTTAGATTCATACCATTTTTTTTATTTTTTTTTAAATTAACTTTTTAAGTCATCAAATATATTTAGTTAAAAGTAATTAATAGTGCTGAAGGACTCTAATATACGTTAAATAAGTGGCATGGCATCTCTATTAGTTTTTTTTTTTTTGCATATTTTAAGCCACTCGGTATAAATTGTAATTTTTAAGTTTCTTTTAAACCCTTTTACTTTAATCAAAAAGTATTTAATAATTTTAAATAACTTATTATTTTTGAAAAAAAATAATTAAGTAGAAGTTTAATAAGTATTGTACACATTAATTTAAATGATTTCAGATCGACACTGCTTAATTTAGTACGGAAATAAAAATAAAAATGAATTTAATAATAGATTGATGGCATACAGTGAACGGCGAATGACAGATGACAATCGATGGCAAGCAACGCTTGATGGTAGGCAGCCGACTACGAACAGCGATGACGAACGAGGGATCAGTGCCCGATGTGCGAAGGGCAACAATGACAAGCGATTGGTGGACGACAGCGATAGGTGACCCCAATGGCCGATGGGCAACAGTGGCAAGCAGTTGGTGGCCGGCGATGGCTGACAGTGATGGCGATGACGACAAAGACGATGGTGACCGATGGAAATAAATCATAAATTCACCATCTCCTTGAATTTTATTCATTTTTATATAATTAATAATAATTATATTTCCTCAACTTTCAAACTCATTAATCAAATACTATAATTAAAAATCTTTTTATTTTCTATTTCTCAAATCCTTAAATCAAATGTCACTTTAGTGTTCACAACAGAAAAATAAAAATAATATTTTTTTTTTTTTTTGAAACTCCGGTTAAGTTCAGACGACTAAAGAAAAAGATAAAAAAAAAAATAGAGAAGTATCTCTCGGCTCTCGCTATGTGAAAGTAGGATTTAACTTTTTTGAATTTTAAAAGTTAAGTGGCCACTTTGAAACCTCGGATGCTAACCGGTCAGTCAACAGCCAAGAAGCTGTGGAATCGCTCATTCAGACTTTTGACCTTCGACTCCAAGCCTCCGCACTAATCTAATTGATAAATATAAAGAAATTAATCATTTTTAAATGGATAAAAATCAATTTCTATAAAGATCATGATTTTAAATTATTGATCTCTTTTTTCGATTTATTTTGATATGACAGTTTTTTTTTTTTATACCATCAACTCCAACTTTAGTGTTTTGCAATCAAATCAAAAAATGTGTAGCAGGGACGGACCAGTACTTCAAAGTGATCTTTCAAAAAGTATCCATTTGGGTTTGGCACCCACGCATTAACGTAATATCATTATTAATTCGCAATGCACGGCCAATCATTACGGCCGGCATCCCATCTCATCTTATCGAATCGAAATGTATACAAAAAACCGATCCATCAGTCGACGTACGGGCAACAACAAACCTGTTGCGCTGCGCGCAGAGCCATTGAGATCCTTCTGCTGCAGGGAATTGAATTGAGTTGCCTCTCTCTTCATCGACAACGTAAAACACAATGAGCGCTGCACTGCACTGTATATATCGGCATGCATTTTGATCTTTGTTTGCCGTTTCACCGCTCTAATTAATGGTTCTTCCATTCGGCTTCAGCCACGGCGGGAGGGAGAGATCCCAGCAACAAAGGATGATTATGTTTGTTTTGTTATTTTTCATCGTAGGTTTTTTAGTGATGATAAAACAAAAAATAGATTACGGAAGATTATGTCTGATATCGATTAAAACTAATTTAGGATTGAAACGTCTTATATTTATAATGGTCTCATTCATTATGCTCAATCACATGACTATCTAAGATATATTTAAGCACGATCCTATGATGAAGATATTATATCTTGGCACGGTCATATGACGAAGGCATTATATCTCGACATGGTCGTATGATGAAGGCATTGTATCTCGGACTGGTCGCATGACATGCTGAAAATATTATATCTCGGCAAGCCAAGTGGCGTGACGATTACTAAAGTCAAGATGTCCAATGAGACATACTCTGTCAAAGGCCCCACACGACAAGGAAACATATGTTCATATATGCCTACCTCGAGGAAGCATGTCAGCCGCATTAATGGAGCTCTGTCTCCCATCAACCACGCGAAGGGTATTAATTATGTTTCATACGTTTGTAGCATTTATTAAGGTAATGCCCTATATGGCTCCTAGAAATGGCAGACCATCACCTAAGAAAGTCATGCCACCCATACCATTCGTACCGCTCCATAGGGATGAATCTACTTATATAAAGGTGACTGGAGGAGGAGGTGCCAAGTTTAGAAAAATTTTTAATTCTTGCTCTTTGCATTAATTGCTTCTCTCCTTCCTACTAATCGTCCCTAACTTGAGCATTGGAGGAGTTTAGCAGAGATCTCACTTGGCGCCCTTAACGGTGTTTCCCTCGCAGTGCTCTTCTCGGTGGACCGTGATCCATCATTCGGCACTAGCTGAGGCAACTCCACATCCATCCAATTAAATCAACGAAGTCATCGCTTTTCCAAGTCATCAGTCGTATCAGCAAACAAGTCACGTCATCAGTCGCAAGTCGCGTTCGCCATTGGACACCTCTGCATCTCATTCTCAACCGAAACATAATTGGCGTCATATGTGAGAATCCGTAAATATAACTGAGACAGAGATGAGAGACCAAGGAGCGACTCTGGCAATTGAAATTCTACTGAGGGAGGCATGATGAGAGAAAGCATCATTGCACTCGTCAGAACAACCATGGAAGACGTTCTATGGGAACATTTCTCTAAGGGCCCTGCTCCGACGCCTGCATCTCCTAGCTCGGCTCAGGTCCCAACATCAACACCTGCTCTTTCGACACCGACCCTGCCAAAGACAATCCCTATAGTATCATTGTCGGCCGAGTCATCTTCAATAGCGTCTCCATAGGGGTCCTCTGAAGAAGTGTCCTCTTACACACTGCCTAATAGAGACCCAAAGAAAAGAAAAACTCCAATGATCAATAGGAGCTCCCCCCTCTCCCCCGACATTATAGCTGAGAGACTCCCCAAACATTTCGAGTTGTTGTTTGTTAGAGAGTACAACAATTCAACCGATCTAGAGGAGTATTTGGATTGATTCGAGAAAGCCACCTTGCTACATAATTATACGGATGACGTTAAGTGCAAAGTCTTCTCCATCACCTTAGTAGGATCTGCACAAAGGTGGTTTAATCGGCTTCCTCAAGGATCCATTTGTTCTTTTGAAGAGCTCTGCGTGCTTTTTCTCTAGCACTTCGTCAATAGCAAAAGGTACCATAAAACTGCTCAGTACCTTTTATCCATAAAGCAAAAAAGTCAAGAGTCTCTGAGAGAATATATACACCATTTCAACCGGGTAGCCATGGATGTCTCGGGTGTCTCACCTAAGACAGTAGTTAACGTCTTTTCCTAAGGCTTGGTGCAGGGAGATTTCTCTAAGTCCTTGATGAAAAGACCGCCCGCCAATTTTGAAGTCTTGCTGGGGTGAGCATAAGTATACATCAATTTAGAAGAAGCCGAGAGAGCTACGGATGAACAAAAAGTAGCTGGAGAATCTAGCAAACTTTATCTGCCACGGTCGAACAAAAATGCTCCCATCCCTACATTGGCGCATCCTCCGCGAACTCCCCACTCTTATGTGTCACGGCTAGCCAGAGACAAGGTAATTCACGCAGTACATGAGACTACTCAGCTACCAATGGTGGCGAGTCAGCTCGGCCAATTTTGTGCCTTCCATCAAGTGTATGGTCACTCCACTCGAGAATGTCGCAATCTGACTGAAGAGATCCGACAGGCAGTCCGGAGGCATCAGCAGAGTCTAAACGTTCAGCCCAAATTTTCACGAATAGAGGCAAGACCAGAGCTGAGAGGCAACACTCAGCGAATTCCTCCAAGACAAGCTCAGCGAATTACTCCAAGACCAGCTCGGCGACCCGCACCAGAAGAATCTGGTAGACGAGCCAAAACCCTACGAAGGGATCGGGAATTTTCCTCGAGGCAGCTAGCCCCCCAACAGGATTCTTCGAGAGACTTGTCCAATGCTCCCCATAGAGGTACCATTAACATGATTGCAGGAGGATCCATCGATGGAGATTCAAACCGGGCTCGGAAAGCTCATGGGAGGAGGCTAGAAAACATGGAGGTGAACACCAATAGGAGACGTGTCGAATGACCATCAATAAACTTCGGCCCCGAGGACATGCGAGGAGTTTCTATCCCACATGATGATGCTTTGGTGATCCGAGCCACTATAGCTAACTATGATGTGGCTAGAATCTTCATGGACACAGGTACCTCGGTTAATATTTTATTTAAAGAAGCTTTTGTCTGTATGCAGCTCGATCCGGCTCAACTTCAACCGATGAATACTGTTTTATTCGATTTATCGGGCCATGAAGTGTCTCCTCTTGGCCAGATTGATTTACCCTTTTCTCTGAGAGAGGATCCCCTTCGCCGAACTCGAATCACCACTTTTACGGTGGTGAATGCTGTCTTGGCCTACAATGTTATTTTGGCAAGGTCGGCATTACATTCCTTCAAAGCTACCGTATCTACTTACCATCAGAATATCAAGTTCCCCGTAAACAATCAAGTGGGAGAAACCGTGGGAGATCAAAAGGCAGCTAGAAAATGTTACGTGGAGGAAGTCCAGATGGGCCCCAGGAAGAGCCGGAAGATTGAAGCCGCAAAAGTCTACACCCTTCGGGAGGAGCCTCTAGGTGAAGATGAAACTGTGCAGATATGGGCGGATCAACCCAGTCGAGTTGTTCGAGTTACTGCCAACTTATCATTCGAGTTGAAGCTAAAGGTAGTCAAATGTCTCTTGGACAACCAAGATGTTTTCACTTGGCCAGAAGAACAGAACAAAGGTATCTCCCAAGACGTAATGGAACATTGGTTGAACATTCTACCTGGAGCTCGGCCAGTGAAGTAGAAAAGATGACACTTCGGCCCAGAAAAAGATCAGATCATCCGAAGTGCAAAAGTTGCTACAAGCAAGATATATCTGGGAGGTTCAGTTCCCTGTATGACTTTCAAATGTTGTACTAGTACCAAAGCCGAGAGGCAAGTGGAGGGTGTGCATAGACTTTCATGATCTCAATAAAGCATCCTCCAAAGATTATTACCCCTTGTCTCAGATAGATCAGTTAGTCGATTCTATAGCAGGATGTGAGCTAATTTGTATGTTAGATGCATATCATGGATACCATCAAATCCCGTTGGCTCAAGAGGATCAAGAAAAAGTTAGCTTTATCATGGCGAATGACACTTTTTGATATAAGGTTATATCATTCGGATTAAAGAATGTTGACGCCACTTACCAAAGGATGATAGATAAGGTCTTTCGGTCAAAAATTGACAAAACATTAAAGTATATGTAGACGACATTCTCATCAAATCCACCAAGGCTAAGGATATTGTTAACGACATGTCCGAGACGTTCAATATATTGCGTCGATACGTAATTTAACTCAATCCTAGCAAGTGTCAATTTGGCGTACGAAATGGCAGATTTCTCGATTATATTGTAACTAAGAGGGGTATTGAAGTCAATCCCGAAAAAGCTCAGGCCTTGCAAAATATAGTTTCTCCCCGAAATACCAAAGAAGTACAGAGACTATTGGGGAGGATAACATCTCTCTCACGATTCCTCCCTAAGTTGGCTGAGCGGAGTTTATCGTTTTTCAAGATACTTCGCAAGTCAGCTCGATTTTCGTGGGATGAAAAGTGTGAATGGGCTTTCATGGAGTTAAAGCAATACATATCTGAGCTACCCACGTTAGCAAAGCCAGTGGCAAGGGAAAGCTTGCAATTATACTTGGCTACATCTGAAGAAGTTGTGGCATCCATCTTAATTCGGCTTGGAGGCTCCGTCCTTATTTCTTATCTCATCCGGTCACGGTACTGACTAATAGTGGCCCCGGAAGAATATTAATCAATCCCGAAGCCTCTGGTCGCTTGATCAAATAGACCATAGAGCTAGCCGAATATGATATCCAGTACCAACCTCTGACAACCCTCGAAGGGCAAGTACTGACAGATTTCTTACCTGAGACTCCGGGATCCGAGAAGAATGAGGTATGAAAAGTTTATGTAGATGGATCGGCTACCAAGGAGGGGAGTGGTGTGGGAGTACTATTGATATCCCCACAAGAAGATATGATCCGGATAGCTATGCAGCTTAATTTTCGTGCCTCTAACAGTGAAACTGAATATGAAGCTATATTAGCCGGTCTTCGTGCGACTCACCATGTCGGAGCTTCTCGAGTTATTTTACATTCAGACTCACAACTAGCCGTGGAACAAATCAAAGGATCATTTGACACCAACAATAGTCAGCTCCGACTATATATACAGGCTTACCACAAGTTAGCAGCGGAATTTCAAGAAGTAAGTCTACATAAGATTCCTCGGGGGGATAACCATAAGGTCGACGAGTTGGCTCGCATGACCAGTGAGCTTACCACCTGGAGCCTAGAAGATTCACTCGCTGAGATTCAACTTATTGCTTAGATAGATCAGGATCAGAATACGCCAAGAAGCTCTCCGGATTGGAGAGATCCTTTGATAGATTACCTGAAGAGGAGAATATTGTCGGATGACAGAACCGAGGCACAACTCATAAAGAAAATATGGGCCCGATTTGTCTTAGTCGGAGATACTCTATATAAGCGGGTCTTCGCCCGTCCTCTACTCAAGTGTCTCGGCCCAGAAGAAGTTGATTATGTTATGAGAGAAATACATGAAAGTTGCTGCGGGAATCATTCGGGAGGAACAATATTAACTCAGAAAATTCTATTGGCCGGATATTTTTGGCCAACCCTCCAGAAAGACGCCACTCATTGTGTTCGTATATGCCTCAGCTGTCAGAAACACCAGAATTTCTTTCAATAGTCAACTGAGTTATTAAAGGTGTCAGTAGTATCGTACCCATTTGATCAGTGGGGAATTGACATAGTGGGTCCCCTATCAACCGAGCCTAATCATAAAAAGTTTCTACTAGTCATTGTGGAATATTTCTTAAAGTGGGTGGAGGCAGAACCGTTGGCCAAGATAACCGAAGAAGTTGTCTTAAAGTTCCTCTGGAGTAATATAGTCTGCTGATTCGGCATTCCTCGGAGACTAGTCTCAGATAATGGTCGACAATTCCAAAGTCGAAAGATAAAAGAATGATGTCAACAGCTAGAGATTCAACAGACCTTCACCTCGATGGCTTATCCCCAAAGAAATAAGCAAGCTGAAGTCACCAATCAGGAGTTGATTCGAAGACTTAAAATCAAGCTCGATCATACTAGAAGAAGTTGAGTTGAGGAACTGCCAAGTATTTTTTAGGAATACCGAATAACCCCCAAAGACAGCACGGGCCTTACTCCTTTTCACTTGGTTTACGACTCTAAAGCCCTTGTCTCGATGGAAATTGACACGGACTCACCAAGGGTTGCTGCTTACACCTCGGACGGTGGCCACCATGATGAGAAAATATTGGCAAAATTGGACTTAGTGACCGAGACACAAGAAAACATGGTCGTCTGAATGGAGACTTTTCGACGAAAGATAGCTCAGACTTATAATAAGAATGTCATACCTCGCTCCTTCCAGCCAGGTGATTTCGTATGGAAGAAGATTCAGTCAACATGGGAGGTTCGTAAATTGTCACCCCGATGGGAGGGCCCTTACAAGATCGTCAAGAAGCTCAGCTCGGGAGCTTATTATCTGCAAGACAGCGAGGGGAAAGAGCTCACTCGGCCATGAAATGCTTTTCATTTACGACTTTACCATGTGTGATGGTTGATGGCCAAAGGGTATGCAATAGTATTTTTTCCTTAAAATAATAAAAAGTATCTCTCATGGTTACATGCATTATTTCAAGTCGCCTATCACGGCGCATATATTTCAAAGTCGCTTATCACGGCGCATTATTCTAAGTCGTCCATCACAACGCATTATTTCAAGCTACCTATCATGGCACATTCCAGCAAAGTCGCCTATCACAGCGCATATATTTCGAAGTCGCCTATCACGACGCATTATTCTAAGTCACCCATCACGATGCATTATTTCAAGCCGCCTATTACGGTGCATTCCAGCAAAGTCACTTATCACGGTGCATTATTCTAAGTCACCCATCACGGCGCATTATTTCAAACCGCTTATCACGATGCATTATTTCAAGCTGCCTATCACGACGCATATATTTCAAAGTCACCTATCACGGCGCATTATCCTAAGTCGCTCATCACGGCGCTTTATTTTAAGTCGTCTATCACAACGCATTTCAACAAAGTCGCCTATCACGACGCATATATTTCAAAGTCGCCTATCACGGTGCATTATCCTAAGTCGCCCATCACGGTGCATTATTTCAAGCCGCCTATCATAGCGCATTATTCTAAGTCGCCTATCACGGTGCATATATTTCAAAGTTGCTTATCATGACACATTATTTTAAGTCGCCCATTACGGTGCATTATTTCAAGTCATTTATCACGATGCATTCTAGCAAAGTCACCTATCACAGAATATATATTTCAAAGTCGCCTATCACGGTGCATTATTCTAAGTCGTCCATCACGGCGTATTATTTCAAGTCGCCTATCACGGCACATTATTCTAAGTCGTCCATCATGGCACATTATCTGCCTATCACGGCGCATATATTTCAAGTTGTCTATCACGGCGCATTCCTATGGGTCCCTTATCATAAAGCGTTATAAAGGCGCTTGTTGTGGTTCATTATGATTCTTAGTATGAGTATTGCCTACTGTCGCCTATTATGGCGCGGTTTATTTCCTTATATTTCTTGGTGCTTTGGAAAAACCAAGATATCCGATCATCTCTCTGAACAAATGTATGCAGTAACAGTTATACTTGGAAAAATACTCGTTACATTAAAGATCAGTACATTCATCACAAGTATTCCAAACTGCCGAAAGAAAGAAAAACAACAGAAGTACTATGACTAGCTACAAGAAATAAAAAACAATTCTAGGTGGGGGGGGAGTCGAAGTCATCAATTCTAGGTGATACCCCTAGAACTTCAAGATAATCAAGTTGGTTAGCTAGGGTAAAAAAAAACAAACAAAACAAAGACAAACTTTTACTTACTTGCACCAGGTGGCCATTCATGGCATCACACAGGGGCGGGTATGGATTTATCCTTTGCGGACGATCTGACCGCCTCATGGATTTTCTTGAGAAATCCCCTAGGAGTAGGTTGTTCCCTCCTTGACACGGAATGTTCTGATGATATCCCGGGGAGGGAAGGGTTGGGACTACTTTGGCGGGAGGCAGATGGCTCGGGAGGGGGAGCGGGAGCCTTTGGGTACGACTCTACTAGAGTCGGAGCCGGACTGCCATATGGTCCAGCATTACTCGGCCCGACCGAGTCGTGGGGACTTGGGCTTGGGGATCGTTACAGTTGATGTCATTCCCACTACACGTAATACGTAAGGTATAACTAGAATAAATTTCTTTTTATTACAAAATTTAAAATAGCGATTATGTCTATACTTGTTGTATCCTCCATGCGCATGGTGTGTGTGTTGTAATAAAATTAGTTTATTGTTTTTTTTTGCTTCCGCTATGTGCATGTTTACGAAATATGTGCGAACACACACCCACATCGGTGTCTAGGAAACTCAACACTCAGATGGACCATGAGAGCGTGAAGCCGATGGAAGTGACTAGAAGGCTTAGGTCTAAACTATGGGTAAGTGACAAGTATGAAAAGATCATACTTGGGAAGACTCATGAGTCCTAGTTGATTCTGACATGACCGATTGACTCGACGGTCAGTGGGATTATGACCCAGACGACTGGTGAGTAGTCGACTACAACTCGACTGGTGAGTAGTCAACTACAACTCGATTGTTGAATGTGACTCTAGCAGTCAACTAGTGGGTTAGACACGTCGACTGGCTATTGGCCGTCGATTGTCATAGATGGGCAGTCGACTGACGTTAGTAGATAGGAGCACAGAATGTCTTATAGTCGACTGGGCAGTTGACTAAAGGTTTGACAGTCGATTGCCCAAGTGTCTGTTAGCATAAAGCCGATGTGGATTAGTTCGTTTATGAGATAATGGATAGGCGGGTAGTCGACTGCCAAGCGAAAATTTAGCCAGACATAGGTTATAAAGGGAGCTCCCAATAGAGGATTTTGGTAGTCGGTTCTTGTGGGATTTGAAGGGAAGTTTTGTTTCAATTCCAAATCTTCAAAGTCGTTCAAATCAACCAAATAAGCAAGCGATCAAAAGCTCTCATTTATAAAGTGTTTTCGCTTGTTCTTGTATTTGTTGTATTAGGTTGTTGTAATTCATATTGTAAGACGTTTTCTCCACCTCCGGTGTTATTCCAAGGAGACAAGCTAAGATTTATTGGAGTAGACACTAAAGTCCAACAGTGAAGTAGGAATCGTAGATTCCGAACCACATAAAAATATTGTATTGTGCTTGTGTTGTTCTTGTTTATGTTGTGTATGCTTATATTTCCGCTGCGTACTAACTATTTGTAGATGAGCATATGAACGCAATCGAAAAAATCGACAAATATTATTCACCCTCCTCTAGCGCACCAAACGGTCCCCAATAGTTTTGAATTACTATTACTAATATTTTGAATTTATAATATATTTATAGAAATGTTATGCTACACAATTCATCTGTGAGTATCTCTATTATCCACCGTCCGATCCTCTAGGGTTCAAGGATTGACTATAATGCTTATCCGATTGAACAATGGATAATAAAGACATTCACGGGTACTCACGGATGAGTTGTGTAGGAGATCATTTCTCTCTCTATATAGCACAGTGATATCCTATGCGCTTCTGCATGTGTGACTGTGCACAATTCTTCTCCGATAATGTGCACTATTCATTATTGTGCAATTAAATTTGCACATACGCAGTCACGCACAGTGATGTGCACAATTGGCACACAGGCTAACATAACTATATATATATTATTTTCTCCACCGTTCGATTAAATGAGATTACACAGTACTTTTGTCGTTTGCGACCTTCTCCGATGAGCACTATAACTCAGCCCTTAAACCTGTTGAGATTGCCGCCATCGACCCTCGACCGACTCCGATCGAACCACGATTGGATTTCGATCGAATTGTGGTCACTAGGGTTGCAACCGTTGGTGGCCACAATTGCACCAGATTCTAACCGAATTCCAATCAGATTTTAATGGGAATCCGATCAAATTGGGTCACCAGCACTACGACCCCTGACAACCACAATCATGCCGGATTCCGATCAAATTACGACTACCAACGCCGCGACCACTAGCAGTCTCAATCACGTTGGATTTCAACCGTGATCCGACTAGACTCGAAGTTCGATCGGATCGTGGCCAGATTTCATCCTGATCGTGGCTGAATTCTAGGCGGATCGAGGTAGGAATCTAATCACGGTTCGGTCGGACTCTGACGTCGATTGAACGACAATTGGAATCCAGATGCTTGACAATGATGGTGAGCTGCAGTGGGTTCTTGGGCGTTGAGCGTCGGAAGCGAGTGCTTGGGCATGGGAAGTAGGTGCTCGGGCGACCGAGTTACTGTGCATTGTATTTTTCGTTATCGCACACCATTAGACACTCATCATATATATATATATATATCCTACGTATATAATTTATCTGTAAGTATCTTCATTATCAACTATCGATATATTATATCAATCTACAGGAGATCGGATAATGAATACATCTCGTACACATACAATTCATTCATGAGTAGTCGCCTTGACTTTTATTATTAAATCGTCCGATTTAGATATAGTTTGATTTGGATTTGACTCGGAGTTAGATCTACCTTTAGAATTAGGCAAGCAAAGTCTAGCCATGTAAATAAAAATGATAATGTATAATTACTTTGGATTTTATAAAAAATAAGTTAATATATTTGTCAGATTAGTTAAGTCAATCGCCTTCGTAAGCCACGCTTGACCTGACTTAATGGCTGATTAATCTTCTCCAGGTCGGAATAAGTCGGCATATATGGCCAATAGAAAAAAAATAAACAAGTCTTCGAATACTTGCGACGGTAACATGCCAAATTTTGACCCGCATTACCTGCTATAATAATATTAAGCGACTTTCGAGTGGTAAAAGCTTCCCAATTATTATTATTATTATTATTTTTCTTCCTATACGATCGAGTCGCCGAGAATAAGTCATCAAAGGATGCATGTTACATCTGCAAAATACTTATTTTTTAAAAAAACTACAAAAAAAAAAATAAAAAGGTAAATGCACGGGAGCATTCAAATTTGGACCGCATAAAGTGGACATGCTTGACATTGGACCCGCACTAGTTGGTCTTCTCTTACTGTTCGCCATAATTCAGTCACTAATATATAATACGATACGACGTTAAAATTAAATGTGAAAACAAAAATCCCTGAGCATGGTCGTTTTGAAAAAGAATTCAAAGTCAATAATCGACATTAAAAAATAGAGAGATCGGGTCAAGCGGATTGACTTCTTCCCTTTGATGATTAAAATAAACGCCATGGTTCTCCTCTTAGTTGGTTGGCCATTCCGCGAGTGGCTACGTCATGTGGCGCACTGAGATTAATCGCCCACTAAATTGACTCGAGTCGGTCAATTGAATCTTTTTTTTTTCCTTTTAAATTCTCCAAACAAACAAACAAAAACAGAAACAAAAAAAAAAAAGACCGGGCAATTTCCTCGAAATTAAACCGTCGGCGACATTTCGCATCTATTTTTTTCCTCCGTTTTCATTTTTATTTTTTACGAAAATGAAAAAAATATGTTTGATTCGTATTTTTCATCTTCATTTTTCAGAAAATAAAAAAATATTTTCTAAAAAAATAGAAAATAAGAAATAATTATTTTCTATTTTTATTTTCATTTTCTAAAAAATAAAAAATATTTTTTAGAAAACTGAAAAAAAATCGTTTTTTATTTTCTGAAAATAAAAATAAAAATAAAAATAAAAAATAAAAAATTTTCCACGAACTTCATTCCTCCGTCTCCTTTTCACTGGGGCGATGGCGATTTGGTTTGCCCGTTCGGCACGTTACGATCGGGAGTGGTCCGGATTAGTCGGGGATAGTGAAAAACCCCGGTTCACATTCATCAGATTAAAATCGTCCTTGTCTCGGCCTTGCGTGCTAGGAAACCTCGTTGCGTGAAAAGACAAAAAATGACCAAAGAAAATATTAAATTTTAATGACTTTGTTTAATTTTTTTTTTATTGCATCAAGTATTCGAAATTTCAATTCAATTAATCTCTATGAGTGATTGATCATGTCTCACAGATCTTCGAAATGTCTCATCAATAATTGAGTCGGATAAAATCGAAATTCAAGTGATTTCTATTGTCCACCAAAAATAAATCAATAAAGTACTAACTCGTAACTTTTTTTCACGGTTCAGTTCGAACTTTACAGTCATATTATTTCTGAATGATAGTCGAATGTCGAAGTCGTACTCCGTCTATCGAACAAATTTCTAAGTCCCACGACCGTCGAATGAATTTTTTTTAAATTCATCGTCGAACGATTTCATAATAAAAAATCAAATTTTATTCTCGTATAAAATTAATATCTCTCTATTTTTACCATTAGTATTATACTTTTCAAAGAAGGTCAATTATTATTATTATAATAGGATTTCAGTTTTGTTTATAATAATCGTTTCGTGATAATGAGTGCGAAGTTTTGAATTGGACATGTGGCCTCTTCCCTAGACTCGAAGGCAACTCGATGAACACTCCGGGCCCATGTGTAGACGTGGATGACTTTGTAAGCTATTTTACCTTTTTCCAAAATAGAATCAACATAAAAATATTATGTGTGACTCATTAGTAATTAAATTATATATTCTAGCTCAATTTTGCCTTGTGATGTAATGTAATGTTCCTTTTTTTGCTACTATTTAAGTTTTTATGAGGTTTTTTAATAAAGCAAAGACTGATTATATGTTTTTTTAATAAGAAAATATGTAACTATATATACAAGATTGTGAAAGAAAGATTAATTAAAGTAGACTATAATAATCAAAACTCAATTACATTCCTAGAACTAAGTACGAATTATAATGAAAAATCTACATCATTTAATTTAATGTGGGAACGAGCATGACACTATGAGAAAAAAGTAAATAAATATTTTATTATTGTAATTATTATTTATACTTGATCTAAACTCGTTTCCACAGGGATAGTGTGATAGCTAAGGCACAGCGATACTTAGAAATAAGGCATAGGTCGATTTCGGAGGAGATCTAAAGTTTTTTTTTTTTATTCAGATGACCTCTACTCGTCTTGGTCACCATGTCAAAGTCCATAGGATCCTCTGTGATTTACCTTTCTCACAATGACTGTGAAACAGACTAATGAGGATCACTAGATTGACGATTCCAATCTTTATAGAATAATCTAAACTCTAAGAATTAATATCTGAATATCATTTTTTTTTTTTTTTTTTTGATTTACAAGTGGTATCAAACCGACTAGTCACTTGGCGGCCACTGCGACCTCGAAAGTCTCCACCGGCCACGAAGTAAATCGGGAAGGCAGCGCCTCGCCGTAGTGAGGGTTTAACGCTGTCAGTCACGCACCAACCCATTGATAGCGGAATCGCCTCCATGACCCGTGGAGTGGAAGCGGAATTCCTCCATATTGCATGGCGAGGATCGAACCATGGCTTGCTCAGAGACCCCCATCTTCAAACGCGCCATTGCCCTGGGGGCCATATATTATTATTGCAGCTACGTAAGGGAGATCTCACTCTCATCACCTCTTTATATATAATTAACATTTCCATATGAAACATGATACCGACCTGAGATTGTAATTAAGGTAATTAAAATATCAACAAATATGTATATTTTTTTTTAAAAAAATATAAAATAAAATAGCATTCATGATTAATTAATTATTATAGAAAAATTGCTAACCTACTGTCTAAATATATTAAAACTTGCTTAAATCAACTAAACCTTGTAGATTCATGCATGGTCATATCCATGCTCCCCTCGAGGGTTGACCCTACAACAGTGCTCGATTAAAAATACCACACTTAGCCAATTAATGCATCAATTTTGTTTTTTTTTTGCTCAATTTCTCTCTAGAAAAAAAAAAAAAGTCGATTCGACTGGTTTTGTCAATTAGTTTCGATGATAATTAATATGATTTGTTTTTGTCTTATTGCATCTAGAGATTTTTTGTTTTTGTTGATAAGGCTGATCGCAACTTGCTTCGAAATGAGGCCACTGGAGACCTTTTTATAATGAAAGCACTTCGAGAGGGCCATCTCTAGTGTAGTGTTGTACTCCAATATATAACAACACATGATTTTGGAAATCTCTTATTCTCTTTCATCAAGTATTTTATGTCTCTTTTACGTAAATATTTATTGCAAGTTGATTATATATATATATATATATATATATAAAGAAAATTATATAAGTCGGTTTAAATAAGTGTGAATAAAAATAAAAAAGGTGTCAGGGGATTGGTGACCTTCTAGGCTTCTTCGTGTAGGCTTCTTCTTCGTCTTCCCCCGATGGCTTGTTGACCTTTCTAGGTTTTTATTTTATTTCGGCACGGTTAGTAATTGCAGCATAAGTTTCGCGTAATGATATCGCGTTCCATCGGTGTACGTTACTCCCAATTCCACTAGACGACGGATCGGTGGCTGCGTGGGTAAAATTTGAACAGAACACTAAATAATTCGACTCGCAAATTTCTCATACAGTATGCTTTCCCACGTGTCCTTATATATTAGTCTAATTAACATTTTTATTAAATTAATTCTAGGGCAGTTGACCTGTAAATGAGTGGTAATAATATCTATTAGAATAGGTCGAAAATATAATCTGTTTAAAAATAAATAAAGAAAAGTATTGAAAAATATAATAATAATAATAATAAATAAAAGGATTTTGGGTGAGTTGGTTTATGAAAAAGGGGCTTAGATTTAGCACAGTCGCACGTAATCATGAGATAGATCTAATACTTCTCCGCGAATAACGAGAATAATATAAACAACTACAACTTAACCCACCCTCCCTCGCGCGTCACATGCGGTATTGCTAAATAAATATTGCACGCCATGTATTACCACTGACTATTCATAGAATCGTTGACGCGTTAAGAAAAATATATTAATAACAATTTTAAAGATTAAATATTTTGATTTTTTAACTTTTAGATCTTTAGTTTAAAGATCGTTTTCAAAATCGATATTTAAATTTTAAAAACTTATAAATCAATTTCTATATATATATATATATATATAATTTCAATAATTACACATACAATTATAATATAAATACTAATTAAATTTAATTTTATTAATATTCAAATGTATAAAATTATAATATAAATATTAATCAAATTTAATTTTATTAATATCCATAGGTACATAATTATGATATAAGTATTCGGTGAAAATAATCATTAGAAATTTTTTTATAATCACCCTGCAGAAGTCTTTCATAGTCATCCTGCAAAGCACCGCACTGCACCACGACCGAGTTGCAATACCCACCCATTATCTAGTAGCGATGCCCACCACGTATAGCTTGGCTGTGGTGCCATATGGAGCTCAATCCGAGGCATAACCAATGGGCTATATAGTTGTGGTGAGCTCTACGATAAAATTGGGGACATTATTGTATCTCCATCATGTCCTGAATAATCACCATGCATACTATAAAGATAACTATAATGTCAAATATTATTTAGAAATAAAATTCAATAGAAAAAGTACATGAACAAAATTAACATAAAAAAAAAACTTTACATACATACTAAAATTAATATCTTTAAAATAATCATTAATCATTTGATAACAACTTAAACAAGAGTCGGTAAAAAAATGACAATACTTATAATTTCACAAGTCTAGAAATCGATGAAAGAATAATAGTGCATCTGTGCCATAAAATCCTTAATTAAGCAATGAAAAAATGATTGCCCTTGTAATGTAAGAATTTTTTAGTCACTGATATATATTTCATTTCACCTATAAACAAGAATGCACCTCTATTAATGCATGATTGACACTGCTCAATTCAAGTTCAAATGTCTAAAAAGAAGAGAGAGAACTTCCAAACGATAGATAATGCTACAAATGACTCTTCCTCGTGATAAGTTTTAAAGCAAAAAATTAAACAAGGAGGATACTTTCACCTAACAAATAAAATATAAACCAACAATGACAAAACTAATGAAATTTATGAACTTTCACGATGTAAAAGAAATAAATAGTGTTGAATTTATTTTTGTATATATTAGTATTTCAAAAAAAGTAGCATCAACGAAACTATGAAACATTTAAGCTATATATTTTATAGATTAGGCACGGTCGATGCCTTGCATGACCAAGGTCGTGGGTGCGATCATGGGCTCACACGACAATGGGTGCAGTTGTGCCCTTGTGTGACCAAGGTCGTGGGCATGATTGTGACCTCGTGCACCCACATGCATAGCTACTGCCTCGCGCGACCATGGCTTTGCACAGTTGTGGGCGCGATCTCACGCAATCGCAATCGATGTCTCACGTGGTTGTGGTCGTTGCCTCGTGCAGTCGCGACCTTAGCCTTGCACCATCATGCCCTCACATGACTATAGGTGCGACCGCAAGCGTAGTCATTGCCTACTGCGGGCACGATAGCTACCTCGCACGATTTCTACCCCGTGCAACTGCAAGGGTTGCCACAGGGGCAATTGCGGGTGTGGCTATTGTCTCGCACGATTGTGGGAGTGGTCATGGGCACAATTGTTGCCTCATGCTACCACAAGAGTTGTTATAGATATCTCCATTACACTGTGCAATCGCATGCAATGGCGACCGTGAGAGTGATTGTTGCTTTGTGCGACTATGATCAAGAAATTGTGATTATGTTCAATCAACTGATGTCAAAATATCAGTCGTGATAATGATGGAGGAGCTAGGAGCTTAGGACGAAATCGTAATTTTTATATTGCGGTTTAGGACAATCCGTCGACTATTTTACATTAATTGACTAACTAATATGACAAATCAGTCGATTGATAGATTTTAATTCAGTTTAATTGATTATTTTCATTTCGAAATTAAAACAGAATAGAATAAATAAAAAAACTTATATTTTTAAAAATAAATAAATTTCTAAATAAATCAAACTGAATTTTTCAATTCGATTTATTCATTTTAATCAAATTTTTGTTCACCTCTCATAATAATTATGTCGATGTCATGTATATATGTCTGTATCTCTCGATATTTTTGTATTTTCGTTAAGTACGTTGATCAACTTTGAAGGAGTCCACGGGAGGAGCCAAATATATAAAAGGGGGCCGAGCTTAACAATTCCATCATCTTGATTTCCTTCTCCTCCAAAAGATCCTTTTTCCTTTTTCATCTCCCTCGCTGAATCCCGCTTTTGATAACGGCGGAATTCAACCGAAGAAATTAGAGAGGAGGAAGATGAAGAAGGTGGAGAGAGCAGAGGATCATAAGACGCCTGCGCCGGCGCAGGCAGATGAGGTGGAGATGGACGATGCAATGCTCCCGGGATTCAGATTCCACCCCACCGACGAGGAGCTCGTCGGGTTCTACCTCCGGCGGAAGGTGGAGAAGAAGCGGCTCAGTATCGAGATCATCAAGGAGATGGACATCTACAAGCACGAGCCTTGGGATTTACCAAGTAATTAATTAAGATTGACGATCCTCGTCGCAAATCATGTGATCAGTTCGGATGAAGTGTTTTTAGATGATTGATTATGTGTGCGTGTTTTTTTTTTCTTTTTAATTTCGGTGAGCAGAGACGATGACGACGGCGGGGGAAAAAGAGTGGTACTTCTTCTGCCGGCGAGGGAGGAAATACCGGAACAGCGTCCGGCCGAACCGAGTCACCGGCTGCGGATTCTGGAAGGCCACCGGAATCGACCGACCGATCCATGCCTCCGGCCACTGCATCGGCCTCAAGAAGTCGCTGGTTTACTACCGAGGTCACGCCGGGAAGGGCACCAAGACAGACTGGATGATGCACGAGTTCCGCCTTCCCACCGGCGGCAAATCCAACACTGGCGGCGCCGGTACCGCCACTGCAGCTTCCAAGAACGCCGCAAGCACACAAGAAGCGGTAAGCTTCCCAGAAAGAAAACACCTTCCTTTGCGAATATTTTATCGACAACGAAATGCGCCAGAGACCGAAATTAGAGGGTTTTGAGTAGATTTAGAACTGTTCCAGAAAGCGATTCATTGAATTGACCCTCAAACCATCGGAGCTCAGTCCAAATATCTCACAGTCAACCGTCAACAAAAATGTCCCAGCTAATTAAACTAAAATGCCGACTCGCCTACTTAATTTCGACTCGTTAATCATCTTCAATTAAAAAACTTTGGCAAAACCATCAAAACTAAACGAGAATTCATTTTTTTTCAGGAGGTATGGACGATCTGCAGAATCTTCCAGCGAAGCGCTTCGTACAAAAAGCAGCCAAACAGCTATAAGACCTCCACGATGGCGACGAAGTCGCCGCCGGAATCCAGCAGCGTAACCAACTGCTTCGACCCGGACGAGTACATGTGCTGCAGCTCCTCCGCTGGCGGGTCTCCGGTGGCGGCGGATCTGCTGCAGGTCGAGGACTACTACTGCCAAGAAGAAAACACCCAACCGGCGAATTACGTGGACGTTGCCGGCGAGCGGAGCTCCATCAACGGGGGCGGCGCCCAGACGGATCAATCTCCCCAGCTCTGCCCGAGCTTGGAGCAGAGCCCCGTGTCGAACGACTTCGAGCGAGACATCATCTGGGAGGAGCTCGGAATGATCGCTGAGTTCTTGGCGGACGAAAACTTTTCCTGGGAAAATTCTTGTGGATATTCATGCAATAACGCGATGGATCACGTCGTCGTGTAATAACGTGGTATGGCAGTCAGACGCGATGATATTTATATAAATGGTATAGATCAATTCCAAAAGGAAATCTAAAGATCTTTAAAGATCTTTTTTCAGATTCAGATTATTTTTATACGTTTTAATCATTCATAAAATTTTATCTCATAATGATTAATTTTTTACTGAACAACAAAACTCTAAACGTCCTCGATTTTTATTTTTCCCTTTTTTCTCTCTCTCTCTTACAAATGTTTTAATTTGAGAATATTCTGTCTCGATGCTCCAGCCCACTTGGTGATAAATACAGATACCAATAGAGCCTGGTGGAGGCTGACAGCATTAATTTAGATCTCGCTATTAATGTAATCAATGTGGGCGACAATGCCATTTTGATCATCACTCTAGCGGATAGAGTTTCCAAGTATTATAATACTCAAAATGCATATTTGACATTCATATATATTCATTGAAGGCCTGATTACATCCAAAATAATGTAAATAATATAATTGAATTTCATTTTAAATTTTTATAAGGCGGCTAAGACCATCAAATTAAATGAATTATATTCAAAGTTTTATTGATGATTTTAATAATATTAAAATCACATTAATTATTATACTCTTAAAAATCTTTGGACCGTAGTCATATACTCGTATTTGGATTATATAATTTATTTTGAAAGTTATGAATTTTTTAAATCTTCGTAAATTTGAAATTATTTATTACAGTCTCATTAAAGAATCTAAGTATGACATATTTATTCGTCAACACTAGCTATACAAGGATTAATAGGACTCTCCTAATTCAAATTATATCATGATTTTAACTAAGCATTAAAACTTGAATTTTACTGCTTAATTTAAGTTTTTCTAAGAACTTAAACGAGTTTTAATCAAAACTTTAGGAGCATTAGAATTACATTAAATCATGATCATTACTGTGAGTCTCTTAAATATAATTATATCTTCCCACTTAGATTCTACGATCTAAATTAATAGAGGTGGATTTTTTATTGTTAATTTTCAATAATTGAATGTTGATTGCATATAGAATTTATAAATCGATTAGTAAATTAAATATGATTCTTACTGCTGATAAAATAGGAATACAATTGAAAATGATTATATATTTTGATTAATAAAAAAAAAATAGATATGTGCTTTGAATATTATGGAAATCTGTTCAATAATTTACTGATACTAATATGACATTTCAGAAGTCTTATTCCACTATCAAATGAATATATTAAAGTAATTTCAATCCATATATGATATACTTCACCCTTAATTAATTGTGCTGATAGTTCTGCTCAACCATATAATTTAATCCTCTAATTTTTTTTTTTGTTCATAGATAACTAATAAATATGCTCATTTATTTGTCAAAAGTCATGAGTAAGGGAGGATACGGGTCGAAGAAAATATATTTTTTCCACAGACGCCTAGAAATATTCAAGGAATTTTAATTAGTTTATATAACATATGAATTTGACATGGCAGCGATCTGTCTAAATGGATCGGATGATGGTGCATTTATGACATAAATAATGGTTCCATTTTTAACTTAAGGAAAAAAAAAAAACCAGGAACAGAGGAATTGCGATGAGCCGGGGAGCTCTTAGTTAAGATGTCTCTTTCCGGGCAGAATTCAGGATTTTGTTTAGCAGCCACGAAAGCGACGATGGAAGGGCCCGGTCAGCCTTCGCTCACTCCATGTTCCTATCGTGCAGCGGACCGGAGTCTATTTTTTTTTTCTTTGTCTTTTTTTTTTTTTCAAAGTCGTCGAACGGATCTATCCGAATTAATTTGTCATAAATCTGATATTTAATAAAGAGAGATGGATTGAAAAATCTCAATTTAAAATGAATTACATACTAAATGGATTAACTCACGGGTAAAAAAAAATATTTAAAAATTTCTAAAATTAATCTATCATTTTCTTTAAAAATATAATCTTAAAATGCTACTAGCGCATAATTAAAATAATTTTATTGAAAAAAAATAAGTGTTTAATCAGAAACATCATTTTTTTTTCTATTAGTCGAATATGATAAATTAAATTAAATTCACTAAATATAATAAATATATAGATAAATTATAAATATTTTATGAGAAAAAAAGACTTCCAATTTTTTCCATCCACAGGTCAATCAATCTTGATTCATAATTTGTACAAATTGATCTTTTTAAATTCATCAAATGATGAATTAATAAAATTTTAATTCAATCTGTTTAAATTAAACATACCAACTCAATGGATTTGACCAAAATCGACAACTTTACTTTATCCTATACGAACAGATGTTGGGACCCACCGCTTACTTTTTTAAGGGTTCACGCATGACGAATGAAGCTCACGAACCATGTACAAGATGAGTACGCGGGCTCTGTCGTCTGCCTAATGAGATTGGTCTCTTCCAATGTGGCCAGATGCCAATAGGTAAATGTTGACCCCAATCGTCGTCGTCGCCTACCTACATATTCATTTAGTGAAAGCCAATCCTAAGTCCTAACGTACGTGTTTTACCAAGTTGTACGATACTAGTGATAATCAATTGCACAGTTTCTTTAGGCAACGGGTGATGAAAATCCACGAATCTAAATATATATACAAGAAAACCAAATAGAATACAGTACGATTTGTAGAGTAAATCTAGTTTTATCAAATTTCTACAACAATAAAAGCGTAAAAAATGAAACGATAGCATGAATACAGAGAATCTGATTGCAGCGGAGTGACCATCGTTCCTCGTCGGTGATCTCCGGTCCGAAATCTCTACGAAAGAAGAAGGTATATCTTCTGTAGGGTTATGGAGTTACGACGTCGTAAACCCTAGCCGATAGGATGTCGATGATCTGTCAGAATGTCATCCCTATATATAGAAAACGGGTCGGATCCGATATCGATCCATCATCAATAACGAATCTGTACTATACCGGATTCTACACGTTAAACCCCATATCAAATAACCGAAATCTGCAAATCAATAAGTATATCACTTAATCGGATTCGAATCAATACAACACAATCGGACGGTTACGATAATCACGTGTAAGCCCACCACCAACAATGGGTTCAGAGGATCATTGAATACCACCTAGCTAGTATGCATGATACACAATGGTTCGTCCTCACGGGAGGATTTTGTGTCTAGTACGATAGCAGAGTTGCACTAATAAGCAAGGGTCAATTCCTGAATCAGAAGCTACAAGCCTTTCGAGGTGTCTACTTTCTTACCATATTAGTTCTGGATTAAACAATAAATTCTTTGTGATTTATCTCTTCTTTCATATATATTGATTGTGATACACAGTGATTCGAACGTGTTCTTGTCCACGATCCTGCCTTTTTAGTAGTGGCATTGAGCGAATGTACTAGTCGTTAAGGGCCACTTAATTAGTGCGTGGATGTTCAGCCACCACCTCGTTTTCTAATCGTCTGAACTAGCTTCCCATGAATAAATTGGGTTCATTTAGCTCTATTTCAAGTCTATAAAGCATGTTTAATTAGTTTTATAAAAGGAAAAGAAATTGAGAAGGGGGTGACCGGCCGGGAATGAATCTGTTTCGTGGCTGAAGAACTTCAATACTTAGACTGCCATTTCTTCTTCTTTTGAAATAGCTATAAACTGTGGAAATTATATGTTGGATTACTGTTATAAAACCAAGGAATCTTTTCCATAATTTTTTGGGAGTAGCAAATTACTCTTTCAATTTCCCACTACATTATATTCTTGGTACCAGAAGATTTACAGTATATATTGCCTGTAATTGATCTTGAGGTCTCGACTCTGTTGCTTCTTCCCTGAATTGGATTTGCATTATTCAGGCTATTCGACATTTACTTGCGATCCCACTATTTTTGCCTAAAATGGATGTTAAAGATCTCTTTGATGTGGACTTAAGGTATGGGATCACTGGTATTACTCCATGGCTGAAGATTGCACGAAAACTTTTGGTGACTTATGATCGATCCTTGATGTTTCAGAGCCACTAACAAACGACAGATGTGGAAGCTGTGCCAGACAACCACTAGGAAGACGGTGATTGCTTTACCTATTTATGATTTTCCCTTTTTTATAGTTGACATCGAATATTTAGGTCTCCAGTTCGGTTGATACTGAGGTAATTGATTCGACCATTAGAGTAAATCAAAAAGTGCTCACAACGAACAGCTCAATAATCTAGCATTTTAGTATTTGTCATTTCACTTGGAAAAAAATTCCCATAAATATGTCATAGTTACAGATCGAATCGGAGATACATAAAAAATTGAAGGGACATTCATGCTGCTCTGACACTGCACCATAGTATTGTAAGCTATTTATGATTTTCTTTGATCAGATGAATGACTTTTCAAGAATGTTATGTTTGATGACGTTGCATGTTCAAGCAAAGTTAGTAAACTCGAACATCTCTACGAGAGGACCAAGTGATTAGCATATACTGTAAAATTGTCCCAAGAAGGAAGGGTCAATCTCCGAAGACTGTAAAATTTTTCGAGGTAGCTATTATCTCACCGTGCTAATTTTTAGTTGGATAAAAATATTCTTCGTGATTTACCTCTCTTCATCTAGCTATGAGACAGAAGATGAAGCGTGTCTAAGGTGAACACCCCAAAGTTAGTAAAATTGAAACGAATAGTCAGAGATTTACTTCTTATCTTTGATAAATTTGAGTTAATCCATTAATTATTAGGAAATATGAGAAAAATAATAAGAGGTGAATACTAGATATCATAATTTTTCTCATGATTCATTAATAATCAAGTAGTCTCTTACAATATATATGACAGTGACAAAATATATTACAATATACATTAAGATGGAGCATATATGACAATATATATCAAATCATAATTAATAGCTATAAATATATTATAGTTGTACCTTCCTTAACCGTAAATATATTGTAATTAATAGAATAACTAGAACTTCTTGATTTAGATAAATTTATTTAGACAGATTATTAGAAATCAGTCTAGATTTATGGCGGAAAATCTACCCTATAAATGACTAATATTTTCTATATAATGAGAAGAATCTCTTGAAGAGGATATTCAATCCAATTGACATAGTATCAAAGCTTTAATTCAGAATTTGAGTATTCTCTTAAGAAGTCTAGATTTTTTTCCCCAAGGATTCTTAGTGGTTTTTTTTTTTCAGTTCAAGTTTTTTTTACTCTTAGGCATGTTGATTTCAACATTTATTGTTGCATTTGGTGAGTAACGAATATTATGTCAACTGTCAACTCAGATATTTTTAGTGTGTATTTCATAGGTAAGAATTATTCTATCTGGAAAATTTTCAATTTCGTGCGTTTGTCATGGGAAAATAACTATAGGTCACATCGATGGAAGTGATCTGACACCTACTGAGCTTTCTAAATTGGCTTAGTGGAAAGTCAGAGATTCTAGAGTTGTGACATGGATTCTAGGATCAGTTAATCAATTGCTTGTCCTTAATCTGAGACCATATAAGATAGCTAAAAGTATGTGAGTTTTTAAAAAAAGTTTACCAGCAAGATAATATGACCAGACATTTTCAATTAGAATACGAGATTGCTAGTTACTCTCAGGGAGATCTCTCCATTCAAGATTACTTTTTTGGTTTTCAAAACTTATGGGTCAAATATGTTGACATAATTTATGCCAATGTACCAACTGACTCTTTTTTTGTAGTTCAAGATCGAGATGCATGAACAGAGCAAGCGTGATCAATTTTTAATGAAGTTGCATCCTGAATTTGAGCCAGTCCACTCTAATTTGATAAATTGTACTCCTTCTTCTTTAGATGTGTGTTTTGGAGAGTTACTTCGTGAAGAGCAGCGTCTTACAACATAAATACTTTTCTAGCAAAACAAAATGCATAATAATGCAATAGCTTATGTAGCTCAAGGGAAAGGCAAGGGTAAAGACATGCGACAGGTTCAATGTTACAGTTGTAAGGAATACAACCATATTGTTGTCAACTACTCAAAGAAACATTGCAATTATTGTAAGAAGTCTGAGCATATTATGAAAGAATGCTCTACTCGTCCTCAAAATCATCAAGCTAATCAGGTTGTTATTGCTAATCAAGTTGTTGATTCAATACTTACTCCTGAAATGGTTCAACAGATGATTACTACTGTCTTTTTAGCCTTAGGACTTCAAGGTAAACTTTCTACACCATCTTTATCTTGGCTTGTGGATTCTGGGACATCCAATCACATGACTAGTTCTCTTGAGACTCTTAGCAATGTTAAAAAATATCAAGAAATATTCAAATTGCTAATGGTAGTAAGTTATCTATTCATGCTATTGGGGATATTAATTATGCAATCAAAGATGTTTTGGTATCTCATGAGCTTTCTACTAGTCTCATTTCGATAGGACAATTGATTTATGATTACTGTGAAGTTCGATTTTCTTGTGATGGTTGTGTTGTGCAGGACCAGGTATTGGGGAAGATACTAGTGAAGGGGCCTAAAGTTGGATGCTTGTTTCCTTTACACTTTTATATTCCTAATTTTGTTTCTTTAGCATGTATTGTTGTAAATCAAATAGGAGAAATATGATACAAATGTTTAGGTCATCCTGATTCTGTTGTCTTATCTCACTTGTTAAATTCTAGTTTCCTGGGCAATAAAAATCAATTTTCATCTCATTTTTCCTTTGATTGCTCTACATGTAAATTTGGTTAAAGTAAGTCTCTTTCTTTTCTACTCAAGGTAACCGTGCAAAAAGCAATTTTGATATAATTCATAATGATATGTGGGGTATTACTCCTATTATATATACCTCATACTAGTTACAAATATTTTGTCACCTTCAATTCATTGTTGATTACAGTAAATATACTTGGATTTATTTTTTTTTTCATTTTAAATCTGAGGTTTTTATTGTCTTTAAAACATTTGTAGCCTATACTAAGGCTAAATTTTCTTCAAAAATCAAAGTGCCAAGGTCTGATTCTGGTAATGAATATATGTCTCATGAATTTCATGATTTTCTCCAACAAAAAGGCATTGCTTCTAAATGCTCTTGTCCTTATATACCTCAACAAAATGGTGTTGTTGAATGTAAGAATCGACATTTGTTAGATGTTGTTCGAACTCTATTGATTGAATCTTTTATTCCATCTAAATTTTGGGTTGAAGCCTTATCTACAATAGTTTATTTAATTAATCGCTTGCCTTCACGTGTCTTGAACTTTGAATCTCCATATTATCGTCTTTTTCATAAGCGTCCCAACTATCTTGACATGCATGCATACTTTTGATTGCCTTTGCTTTGTTCTTTTGCCACCTCATGAACGCCATAAGCTTTCTGCTCAGTCTCTTAAATGTGCTTTTATGGGCTACAGTATTTCACACAAAGGTTATGTTTGCTATGATCCATGTTCTAACAAGTTTTGTATCTCTCGTCAGTGGTTTTCTTTGAAAATCAAATTTTCTTTTCTACTCATATCGAGTCTTCATCAGAGCCACCTATCTTTCCTAATTTTGATGAGGTACCTAATATTTTTGACTGAATGAAGCTTGGCTTTGTGTATCAATGATGACAATGTCCAACTTTACAACTTTCTGAACTTGATCTAACATCTAAGCCTGTTCAGGCTACTTTTTTGACAAACAATCAACTTTCACATGTCATTCCACGACACTCTTCCAGAATCACCCGTCCACCTGATCGGTACGACTTTTTCCATACATCTCTTCATACTATTTTGTACACTATTCCTATTCTTTCATGTTATTTAGAGGCTTCTAAACATGATTGTTGGCGCAAGACAATGGAAGAAGAACTTCAAGTTCTTGTGGATAATCATACCTGGGATATTATTTTATGCCCCCTAAAACTTCAAGCTCTTGTGGATAATCACACTTGGGATATTATTCTATGCCCCCTAAATATTAAATTCATTGGTTGTAAATGAGTCTACTCTATCAAGCTTCATTCTGATGGTACTCTAGATCGTTATATGGCATAGTTGGTTGCCTTGGGTAATAAACAAGAGTATGACATCAATTATGATGAGACTTTCGCTCTGGTTACCAAGATGTCAATAGTTCGAATGGTTGTTTCAATTGTTGCCTCACTAGGTTGGCCACTTCATTAGATGGATGTTAAGAATGCATTTCTTCATGGTAATCTCAAAGTAGAGATTTATGTGGTTCCACCACTAGATTTGTCTTCCTCCTCTTCTTTGGATGTTTGCAAGTTGAAGAGATCTTTATATGAGTTAAAACAAGCTCCTCGAATATGGTTTGATAAATTCAGATCCACTTTGCTCCAATTTTCATTTAAGCAGGGCCAATATGATTCATCTTTATTTCTTTGCAAGACATCTTCTAGCATTGTCATTCTCCAAATTTATGTTGATGATATTATTCTCACTGGGACTGATTCTATCTTAATTGCTCGTTTGAAACAACATCTTCAAACCACATTTCATATGAAGGATCTCAGTCCTCTTACTTATTTCTTGGGTTTGAAAGTTCATACTAATTCTTCTGGTTTTTTTTTCTTTTTTTGCATCAACACAAGTACACACAAGATTTGCTTCATTTAGTTGGTCTCCAAGATGCTTCTACTATAGCTACTCCACTTGAGGTAAACGCAAAGTACCAGTGTGAGGAGGGCAATCTTCTTTCTGATCCTACTATATTTCGATAATTAGTGGGCAGCTTGAACTATTTGACTATTACTCGACCGGACATTTCTTTTGTTGTTCAGTAAGTTAGTCAATTCATAACAAATCCCCATCATCTACATTTAGCTATTGTTCATCGAATCATTAGATATCTTCGTGGGATTCCTTGTCATGGATTGCTCTTCCCAACTTATTCTCCTCTTCATCTTATTGCCTATAGTGATGCTGATTGGGCGGGATGTCTTGATACTCGCCGATCTATCATGGGTTGGTATATGTTTCTTGGTAATTCCTTAATTTCTTGGAAGAACAAGTAGGAAGATCGTGTTTCTAAATCTTTTATAGAGTTTGAATACCGTGCTATGTCTGCTGCTTGTTCAAAGATTGTTTGGCTTCATGACCTTCTAGCTGAGCTTGGTTTCTCTCAGTCAGCTCCTACTCCGCTTCATGCTGATAACACTATTGCCATTTAGATTGTTGCTAATCCTATTTATCATGAGTGTACTAAACATATTGAGGTGGATTGACATTCTATTCACGAAGCATTCGATACTCATATTATATCTCTTTCTCATATTCCCACCAATCTTCAGATAGCTGATATATTTACTAAGGCCTTGACACGACAATGTCATCAGTTTTTGGTGGGCAAATTGATGCTTCTTGATTGATCAACATCAATTTGAGGGGGGATGACAACATATATGCAACATACATCAAGGATGAAGCATATATAACAACATATATAAAGGCTTAATTAATAGTTGTAAATATATTATAGTTCCACCTTCCTTAGTTGTAAATATATTGTAATTAATAGAATAGCTAGAACTTCCTGATTTAGACATATTTACTTAGACGGATTATTAGAAATCAACCTAGATTTATGGCTGAAAATCTGTCCTGTAAATGACTAACATTTTCTATATAATGAGAAGAACTCTCTTGAAGAGGGAATTCAGGCTATTTACATAACACTAACCATTAATTCTACATTGATATCCACTTGCCCCCACAGATTGGCACAATTAGTATCTATATGGATATTTGTCATATGAGGTCTTAAGATTAATTCTCAGCAGGTGCAAAATATTTCGTTGGGTTCTTGACCTCTCCCATGCAAAGAGACCTTTGTATCAGAGCGAAGCTCCCCATGATTTATCACCCTTTATTAAACCAGAGGGGCAATCATGAGGGACATTTGACGCGAGCGCTATTATGTTTTGCTATACAATGATATTCCACTAACTCAATTAACTCCACCAATTTAAAGTCATTGGAGATAGAGAACATTCATTAACTAAATACATAGAATGTAGATAATTTTTATACCCACTATTAATTACCACTACTTGTCAACTCATCATCCATTAATAATTAATTTTGAATCATTTATCAACACTCCATCTGGATTTAAAATTGCAAA
This sequence comes from Wurfbainia villosa, assembly GCA_025175895.1. Lineage (NCBI taxonomy): Eukaryota > Viridiplantae > Streptophyta > Magnoliopsida > Zingiberales > Zingiberaceae > Wurfbainia > Wurfbainia villosa. The sequence goes on along the minus strand of CM045991.1, from coordinate 24,596,865 downwards.
CACCAAGGCATGATATGAAGTAATAAATTTATCTTTTGAAAATGACTTCGTCAAAATGTCCACCACTTGTTCATGTGTCTTACGCAATACTTCAACTCAATTTTTTTATTTGTAATTAAGTCCCGAATAAAGTGAAGGCAAATATCAATATTCTTAGTCCTAAGAAAAGATGGATTTTTTGTCATTGCAATAGTTGCTTTGTTATCACAAAAAATATCAGTTGCATCTTTTTGTTATTGGTAAAGATCGACAAGAATTCTTCTAATCTAAATTGCTCGATATGTCACTAGAGTTGCTACTATATATTCTGCTCATGAAGAAGATAGTATCGTAGCAACTTTCTTCTTTGAACTCCATAAAATTACTCCGACCCAAGATTAGAAACATTGATTGAAGTACTATTTCGATCATCTGTTGAACTTACCCAAATCACTATTATTGAATCCATAAAGATTGAATTTTAAAATTTTTGTATACCAAAATTCATAATCTACTATTCCAATAATATATTATAATTTTTTTTTGTTGATCCATGATGATACTTTGTACAACAGAGAAAGCAACATTCAGTCTAGTATGAGTTAAATAAATCAAACCTCCAGCCAAATTTTTCAACATTTACCTTCTATGAACCATCTTCTAATTGTAACTTTTCATTTATATTCACGAGCATAATAACTGATCAAATTGCAATTAAGTTAAACTTCTTAAAAAGATCTATTGCATATTTTCTTTGTAAGATAAAAATTCCATCAACTCCTTGCTTCACTTCGAGGCCAAGAAAATAATATAACAATTCCATATCTAAAATCTCAAATTCCTTTATCATATTAGGCTTAAACTCAATCATAAGAGAGTTAGAGGATCTCATGTATATTATATCATCAACATAAAGGTAGACAACAATAAAATCATCTTTACCTTTTTTCTTCACAAAAAGAGTGAGTTCATTTTCACTCTTTAACAAGTCATTTTGTCAAAAGTAATCATCAATCTTACTATACCATGCTTGTGGAACTTATTTTAACTCATAGAGTATCTTTCTCAACTCGTACACTTTTGCCTCTTTGCCTTTAATTATAAAACCTTCAAGTTGAATTATATAAACTTCTTCTTCCAAGTTTCCATTTAGAATGCAAACTTGGCATAAAATTGATAAATAGGCGAATGCAATTATGCTACTAATGCTAAGATAATTCTCATAGTTTTAGATCGAGCTACTAGAGAAAAAATTTCTTCAAAATCAATACCTTATTGTTGTGAATACCCTTTTGCCATGAATAGAACCTTGTGTTTTTTGAATGGTCCATCAAAATGATATTTTGTTTTAAATACCCACTTAAGTCCAAATATATTCTTGCCTTCAAGTGGATCCATCATCTCCCATATTCCATTTTTATTGATTGTCACTATCTTTTCTTTCATTACATTCTGTCATTCTTCCTTTGTTACCACTTCTTCAAGGGTTGTAGAATCTGTACCAAAGATAGCAAATTAACTTGATTCATAAATTTCTCACAAAGATCTAACCTTTGTTGGAGATGATTCTGACATAGAGGATAAATCGCTACTTCTTGGATTTGATGGCGAGAAAGATGTTGAATCCAACGAAGACGATTGAACATTTTCAAATGTTAGAGAACTATTCTCCATTGGAATATAAACTTGAGTCTCTTCACCAGGTTTATTTAAATTCCAACTTGAATCTTCATCAAAAATAACATCTCTCCTTATATTAGTTTGCTACTAAAAGGGTTATATAGTTGATATGTTGTGCATTGATTGCAATATTCAACAAAGATGTATTTTTCGAATTTCTCTTCAAGTTTATGACGAAATTGAGAATTTATCAAAATATAAACAATGTAACCAAAATTTTCAAGTGATTTATCGATGATTTTCTACCTTTTCATGCTTCATATGGTGTGCAATTCAAGACAACCATTGTTGGAGAAATATTCAACAAGTTTACAATGTTACCACTGCTTCAGTCCAAAAAATATTTGAAATTCTTCAAATATTTAGTAAGCTTCTAGTCATTTCCAGCACAACAGTTCGATTTTTTCGTTTAGTTAGACCATTTTGCTTTGGTGTATAAGACACTATCAATTCCATGCGAATATCATATTCTTAAAAAAAAATTAAATCATTGTCTTTGTTAAGGTGCCTTTTTTATTTTCCACAAGTGCCTTGAATTTTTTGAAATTCTCAAAATACTTTGACTCATCTGTTAGAAAATTAAATAAACCCAACTCATTTGATTAAAATGATCAGTAAACAAAAAATAATATTTACTGCCACCAAATAATGTGGTTCTTATAGGTCTATATAGTTAGCATGAATTAACTCAAGACATTTTGAATGTCTCCATGATTGCTCACTTGGAAGGGCTTTCTAATTTGTTTTTCATAAATACACCCTTCATATAAACCAAAAGAATTAATTTGAGGTAATCTAAAGATCATACATTTCTCACTTAAAAGTCATATGTCTTTAATGTTTAGATGTCCATATATCAAGTGTCACATCTAAGATTCATTGTATTCATAGGCAATAAAATCTTGGTTTCCCATGCTAGAAATCTTGAGTGAAAAATCCTATTTTCTGTCATTTTCATGGTAATAATAAATTTTTGAAAGTCTTTGTTAATAATAACAGAAGCTCTGTTATCAAATAAAATTGTATAACTATTCATCATCAATTGTTCAACACTTAATAAATTATGTGTCAAACTAGGAACAAAAAATATATTGTAAAGTAATTTCACTTTATCATTGCTAGTCTCTACGTCAATAGTGTCTTTACCTCCAATTTGAATCTGCTTATTGTCTTCAAATTTTATTAGCATCTTCTGTGACTCATCAAACTCTTTAAATAATAACTTATTGCCCGTCATATGATTTGAATATTCACTATCCAAAAAACAAATATCATCTCGAACTTCGTTAGAATGAAAATCAACCATAAACGACTTTACTTTCCTGATTTTCTTCTTTCATAAAATTTGCTTGTGAGCCACTTCTACAATTTTCCTTTATATGCCTATATTTTTTTGCAACCATAATACTGAATAGAATTTTTATTCCATTTTTTATCTTTGATGAATTGTCTCTCGTCCATTAAAATGGTTTGCTCCTCTACCTCTGCCACATTTTTTACTATGAAAATCTCCTTTTCCATGTCATCTACCAATGAAGCCTATTATTTTTTTTTTTTTGTCTCTTCCTTTACTTGAAAATTTTGAAATGTCATTTCTTCAGTCTTCTCTATTGGAGGATCGTGGCTCAACTAGAAGAGAGGTTGAATAGCCCGATTCGTGCTCGATGGATTTTGATCATTCTTGCGTGTTTGTCTCTACAATTCATTAGTATGCACAGTAGAAATACGAATACAAACACAAAAGAAATATACAAGCACACACAATACACGGCGATGGTTTGGAATCTTAAGATTCCTACTCTATGGGATTAGCTCACCGAGCTCGAGTGATGAACACACCACTATTAAACTCCTTCTCGACAACAAGTCGAAGGTGGAGAAACCTCGTACAAGCAATTACAAAGTAATACAAAAACGTACAAGCAAATACAAAGACGAAATGAAATACATAAAGAAAATTTTACAACAAATGACTTTGAACTCTTGCTTGTTACTTGTTTTGATTTGCTCTTGAAGGTCTGAAATACAACAACAATTCGCCTCCAAAATCTCCCCAAATATCATTGTGGAAATCCTCCCCAAGCTCCTCCTTTTATGCTTATCTCGGGTTGATTCTGCGCCCGACAGTCGACTGTCATAAGCCCCCAGTCAACTGCTTCTGTAGCCATTGTGAGACAACAGCCTAATCCACGTTGGCATCTAGCCAACAAATACACTAGCAGTCGACTGTCAGTTTACATTAGTCAACTGCCAGCCTCGTAGCCGACTGATCAATTGTCTACCGAGCGTTCTGTGCTCGCGACCAACATTGACAGTCAACTACTCTTTCATGGCAGTCGACTACCATCAATCGACTGCCCAAGGCTAACAGTCGGCTACCAAACATCGCAACGCAATCGAACTCCAATTGACTACCACCAGTTGACTGGGAGATATCACCAGTCAACTATTGTCGGATAAAATCTCAAACACAAGTTGTTTGAGCATCCAACCGTCGGATAAAACCTCAAACAACATGTTTGAGCATCCGATACACCCTTAGCCTAGAACTAAGTCTTCTAGCCACCTCTACTAGCTTCGCGCCTATCAGATCCCTCTAAGTCGTCCATGACTTGTTCATCCATGCGCGGACTCCTCCAAGTCGTCCATGACTTGTTCATTCATACGCTAGCCTCCAGGTGCTTCCTTCGGCTACTGTCATGCTCTCGGTGTCTATACCGCCAAGGTACATATGAACTTACGCTCCCAAGACTACCGCTTGGCCTCACGCCGCCAAATCACCCCTTGGACTTCCCAAATGTCAAGTCCCCATAACTTGGACTTTCACCGCCAAAGCTAAACACTTGGACTTATGTGACCAAGGCTATACACTTGGACTTCCCATTGCCAATGTCAACCCATGTTGGACTTTCACCGCCAACGTTATACACTTGGACTTACGTGACCAAAGCTACACACTTGGTCTTCCCTTGTCAATTCCATGTTGGACTTCCAATGCCAAGCTCCATGCTTGGACTTTCACCACCAAGGCTACACACCTGGTCTTCCCATGACAATCACATGTCACATGTTTTGTCTAACATCAAAATACTGCTCGAGTCAAACTCGAGTCCGGTCAATTATGACTTGGGCCGATTGCACTAACAATCTTTCTCTTTTTGATGTTTGACAAAACTTCAAACACCTTTGAGTTAGGTGCTCTAACTCAAGTTTACCAATTATCCCCAATTGGCAATTCTCACCTTTGAGAATTCCAACTAACCCTAATTGGTCTCTTCTTCCCCTTTTTGACATCAAAAAAGTCTTCCCCAAGGGTGTCAATGTCTCACATCCCAATGAGATTTTACAATCTCCCCCTTGGTTCAAAAACACATCCATCATCCTAAGATGGATAACCTCCCCCTAAAGGCTTGCTCCCTTTTAATCATTGCACCAACAATGTCCTTGGAGAGTCCCTAAGCCAATAGGAACACTAAACAATCGAAATTAAGGGGAAAAATTAAACATTGAACTTTCACCTCTCTTAATTTGATACACACCCTAAACAATTCTCCTAATCCATTTTCAATGGATTTCCACCCTTCCAATGCTCTCTAAAGCATATTCTAGGATTAGGAGTAGTTAGAGAACCTAAACGTAGCTAAACATAGGCCTAACAAACCTTGTTTATCCAAAATCATCTTGACTTCATATACCAATGATCGCGATTGATGTCGATCGATTTCAGCATCTGCGTAAATCAAGTTCATAATCCGAATTTTGAAAATTCATAAGTAAAAATACATAATTTGAAAACTCTTGAAAATTCATACGTACATTACTTATAATAGACATTATGGGTGAAAAATATTAGAAAAATAAAATATCCATAAACTAGTGAGATTGACACAAAGTTCTAAACTATTGAAATTTTCAATGTTTGCCCATACTTTGTGTCACCTCATTCAATAGTGATTGCTATCAAAAGATAGACTTCACCAAGATTTTTTAAAATGATTTTAAAATCTTAATTTAATTCCTAACATCTTACTTGTATCTAAGTGTATGAACACATACAAGTCAAGTGTTCTAGTGAGATGTGGGTTTTGATTATTTAGGGTCTCATGCATATGTTAGATAACTCTATTTGATTCTCTTATGCATGTGACTTCAAATCATGTCATAGTCCTTAACTCAATTTTATTTAATGCCTGAATAATTATTATGACATCAATGATAACAAGAATAGAAGCATATGATATAAACTTAAGCATAATATGACATTTAGCTAACCTTAAGTATTATCATGACATTTTATATGATAAAAATAAATATGATGTCATGATATGACAAGACAAATAAATCATGACAAGTATAAAATACTAAGGTATAAAATACCAAAGTGTTAAGTCCAAATTGTCATTTCTAAGAATTAAATTCATTTTATCTTAATACCAACTATCCCCCTAGTGTGCCAAAAATCCAAAATGACACACCATAACTTCTAACACCTAGTTGTGTCAATTTAATCAATTTTTAACTTCTCAAAACACTTGACACATCCTAAAGTGTCAACTCTATCATGGTTAGGTTAGCTACCTATCCACTTGGGGTTGACACACCCTAACTCATCTAGCGTGAATCGATCACGCTCCTAGGACCCCAATACCTATTGGAGCTCCTTGGGTTAACAAGGTATTCACTAGGGATAATTTTTCTAGATATCTTCCTAATGACCCTTTTTGACTTTGAAGCCTTAGTCATTTGGGTCTTGTCAAGATTAACTTTAGGGATTGCCTCCCTAATAACCTTTTTAGTGGTCTTCCTAGGTTTTATATAACCCTTGGCCACTAGACATACACCATGGTTAATCTTAGGGATAACTTCCCTATTAACTTTAGTTTTCCTAGACCTAGATTTAGTTCCATAATTAAATGAAATATTGTGGTATGACTTAGGTTTGTGACTCAAACCTTTCTTGCCCTTGGACGATTCTTGTCTCCTAGGTCTTAGATTTTGATCATTAGACCCTTTAAATGAGTTTGTCATTTTTGCTAGGGTATTTTCCAATTTTTCAAGCCTTGACCTCAAGACTTGGTTCTCTAATTCTAATTTTCTCAATTTTAATTTTTCATTAATCTTTTGGGAATAAGACTTCTTCTTAGGCATGTGTCTACCCTTCTTAGGGTTAATGTCTAAATTTTTTTCTATCCTCCTAATGGACTCCCTAGGTAAAATAGGTCTAGAATTATTTGATCTAGATTTGTCCTTAGTTGTAAGTTCATAGGATTTAGCCCCTAAGTAGACATATATATTCCTACTAGCATGCTTATGTTCATGGGCAATAGCAAGTGAGTTAAAATAATTTCTAGCATGCTTCTTAATCCAAGAACTAGAAGGTGCATTAAAGTATATCTTAAGGTTTGCTTTGGAAGCTCCCCCTACTTGTGTAGCTCCTTCTTATCCCTTTTTCTTCCCCTTAGGGCATTGGCTTCGGTAGTGTCCCCGTTGGTTGCATTTGAAGCACATAATGTGCTCTTTGTTTTAATTAGCGAGGACTCCGACATCCTTTGAGTTTACTTGAACTTTTGACGTTGGCACTTTCTCCTCAACTAATTTTGGGAATTTGCTCTTGTAATAACCTTTCTCCCTACACTTAAAGCATATAATGTGATTTTTATTCTTAATTACAATGTTTGAGTTACCTAGGAAATTTTCTTTTTGTTCTTCACTTCTCCCGGGATGTAATACTTCCTTTTGTTCTTGCTCCATGATGGAAGATCTCTCCTCTCCCTCAATGCTAGAGGTGGAGGTTTCCTCCAATTCATCCACATTCTCCAGTATTGATGGCAATTCTTCCTCGGCATCCTTCTCTACTTGTGTCGGTTTGGAATTCTCGTGGAATTTGATCAACTTATTCCACAACTCGTTAGCGTCCCAATATTCACCTAGCTTGGACAAAATATCGTAAGGTATTCATTTTATTAATATTTTTGTTATCTTAACCATTGTCTTGAATTGTTGCCGTTGCTCCTCGGTCCATTTTGATTTTGTGATTAGCTTCCCTTCATCATCCCTAGGCACTTCGAAACCATCTTCAATTGTTAGCATCATATCGAAATCGATTTCGAAGTATACTTCCATCCGTTTCTTCCACCATGAGAATTCTCCTTCGAATTTTGGTGGTTGGATGTTGATGTCGACCATTTTGGTTGATTATCGTGACGGTAAGTCCGATGACAATCTCCTCGCTCTGATACCACTTGTTGGAGAATCGTGGCCCGACTAAAGGGGGGTTGAATAGCCCGATTCGTGCTCGATGGACTTTGATCGTTCTTGCGTGCTTGTCTCTACAATTCGTTAGTATGTGCAACGGAAATACGAATACAAACACACACAATACACGACGATATACGTGGTTCGGAACCTTAGAGTTCTTACTCCATGGGGTTAGCACAACGAGCTCGAGTGATGAACACACCACTACTAAACTCCTTCTCGATAACAAGTAGGAGATGGAGAAACCTCGTACAAACAATTACAAAGTAATACAAAAACGTACAAGCAAATACAAAGACGAAATAAAATATATAAAGAAAACTTTACAATAAATGGTTTTGAACTTTTGCTTGTTGTTTGCTTTGGTTTGCTCTTGAATGTGTGGAGTGCAACAATAATTCCCCTCTAAAATCTCCCCAAATATCGCTGTAGAAATCCTTCCCAAACTCCTCCTTTTATGTTTGTCTCAGACTAATCCCGCATTTGGCAGTCGACTACTCCTGTAGCCGTTGTGAGACAACGGCCTATTCCATGTTGGCATCCAACCAACGAATACACTGACAATCAACTGCCAATTTCCATCAGTCGACTGTCAGCCTCGTAGTCGACTGATCAGTTTACTACCGAGCGTTCTGTGCTCGCGACCAACACTAGCAGTCGATTCCTCTTTCACGATCGATTGCGGAATCATCGCCGATCGTCTCCGTGGCCGATCGCCAAGCATCGCGAACGTGAATGTCAATCGGCTACCACCAGTCGATTGGGACATATCATCAGTCGACTGTTGTCGAGTAAAACCTCAAACATAAGTTGTTTGAGCATTCGAACGTCAAGTAAAACCTCAAATAATATGTTTGAGCATCCGACACACCCTTAGTCTAGACCTAAGCCTTTTAGCCACCTCTACTAACTTCGCGCCTATCGGATCCCTCCAAGTCGTCCATGACTTGTTCATCCATGCACGGATCCCTCTAAGTCGTCCATGACTTGTTCATCCATGCGCGGATCCCTCTAAGTCGTCCATGACTTATTCATCCATACGCTAGCCTCCAGGTGTTTCCTTCAGCTATTGTCATACTCTCGGTGTCTATACCGCCAAGGTACATATGGACTTACGCTCTCAAGACTACCGCTTGACCTTACACCGCCAAACCACCCCTTAGACTTTCCAAATGCCAAGTCCCCATAACTTGGACTTTCACCGTCAAGGCTACACACTTGGATTTACGTGGCCAAGACTACACACTTGGACTTCCCATTGCCAATGTCAACCCATGTTGGACTTTCACCGCCAAAGCTACACACTTGGACTTACATAGCCAAGGCTACACCCTTGATCTTCCCTTGTCAACTCCATGTTGGACTTTCAATGTCAAGCCCCATGCTTGGACTTTCACCGCCAAGACTACACACTTAGACTTACGTGACTAAGGCTACAGTACACTTGGTCTTCCCATGACAATCACATGTCACATGTTTTGTCTAAGATAAAAATACTGCTCGAATCAAACTCGAGTCTGGTCAATCATAACCTGGGTCGATTACACCAACATTCTCAACCAATCTATTTCACCTTGGCCCATGAGCTTGCAAAGAACCTATTAGTTCATCAAAGAAGAAAATAAATAAATCTTTAGTCTCTTCAATTACAGTTACTATGTAATTATATTTTGGAGTCAAACTTTGTAAAATTTTAGAAATAATATTGCACCAATTTGACTAAAACTAAAATTAACCTAGATATGAAATCTTACAAAGTTTCATTATCCTTCATAAGCAAAGCCTCAAACTCACTTCAAAGAGTTTGAAATTTCACTACTATATATTACTTTGGAGAAGCTTTGGAATTCATTTTGCAATATTTTTCATGCTTCTTTTGAAGTTGTGACTGGTGCAATTCTTGAGAAAATCATCTCATGTAGTTCTTGTCGAAAAAAGAACAATGCTTTTGAATTTTTCTTCTTATTCTTCTGATCCTTAATTGACTTTAATCGATATTTTCATTGTTAAAGTCCCTCTCTATTCAATCCCAAAAAATCTTGAAATCTAAATAGAGTCTTCATCTTGATACTTCAAAACTCGTAGCACTCTCCTTTGAAAACGACGGATTGAGAGACTCCATTAATTGTCATTAGAACTTAAGACATTTTAAGCCTAAACTATATGATACCGCTGCTAGAAAAAATGAGAAGAGTAATTAATAGGAGATGAATACTAGACAAGAGGGATCACAATTGATTCTAACGATTCATTGATAATCAAGTAGTCTATTTATAGACTATTTACATAACCACTAACTCAACTAACTTCACCATGTTAAATAAATTGAATATGTTCAACACCACTAGCTAAATATCTTGAATGTAGATAATTTTTATACCCACTATCATCATTACTTGCCAACTGATCAACCTATTAATTGTCAACTCATCCATCCATCATTAATAATTAATTTTGAATTATTTATCAACATTAATTATACTGGTTATTAATATTGATCTATGCATGGTGCATGACTCATCAGACTTAGTTTCCTAGAAGCTTTAACATCATCAAGAAGAGAGAAAGCGACCTATTTTCTTTTGTCAATGGCTCAATTAATTCTGAAGAGATTGATCAACAATGAAGAAATATACTACCACAAAAGTTAGTATAATTTAAGACAACTAGCTTGCTGACTGCCATATATTGGCTTAATTTTTTCCATCTGTTTTCCAAGTCATTTAACTTGCTGCGACTGGCCATTGTTAACTGTAACCTTTTGCAAGAAACGCGATAAAATCTATACTGTTCAGCCACAGTTTCATGGAATTTCCTTCCTTATCTGTAACAGGACACGATTGCTATACTGCAATAGCTCTTGGAAAATTAGGCTCGGATAGTGTTTCACCGTAACAGTTGCAACTTTTTCTTTTAGCGCTGCAGTACACAGTATTTGCCCAATCTCACGGCAGAGAATTTGACTTCTCCTCAACGCTATTTGACCTGCATTAAATATGATGTGATTTCTCTCGTGTTGTATTAGTGTATCTTTTTCACCTTCCTTGTACGTATAGGATGGAGAAGGCAGGGAAGAGATGAAAAAAATTCAAATAGGAGTGAGGTATATATCCAGTATTCAGACCTGAAACTGTAGTTGGTTCACATGCTGCTGCAGCTGCATGCAGTTTATTTTTCATAATATTTATAAGTTTTTTAAGTTCATTGACATGCAATTTTGTTGCGCGGCTATATATTAGTATCGAGCATCAAGTATCAACTGCGTATATTTGCTGATATTGCAATTGTGACTTCTCCTGCTAGTATAATATTGATCGAGAACGTTTATCAACATGTGAAACACTAATCTGTTTATTTCGTGCATATCTTCTCCGTACCTCTGACTCAAACCACCATAAACTATTCGTATCCAGTAGTAAGACAGCCGAACAATTTACTTTCCCAGAAACGTGTAGGTTGACTTACGTATGGAAGGGCAATCTTGGATCCGATCTAACTCCAAATTGACAGATAATCAAATATAGATCAACAACTGAAAATCTGATATACAAAACTGGTAGGTCTCTCTCTCTCTCTTTCTATATTTTATTGAATTATTTGCATGCCTTGCTGTGTGAGTTATCCTCCGAGATACTCTTAAATACACTTTTAAGTTATTTTTCTTGAGATTAGTATACTTGCTCATGTGCAGGATTTAGACCAGCTGAAAAACAGGCAAGCTCAATATAATAAACTGATAGCGTATCTGCATGGGCATGGCCAATTTGTGTCATGCGTGTGAACTGCGATGACCTTCGAGAAGCAACAAAATGAGTAGCTCTTGATGAAAGTGAAACCTCGGGTTGAAATAATTAAATTAAGTCAGTAGTGGTCCTTTTTTAAGGGAAAAATGACGGTCAAAATCCTCTATTTCGTTAACAAATATACAAAATATTAACATATTTAACATCAAGGGATATGTGTAGTGCCTTCATGGAGTCCACTATAGAGATGTATGTACATCTGGATTCAGTAATTAATAAGAGACGTTAAGAGAGTAACAGTAGGGAATATAAATGCACGATGTGAATTTGTCAATGAACACTTTGAATATTTCCCAAAACTATACATCCTTGGACGGGGGAATATTTGAATCATTGATTAATCAGTCGAATGGGCGTACGAGTGAATCAATCAATAAGTCAATCAAACAATAGCTCATCTTGATTACCTGTGATTAGCATAATTGAATTCACTATTACCTTAAGTCTTAGTCTTTGTCTTTGTTTAGTTGTTTAGTTGTTTAGTTGACAAAAGTCTTCAAACATATCACTCTTGTCAACTTTCTATTGATTTGCATTTATAGTGACCACTTATTTGCTCCCTCAATTGAGTTATATGTCTTGTTCATAAGAAACTAGAAGGTTCGGATGAGATATTAATTATAGAAAAATTAGCTCGAGAATCATCTCACACAACATGATTAATGGTGGAAGTCCTTCTAGAGGTTTATCGTAGTCTTCTCTCAGGGTTTAACATTTTTTTATTTTTTGTGGGTTGAGGGATTAACTTGGATATATACTATAATAAATGTTCAAGTAAGATTATTCTAAATTAAAATATTAAGGCATTTTAATTTGATGGAGATTTTTTAGCATTTGAATATATTTTGAAATTTTTATTTGGAAATATATTTTATCCTTGATTTTGTAATTTTCTTGGATTAAAACTTACTTCAATTTCGATACAAATAAAAATTATTTACTAGAAATACAATTTTTTTTATTAAGCTTTTGCAATACTTTTATGATAGTAAAGTTTGAATTTAGATTTAGCAAATATAATATTCAGATTCTATAAAATTAAAATTATAAAAGTTATATGAATTAATTTTTGTCGTAAGCTTATGGCATTTTTCACAAATTATAATTTTGCAATATTAAATTTTGATTTTGTAAAAGTAATATCCATATTTCATAAAGTTTAAGTCAGTCATATTCTAAATTTATATTTTGTTATATATTTTTTAAAAATAAAATAAAATAAGGGCAAAATAGGTCATGGGCGTTTTTCATCAATTTTTTTAATACCCTTTTAGTTTTTTTTTTTTTGAAAATGTAAGTGTCATTCAAAAATATGGAACTGTCAAATTGACGACTCCCTCTGACTGTCTCTACCGATATAAAAGATAAATTAAAATTCTAAATGGTAAGTACAAAAGAGGATCAATCGATAGTCTAGGTCAATAAAATCTCTAAAAAAAAAACTTTTATTCATTTAAAAATTATCCCTTTATATTTTTCATTTGGGATAACCTCAAGGGACTAATATAGGTGCCACTGAAGGGCTTCATGTAACTTTGTTTGGAGTTACAAATGACAATGGCCAATGGAACAAACCGCGAGCCACCAACAAAATAATAATAAAACTAATAACATATTTTATGAATAATATAATTTTATTCAGTAGCAAATTCAAAAGGACGCAACAGGCGTTGTTTTCTCATCTTATTCAGTGCTCTCCATAATTAGCAGCCATCAAAAGGGACTAAAAATTATTATTATTTTTACACTGCAAAAAAAAAAAAAAAGGATTTTAAATTTACGAAAAAAAAAAGTAGTTTTTACTGACAAGCAAAGAAAAATAATACTTGAGGTTTGCCTGCGTTCCCATTGTACCGGTACCCTACGTGGTTCCGGTGGTCATCGACGGTACGTCAAATGCGGCGTCTCCCTGAATATATTTATTTAACGCCTATCACGCGATAGTTTCTCTAATATTTCCAGAACATGCAGCAAATTTAACCTTTTTCTTTGTGTGCCTTGTGAGGGAGCTAGCTACACGTTGCTTTCAACTCTAATTCCCCTTGGAATTATTCCACCATATCGATTAATAATTCTATCTTATGAATCTCTCTTTCCCTCTATAAATATGATCGGAATATACTGAAAATTGGTATAGTGCATCAATTGATCGAGCGTAAACAGAGTTTTAATTGAGGGATTGGGAATAGAGATATAGGGAAGATGAGAACAGAGCATGATGTGGCGGCGGCGGAGGAGGAGGAGGACGACGACGTGATGCTCCCGGGATTCCGCTTCCACCCGACGGACGAAGAGCTCGTCGGCTTCTACCTCCGCAGGAAGGTGGAGAAGAAGCCGCTCAGCATCGAGATCATCAAGGAGACGGACATTTACAGGCACGAGCCTTGGGAATTGCCAAGTAATTGTTTTACGTATAGATTGATTATTAGTTAATAATTGCAGTGGTGCATGCCAAATTTACATTTGATGATCAGCTGGCGAATTTTTGTATATCGATCGGTGCAGAGTTTATGATTACGGCGGCAGAGAAGGAGTGGTACTTCTTCTGCCGGCGAGGGAGGAAGTACCGGAATAGCGTCCGGCCGAACCGGGTCACCGGCTGCGGCTTCTGGAAAGCCACCGGAATTGATCGGCCGATCCACGCCTCCGGCCACTGCATCGGCCTCAAGAAGTCGCTGGTTTACTACCGCGGCCACGCAGGAAAGGGCACCAAGACTGACTGGATGATGCACGAGTTCCGCCTTCCCACTGGCGGCATATCCGACTCCGGCGACACCGCCACCGCCTCCTCCAAGAACGCTGCCAACCTCCAAGAAGCGGTAAGCTTTACCTTTTTATTTTCTTTTTTTTTTTCAAAAAAAAAAACAGAAAATTTATACGTATAGTTTAAATGTATTCGCTACGTGGTTGCATGCATTTATGAAATGCGATTAATGAGACGTTTGAAAATTTTGCGTGTACACGAACTTCAATGACTTTAAGTTCCTTCGTGTTGACCTGATCGAATCGATGATAATGAAACGGTCGACAATGGAAAAAAAATTCAAACTCTATCTAATTACTGTTCTTATTCTACCATGTTCGGTTCAAACTTCGCTTCCAATTGCGTAACGAATTCGGATCATTATTAATTACACAATTTGTTTTCCAGGAAGTTTGGACGATCTGCAGAATCTTCAAGCGAAGCTCTTCTTACAAGAAGCAACCGAACAGCTACAAGGCATCAACGCCGACGAAGTCGCCGCCGGAGTCCAGCGGCGTCACCAACTGCTTCGAGTCCATCGACGACTGCATGTGCTGCACCTCCTCCGGTGGCTCCGAGAAGGAGCTGCAACCCCTTCAACGTCAAAACCACAGCAGTGACCACGTGAACATGAGCTTCCCCACCCAGTCAATCTTTCCGGCGCCGGCAACATCGGATACTAACAATCCGGAGATGAGTCCGACCTCGAATGACTTCATGAAAGATAGCATCTGGGATGAGCTGGGCAGGATCTCAGAGTTCTTGGAGGATGACGGAATATTCCCGTTCGACGACTGTGGATACACGTCGCCGTCGTACGCTCTTAGGATCGACAACACTATCTGATCATTTGCCGGAGATTAAAAAGAAAAATAATTCATACTCTTTTCCAAAAATAATTATTACTGATTTGATGAAACGACTCGATCGATCGGGAAACTTATCTCTTTCTTGTGCGTAGCTAGTTCATACAATTTAACTATTTAAATAATGATAAATTTAGGAGTTCAGTAATATTAATGCGGAAGGACTTGTATATATATATGAGGAGAGATCCCTCATCTCCATCTTGCTAAATTTTATCAATTTATACATCACAAAATTAATATTTTAAATATAATATCTTCCCTTTGTTAATATATCATTAATCATATGCTTCACATCAAATGGTACGCCCATGCACTCTTAATTAGTTCATTATTAGTAAAAGCTTCTTGATATGAACTTATAAATTCGAGCATTTATGCAAGCATTTACTGGGAATGCGGAGATAGTACTGCATACGCAAATTAAACAGTTAATGCAGTCAAAGCATTTAATTCTATCGACGCCGTCTTAATATTTTTCTTCTTTATTTTAGTAAACCCACTGTTATTTTATCAACGAATTAGTGCATTGAGCATTTTTATAAAGGAAGCACTCGACTTTCCAGATTTTTTTAAAGGTGCATTGTACTTTAATTTTTATCAAAAAGGCATTTAATTTTCAGAATAATCTTCTCAGTTATTTACATCTTAAATTTAAGTAAAAATATTGTTTTTCTTATTTAAATCGAACTAATTAAACAGAATTGAACCGAATAAAAAATAATAACGTAATTATTTTATTAATGAGTTTCGTAAAAGATCATTAATGATTCTAAAAATCTCAAATTTTTTAAAAAATTATGCCACCTTAAATTTATAAAAAAAAATTATTTTGAAACTTTAATAAAAATTTAAAAATACAAAAAAGGAATTTATAAAAAAAAACTTTTAAACTATTTTTATTATTATTTAATTGCAAGAAAACAAAGAAAAATGACATGAAATTAATAAAAAAAAAAGAAAAAAAAAGAAAATTTAATTTAATTATTTTATTCAATACTTTGATATAAAAATAATTGCCAATTTTAAAAAATCTAAACTTTATGTCAATTTTTTAAAAATTTTATTAAAGCTCTAAAATTAAAAATATAAAAAAAAACTTAAGGTATCGTCCAAATTTAATGATGTAAATTTTTTAAAGTCATCAACTATTTTTGTATGAAATTAATTTATGAAATACTTGAATTTTTATTTTTATTTTATTTCATGACCCGATTCTATTTGATTCAGTTTGGTTCGATTTAAATAAGATTTTTTTTTCCTATTTAAATTTAAGATTGAAATAAATAGAAACGATATTCTGGAAATTAGTAAGGATCAGGCTTAATTTTAGAAAATCTAGAAAGCTGACTGATGCCCCAGTAAATTTGATATATGTACGTAACCTGAATTAATCGCAGGGTTTATTTAGCTAGATTAATTAATCCAGCGGCTCAGTTTTGATTCAGAAAACAAACTACTCTTCTTCTTTTTTTTCCTTTTTTGCCTGGAAGGTCAACACTCAACAGTGTTCTTCTTTTTGAAAGTTCAATATTTTTCTGCTTTTGAAGGTTGGCCATCATCAAAAGTCAACCTTGTAAATAAGGTCAGCAGCAAAGTCAACCTCGTGAATAATTAGCATAGATATATCATCGATCGGGAGGGTTAATTAGAAGACTGGTATCTTGTCGCCACAGGCCGAAGTCAGTCTCAAAACTACAGCATTAATTTAAATGAAGCTTCCTGCATGCGACGTACTTAGCCAAATTAAAGCTGCGTTCCCATGCAGTGACGGAAATCACGTCATTTTGTAGGATACGTAACTT
Organism: Wurfbainia villosa; assembly: GCA_025175895.1. Lineage (NCBI taxonomy): Eukaryota > Viridiplantae > Streptophyta > Magnoliopsida > Zingiberales > Zingiberaceae > Wurfbainia > Wurfbainia villosa. Next base: position 24,579,731 of record CM045991.1, on the reverse strand, counting down.
CCTGTGACTGACCATTGACAGAGCTTGTAGGTTTTGTATCAAACACTACAAAACTCCTTAGAAAATTCCACTTTTTCTGCCAAATTTCATGGATGTACCATGCAAACATAGACTCTTATTTTAATTAGTACTAAATTATTTTAACTTTCGGTCTAATTAATTTTTGAGAGTGATCGATCTTATCCCACGAATTTTCAGGACGTCTCGTTAATAACTGAGTCAGATAAAGTCGAAATCCAAGTGATCTCTATCAGCCATCAAAAATAAATCAAGAAAGCGTTCATAGTTTTTCTACGGTTCAATTTAGATTTTGCACTCGCGTCATCCTTGAACGATAGTCGTCTAATACCGAAGTCGATCGTACTTTATCCACCGAGTAAACTTTTAACCCATGATCACTCGAATGATTTTTTTTTTAATTTATTGTTGAATAATATCACAGTAGAATATCAAATTATATCTTCTTATGTAATATTTTATTTGCACCGTGCCTTGGGACAAGAATAGACTTTTGAAAGGGGCTAGAGGGTTCGATGAGGACTTGATTATGGGAGCAAGTGGACATATATTATTATAATATATGCGTGTTAATCAGGCCATAATATATTTAATACCTATATTAATTGCAGTGTCAACGACTGAAGTTAATATTCCATGCATCCTTTATTTTGTATTTATTTGTTCATCATATTTATTTAGTTACGAAAACATAATCTTAGGTTTCTTAAGTAAACTTGCCTCGTTTGAGTAATTAATTTGCTCAAGTAATTTTCTAGCTCATAATTATTTACTTCATCATTAAGGCAGACTTGAAAAGGAAAAAAAAAAGAATTTTATAATTTCCTCAATGTAAATGCATAATTCTATCATCGACTGCAATTTCTTGGTTTACTTTAATTAGTCTGATAGCCAATCAAAACTTGGCTTAATTACCTCGATTAAATTTAATTAGTCAGCTTCATTGCACGAGCTTTCAAATACTACACGTGGGCATTAATTTCTAAACCATCATTTATTTGAAGATGTAAATATATGAGAAATATTATTCTACGTATTTTATCCTTAAGTATTTGTAAATATTTTTATTATTTATCGTTTGATTATTTGTGTATTGTATTTTAATTTTTGAATTATAAGAGATTAGATAATAAATAATAAAAATATTCATGAATATTCACGAATAAATTAGATAGGATAATATTTTTTTTATAAACCAGTGTGTATAAAAGAGAGATCTTCTTTGATTTCAATGCGACCTTCTTTCTCAATGAACGTCTAAATTTGTGGTTTCGTTTACATGATGGGAGTTGCACAGGAGGTTCTCACGTAACGATAAAATTTTTATTTTTGAATAATTGCACTGTGGCTCAATTATTTCTCAATCTCTTCATCTTCCCATCTCAATCTCACGGGGATGACATGGTAATTAAGACATGATAAAATTTACGAATAAGACATAGATCAATTATGAAGGAGATCTAAAGTCTTTTTTAATTAAGATGACTTTCACGTGTCTTGACTATCATGGCAAGGCTCATATAATCCTCTGTGATTTATCTCTTTCACAATAGTCATGGGACATGCCGATAGGGGTCGTTAGGTTAGTGGTTTCAACCTTTTGCGAAGAGAAGTTAAACAGATGAGAGAGATAGCCTAACCAACCATTTTGATGGATTGAAAAAATTTCAATCCAATCCAATCCAAAATGAGTTACAGATTAGACATGTCAATGTATCAGTTATAAAATTAAAAAAAAATCTAAAATTACTAAGGCATTGGAGACTTGAGGCGATGATCACCGACAATGTGAATGAGATATCATGACAAAAAATTAAATATTCGAAGCAACTAAAATCTTATAATTGAGATTCAATTATCGATCGACAAAATTGAGTACTGATGCTTTTATTATTCTAATGCTCTAAAATATCTAAATCTTGATGACATATAAATTTAAGTTTTGTCTTCTCCAAATAAAGATACAATTAAGATTTTTCAGCACCTATAATTATTTGATTCTTATATATTATCATTTCTTATATTAAGTGGAATAGTAATGATAAAATAATATAAATCAATTAGAGTATAAAAAAAATATTAAAGTATTTACATTAAAATTTCTTTTTATTTTTTCTTCTAATTTATACATTTTCACTAAGACGTATATGTCATAGAATAAGTTGTGTGTAGGCATGCTTATCGGTTCCTCAGTTTCGATTCCAATTCAATTTTGATCGGTTCCGGATTCGTCGACGTTGGAACCGATCTGAACCGGTTCAAAATCGGTTCCGGTTCGAAAGTTTTAACTTTTAAACCAATTCAATTTGGATTTGTTTCAAAACGGTTCCGAATGGATTTCGAAATGATTCGGGATCACCTTATTCGAACTTGAGCTTCTAAATTCATCTAACGTGATGGTGATCATATTTTTTTTTCTATTGCAAAATAATCTTATATACATGCTAACATGCTAAGAATTTCCACCTTTAAATTAGCAATCGGAACCAGATCCAAATCGAAACCAGAACCGATTCCGAACCGGTTCCGAAACGGTCCTAAACCGGTTCTGAAATTAATTAGAACCGAACCGAATCGGAATCAAAATGGTTCCAGTTCGATTCCAGAACCGGTTCATTTGAATCGGTTCCGGCTCCAAATTTAACGGATTTGTTCCAATTCGATTCCGGATCGAACCAATCCATTAAGCATGTCTAGTTGTGTGTAAAGAACTTATTTTATTAGTATTAAAATATTGGTAAAAAAAATTTATTTGAATTTAGGCTCGATTCATCTTCTTTGGTATTTTTTTAATCCGCAGTGACCTCGAGCGGATCTATCTAGACTCACAATCCGTATATATTCGTTAAAATGATGAATTGATAAAATTTCAATCTAATTCGTTTAAATTATTTGAAGAGATTTGCTAATTCGATGGGTCCAACTCAATTTGAGCATGACGATCGCGACTTCGCTCGTTCGACTGTCTTCCACCGGTGATCACAATAGTCTGCTAGCGTCTGTATGTCGGCGACATACCATTTGGTCTCTATAATAATAATAATAAAGATGACCGATATGAAGGTGGCAGGGTTTGCGTGGTACGACGGCTAAGACTCAGTCAACGTCGAATTTGAGGTTATGTCCGAGGGGGGCTTAACTATTGGACCAAGTCAAAATGGAATTCATACATAATCCGATTGATCATGACAGATGAATAGGTGGCGCTTCCTTGAATAAACGCGACGGGTACACATATAAATGGGCATAGTGAGCACGAATGGACATGAATAGATCTATGGGGAAGACAAGACAGATGAACAGGTGACGTAGAACGAGGTCCGAATACTGATATACTATTACTCCATTTCTATCTTCTGTACCCTTTCCCATCTTCTTTAGTGTGAAATCTGAGAGAAGATTTCGTCAAAATTTATTCCTTAGTTTTTTTTTTTAAACTCTCTTTGTTGTTTACTACCGAAGGAATCGCGACTGGAATAGGAGTGTAAATGAATCGAGTCGGTTCGCGAGTTTTTCGAGCTGGTTCGAATAATATTCGATTTGAATTCGAAATTATCGAATTCGAGCCAAACTTGAATATGTATAAATATTTTTCGAATCGAACTCGAGCCGAAATAATACTGTTCGAACTGTTCGCGAATTTTTTTTTTAAAAAAAAATTGAATATTAAATCGAGTATTAATTTTCGAATATCAAACCGAGCCTCATTCGAATATTAAATCGAGCCTCAATTTCGAATAGTAATCGAAACGTTCGAATTAATATTCGAAAATTTCGAATCGAATCGGAACTCGAGTTTTGATTCGAATCGAATTCAATCCCAAAATTATTAAATTTTTGAATTTCGAATCGAATTCGAATATCTCAATTCGAACTTCGAATCGAACTCGAATACTAAATTTTTTTAAAAATTCGATTCGATTCGGTTCGTTTACACCCCTAGCCTGGAAGACTTCACGAAGACTTTTTTTTCCCTTCCTTTTAGATTTAGTAAAAATTCGATTAAATCCAACAAATCAATTGAATAAATTGAACCGAAAAATCAAATTCGGTTTATTCAAAAATTCATTTTTAAAAAAAAATATTGATTTTTTTTTATTTACTCTCAACTCCCGATCACCCCGAACTCGAGTGCCCCTGACTCACCTATCACCTTAAATTACTATGTATTTATCATTTTCGAGCACCCTCCGATTCATCCCTCGACTGATATCGAAAAAACATTTTTTTTTATTTTTAATCGAATTAAATGATTTATTATTTATTTAATCAGTTCAATTTTGTTAAAAATTTAAATCGGTTATATTATTTAAAAATATTGATTTATTCAATTTTACTTTAATCGATTCGATTATAATCGATTATTATTTATACTTCTCCCTTTGTTAGTTAGACAATTGATCCGATAAGATCGACCGAAGCAAATGCCGACCCCCATACAATGTCACATGACAGCTTGAGATGGACCAGTTATGGAAGATTCGTCCAACCCATATGGCTATGAGCAACTAGTCGATTGACCTACGTACCAAAGTCAAAGCCCATATGTAGCGACCCTCTGTTAAAGCTCATTCTAAAGTCCAGAAGGTCCAATTCATGATCCTGGTCTGTGCCACGGAGATCGTCTCCTCTGTATCAATGAAGCTTGCGCTTTTTTTTGTAGAGTGCAAGTTTTTCGAGGTGCCTACCGTATTAATTTTGAATTGGGCAATGCATTCTATGTGATTTATCTCATTTATATTAACTATAAAATCGATTGACGAAAATATTGAAGACGAACGAATCCTTTTCCACCAATGATACTTACTTTTATACATTATGATTAAGTTGAATTTGATATATGTAATCATCTCTCTAATAATATCGGAGTTCAAAACTTGATTTACTTTCTGACGTATTAAAACTTTTCATGGTTGGCATGTTCCAAGCTCGAAACAGTCAACATGAATTTTACACTAGCTCTGCAACTTGAGGCTTTTGGTTATAGGTAAAACTTGATGAACTTCTTCTACGCTGATGGAAGTTCGTATTCCTGTACATTTAGTTCGGTAGTAATGCGGCACGGAATTTTCATCTTCCTCAATCTTGTGCCACCGAGGAGGGGACCTCTTCGATCGTATCAGTAAATTTGAATGTCCTGAAAAAATTAACACGTATTAAATCGTCGTCGGTCTATCCGACGACGATACTCCGATGCTTAAGTTAGGTCGGACATCAATGAAAAAAAATGTATTTAAGACGGTAAGAATAATATAAAGAAGAGGAGGAGAGCTTATCTCATGTGGTGCTAGAGTAATATCCGAGAGTACAAGAAAGAGCCTACTCTTCCTCTCAATCTTCCTTATCATAAGCTTCTGCTCCCCATTATTCTCATAACATAGAAAATTCTGGAATAGCCATGCAAGGCATTTTTGTGTCATCATGAATTACAACTGCATCCGATCCATGCCTCCCATCTTTGTCAGATTTAATTACAGCCACATTTCTTCCTTTACTTTCTCGACCAGAACTCGACGGAGCAAAGTGGTGGTGCTTTCGGTAAACACCAAGACAGTGATCACATGAATATTGTCACGGGAAGGGGCGACTACAACAATGAGTCCGCATAGACGATGGAATCACTGTATTTCCAGGAAAGAATCGAGAAGAAATATTTATGCAATGAACTGTATGTGCTCAAGCCTTTGCCTGTATTGAAGATACTTCAAGTAACCAATGAATGTCTCATCCTTGAGATAGCAATTCTAAGGAAGATGGGGGATATGCGTCGGATTGGCTAGGCATTGAACAAACTTCAACTCAAGAAGAAATCGTTTCGAGCCCAGATGAGAACCCCATCTTTGCTCCCTTGCACCTTGGTGGTCTGACCTTCTAATATACGACCGTGTCGACTCTAGATAAGAGGAGAGAATCACCAGCGAGTCCGCAGTTGAGAGACACAGCAGATGTGGGCGCAGGAGTCCGGAGGTAGTAGCAACGCAGGCGGGTCTTTGAGCTCATCATCATAGGCATGGTGATGCCGACCCTGATCCGGAGAGGCAGAGACCCCCCCCCCCCCCCCCCCTTTTTCTTTTTCTCCGCTCCCTCAAAAACTGATCCCCCTTTCTCTAAACCTTAGGAATCTTTTTATTCCCCTTTCAATGAGCCGGACCTCCGTTCCATTTTATCCATATTTACCTCGTATCAGATAAAAACAAAATGACACTGATAATTAATAGGTAATGCTCAACCAATCACTATTGTAAAATACCAATAATTTTCCTTAAATTGTAAAAAAAAAAAAATATTCAAAATCGAATGCGAATTAATAATCTACAATTATTATTATTATTTTAATTAATGATGATGATAATTATAATAATAATAACCGTTGGAGCCCCATCATTCGGTCATTCCCAATCTAACCGTTAAACCAACTATTAACGTTCAAATCACTTTCCATTCAAATTCCAAATCTCCTCCTGCACTTTCTCTTCATTTGAGAGCTCGAAAGAAAATTGAAAAGATGGCCGCCGGAGAAGAGAGCATTGATCAATCGGCATTGATTCTCCACCACAAACTCAAACTCCGCCACCCGCTCCACCAGATCGCTGAGAGCGCTACTCACAAACTCCTTCTAAAGCAGTGGATCAAGGAGGAGGAGCTCGTAGCCCAGCGCGTCGCCCTCCGGGAGTCACGCGTCGATTCCGACCGCCGAGAGATCTCCGGTCTCTACTGCGCCTTCTTCGTTTTCCACTCCCTAATCCTCCTTCTCCTCTACTCGTCCGCCGCGGCCTCACCCGCCTCCGCGTGCCGACGCTCCTGGATCCCCTGCTCTGCTCCCTCCTCTGCTCCATGGCGCTCGTCTGGGCCGTCCGCTACAAGACCGACACGGAGTGCGTGCTGGAGCGGCTGTTGGAGCGGGAGCGAGAGGACGGCGTGCTGCTGGCCAAATGCGTGGAGGAGCTGAAGCGGAAAGGGGCGGAATTCGACCTCCTCAAGGAAGTGGACGCGCTGCGGCGGGCCAAGAGCCTGCGCATCGAGGCCAAGGGCGGCGGCGCCAAGGTGCGCAAGTGGTCAACCCGCGATCTTGCCACCATGGTTCTCCTCGCGCTCTCCTGCTGCGTGTTAGGCCTCAACTGGTTCGTGCTCTGTCATTAGGCATGCATCCATATCTCTGCAAAGGATATCCATTAATTCTATTAAGAAAAAAAAACATCTTTTTGTCACCCTTTTCATATAAAAAACAAGTAATTTCGGGATTCTTGTTTGTTTGTTTTTTTTTTATGGAAATGATTGCAGAATGATGCTCGTTCTGCTGTTATCGCACTCTTGTTCTGTACTGCTTCGACCTCAATTGATGAGGTTTTTGTCAGTAAGATTAATTATTTCTTCCAAATAGTGCTTCGGAATTACGAACAGAAGATGTGGATACTTGTTTTTCCTTTTCGATTGCAAACTCGATTTTGAGTGTGAATTTCTTTTATTCATTGGAGTCAGTTCTTCTTCTTTTTTTTTTTTTCTGTTATAAAAATATTCATCTGCAATCATAAATATATATATCGAGTCTCTCTCTCTTTTTTTTTTTTTTGAATTTTTTCAATTATAATATTTAGTATAAAATTTTTTATTTTACTCTTTATACTTCAACTATTTTTTAAAATCATTTTACAATTTTGAAAATATCCTTTAAGGTGTTTTCAATGATCAAATTTAATTAAGGTGTTTTCATATGATCGTCAATTAGTAGTTATGGGACAGTATGAAAAACTCAATTTATCTAGAATTATAAAAACAAAGACATTTATTTATATGGTTTAGGGAGAACAATGAAATGTTTGGTTGTGAGTTGTCTATATCCATAAATTTAATGAATGAATTAATGCATTTTAAAACTACATTAAAGGGGTCCAAGAACACAAAAGGTCACTTTAGTTATGCATTTATAGTTGTCTCGATCCATGTAAAAATTTTCTCTAGTTTATTCGTATAGTAATTTTTGTTGGAAAATTTTATTCCATGATAAAATTGGAAATATAAAGAGGAAAACTCAAATTTAAAATTTAAAAAAAAAACTCAATTTGAATTTATCTATCAAAATAATTTGACGAAGTCGACCACTTCTGAGTGGGAAGCATGATATTTATCACTCATATAAGAATAAAGTTGTTGAATCCTACGGTGAGATAATCTTCTTAATATAGATTCGTCCCGTGATGCTTTGAGACTACATAGGATGTCTATCTTTTGGGATAAAATGGTAAAACCACTATCAAATATTGTTGTGACAATTTGAATAAGTACTTGAACACTATCATCGAGTTTACTAAGCGAAGAATAACCCAACAGAATGAAAGAAGAAAAATCAATTGAGATTCATTTTCTTTTTCTTCTTTAAAGGATGAAGAAAACACTTTGCTTTCATTTCCAAAGGTTGAAGAAAGAATATGTTTTTTCTCAAACTCTTTTCTTTTCTTCTTCAAAGGATGAAGAAGAGAATTTGCTTGTGCTTTAATCTCTCCTTCCCATCTTCTTACAAAGAAGAATTAAACTCCTACGAATCATGCCACATCGATCACATCATCTCCAAATATGTAAGACATGTGAATTCATCCCTCCATGCGCTGGTTATTAGTCTCAAATGATCAAAGATCCATCGTGATTTACCTCCCTTACGATGGCCCAGGGGCAAGCCGGTAAAGGCCGCTAGATTGACGATTCCAATTTTTTGTAGAAAGAATGGATGTCTTTGCAGCTTGAGCATGCCAAGAGCATGAGATGACACCTACCAATATGGGCTTTCTATCATGGGTTTCTTTCATGATGGACTTTGACCTTTATACACGAGTATCATGGGCTTGATCATACACAGAACTACGTATATACAACACGTGGAGTAAGACAGGTAAATTTTAACTAATCATCATTTTAAACATGGTAGTTAAATCTACTTAGAATAATTAAATAAAGGTATATCTAGTTATTGAGGATAATTAAATAAAATTACATTTATTTGGTGCTTTACTATTATTATTAGATATAGAGTTTTAAAAACATAAAGGATAAAGAGAAAATTTTAATATGAAATTTGAATTTTATAACTTTTAGGGCAAATTGATATTTTCAGAACCATTAAAAATTAAAATAGATTTAAAGAGAATATATATAGCACGCCGTGTTTCATATGGAGGACAATTTTTCGAGATAATTTAATAAACTTTACAATTAAAATTATTGTAGACCACTTCATCCATTCATGATCGAGGCATGGATTTGGATTAATTCAAACCAAGATAAAGCTATCACGATTACCTACCAAGATAACTCCTCTGACTAATTAATGGTCATTAGGATTAGCCAAATGATTGCCCAACTAGTCGATCAATTAATCAATCATCTTTGATGGTTCGATCCATTGACTAAAACTTGTCGACTTACTTATCAAACTCGATCCATCTCAACTACCACACCCATGTTCATGTTGATAATTAGGGAAGTGCGCAAGAGAGTGTGGAAAAACTAGAAAGGGTTGGGTGTAAGCAAGCTTGAGTGGGTTCGACCACCACACTGTTAGGTGTCATAATGGAGCTTTAATAAAATTATCTTTTTTTTTCACATTGGAATTAAGATGAGGGAAATTATATCGTTGACAATTTTTTTTATTTAAAATTTGATAAAAGTGAATAATTTCAATTTCGATGAGCATGAGTGCAGGAGAGGACAAGTGGGCAATCTTCTGGTGTAGTAATGGGTGTTCGTAAAAACCAGCAACAAGATCGACATTATCATAGGCTCAATGAAGTCATTAATCGATGATTTTCAAGTGTTTTAGTTACCACGTCAAAATTTATAGGACTTTCCGTGATTTATCTTCTTTATAATGATCGTGAGACAGATCGATAAGGACTATTAGATTGACGGTTCTAATTTTTTTACGGATGAAACCATTAATTGATGGAAGGTATCTTCACAGCTACTTGCAAGCTAAGTGCAACGTACCAGTAAAAAAAATACTCGATGGTTTTTCAAAGAATCCAAATTCGCTTCATAAATTGTGATCAAATTCATGGTAAAATAACAACAAATTACATTTTCATCTCAAATTTCACGATTAAATTAGAATTCATAGTAAATTTTACGATGAAAATAAAATTCATCGTAAATTTTACGACGGAAGTGAAATTCGTGATAAATTTTTACGATGAAAATAGAATTCATAGTAAAATTTTATTATGAAATTAAAATTCATGATAAATTTTGCGGTGAAAATAAAATTTATAGCAAAAATTTATGACAAAATTAAAATTAATGATAAAATTTATGACGAAAATAAATTAAAACTCACGAAAAAAATCCAAAATTACTAAGACATTGAGAGCTTTGATAGAATTGGTATATTGATAGAAATTTGGTAAAACTCCAATCTAGAATCTCAATCTCTAATCCACTCTTAAGAAATAACAAACATGATAATAACCTAAGTTGCGGAAGCATACCGGAATCCATAATTTTAATCCTGGGAGATGATCTTCAATTTGCAGACTTCTTTAGATTTTCAGAGAGATTTGTCGATGGGAAACAAAACGAAGAAAGTGTCGTTCTGCAAACTGGGACCATAACCTATTATTTATATAATCCAAAGATTGCCTATTTCTAATTTGACCCCTCAACAAATCAGAATTAGCACATGGTATCCATAATATTTTATTCATAACAATTAAGCCCTTAAGTCAAATTCCTTAATTACAAAATTAAGATCACATTAATTTTTGACTTATTTAATTGATGACATTAACAATTTATAATTACAATTATAGCCCCAAAATTCTAACAATCTTCCACTGGGCTATATGTGTAAACTTATAAATATGTTAACCTTAGTGAGCTCAAAACTTTTGTCATCATAACCTTAGGGCTTCCTCAACAATCTCGTCCATTGATTATATAGACATAGGATCAATGCAGTCTTTGTTGTATCTGTCACAACTAAACCATCAATGTTCATGTATATCAATACAATTAAATAACATAGATCAATTATGAATTTGTGATATGAAAATTACATGCAAGGTGATCTATTCATGTCAATTTTCAACTGGTCCTCCTTAACCAAAGTGAGATCAAAACTTTAACTTAAATTATACAAAGTGTAATGAAGTAAACATTAAACTTTATATCTGATCAGAAAATCTCTAAATACATAAGTTTCAAAGTCATAACCAAACATATATAGAAAACAAATACAGTACAAACTCCCACTAGTAAATTTCATCAAACTGAATAACACCCATATGAGTGGTATGCTCATAAAAGACATTGAGTGGTAGACCTTTCGTCAAAGGATCTGCTATCATGGAGTTTGTACCTATGTGTTCTATCAAAATCTGTCCACTTTGTACTCTTTCTTTCACGATAAGGAACTTAATATCGATGTGCTTCGATTTTGTCGAGCTCCTATTGTTGTTGGAATACAATACAGCTGATCTATTGTCACAAAATAAGTTCAGTGGTTTCTCAACCCTTCCCAAAATACGCAGCCTAGAGATAAAATTTTTCAGCCATATTCCATGATTAGATGTCTCATAACATGCTATAAACTCTGTTGCCATGGTGAAAGAAGCTGTCAGTGTCTGTTTGGTACTTCTCCAAGAGATAGCTCCGCCAGCCAACAGAAAAATATAGCCTGAAGTGGATCTCATGCTATCTTGGCATCCAGCAAAATCAGAGTCAGAATATCTCATGATCTCAAGAGTATCTGACCTCTTATATGTGAGCATGTAATCACTAGTTCTCTTTAAATATCTCATTAATTTTTGACTTATTTAATTGATGACATTAACAATTTATAATTACAATTATAGCCCCAAAATTCTAACAATCTTCCACTGGGCTATATGTGTAAACTTATAAATATGTTAACCTTAGTGAGCTCAAAACTTTTGTCATTATAACCTTAGGGCTTCCTCAACAATCTCGTCCATTGATTATATAGACATAGGATCAATGCAGTCTTTGTTGTATCTGTCACAACTAAACCATCAATGTTCATGTATATCAATACAATTAAATAACATAGATCAATTATGAATTTGTGATATGAAAATTACATGCAAGGTGATCTATTCATGTCAATTTTCAACTGGTCCTCCTTAACCAAAGTGAGATCAAAACTTTAACTTAAATTATACAAAGTGTAATGAAGTAAACATTAAACTTTATATCTGATAAGAAAATCTCTAAATACATAAGTTTCAAAGTCATAATCAAACATATATAGAAAACAAATACAGTACAAACTCTCACTAGTAAATTTCATCAAACTGAATAACACTCATACGAGTGGTATGCTCATAAAAGACATTGGGTGGTAGACCTTTTGTCAAAGGATCTGTTATCATGGAGTTTGTACCTATGTGTTCTATCAAAATCTGTCCACTTTGTACTCTTTCTTTCACGATAAGGAACTTAATATCGATGTGCTTCGATTTTGTCGAGCTCCTATTGTTGTTGGAATACAATACAGCTGATCTATTGTCACAAAATAAGTTCAGTGGTTTCTCAACCCTTCCCAAAATACGCAGCCTAGAGATAAAATTTTTCAGCCATATTCCATGATTAGATGTCTCATAACATGCTATAAACTCTGTTGCCATGGTGAAAGAAGCTGTCAGTGTCTGTTTGGTACTTCTCCAAGAGATAGCTCCGCCAGCCAACAGAAAAATATAGCCTGAAGTGGATCTCATGCTATCTTGGCATCCAGCAAAATCAGAGTCAGAATATCTCATGATCTCAAGAGTATCTGACCTCTTATATGTGAGCATGTAATCACTAGTTCTCTTTAAATATCTCATTACCCTCTTTGTTGCTTTCCAATGATCCATTCCTGGTTTGCTTAAATATCTGCCCAACACTCCAACAATGTACGCAATATCCGGACGCGTACAAACTTGAGCATACATAAGACTTCCTACTGCTGAAGCATAGGGAATCTTTTGTATTTCTTGAGTCTCGAGGCTTCCTTTAGGGCACTGTTTAAGACTAAACTTATCTCCTTTAGCGACTGGGGTGTTTCCTGGTTTGCAATCTTGCATGTCAAATCTTTTAAGCACCTTATCGATATAGTTCTTTTGTAATAATCCAAGAATACCTTGAGAACGATCTCGGTGTATTTGGATTCCTAATACAAAAGATGCATTACCAAGATCTTTCATTTCAAAATATCTAGATAGAAATCTCTTGGTATCGTTTAATATACCTATATCATTTGTGGCAAGCAAAATGTCATCAACATATAAAATTAGAAAAATGTGCTTACTCCCACTGAACTTATGATACACACAATCATCTACCACATTTGCCTCAAAACCAAATGAGATGATTATTTGATGAAATTTATGGTACCATTGACGAGAAGCTTGCTTTAATCCATAGATGGACTTCTTAAGTTTGCAAACCATGCTCTTTGGATCTCCCGATACAAAATATTCTGGTTGCACCATATAGATTGTTTCCTCAATGTCTCCATTAAGAAAAGTTGTCTTGACATCCATCTGATGGAGTTCCATATCGAAGTGTGCGACAAGTGCCATGATTGTCCTAAAAGAGTCTTTCGTTGAAACTGGAGAAAAGGTTTCTTTATAGTCAATCCCATATTTTTGAGTATAACCTTTAGCTACAAGACGTGCTTTATATCTTTCCACATTACCATTTGAATCCCTTTTGGTTTTAAAAATCCATTTATAACCAATAGATTTCACACCTTTTGGTAATAGGACAAATTCCCAAATATTATTGTCTTGCATTGATTTATACTCTTCATTCATTGCTTCAATTAGAGCTGTCAAACGGGCCGACCCATGGCGGGGCGGGCCAACCTGTCGTAAACTCAATATTTAGCGGAGAGGGGCGGACCGACCCGCCATCTCGGCGGGTTGAGAAATTTCCAACCCAACCCAACCCAAGGCGGGTTGCGGGTTAGGCGGGCCAACCTGCGGGCCACACAAATTTTAAAAATATATTTAAAATTACTAAGGTATTGAGGGCTTGAGGTAATGATTTGTAAGACAGATAGAGTACCATGATTAAAAAAATAAATATTTGAAGTAACTAAAATCTTATAATTGTGATTCAATTATCGACTTACAAAATTAAGTACCAATATTTTTAATTCCTTTCCAATGTTCTTAAATATTTAAATCTTGATAATATGTAAATGTAAATTTTTACTCTTTCAAATAGAGATTCAATTGAGATTTTTTAACTTGGGTAATTATTTGATTTTGATATGTTATTATTTCCTATATTGATTAAAATAGTAGTGACAAGATAATAAAAAGCAATTAGAGTATAAAAAATATTCTTTTGTTCTTTACTCTTAACTTCTTTTATACTTTGTTGAGGTGTATGTGTGATAGAAGAAGATTGTAATGGTGAAAAATTTGTCTTTTGACATTTCTCAACTCGCGGGCCAACCCGTCTAGACCCGCAACCCGCGCGGGTCGCTCCGTTTAGGCCCGCCAAAATGGCGGGTTGATAAAAGTTCAACCCAACCCGCTTAAATTGTTTGGCGGGGCGGGCCAACCCGACGGGCCTAACCCAACTTGACAGCTCTAGCTTCAATCCACTTTTGAGAATGTGAATCTTGCATGACTTGACGAAAGTTGATTGGATCATCCTCCGCCATGTCATCATTTTTCTTATGTTCTTGGAGTAGTACTATGTAATCATCCGAAATAGCACTCCTCCTTTCTCTAGTGGATCTACGTAAAGACACTTGTTCTTCATGCATTGGTTCTTGAGGTTGTTGAGTTTGTTCTTCTGGGAGTTGATTAACAATGTCCTGTTGTTCTTGTATTGCATCCTGATTACTAATAGGAATAAAATCCTGATCATTATCAGAAGCAATCATAGGAATATAAACTATTTCCTCTTCAAGAGTAGTAGGAATACATTCCTCCTCAAAGACAATGTCTATTACTTTATTCTTCCCCCCAAACTCAATATCCTCAAAGAACGCTGCAGTTCCCATCTCAAAGATATTCTTTACTTTGGGATCATAAAACTTATAGCCCCTTGATCGCTCCGAATATCCAATAAAGTAGCTACTTACTGTTCTATAGTCTAATTTCTTTTCATGTGGCCTATAAGGTCTAGCCTCAGTTGGACATCCCCAAACATTAAAATGTTTTAGACTGGGCTTTCGCTTTGTCCAAAGCTCAAAAGGTGTTTTAGTAGTTGCTTTAGTGGGTACTCGATTTAGAATGTAAGCTGCTGTCTTTAATGCTTCTCCCCAGAGTGAGGTTGGCAAAGTTGAATGGCTAACCATACTTCTTACCATATCTTTAAGAGTCTGATTTCGTCGTTCAGCTACATCATTCATGCTTGGCGAGCCTGGCATGGTGTACTGTGGGACGATTCCACACTCCTCTAGGTATTGAGCAAAAGGTCCTGGACGTTGCTCACCTGAACTGTCATATCTACCGTAGTATTCGCCACCACGATCAAATCTGACTTTCTTAATTCTTTTGTCGAGTTGGTTTTCGACTTCAACCTTAAATGATTTGAAAACATCCAATGTTTGAGCCTTTTCATGAATAAGAAATACGTATGCATATCTAGAATAATCATCAATGAATGATACAAAATATTGTTGACCATTCCAAGAAGGTGTTGGAAATGGTCCACACACATCTGTATGTATCAATTCCAATACTTTTGTAGCTCTATATGCACCTTCTCCCTTTCTTTTGGTTTGTTTGCCCTTAATGCATTCAACACAAATATCTAGATCCGTAAAATCAATGGAATGTAAAATTCCATCTGATACAAGTCGTTCAACTCTATTTCTAGAGATGTACCCTAAACGTTTATGCCATAATGCACCTGAGTTTTCATTATTAAATTTTCGCTTAGTACCATGTGATTCCACATTTAGGGTTTCAATATAAGAAGCATTTATATCAAGCATATAGAGATTGTCATAAATGATAAGTGAACCGGTTCCAACAATAGTAGAATTAATAGATAAACTAAACTGACTGTTTTCAAATGAACAACAATAACCTAATTTGTCCAAATGAGAAACAAAAATCAAATTCCGTCTAAAGGACGGTACAACAAAAGTATCTATTAAGTCCAAATAATAATTAGTGCTTAACAACAATCTAAAATGCCCTATGACTTCCACTTCAACCGACTTGTCATCACCCACATAGATGCATCTTTCAGCATCACTTGGCTTTTGGTAGCTCAGGCAACCCTGTATTGAAACACTGATGTTAGTAGTAGCATCGGAGTCTAACCACCAAGTGTTTCTAGGCACTGAAACTAAATTTACTTCAGAACAAATCAAATTTAAAAATGTACCATTTTTCGCACGCCAAACATGATACTTAGGACATTCTTTCTTGACATGATCAGGCTTGTTACAGAAGAAACAACCTTTCTTGTCATTATCCTACTTTTGTTGTTTCACATAAGGACCTTTAGTAGGCTCATTCTTTCATTTCTTGCCCTTATCTTTAGGGTGCTTGTCAAATAGGCACTTTCAACCTTGTTTTGCTTTAACCTCTCTTCCTCTTGAACACAGTATAATATGAGCTCATTAAGAGTCCATTTCTCCTTTTGACAATTATAATTGATTTGAAACTGACTGAACTAGATTGAAAGAGAAATAAGCACTAAATACACAAGTATGTCATCCGACAATTCAAGGTTAAGTGCTTTTAACTTTGATGCAAGGTGGGAAAACTCCATGATATATTCTCGAATATTTCCCTTGCCTTTATACTTCATGGAAATCAAGTTTTAAGAAGTGTACTTGTTTCCGCCTTATCGCTTTTGACAAAGTGTTGTTCAATCCCATCGAGATATTCTTTAGCTTTAGTGATACTATTAGACACAGCGCCCCTAAAAGCCTCTGGTATGCCACGCTTGATGATCATAAGACTCATGCGGTTAGAGCGATCCCACTTCTCATATTTAATTCTCTGTTTAGAAGGACTAGAATCTGTAGGAGTAGTAGGTTGCTCTGTCCTGAGCGCAAGATCTAGATCCATGCATCCAAGAACAATAAGAATGTTCTCCTTCCAATCCTTAAAATTTGTACCATTAAGTATCGACACTGAATTTAAGTTAGCAGAAATAGTAGCAATACTTGCTGAAAAAGAACACAAGAACAATAACATAATTAACATGCTTATTATGATGAAATTTAAAATAAATAGTAAATCCCATCTAAAGATACCTAGTGCAACAATAATATCAAGTCTTTGGACAGTAATATTATTTGCAAGTGGTACTCTTGTTGTAATAATCAAACACTAACAATAATGTATGACAAATAATAAATCTATCTTTGGATCGATTCATTAAATTCATAAAAATAACAATTGTAACCTTATAATTGTTACGTGTTTATTATCACAAGTAAATATATAATTTTGTTAAGTATAAATCTTCCTTTAGGCCGATTAATACTCACATAAATATATACATTTACATCTTACCTAATACTTGAATAATATCTCAATATTTCAAATAAAATTAAATTTAAGTAATAGAGGTCACTTTGGTGACATATAATTTAAATTTAACTTAATTTGAAATAATAGATATTAATGAAATTCATATAATCCATTTAATATTTAAATCTGTATTATAAAATAAATTAATTAAATTATTTTATTCAAATAATTTAATTAATTTAATGGATTATTATGAAAAAGGGATAAAATAAGGATAATTCTATCAAAATCCAAAACTGTTCCACGTCTCCATGAAATTGATCGCAAGTTTTTTTTTTAATTAACCAAAAAAAATGACATCACATTTTCAAAACTAATCGCAGTCCTGCATCAGTTTGCGCCCCAAAAATTGATCACGTTCCCAAAAAAAAAAACCTGGCCGTTCTGCGTTGATGGAGAACAAAACCAAAGTTTTTTTTTGTTTTAAGTTATAATTCTGGGCTATAGAAAAACACAAAAAATGGATCTGTCCGACAATCTCAAGACCATCTCAATATGTTAAAAATAATCCTCCACAGCCACTGTCCGAAGGGATCCGAAGATTGACGATTTTTTTTTTAACACAATCAATCGGTCATGATGAAGAGAAGAATACCATAGATAAAAATAAAACAAACTTTATAATTATCTCTTAAGAATTGGAAATAGATTGCTCTGATACCAATTGATAGAATTGGTATATTGATAGAAAATTGATAAAACTCCAATCCAAAATCTCAATCTCTAATCCACTCTTAAGAAATAACAAACATGATAATAACCTAAGTTGCAGAAGCGTACCGGAATCCATAGTTTTAATCCTGGGAGATGATTTTCAATTTGTAGACTTTTTTATGTTTCCAAAGAGTTTTGTCGATGGGAAATAAAACGAAGAAAGTGTCGTTCTGTAAGCTGGGACCATAACCTATTATTTATATAATCCAAAGATTGCTTATTTCTAATTTGGCCCCTCAACAAATCAGAATTAGCACATGATATCCATAATATTTTATTCATAACAATTAAGCCCTTAAGTCAAATTCCTTAATTACAAAATTAAGATGTTACGCCCCGAGAGTATGCCGTACCGAAAAGTAAACGGACAGCATCTCCCCTGTACGTGACAACATATCAGGTTAATACAAGGCCCGTAGGCCCACAACAATATGACATATATATGGACAATACTAAACAATACATCCATAACAGCACAAAAGTGCGCACCGGTGCGACTCTAACATACTACACAAAAATAGCATACAAACTAACAGCCAAATACAACACTGATTATACATGGTCATAATACAAAACAGCAGCAGAAGCAAATACGTGGAAAACCTCAATTGTTCGGTGTGAGATGGGATCAGCTGGCGGAGCTCTGAACGTCCAAGGAATCTTCTACCTGTTATCTGGGTGACAGGAAACCCAGGGTCCAGGGGTGATGAGTATAAACTCAGGGGTAATATGTAGAAAGTGCATGAACAACATATAAGGATAACGAAATCTACAAGTATACATGTGAAGATCTACAGGTATACAACATGAGTCCAATAGACATACAGTCCTATCCAAATCTAATAGCAAGTAACCACAGTATAGTCATACTCAATGTATATACTAAACTGATCAACTGAACATGAAGTAATGTACCAACGTACCTGACGGTCTGCAACACCATATGCTATATCATCCTGAACAGACATACAATAACATAACCCATATAACGTACCAAGTTAATCTCATACCTGACCAATACTCCAACATATGAACAGTATATGATCACCTGTAATAACATCCCGATCCATACCACACTATGACATGATGCTAATCAAATGCATACAACAGTCTGGACCAACACATATATCATGCTCAACACATAGCAGTATAAAATATGCAAATGACATGTATCATGATGTACAAACATATGCAGCATCTCACAAGCATATGTAAAACATATATCAAATACATGCATACATATATATCAGCAATGCATATGCATGGTCAAGTCTGCGGACCCGTCCAACCACGACCCCAGTATGGCCCGGGTGGCACGGCATGATGACTAGCCCGACTCCAGCTGCCACTACTCTCGAGTGACCGAGTTGGGTAGTATGAATGAGTAGCATATAAGCGTAAAGAGCTAACTACTCCCCGGGGTCCTCGGCCGGTCGCTCGTCACTACCCATGAGTAGACGAGCTCTGCACACAGGACAACTGCACGTCACACAACCACCGTCTATAGTGGGCGAGTGCTAACACCATTCTGCTCAGTGGCCAGGTGCGCATCTCTAGCTACCACCATCCATAGTGGCCGAGCGCGACACATCCAATGCTCTGCCCTCAACCCTACTACCACTACCCCGAGTGGCCGGGGAGGCGGATGATGACGACTGTCCCAACATAAGGAGACTCAGTCAACAGCATGCATGCAAATGTAATGATGCATAGCTCCACACAAGTATCCTCGCAACACTCCCTATCTCACGGGAAGTCCTGGTCAACCAAAAGTCAACTATGCAAGGACTACAATCCACAAGACTCTCTCTATCGCACAAAGAGTCATACTCATCTGACAGTCAACCACACTAAGACCTCTAGTCAGTAGCGATATACTATCGACCATCCATATAACCATACACAGACACACAATCCATAATGGATATACCATCACGCTAGGACCTCTAGTCCATGGTCACATACTGACAACCACATACTTATCTATGCACAGACAACTAGATCCACCATAGATGCACCACTAATACGGGTATGATATAACAATTGACTCCATAATTCAATCCATCACCTAACCCTAGTGATGTAATACAGTAACCCAAATCTGAGGTCACAAAGATAACCCTAACCACCTGTACTTACTGAACATCCATCAACTAATACATAATAGGGTTTATAGTTTCTATCCGAGCTAGATAATCAATGAAGTACCAGAGTATATATCTCAAAGGTCAAGGCAGTACAAGCATATGATTAAATAAGAGTGGATTTAAGGTAAACAGGTATAAACATAAATCCAAGATCATGCACTAGAATTTGATCAAAACTACCGGACCAGGTAGACATTACCCACCTGATATGCAGACTACATTGTCCACCTTCACATCCGAGACTCCGTCACATATCAACGTCCTATACAATAGGATACAATTAAGTACCATTAGATATCTAATTGATCGAATCAAATCCTACATCATCCTTGTATCTCGATCAACTAACAATCCACAATCAACTATAACATCAACTACAGATATAGTAAGCATCCATATCACTTAGATCTATACTTACCTCATGTTGCTTTAATCTCTCCCAGCTTGTTCATCCAAAGGAACCTGCGATTCAACCACACCAATCCAAGCTTACCTTGCACTGCTTACTAAATTCAGATCCTTCCCTTCTCCTTAACCTACTCCGAAGACTCCAATCAGAGCAGTAATGATGCACTGGAAGTAAATCCCCAAATGCTACACACTGCATTCAAATTTATCTCAAACCCATCAATCTAAGCCCTGGCGATCTGAATCTGGAATCGCCATAAAAACAAGAGAACAAAACTCAACTC
Source organism: Wurfbainia villosa (assembly GCA_025175895.1). Taxonomy (NCBI): domain Eukaryota; kingdom Viridiplantae; phylum Streptophyta; class Magnoliopsida; order Zingiberales; family Zingiberaceae; genus Wurfbainia; species Wurfbainia villosa. Next base: position 24,558,656 of record CM045991.1, on the reverse strand, counting down.
GGAGATCGGCAACATACCCAAAATCGAACTCACCACTATCACTAAATCATCGAACGACCCAAAGATCTGAGTTGTGAATGTGCCAAAAGGTTGCTGATAGAACAACACTGCAGTTAGCGACTATGGTGATCGAGCTACACGGCGGAAGATGGAACACCCTGCCACAAGGATCATCCACACTCACTATCATTTGAATTGGTAGATCAGAACATGGAAACGGTAAGGGAGCAAGGTCGAGCTTACCATAATGACACAAGGTGGGCAGCAACTCCAGCTCGTGGCAGTTGCAGGTGAAGATCCCTAGCATGAGCGGCGACGGAGAGCTCCGGCAGCGTTGGCTCACATCGATCTGCTGAGAGAAGAAACGACGGCGATCCTGCTGACAGCCGATGCTCCGCTCACATCAACAAGGTGACCCGCTGCGGTAGGTGGCCGATCGAGCTAGCTCGGTGGCCGCGGAGGTCATCCCTTACGCCGAGGCAAGCCGGAAGAGCTTGTTGTCGCCGAGATCGAAAGGGAGAGGCTTCGGCGGCAAGGAGATCGGAAACAGTGGTGTCACGCGGTGGAGAAAAACGTCGGGGTGGCAGATCGTCGGAAGAGGTGAGCTGCGATGACGAAGCAGAAAGGGAAAGAACTCCAGCGTGGTCGGCGATGGTGAGCTCCGGCAGCGACGACGAGGCGTGGCAGTGAGGAAGAGGGGAAATCGTGCGACAATGGGGAGGAAAACGCGACGAAGAAGGAGAAGAAGAAATCGGGTTAGCGGATATGGGTTGGCTCGGCCCTTTTAAAGGTAGTCCAATGGGGTTCAGCTTGTGGTTAGGCTAACCCATGTCAAGCTTAAACTAGCTCAAGTTGACCTAAGACTAACCATATGAACTCCATTTAAATCCCAGAAAATTTCTGAAAATTCCTAAAATTTCCATGAGCTAATTCCCAATTAGCAAGAGCTATTATTTTATTTAATTTTTTTTTTCGTATCTTACATAAGATCACATTAATTTTTGACTTATTTAATTGATGACATTCACAATTTATAATTACAATTATAGCCCCAAAATTCTAACAAACTTAAGACGACAACCGTAAAAAAAATAGGGTACCATGATAAAAAAATTAAACATTTGAAACAACTAAAATTTTGTAATTGAAATCCAATTACCGATCGACAAAAATTGAGTATCAATGCTTTTATTATTCTAATACTCTAAAATATTCAAATCTTGATAATATGCAAATTTAAATTTTGGCTCCTCCAAATATAGATACAATTGAGATTTTTAAATATTTATAATTGTTTGACTCCGATACGTCATCATTTCTTATATTAAATGGAATAGTAGTAAGAAGATAATATAAATCAATTAGAATATATAATAAAAAAATATTAGAGTACTAACATTATATTACACATTCTTTTTGTTCTTTCTTCTAACTTCTATATTTTATTGAGACGTATGTGTGATAGAAAAAGATTGTGTATGTAAAAAACTTGCTTTGTTAATATTAGAATATTAGTAAAAAATATATATACAATTTTGTTTTCACAAGTTTCATCTTCTTTTAATATATTTTTATCCGTAGATCAACCCGAACCTCTCACGGATAAATCCGTCTAGACTTACAATCCATATGAATTGATCCATTTATACTTGTCAAAATTATGAATTGATAAAATTTCAATCTAATTCGCTTAAATTATTTGACGAGGTAAGCTAATCCGACGAGCCCAACTCAATTTGACTACTCTAAGCATGACGATCGCAACTCCGCTCATTCGAATGTCTTCCGCCTGTGATCACAATATTCTGCTAGCGTCCGCACGCCGACGACATACCATTGGTCTAAATAACAATAATAAAGATGACCAATATGAAAGTGGTAGGGTTTGCATGGTACGACGGCTAAGACTCAATCAATTCGAGGGGGGCTTAACCATTCGGTTAAGTTAAATTGGAATTCATATCTAATCCGATTGACCAGGACAGATGAGCAGGTGGCACTTCCTTGAATAAACGTGACGGGTACACATATAAACGAACATAGTGAGAACGAATGGACATGAATAGATATATGGGGAAGATAAGGCATGTTCTAGTTAAAAGTGATTACGTTCGTTTCAATATTTTTCATCGTCGGTTTTTCGATGACGATGAAGAAAGATAAATCATAAGGGTTATGTCTTTTGATCCATTAATAAAAAATGACAGAAAACTTCTGAGCACAAATAAAATTTTTAAATTCCACGTCGAAAATTGACTCACTCAAGATGCAACGTTTGGTCATTCGCTCTCATTTTTCAGTAGAACGAGGTGAGAATACTGATATATTGTTACTCCATTTCTATCTTCATTCCTCTTTTCAATCTTCTTTAGTGTGAAATCTGAGGGAAGATTTCGTCAAAATTTATTCCTTGGCTTTTTTTTTGTTAACGCTCTTTGTTGTTTATCGCAGAAATAATCGTGCATGGAAGACCTCACGAACACTTTTTTTTCCTTCCTCGTAGACTTAGCAAAAATTCGATTGAATCTAATAGATCGATCGAATAAATTGAATAAAAAAATTCGGTTCGATTTATTCAGAAATTCAAAATTTTTTATTTTTTTTATTCTATTTCAATTTCAAAATGAAAAAAAAAAATTTAATTGATTAATCGAATTGAAGTGAATCGATGACTAATTATATATATACTAAATTGATTTGTATAAACATTCGATTGATATATCCAATTCTTTCCAAATTTCGAATCCCGACTATCCTCAATCCCTCATTTCCCGAGCACCCTACTCCCGACTACCCTACGTTCGGAGGAGCATCTTGAGCACCCTTACTGACTCAATCACTCCGTGAGGCCCAAGCGTCAAATCTCAACTCTCAAGCATCTCGAGGCCCGAGCATACTCACCCAGTCACCTTAAATTACTGTGTATTTCTCATTCCAAAGTACACTCCGATTCATCAGTCGACTTGTACATTCATCAATCCATTGATGTCAAAAAATCAATTTTTTTAATTTTTAACCAAATTAAAAGATTTGTTATTTGTTTATCAATTTGGTTTTGATCGATTCGATTGTTGGAGCATCGCATCCCCCTGACTCATTTCCAATCTCAATTTGACCGTGATAGTCCCTCCAACCAAATATTAATGATGACGATAATAATAAAAATAATAAACATTGTTTTTGATCAATTCGACAGTTGGAGCATCGCGTTCCCCGGACTCATTCTCAATCTCAATTTGTCTCCTCTGTATCAATGAGCTTGTTTTTACTCATTATGATCAAGTTGATTTTTGATATATGTAACCATCTCTCTAGTTATATTAGAGTTCAAAACTTGATTGTTGGAACTTTTCATGATTGACATATTCTAAGCTCGAAACAATCGACATGAATTTGAAACTATCTCTGCAACTAAAGGCTTTTGATTACAGGTAAAATTTGATGAACTTTTTTTACGTTGATGGAAGTTCGTATTTTCGTACATTCAATTCGTTAAGAAAAAAAATGACACTAACAATTAGTAGATAATACTCAACAAATCACAATTATAAATTACCAATAATCTTCCTTGAATTATAAAAAAAATCAAATATTTGAATTAATAATTCACAATTATTACTTTTTTTTTAAAATTAATGGTGATGATAATTATAATAATAATAAATATTGCTTTGATCAATTTCACCGTTGGAGCCCTGACTCATAAGACCGTTAGAGTATTAACGTTCGAATCACTTCCCATTCAAATTCCAAATCTCCTCCTGCACTTTCTCTTCATTGAGAGGTCGAAGGAAAATTGAAAAATGGCTGCCGGAGAAGGAAGCATTGATCAATCGGCATTGATTCTCCACCAAAAACTCCGCCACCCGCTCCACCAGATCGCTGAGAGTGCTACTCACAAACTCCTTCTAAAGCAGTGGATCAAGGAGGAGGAGCTCGTAGCCCAGCGCGTCGCCCTCCGGGAGTCACGCGTCGATTCCGTCCGCCGAGAGATCTCCGGTCTCTACTGCGCCTTCTTCGTTTTCCACTCCCTAATCCTCCTCCTCCTCTACTCGTCCGCCGCGGCCTCACCCGCCTCCGCGTGCCGACGCTCCTGGATCCCCTGCCTCTGCTCCCTCCTCTGCTCCATGGCGCTCGTCTGGGCCGTCCGCTACAAGACCGACACGGAGTGCGTGCTGGAGCGGCTGTTGGAGCGGGAGCGGGAGGACGGCGTGCTGCTGGTCAAATGCGTGGAGGAGCTGAAGCGGAAAGGGGCGGAATTCGACCTGCTCAAGGAGGTGGACGCGCTGCGGCGGGCCAAGAGCCTGCGCATCGAGGCCAAGGGCGGCGGCGCCAAGGTGCGCAAGTGGTCGACCCGCGATCTTGCCACCATGGTTCTCCTCGCGCTCTCCTGCTGCGTGTTAGGCCTCAACTGGTTCGTGCTGTGTCATTAGGCATGCATCCATATCTCTGCAAAGGATATCCATCAATTCTAGTAAGAAAAAAAAACATCTTTTTTTCACCCTTTTCATATAAAAAACAAGTAATTTCAGGATTCTTGTTTGTTTGTTTGTTTGTTTTTATGGAAATGATTGCAGAATGATGCTCGTTCTGCTGTTATCGCACTCTTGTTCTGTACTGCTTGGACCTCAATTGTAAGGTTTTTGTTAGTAAGATTAATTATTTCTTCCAAATAGTGCTTAGGAATTACGAACAGAAGATGTGGATACTTGTTTTTCCTTTTCGATTGCAAACTCGATTTTGAGTGTGAATTTCTTTTATTCTTTGGAGTCAGTTCTTCTTCTTTTTTTTTCTGTTACAAAATATTCATCTGCAATCATAAATGTATATATTGAGTCTTTTTTCAGATAATTTTCTCTCTCTAGACTTTAATTAACGACAGAACCTCTTTCCTTCCCTTGTTTGTCCGATTATCTCCCCTTAATCTCCATCTAATTAGTGTTTGTATTTTTCTGTGTATGACGTATTTGTATTGGGTTGTGCGAATTTTATCAACGAGCAAATTTAATTAAGGTATGATCGTCAATTAGTAGTTATGGGACAGTATGAAAAACTCAATTTCTCTAGAATTATAAAAACAAAGACATTTATTTATATGGTTTAGGGAGAACAATGAAATGTTTGGTTGTGAGTTGTCTATATCCATAAATTTAATGAATGAATGAATGCATTTTACAACTACATTAAAGGGGTCCAAGAAAACAAAAGATCACTTTAGTTATGCATTTAGAGTTGTCTCGATCCATGTAAAAATTTTCTCTAGTTTATTCATATAGTAATTTTTGTTGGAAAATTTTATTCCACAATCAAATCCAAAATACAAGGAGTATTAACAAAAAGGCGTCCCAAGTGGCAGCTGGTGAAGAAGTTGTCAGAATTGTGTAGGTTGATTTCATTGTACATGTCAATTTGTTGATGAAAGTGGAATTCAATCGCAGCTACATATGAATTAGATCACAAAACTCTTGGAAGTATAAATGGTAAACACGGATTGGAAAGAAAAAAAAATGGACCCGCAACAATCATACATGCAAAGCTCTTATACTGGATAGAAATGTGTTTCGACACCAAATTATGTTCTCCAGGCGAGTGCGTTTTGTAGCACGCTGTCATAGAACTTCGTAAAAGAAGCACTTCTATCGCATTTCTCCAGCTGCAAATGCAATCCAGACAAAATACTATTAGCATACACCAGCTCAGAGAAAAAAGGAACTAATAATGGATGATATTAGGAAGGAAAGCTGACCTGCAAAAAGTTATCCACTGATTCTTTATCTTTTGGCGAAAAGGAAACCTCATCTCTTTTTCGCCGAATGAAATCACTATTTTGCTGAACCTGCATTACCAGAGGAAGGCAATATCATAAACCACTGTTTTCTCCAATTTGTAGTTCTAGATGAATACAATTGATAACTCGTGCAACATTCAGTATCTCGACCAGTAATGTATTTACTTTCCCCTAGATTACTGGCGGTGAGGTACCTGGTCTATGAACCGCTTAACCGGACGGCGCACGCTTTCAAGAGAAGTATTCTCATGGAGTCTTTTCAGGAGAATCAGTGGAATGGTTGCTAAATCAGGAAAAGATACATGATAGCACCATTGAGAAAGATGTTCTGCCAGCAACTTGATAGCTGAAAGAACACTCGCCTGCTGAAACTCTTGTGATTTTAGCAGCTGCTTAGGCACCTATTTTGACAGTAAAAAAGAAGAGCAAAGTTATAGAACAATAACATAACGAAGATGAATACCAGAGAGGATGTGTTTGTATCCTTAGATGAGGACCAACTAGGACAAAGAAGTGGACTGATAATATCAATTAAAGTGTCTCTCCCCAGAAAAGGTACTGATGTGAAATGGCAAATTACTTATACCCAAAATTGTCGATCATGTACACAATGTAAATAAATATTCCAAGACCTAATATGTTAATGAAGTTCAAGAATAATAGAACCCTTTGCATTCCAGCAAAAGGCATTGCAATAGGTATTTTCCAATATTAGACATACGAATAAAATATTTTTTAGAAACCAAAATGATAAAGAGTCATAGAATTTTAAAATAATTATGGATATTAATGCACATAAAGAATTTATACTAATATGGTACAAAATAAAGGGAAAAAAAACAAAGTGGTGATAAACAGCGTTAACATCAAATATGATTATTGTTCTAAACTGTCTTTTACCTTCAATAGCGAAGCAAGGTCCAGATGTTCTAACTTCGTTCCTTCTGCATTGTTAGTCCCCCTGATTTCTAGGCCATCAAAAAGCAAGGACTCAACTGGAATGAAAACTCCACACGAAAAAGAGAGCTGATTCAGCATTTTAACACACTTAAATCTTAAAGGCAAATATCGTGGTCCAAGAAATAAGTGAGCAATCCCCTTTAAGACTCCAATAATCAAGAAAAGTAACTGCTCCAGGTCATGATTCTTGTAATTGCAAGAAACAAACTTAACCCACAAGCTGATGCAATTGATGTACTGCCAACTATGTATCTTCTTGAGTTCATCCTGCACACAAAGCAATGAGAAAAAAAAAACTGCATATGCATCTACATTATCTTATAAGTTTATAAAGAGTTTTCTAGAAATAACAAAAAGAACCAATAGATTCTAAATATACAATTATGTAGCAGAAAAATAATAATAAAGCATAGATTAATGAAATTCTGTACCATCTCATATCAATCCCAATCCGTGAACCAGTCAATGTTACAAAAGGTTACCTGCTACTTTTAGAAGATCAGTGAAAGAATTTGGAAACGACGATTGAATTTCTATAAAAACAAATAACTAATATGACAGATCAAACAAAGCCACCTCCATAAATTATGCAAGCTCGCATCATTAAGATGATATATATGCAAGGGACAACAACCTAACTCAGACAAAGGTGAAAAAATTTTCTTAGGAATTTAGTAAATGTTTTCCACATTCTCAAAACAAACAGTTTTGAAACAGAAACATCATGTTTAAGTTGAATGGTAGAAGTCAAATGATCTTAACCAACAGATTGAAACTAAGCACAAAGATCTAAAACTGTCTGGCATGTACTGGGGTTATCTAATGGGATCATACGGAACCTTTTCTTAATCATTCTTTTAAAAAAATCTTTTTTAGATTTATTAAATAATCAGACACCTTTTTATTTGAATTGCAGTATATTTGAAATTGGCATTTTCCACTGCCAGCCAACAAAGCCTCCAATTTGAAATATATCAGACCTCTATAAGTACACATGCAAATATAACTCGCCATATAAGGATATGAACCTCTTACGAAATTTATAAATATGCATAACAGAAACACAGATGCAAAGAGCCATGTGAGATAGATAGTAGACCTTTTTCTTTGTTTTAAGAGCCAATCTCAAGATACTGGCAAGCTGCTGTACAGACATAAGCACCTTCTGATATGATTTCTGAATATCTACCGAATAAAGTTCCACGATAGAATTTTCCAAAAATTCAATATGTTCAATGTTTTGAGGCTTCATGAACTTGCTACTGGCAATGAAAGCTCCATACGTTTTTGTCAGGCATGTATCGAGATTGTCCAGAGAAAATTCAGAAGCAATGTCCAGTAAAATTAAAAAAGAACTTGCAGAAAGATCCTTGTCACCAGTAACCCATAAACGAATGGATATCTGCATCGAATTGCTAAAGAAATAAGAGAAACTGGACAGTCAAAGATAAATTTCTGAGTCATTAAGGAACTTTCTTGGCTATAATATACAATAGTTATCTTTGGTGACAATAATTACCGAATATTAAGGTATTTCTATTTTCTTTTGTAACCAATCAATTTTTTTGTAGAATGTCAATCTTCTCTCAGTGAAATACATTCGACTGCCCTATTTTAACATACAGCTAGCAAGATTACAACCAACCAAGTTGCATAGAATTGCATAAGTAGGCAATTCTTCATAGACATTCAATATTGTGGATAAACTTTGCTTGTCAGATAAACATAGTAGCTTTAGTAACAATTCAAACTTACCTAACAAAGTCACAATGTTACAAAATATGATGGGAAGGTTTACAAGTTTGTGGCGTGTCCTTCCTAAGATACACAGAAAATGTTGAAATTTATGCCTAGTTATTGTAACATTACTGATTATGCTAGTTGGCTGGACACTACTTGAAACTTTAGCAAGGAACACATGTTTAGCATACCTTGATCAGTTTCCTTGTTAGGGATGGGAAAGCAGAAAATAGCAGGATTGACAATCTGAGCTGAGATAAAACAAACACAAGGATCTGGCTGTCAGTTTCTTGATTCAAAAGGAACAGAGAACTCCTTAGAAATGACTTGATCAGTGGTCGCATAGTTTTCCATTCTGGCTTATTTGTCATTTTCAAAATGGCATCTTTATTCAAAAAAGCTGAAATCCTCAGGAGCCTACAAAATATTCCCTTGGCTTCAGAAAGAACGAATGTCAAAATCTTAGAGAAAACCTCTCTATTGGCAAGCTTTACTGGTGAAACTTCACCAGTATCCAGACCATAATGGCAAGCTGCTCTAAAGGCATTGAGCAGATTGGCAAGTCCAGACCAATTTGGCTGCTCCATAGCCAACCAACGCCATACGTCCACAGTTAAGCTTGTGATAACTTTGGTAACTTGTGAGATTTCATTTTCTACTATATATTCATCATCCATGCTACTTGTATCACCTTCATCATCTGAATACTGCCATCATAGATAATTGCTTTAATCTAACTATGGTATTGTTTAATATACAAGTTGAAAAAATAACAAAAAGAAGAAAATACTAAGCCAAACAGACTTATACCAACTGAAGATAACGGATGCCCATATTTCATAATGATCAGTAAATGCATAGGACAGCTACGAATAGATGTTCTACAATATAGCATTTGTTCGGTTGCTTGCGAAAAAGCCTATTTTCGAGCATTTGGATATAACGGTAAAAGTTGGAAATCTGTCCGACTAGCGGCCCCTGCCATCCGTCCCAGGGTATTGGCGAGAGGGAGGTAAATCACGGGGGACAAAGTCCCTTGACACGATGACAAGATAAGGAAGGGTCCATCTAAAGCCTGGGGAGATTTTAGACCACTCATCCGGAATCAAACCCTCCCATTTTATAAGTAACACTCTACCTTACCACCGCACCATCCCGTGGGACAGCATTTGGATATAACAAATAGGTTAGAAGCTGCAAATTCATTTGCAAAGTACGCCATAAAGTTTCATGTACTGTTTGCAACTTGAAATGGCTGCATGATACAGTTGCAGCATGCATCAAACACCCTAAAGAATATATTTAATAAAAAATAATCTTGCCTACTGCAATTTTTTTCTTTTGTATTTTCAACTTTGAAATAAAATAAAACATAAAATAATTAAAATATTTTTTTAATTAGATCCATGTAAGTGATTTACCCTGGTTTAGTTTAACATTGTTTAATCAGCATGATCTGGGAGTGTTTTCAAAACTACCAACAAAAAATAGCGTAATGAAAAAAAAAATCATTTTTGTAATAATATAAAATAAAATAAGAAGATCATCTGGATATGAATTTGCTTATATTAGATCAATTGATTCTAGCATGATATCATAAAATTTACATTGAACCGAAGTAATTAATAAGTATACAAATAAAACTATGTAAAAGAATTATACACGTAGATAGGACTGCAAGTAGCCAAACATAATTGCAAATGTCACTTGTAGCATTTCTATTTTCCTACAACCACAATAGCAGGAACCAAACCTAGGAGAATTTGTCAATAGCAAAATATATGAAAATATAATCTAGTTGTCAATATATGGTACATTTTAAATCCTCTTATCAACAGACCCTACTGAAAATATTTAGCTAATTCTTCAACATTTACAAACATATATAAGTTTACAAATATATCATGAACATCACGTACTATTAAGCAAAAAAGATACAACAATAACAACAACAATCAAAACTTATCCCACGAGGTGAAATCGGCAAATAAAAAAGATAAAGATATTAAATTATATTACAATAATATATTTGAGCAAATGTCCAAGAAGCACTCATGTTTGTGTCATAATATAATTCTGCTAGAAATATATGGTACAATTGTCTCCTAATAACAGTTTATTCAGTTTTACTTTAATCAATTCGATTATAACCAATTGCACAGGACTCCTCCCTTTGCTAGTTAGACAATCGACTTGATAAGATCAACTGAAGCAAATGCTGACCCTATACAATATCACACGACAGCTTGAGATGAATCAGTTATGACAGATCATCCAACCCATCAATCTATGAGCAACTAGTCAATCAACCTACTTACTAAAATCAAAGCCCATATCTAACGCCCCTCTGTTAAAGCCCATTTTAGTTTGATAAGAACAAAATGACACTGATAATTAGTATGTAATGCTCAACCAATAAGTACTATTATAAAATACCAATAACTTTACTTGAATTGTAAAAAAAATCGAATATTCAAAAGACGAATGCGAATTAATAATATGTAATTTTCATTTTTTTAAATTAATGTTAATGATAATTATAATAATAATAAATATTGCTTTGATCAATTATACCGTTGGAGCCCTGACTCATTCGGTCATATTCCCAATCTGACCGTTAGAGTATTAACGTTCGAATCACTTCCCATTCAAATTCCAAATCTTATCCTGCACTTTCTCTTCATTTGAGCTCGAAGAAAATTGAAAAGATGACCGTCGGAGAAGGGAGCATTGATCAATCGGCATCGATTCTCCACCACAAACTCCGCCACCCGCTCCACCAGAATAGTCAATTGACCTACTTACTAAAAATAATAAACATTGCTTTTGATCAATTCAACCGTTGGAACGTCTCATTCCCTTGACTCATTCCCAATCTCAATTCTTCTCCTCTGTATGAATGAAGTTTTCTTTTACTCATTATGATTAAGTTGATTTTTAATATCTGTAACTATCTTTCTAGTAATATTAGAGTTCAAAACTTGATTGTTGCAACTTTTCATTGTTGACATATTCCAAGCTCGAAACAATCAACATGAATTTTAAACTAGCTCTGCAACTTGAGGCTTTTGGTTATAAGTAAAATTTAATGAACTTCTTCTACGCTGATGGAAGTTCATATTCTTGTACATTCAGTTCGATAAAAACAAAATGACATTGATAATTAATAGGTAATACTCAACCAATCACTATTGTAAAATACCAATAATTTTTTTTGAATCGTAAAAAAAGTTTCAAATATTCAAAAGTCGAATGCGAATTAATAATCTGTAATTATCATTTTTATTAATTAATGATGATGATAATTATAATAATAATAAATATTACTTTTGATCAATCAAAATTCGACCGTTGGAGCTCCCACTCATTCAGTCATTCCCAATCACTTCCCATTAAAATTCCAAAACTTCTCCTGCCCTAGAGCTCGCAGAATCCCAGAAAGAAAATTGAAAAGATGGCCGCCGGAGAAGGGAGGGCATTGATTCTCCGCCACCCGCTCCACCAGATCGCTGAGAGCGCTACTCACAAACTCCTTCTAAAGCAGTGGATCAAGGAGGAGGAGCTCGTAGCCCAGCGCGTCGCCCTCCGGGAGTCACGCGTCGATTCCGTCCGCCGAGAGATCTCCTGTCTCTACTGCGCCTTCTTCGTTTTCCACTCCCTAATCCTCCTCCTCCTCTACTCGTCCGCCGCGGCCTCACCCGCCTCCGCGTGCCGACGCTCCTGGATCCCCTGCCTCTGCTCCCTCCTCTGCTCCATGGCGCTCGTCTGGGCCGTCCGCTACAAGACCGACACAGAGTGCGTGCTGGAGCGGCTGTTGGAGCGGGAGCGAGAGGACGGCGTGCTGCTGGCCAAATGCGTGGAGGAGCTGAAGCGGAAAGGGGCGGAATTCGACCTGCTCAAGGAAGTGGACGCGCTGCGGCGGGCCAAGAGCCTGCGCATCGAAGCCAAGGGCGACGGCGCCAAGGTGCGCAAGTGGTCGACCCGCGATCTTTCCACCATGGTTCTCCTCGCGCTCTCCTGCTGCGTGTTAGGCCTCAACTGGTTCGTGCTGTGTCATTAGGCATGCATCCATATCTCTGCAAAGGATATCCATCAATTCTAGTAAGAAAAAAAAACATCTTTTTTTTCACCCTTTTCATATAAAAAACAAGTAATTTCAGGATTCTTGTTTATTTGTTTGTTTGTTTTTATGGAAATGATTGCAGAATGATGCTCGTTCTGCTGTTATCGCACTCTTGTTCTGTACTGCTTGGACCTCAATTGTAAGGTTTTTATTAGTAAGATTAATTATTTCTTCCAAATAGTGCTTAGGAATTACGAACAGAAGATGTGGATACTTGTTTTTCCTCTTCGATTGCAAATTCGATTTTCGAGTGTGAATTTCTTTTATTCATTGGAGTCAGTTCTTCTTCTTTCTTTCTTTTTTTTTTCTGTTATAAAAATATTCATTTGTAATCATAAATATATATATTGAGTCTTTTTTTCAGGTAATTTTATCTCTCTAGACTTTAATTAACGACAGAACCTCTTTCCTTCCCTTGTTTGTCCGATTATCTCCCTTTAATCTCCATCTAATTAGTGTTTGTATTTTTCTGTGTATAAGGTATTTGTATTGGGTTGTGTGAATTTTATCAATGAGCAAATTTAATTAAGGTATGATAGTCAATTAGTAGTTATGGGACAGTATGAAAAACTCAATTTATCTAGAATTATAAAAAGTTAAAAACAAAGACATTTATTTATATGGTTTAGGGAGAACAATGAAATATATCCATAAATTTAATGAATAAATGAATGCATTTTACAACTACATTAAAGGGGTCCAAGAACACAAAAGATCACTTTAGTTATGCATTTATAGTTGTCTCGATCCATGTAAAAATTTTCTCTAGTTTATTCGTATAGTAGTTTTTGTTGGAAATTTTTATTTCACGATCAAATCAGAAATATAAGGAGTAAAACTCAAATTTAAAATTAAAAAAAAAAACTCAATTTGAATTTATCTATCGAAATAATTTGACAAAGTTAACCGCTTCCGAGTGGGAAGCATGGTATTTGTCACTCATGTAGAAATGAATATGTTGAATCTTGTGGTGAGATCCTCTTCTTAAAATAGATTCATCCCATGGTGCTTTGAGATTACACAGGATGTTTATCTTACAAGGTAAAATAGTGGAACCACTATCACATGTTATTGTGACAATTTGAACAAGTACTTGAACGCTATTACAAAATTTACTGAGCCAAGAATCAGTGCGGTGGTTGAACCCACTCAAGCTTGCTTGCACCAAACCCTTTCTAGTTTTCCACACTCTCTCGTGCACTTCACTAATTATCAACACGAACATGGGTGTAGTAGTTGAGATGGATTGAGTTTGATAAGTAAGTCGATAAGTTTTAGTCAATGGATCGAACCATCAAGGATGATTGATTAATGGATCGACTAGTTAAGCAATCATTTGGCTAATCCTAATGACCATTAATTAGTCAGAGGAGTTATCTTGGTTGGGAATCGTGATAGCTTTATCTTGATGTGAATTAATCAACAATTCTAAGTGTTAAAAAGCCTCCATTACGCCGCAACTCTCCGACGACTCTACAACAACGAAGTGCTGCCAACAACCCTAGCTTAAAGTTTCTTTTCTTTAGTTGTTGGTATAATCTTAATTTGTTATTACTTTCAATATTGCAATTCCTTTCAATCGAGGTTTTTCGTTGCATTTTACTTTAATAGAAGAGAGGGTTTGTCTCTCTATCTTTTTGCTTCGAAGGCTTTTGTAATCGTAAAACTCCTACCTCCAACGAGGAGGAGTGTTTTAGTGAATTGCCCTCCGTACACGGTCTAGGACCGTTAGGGCCTTGGAGTAGTAGCCGAAGGCTACGAACCAAGTAAAAAATTATTTGTCTCATTTAGGTTTTATTTACATTTCCGCTGCGTTTAATTGTCCATTGAACGTTTTTAAAAGAAAAGTTTTTATCGCTATTCACCCCCCTCTAGGGATCCGCTTCGATCCAACATTCCCTTCTCCTTAACCTACTCCGAAGACTCCAATCAGAGCAGTAATGATGCACTGGAAGTAAATCCCCAAATGCTACACACTGCATTCAGATTTATCTCAAACCCATCAATCTAAGCCCTGGCGATCTGAATCTGGAATCGCCATTAAAACAAGAGAACATAACTCAACTCGGAGATCGGCAACATACCCAAAATCGAACTCACCACTATCACTAAATCATCGAACGACCCAAAGATCTGAGTTGTGAATGTGCCAAAAGGTTGCTGATAGAACAACACTGCACAGATTGACGACTATGGTGATCGAGCTACACGGCGGAAGATGGAACACCCTACCACAAGGATCATCCACACTCACTATCATTTGAATTGGTAGATCAGAACATGGAAACGGTAAGGGAGCAAGGTCGAGCTTACCGTAATGACACAAGGTGGGCAGCAACTCCAGCTCGTGGTAGTTGCAGGTGAAGATCCCTGGCGTGAGCGGCGACGGAGAGCTCCGGCAGCGTTGGCTCACATCGATCTGCTGAGAGAAGAAACGACGGCGATCCTGCTCACAGTCGGTGCTCCGCTCACATCAACAAGGTGACCCGCTGCGGTAGGTGGCCGATCGAGCTAGCTCGGTGGCCGCGGAGGTCATCCCTTACGCCGAGGCAAGCCGGAAGAGCTTGTTGTCGCCGAGATCGAAAGGGAGAGGCTTCGGCGGCAAGGAGATCGGAAACAGTGGTGTTGCGCGGTGGAGAAAAACGTCGGGGTGGCAGATCGTCGGAAGAGGTGAGCTGAGACGACAAAGCAGAAAGGGAAAGAACTCCAGCGTGGTCGGCGATGGTGAGCTCCGACAGCGACGACGAGGCTGCGGCAGTGAGGAAGAGGGGAAATCGTGCGACAATGGGGAGGAAAACGCGACGAAGAAGGAGAAGAAGAAATCGGGTTAGCGGATATGGGTTGGCTCGGCCCTTTTAAAGGTAGTCCAATGGGGTTCAGCTTGTGGTTAGGCTAACCCATGTCAAGCTTAAACTAGCTCAAGTTGACCTAAGACTAACCATATGAACTCCATTTAAATCCCAGAAAATTTCTGAAAATTCCTAAAATTTCCATGAGCTAATTCCCAATTAGCAAGAGCTATTATTTTATTTAATTTTTTTTTTCGTATCTTACATAAGATCACATTAATTTTTGACTTATTTAATTGATGACATTCACAATTACAATTATAACCCCAAAATTCTAACAAGCTTAAGACGACAACCGTAAAACAAATAGGGTACCATGATAAAAAAATTAAACATTTGAAACAACTAAAATTTTGTAATTGAAATCCAATTACCGATCGACAAAAATTGAGTATCAATGCTTTTATTATTCTAATACTCTAAAATATTCAAATCTTGATAATATGCAAATTTAAATTATGGCTCCTCCAAATATAGATACAATTGAGATTTTTAAATATTTATAATTGTTTGACTCCGATACGTCATCATTTCTTATATTAAATGGAATAGTAGTAAGAAGATAATATAAATCAATTAGAATATATAATAAAAAAAATATTAGAGTACTAACATTATATTACAGATTCTTTTTGTTCTTTCTTCTAACTTCTATATTTTATTGAGACGTATGTGTGATAGAAAAAAATTATGTACGTAAAAAACTTGCTTTGTTAATATTAGAATATTAGTAAAAAATATATATACAATTTTGTTTTCACAAGTTTCATCTTCTTTTAATATTTTTTTATCCGTAGATCAACCCGAACCTCTCACGGATAAATCCGTCTAGACCTGCAATCCGTATGAATTGATCCATTTATACTTGTCAAAATTATGAATTGATAAAATTTCAATCTAATTCGCTTAAATTATTTGACGAGGTAAGCTAATCCGACGAGCCCAACTCAATTTGACTACTCTAAGCATGATGATCGTGACTCTGCTCATTCAAATGTGTCTTCCGCCTGTGATCACAATATTCTGCTAGCGTCCGCACGCCGACGACATACCATTGGTCTAAATAACAATAATAAAGATGACCAATATGAAAGTGGTAGGGTTTGCATGGTACGACGACTAAGACTCAATCAATTCAAGGGGGGCTTAACCATTCGGTCAAGTTAAATTGGAATTCATATCTAATCCGATTGACCAGGACAGATGAGCAGGTGGCACTTCCTTGAATAAACGTGACAGGTACACATATAAACGAACATAGTGAGAACGAATGGACATGAATAGATATATGGGGAAGATAAGGCATGTTCTAGTTAAAAGTGATTACGTTCGTCTCAATATTTTTCATCATCAGTTTTTCGATGACGATGAAGAAAGATAAATCATAAGGGTTATGTCTTTTGATCCATTAATAAAAAATGATAGAAAACTTCTGAGCACAAATAAAAATTTTAAATTTCACGTCGAAAATTGACTCACGCAAGATGCAACGTTTGGTCATTCGCTCTCATTTTTCAGTAGAACGAGGTGAGAATACTGATATATTGTTACTCCATTTCTATCTTCATTCCTCTTTTCAATCTTCTTTAGTGTGAAATCTGAGGGAAGATTTCGTCAAAATTTATTCCTTGGCTTTTTTTTTGTTAACGCTCTTTGTTGTTTATCGCAGAAATAATCGTGCATGGAAGACTTCACGAACACTTTTTTTTCCTTCCTCGTAGACTTAGCAAAAATTCGATTGAATCTAATAGATCGATCGAATAAATTGAATAAAAAAATTCGGTTCGATTTATTCAGAAATTCAAAATTTTTTATTTTTTTATTCTATTTCAATTTCAAAATGAAAAAAAATAAATAAATTTAATCGATTAATCAAATCGAAGTGAATCAATGACTAATTATATATATACTAAATTGATTTGTATAAACATTCGATTGATATATCCAATTCTTTCCAAATTTCGAATCCCGACTATCCTCAATCCCTCATTTCCCGAGCACCCTACTCCCGACTACCCTACGTTCTGAGGAGCATCTTGAGCACCCTTACTGACTCAATCACTCCGTGAGGCCCGAGCGTCAAATCCCAACTCTCAAGCATCTCGAGGCCCGAGCATACTCACCTAGTCACCTTAAATTACTGTGTATTTCTCATTCCAAAGTACACTCCAATTCATCAGTCGACTTGTACATTCATCAATCCATTGATGTCAAAAAATCAATTTTTTTAATTTTTAACCAAATTAAAAGATTTGTTATTTGTTTATCAGTTTGGTTTTGATCGATTCGACTGTTGGAGCATCGCATCCCCTGACTCATTTCCAATCTCAATTTGACCGTGATAGTCCCTCCAACCAAATATTAATGATGACGATAATAATAAAAATAATAAACATTGTTTTTGATCAATTCGACAGTTGGAGCATTGCGTTCCCCGGACTCATTCTCAATTTGTCTCCTCTGTATCAATGAGCTTGTTTTTACTCATTATGATTAAGTTGATTTTTGATATATGTAACCATCTCTCTAGTTATATTAGAGTTCAAAACTTGATTGTTGGAACTTTTCATGATTGACATATTCTAAGCTCGAAACAATCGACATGAATTTGAAACTATCTCTGCAACTAAAGGCTTTTGATTACAGGTAAAATTTGATGAACTTTTTTTACGTTGATGGAAGTTCGTATTTTCGTACATTCAGTTCGTTAAGAAAAAAATGACACTAATAATTAGTAGATAATACTCAACAAATCACAATTATAAATTACCAATAATCTTCCTTGAATTATAAAAAAAATCAAATATTTGAATTAATAATTCACAATTATTACTTTTTTTTTAAAAATTAATGGTGATGATAATTATAATAATAATAAATATTGTTTTGATCAATTTCACCGTTGGAGCCCTGACTCATAAGACCGTTAGAGTATTAACGTTCGAATCACTTCCCATTCAAATTCCAAATCTCCTCCTGCACTCTCTCTTCATTGAGAGGTCGAAGGAAAATTGAAAAATGGCCGCCGGAGAAGGAAGCATTGATCAATCGGCATTGATTCTCCACCAAAAACTCCGCCACCCGCTCCACCAGATCGCTGAGAGTGCTACTCACAAACTCCTTCTAAAGCAGTGGATCAAGGAGGAGGAGCTCGTAGCCCAGCGCGTCGCCCTCCGGGAGTCACGCGTCGATTCCGTCCGCCGAGAGATCTCCGGTCTCTACTGCGCCTTCTTCGTTTTCCACTCCCTAATCCTCCTCCTCCTCTACTCGTCCGCCGCGGCCTCACCCGCCTCCGCGTGCCGACGCTCCTGGATCCCCTGCCTCTGCTCCCTCCTCTGCTCCATGGCGCTCGTCTGGGCCGTCCGCTACAAGACCGACACGGAGTGCGTGCTGGAGCGGCTGTTGGAGCGGGAGCGGGAGGACGGCGTGCTGCTGGTCAAATGCGTGGAGGAGCTGAAGCGGAAAGGGGCGGAATTCGACCTGCTCAAGGAGGTGGACGCGCTGCGGCGGGCCAAGAGCCTGCGCATCGAGGCCAAGGGCGGCGGCGCCAAGGTGCGCAAGTGGTCGACCCGCGATCTTGCCACCATGGTTCTCCTCGCGCTCTCCTGCTGCGTGTTAGGCCTCAACTGGTTCGTGCTGTGTCATTAGGCATGCATCCATATCTCTGCAAAGGATATCCATCAATTCTAGTAAGAAAAAAAAACATCTTTTTTTCACCCTTTTCATATAAAAAACAAGTAATTTCAGGATTCTTGTTTGTTTGTTTGTTTGTTTTTATGGAAATGATTGCAGAATGATGCTCGTTCTGCTGTTATCGCACTCTTGTTCTGTACTGCTTGGACCTCAATTGTAAGGTTTTTGTTAGTAAGATTAATTATTTCTTCCAAATAGTGCTTAGGAATTACGAACAGAAGATGTGGATACTTGTTTTTCCTTTTCGATTGCAAACTCGATTTAGAGTGTGAATTTCTTTTATTCTTTGGAGTCAGTTCTTCTTCTTTTTTTTTCTGTTACAAAATATTCATCTGCAATCATAAATGTATATATTGAGTCTTTTTTCAGATAATTTTCTCTCTCTAGACTTTAATTAACGACAGAACCTCTTTCCTTCCCTTGTTTGTCCGATTATCTCCCCTTAATCTCCATCTAATTAGTGTTTGTATTTTTCTGTGTATGACGTATTTGTATTGGGTTGTGCGAATTTTATCAACGAGCAAATTTAATTAAGGTATGATCGTCAATTAGTAGTTATGGGACAGTATGAAAAACTCAATTTCTCTAGAATTATAAAAACAAAGACATTTATTTATATGGTTTAGGGAGAACAATGAAATGTTTGGTTGTGAGTTGTCTATATCCATAAATTTAATGAATGAATGAATGCATTTTACAACTACATTAAAGGGGTCCAAGAAAACAAAAGATCACTTTAGTTATGCATTTAGAGTTGTCTCGATCCATGTAAAAATTTTCTCTAGTTTATTCATATAGTAATTTTTGTTGGAAAATTTTATTCCACAATCAAATCGAAAATACAAGGAGTATTAACAAAAAGGCGTCCCAAGTGGCAGCTGGTGAAGAAGTTGTCAGAATTGTGTAGGTTGATTTCATTGTACATGTCAATTTGTTGATGAAAGTGGAATTCAATCGCAGCTACATATGAATTAGATCACAAAACTCTTGGAAGTATAAATGGTAAACACGGATTGGAAAAAAAAAAAAAATGGACCCGCAACAATCATACATGCAAAGCTCTTATACTGGATAGAAATGTGTTTCGACACCAAATTATGTTCTCCAGGCGAGTGCGTTTTGTAGCACGCTGTCATAGAACTTCGTAAAAGAAGCACTTCTATCGCATTTCTCCAGCTGCAAATGCAATCCAGAAAAAATACTATTAGCATACACCAGCTCAGAGAAAAAAGGAACTAATAATGGATGATATTAGGAAGTAAAGCTGACCTGCAAAAAGTTATCCACTGATTCTTTATCTTTTGGCGAAAAGGAAACCTCATCTCTTTTTCGCCGAATGAAATCACTATTTTGCTGAACCTGCATTACCAGAGGAAGGCAATATCATAAACCACTGTTTTCTCCAATTTGTAGTTCTAGATGAATACAATTGATAACTCGTGCAACATTCAGTATCTCGACCAGTAATGTATTTACTTTCCCCTAGATTACTGGCGGTGAGGTACCTGGTCTATGAACCGCTTAACCGGACGGCGCACGCTTTCAAGAGAAGTATTCTCATGGAGTCTTTTCAGGAGAATCAGTGGAATGGTTGCTAAATCAGGAAAAGATACATGATAGCACCATTGAGAAAGATGTTCTGCCAGCAACTTGATAGCTGAAAGAACACTCGCCTGCTGAAACTCTTGTGATTTTAGCAGCTGCTTAGGCACCTATTTTGACAGTAAAAAAGAAGAGCAAAGTTATAGAACAATAACATAACGAAGATGAATACCAGAGAGGATGTGTTTGTATCCTTAGATGAGGACCAACTAGGACAAAGAAGTGGACTGATAATATCAATTAAAGTGTCTCTCCCAGAAAAGGTACTGATGTGAAATGGCAAATTACTTATACCCAAAATTGTCGATCATGTACACAATGTAAATAAATATTCCAAGACCTAATATGTTAATGAAGTTCAAGAATAATAGAACCCTTTGCATTCCAGCAAAAGGCATTGCAATAGGTATTTTCCAATATTAGACATACGAATAAAATATTTTTTAGAAACCAAAATGATAAAGAGTCATAGAATTTTAAAATAATTATGGATATTAATGCACATAAAGAATTTATACTAATATGGTACAAAATAAAGGGAAAAAAAACAAAGTGGAGATAAACAGCGTTAACATCAAATATGATTATTGTTCTAAACTGTCTTTTACCTTCAATAGCGAAGCAAGGTCCAGATGTTCTAACTTCGTTCCTTCTGCATTGTTAGTCCCCCTGATTTCTAGGCCATCAAAAAGCAAGGACTCAACTGGAATGAAAACTCCACACGAAAAAGAGAGCTGATTCAGCATTCTAACACACTTAAATCTTAAAGGCAAATATCGTGGTCCAAGAAATAAGTGAGCAATCCCTTTAAGACTCAATAATCAAGAAAAGTAACTGCTCCAGGTCATGATTCTTGTAATTGCAAGAAACAAACTTAACCCACAAGCTGATGCAATTGATGTACTGCCAACTATGTATCTTCTTGAGTTCATCCTGCACACAAAGCAATGAGAAAAAAACTGCATATGCATCTACATTATCTTATAAGTTTATAAAGAGTTTTCTAGAAATAACAAAAAGAACCAATAGATTCTAAATATACAATTATGTAGCAGAAAAATAATAATAAAGCATAGATTAATGAAATTCTGTACCATCTCATATCAATCCCAATCCGTGAACCAGTCAATGTTACAAAAGGTTACCTACTACTTTTAGAAGATCAGTGAAAGAATTTGGAAACAACGATTGAATTTCTATAAAAACAAATAACTAATATGACAGATCAAACAAAGCCACCTCCATAAATTATGCAAGCTCGCATCATTAAGATGATATATATGCAAGGGACAACAACCTAACTCAGACAAAGGTGAAAAAATTTTCTTAGGAATTTAGTAAATGTTTTCCACATTCTCAAAACAAACAGTTTTGAAACAGAAACATCATGTTTAAGTTGAATGGTAGAAGTCAAATGATCTTAACCAACAGATTGAAACTAAGCACAAAGATCTAAAACTGTCTGGCATGTACTGGGGTTATCTAATGGGATCATACGGAACCTTTTCTTAATCATTCTTTTAAAAAAATCTTTTTTAGATTTATTAAATAATCAGACACCTTTTTATTTGAATTGCAGTATATTTGAAATTAGCATTTTCCACTGCCAGCCAACAAAGCCTCCAATTTGAAATATATCAGACCTCTATAAGTACACATGCAAATATAACTCGCCATATAAGGATATGAACCTCTTACGAAATTTATAAATATGCATAACAGAAACACAGATGCAAAGAGCCATGTGAGATATATAGTAGACCTTTTTCTTTGTTTTAAGAGCCAATTTCAAGATACTGGCAAGCTGCTGTACAGACATAAGCACCTTCTGATATGATTTCTGAATATCTACCGAATAAAGTTCCACGATAGAATTTTCCAAAAATTCAATATGTTCAATGTTTTGAGGCTTCATGAACTTGCTACTGGCAATGAAAGCTCCATACGTTTTTGTCAGGCATGTATCGAGATTGTCCAGAGAAAATTCAGAAGCAATGTCCAGTAAAATTAAAAATGAACTTGCAGAAAGATCCTTGTCACCAGTAACCCATAAACGAATGGATATCTGCATCGAATTGCTAAAGAAATAAGAGAAACTGGACAGTCAAAGATAAATTTCTGAGTCATTAAGGAACTTTCTTGGCTATAATATACAATAGTTATCTTTGGTGACAATAATTACCGAATATTAAGGTATTTCTATTTTCTTTTGTAACCAATCAATTTTTTTGTAGAATGTCAATCTTCTCTCAGTGAAATACATTCGACTGCCCTATTTTAACATACAGCTAGCAAGATTACAACCAACCAAGTTGCATAGAATTGCATAAGTAGGCAATTCTTCATAGACATTCAATATTGTGGATAAACTTTGCTTGTCAGATAAACATAGTAGCTTTAGTAACAATTCAAACTTACCTAACAAAGTCACAATGTTACAAAATATGATGGGAAGGTTTACAAGTTTGTGGCGTGTCCTTCCTAAGATACACAGAAAATGTTGAAATTTATGCCTAGTTATTGTAACATTACTGATTATGCTAGTTGGCTGGACACTACTTGAAACTTTAGCAAGGAACACATGTTTAGCATACCTTGATCAGTTTCCTTGTTAGGGATGGGAAAGCAGAAAATAGCAGGATTGACAATCTGAGCTGAGATAAAACAAACACAAGGATCTGGCTGTCAGTTTCTTGATTCAAAAGGAACAGAGAACTCCTTAGAAATGACTTGATCAGTGGTCGCATAGTTTTCCATTCTGGCTTATTTGTCATTTTCAAAATGGCATCTTTATTCAAAAAAGCTGAAATCCTCAGGAGCCTACAAAATATTCCCTTGGCTTCAGAAAGAACGAATGTCAAAATCTTAGAGAAAACCTCTCTATTGGCAAGCTTTACTGGTGAAACTTCACCAGTATCCAGACCATAATGGCAAGCTGCTCTAAAGGCATTGAGCAGATTGGCAAGTCCAGACCAATTTGGCTGCTCCATAGCCAACCAACGCCATACGTCCACAGTTAAGCTTGTGATAACTTTGGTAACTTGTGAGATTTCATTTTCTACTATATATTCATCATCCATGCTACTTGTATCACCTTCATCATCTGAATACTGCCATCATAGATAATTGCTTTAATCTAACTATGGTATTGTTTAATATACAAGTTGAAAAAATAACAAAAAGAAGAAAATACTAAGCCAAACAGACTTATACCAACTGAAGATAACGGATGCCCATATTTCATAATGATCAGTAAATGCATAGGACAGCTACGAATAGATGTTCTACAATATAGCATTTGTTCGGTTGCTTGCGAAAAAGCCTATTTTCGAGCATTTGGATATAACGGTAAAAGTTGGAAATCTGTCCGACTAGCGGCCCCTGTCACCCGTCCCAGGGCATTGACGAGAGGGAGGTAAATCACGGGGGACAAAGTCCCTTGACACGATGGCAAGATAAGGAAGGGTCCATCTAAAATCTGGAGAGATTTTAGACTACTCATCCGGAATCGAACCCTCCCATTCTATAAGCAACACTCTACCTTACCACCGCACCATCCCATGGGACAGCATTTGGATATAACAAATAGGTTAGAAATTCATTTGCAAAGTACGCCATAAAGTTTCATGTACTGTTTGCAACTTGAAATGGCTGCATGATACAGTTGCAGCATGCATCAAACACCCTAAAGAATATATTTAATAAAAAATAATCTTGCCTACTGCAATTTTTTTCTTTTGTATTTTCAACTTTGAAATAAAATAAAACATAAAATAATTAAAATATTTTTTTAATTAGATCCATGTAAGTGATTTACCCTGGTTTAGTTTAACATTGTTTAATCAGCATGATCTGGGAGTGTTTTCAAAACTATCAACAAAAAATAGCGTAATGAAAAAAAAAATCATTTTTGTAATAATATAAAATAAAATAAGAAGATCATCTGGATATGAATTTGCTTATATTAGATCAATTGATTCTAGCATGATATCATAAAATTTACATTGAACCGAAGTAATTAATAAGTATACAAATAAAACTATGTAAAAGAATTATACACGTAGATAGGACTGCAAGTAGCCAAACATAATTGCAAATGTCACTTGTAGCATTTCTATTTTCCTACAACCACAATAGCAGGAACCAAACCTAGGAGAATTTGTCAATAGCAAAATATATGAAAATATAATCTAGTTGTCAATATATGGTACATTTTAAATCCTCTTATCAACAGACCCTACTGAAAATATTTAGCTAATTCTTCAACATTTACAAACATATATAAGTTTACAAATATATCATGAACATCACGTACTATTAAGCAAAAAAGATACAACAATAACAACAACAATCAAAACTTATCCCACGAGGTGAAATCGGCAAATAAAAAAGATAAAGATATTAAATTATATTACAATAATATATTTGAGCAAATGTCCAAGAAGCACTCATGTTTGTGTCATAATATAATTCTGCTAGAAATATATGGTACAATTGTCTCCTAATAACAGTTTATTCAGTTTTACTTTAATCAATTCGATTATAACCAAATGCACAGGACTCCTCCCTTTGCTAGTTAGACAATCGACTTGATAAGATCAACTGAAGCAAATGCTGACCCCTATACAATATCACACGACAGCTTGAGATGAATCAGTTATGACAGATCATCCAACCCATCAATCTATGAGCAACTAGTCAATCAACCTACTTACTAAAGTCAAAGCCCATATCTAACGCCCCTCTGTTAAAGCCCATTTTAGTTTGATAAGAACAAAATGACACTGATAATTAGTATGTAATGCTCAACCAATAAGTACTATTATAAAATACCAATAACTTTACTTGAATTGTAAAAAAAATCGAATATTCAAAAGACGAATGCGAATTAATAATATGTAATTTTCATTTTTTTAAATTAATGTTAATGATAATTATAATAATAATAAATATTGCTTTGATCAATTATACCGTTGGAGCCCTGACTCATTCGGTCATATTCCCAATCTGACCGTTAGAGTATTAACGTTCGAATCACTTCCCATTCAAATTCCAAATCTTATCCTGCACTTTCTCTTCATTTGAGAGCTCGAAAGAAAATTGAAAAGATGACCGTCGGAGAAGGGAGCATTGATCAATCGGCATCGATTCTCCACCACAAACTCCGCCACCCGCTCCACCAGAATAGTCAATTGACCTACTTACTAAAAATAATAAACATTGCTTTTGATCAATTCAACCGTTGGAACGTCTCATTCCCTTGACTCATTCCCAATCTCAATTCTTCTCCTCTGTATGAATGAAGTTTTCTTTTACTCATTATGATTAAGTTGATTTTTAATATCTGTAACTATCTTTCTAGTAATATTAGAGTTCAAAACTTGATTGTTGCAACTTTTCATTGTTGACATATTCCAAGCTCGAAACAATCAACATGAATTTGAAATTAGCTATGCAGTTTAAGGCTTTTTGGTTACAGGTAAAATTTGTTGAACTTCTTCTACGGTGATGGAAGTTCATATTTCTGTACATTCAGTTTGGTAAGAACAAAATGATACGGATAATTAATAAGTAATACTCAACCAATCACTATTGTAAAATACCAATAATTTTTCTTGAATCGTAAAAAAAGTTTCAAATATTCAAAAGTCGAATGCGAATTAATAATCTGTAATTATCATTTTTATTAATTAATGATGATGATAATTATAATAATAATAAATATTACTTTTGATCAATCAAAATTCGACCGTTGGAGCTCCCACTCATTCAGTCATTCCCAATCACTTCCCATTAAAATTCCAAAACTTCTCCTGCCCTAGAGCTCGCAGAATCCCAGAAAGAAAATTGAAAAGATGGCCGCCGGAGAAGGGAGGGCATTGATTCTCCGCCACCCGCTCCACCAGATCGCTGAGAGCGCTACTCACAAACTCCTTCTAAAGCAGTGGATCAAGGAGGAGGAGCTCGTAGCCCAGCGCGTCGCCCTCCGGGAGTCACGCGTCGATTCCGTCCGCCGAGAGATCTCCTGTCTCTACTGCGCCTTCTTCGTTTTCCACTCCCTAATCCTCCTCCTCCTCTACTCGTCCGCCGCGGCCTCACCCGCCTCCGCGTGCCGACGCTCCTGGATCCCCTGCCTCTGCTCCCTCCTCTGCTCCATGGCGCTCGTCTGGGCCGTCCGCTACAAGACCGACACAGAGTGCGTGCTGGAGCGGCTGTTGGAGCGGGAGCGAGAGGACGGCGTGCTGCTGGCCAAATGCGTGGAGGAGCTGAAGCGGAAAGGGGCGGAATTCGACCTGCTCAAGGAAGTGGACGCGCTGCGGCGGGCCAAGAGCCTGCGCATCGAAGCCAAGGGCGACGGCGCCAAGGTGCGCAAGTGGTCGACCCGCGATCTTTCCACCATGGTTCTCCTCGCGCTCTCCTGCTGCGTGTTAGGCCTCAACTGGTTCGTGCTGTGTCATTAGGCATGCATCCATATCTCTGCAAAGGATATCCATCAATTCTAGTAAGAAAAAAAAACATCTTTTTTTTCACCCTTTTCATATAAAAAACAAGTAATTTCAGGATTCTTGTTTATTTGTTTGTTTGTTTTTATGGAAATGATTGCAGAATGATGCTCGTTCTGCTGTTATCGCACTCTTGTTCTGTACTGCTTGGACCTCAATTGTAAGGTTTTTATTAGTAAGATTAATTATTTCTTCCAAATAGTGCTTAGGAATTACGAACAGAAGATGTGGATACTTGTTTTTCCTCTTCGATTGCAAATTCGATTTTCGAGTGTGAATTTCTTTTATTCATTGGAGTCAGTTCTTCTTCTTTCTTTCTTTTTTTTTTCTGTTATAAAAATATTCATTTGTAATCATAAATATATATATTGAGTCTTTTTTTCAGGTAATTTTATCTCTCTAGACTTTAATTAACGACAGAACCTCTTTCCTTCCCTTGTTTGTCCGATTATCTCCCTTTAATCTCCATCTAATTAGTGTTTGTATTTTTCTGTGTATAAGGTATTTGTATTGGGTTGTGTGAATTTTATCAATGAGCAAATTTAATTAAGGTATGATAGTCAATTAGTAGTTATGGGACAGTATGAAAAACTCAATTTATCTAGAATTATAAAAACAAAGACATTTATTTATATGGTTTAGGGAGAACAATGAAATGTTTGGTTGTGAGTTGTCTATATCCATAAATTTAATGAATGAATGAATGCATTTTTTTTTTTCTGAGTGGTATCCAGCTTCGCCTCGACTAATCCACTTGCAAAGCCTCGCCTACTACCTAAGAGTCTCACCGTTAAATCGGAAGCCATAAAAGATCACTTTAGTTATGCATTTATAGTTGTCTCGATCCATGTAAAATTTTTCTCTAGTTTATTCATATATAGTAGTTTTTGTTGGAAATTTTTATTTCACAATCAAATAAAAAATATAAGGAGTAAAACTTAAATTTAAAATTAAAAAAAAAAACTCAATTTGAATTTATCTATCGAAATAATTGGACAAAGTCAACCGCTTCTAAGTGGAAAGCATGATATTTGTCACTCATATAAAAATGAAGATGTTGAGTTTTGCGATGAGACAATCCTCTTAAATAGATTCGTCCCGTGGTGCTTTGAGATTACATAGGATGTTTATCTTCCAAGATAAAATAGCGGAACCACTATCACATATTATTATGATGATTTGAACAAGTACTTGAACACTATCACAAAATCTATTGAGCAAAGAATCAATGTGGTGGTTGAACCCACTCAAGTTTGTTTGGACCAAACCCTTTCTAATTTTCCTCTCTCTCTCTCTCGCACTTCCCTAATTATCAACATGAACATGAGTGTAATAGTTGAGATGGATCGAATTTGATAAGTATGTCGTAAGTTTTAGTCAATGGATTGACTAGTTGGCCAATCATTTGGCTAATCCTAATGACCATTAATTAGTAAGAGGAGTTATCTTGGTAGGTAATCGTGATAGCTTTATCTTGATGTGAATTAATCCAAACCCATGCCTCAATCATGAATGAATGAAGTGGTCTACAATTTTAATTGTAAAGTTTGTTAAATTATCTCGAAAACTTGGTGTTTTTAAAACTCTATATCTAATAATAATAGTAAAGCACCAAATAAATGTAATTTTATTTAATTATCCTCAATAACTATATATACCTTTATTTAATTATTCTCAAGTAGATTTAGCTACCACGTTTAAAATGATGATTAACTAAAATTTACCATATGATTTGTTTCTTTTTTTCATTAGGATATTTAAATCTTTGGTCTGATTAATCTCTGAGAATGATCAATCTTGTCTCACGGATCTTCGGAACGTTTTGCCAACAATTGAGTCGGATAAGATCGGAGCTCAAGTGATCTCCATCGGTCACCAAAGGTAAATCAAAAAATCGCTCACAGTTTTTTTATGGTTCAACTCGAACTCTGTAGGTGCATCATCCCTAAACGATAGTTCAACGTCGAAATCATACTCCGTCCATCGAGCAGGAGCCCTAAGGGCACGGTGCAATAGTGAAAACAACGTCGAAGTCATACTCCGTCCATTGAGTAAATTCTTAGGCCTTAAGGACACAGTGCAACGGTGAAAACAAAGAGGTACTCTATAAAAGAATACAGTTCGATCCTCTGTTGTAACATCGGTCGATGACGAATTTAAAAAAAAATCATTCAATAATCACATGTGAGCATGAGTGTAGGAGAGGACAAGTGGGCAATCTTCCGGTGTAGCAATGGGCATTCATAAAATCCAGCAAGAAGATCGACATTATCATAGGTTCGATGAAGCCATTAATCGATGGAAGGTTATCTTCACAACTACTTGCAAGCTAAGCGCACCAGTAAAAAAAAAAAAATACTCGATGGTTTTTCAAAGAATCCAATTTTGCTTCATAAGTGTGATAAAATTCATGGTAAAATAGCAACGAATTACATTTTCATCTCAAATTTTACGATTAAATTAGAATTCATAGTAAATTTTATGACGAAGATAAAATTCTTCATAAATTTTACGATAGAAGTGAAATTCGTGATAAAATTTTACGACGAAAATAAAATTTATAATAAAAATTTATGACAAAATTAAAATTAATGATAAAATTTATGATGAAAATAAAACTCACGACAAAAACTTACAATAAAAATGAAATTCATAGTAAAAATTTGAAACGAGCAATTCTTTTCTAGCCCATTATGTCCTTTTTTTTTGGCAATTTATCAAACACAGCTTCTAAAGTTTCGAATTGCCCAAATCGCACATTATAGTTTCAGAATTACCAAATCGCGCATGTAATTCCCAAAATACCCCTCCCGTCAAACAGGTTGCAATTTAATGCAGAGAGAGATTTGCATCCATCTGAGGCACAAATGGAAATCCCGAGCCATCCAAACGTCACTTCCAGCCGCGTGGGAGCGCCAGCCTCATGCTATTGATGAGCACCACACGCAGCTTTCCTCCGCAAACCAACTGAACAACATCATTTTTGATGAAACCCTAGTAGTTATCAACGACATCACTGCTCCCACGAATATATCAGCAGTTAATCCAGAAGTTGACGCAGCTCACTCACCAACCGCTTCACATAGTATTATCATGTATGTATGTGTTTTTATTCTTGAGACTGCTACGAGGTTAATAAATGCATTGTAGGTGGTTGTATAACCAAGTTTATCACACACTCAAATAATCATATAGGTCATATCATGCAGTAGACCAATGCACCCATAATTGCGATGTAGGAGATTCATAACCAAGTTTTGTCGCCACCTAAACAAATTCCACCTAACTTAAAAGGTGATGCTTTCAATTAAATCCCACGATTACTGAAGTTCCTTAATTGATATTCCCAGCACTAGGAGATTTAATCTGTCCGATAGAGTAGGTGGTGCTGGCAATGAAATTTCCAGCACCACCGTCTCCCTAAAATTTAAAATCCCAGCACCATGGGAGATTGAAGCTGGCTGGTCTGGATAAAAAGTGATGCTGGGAATTTAAATCTCAATAACATCGTGGTCCTGGGCTTCAAATTCTCAGCACCATTAAGGTTCAACAAATTCGGGATAAAATCTGGTGTTGGGAATTGAAATCTCGTCGCCACCGTGGTGCTGGGATTAAAACTCCCGACACCATGGAGGTTCAATAGTTCGGGATAAAAGGTGGTGCTGGCAATTAAAATATCGTCACCATTGTGGTCCTGCGATTAAAACTCCCAGCACCATGGGGAATGAACTTATCGAGATAAATGGTGGTGCTGGTAATTTATATCCCAGCACCACCGTGGTAATGAGATTCAAACTCCCAGCAACACCATGGTGCTGAGAATCTAATTCACTAGACCAGGGAGATATAAGTTGTCGACATTAAGGGTGGTGCTGGGATTTGAAACCTCAGCAACACTGTGGTCCTGCGATTAAGACTCCCAACACCATTGGCATTGGACTGGTCGAGATAAATGGTGGTGCTGGGAATTTATATCCCAGCACCACCGTGGTAATGGGATTAAAACTCCCAGCAATACTATGGTGCTGAGAATGTAATTTCCAGCACCATGTACATATAAGTTGCCGAAATTTTTGGTGGTGCTGGGAACTGAAACCCCAGCAACACATTAGTGCTATCAATTTATATTGGAGATAAATAAAATCCTCTAGGCGGGTCGAGTGCAAGCGTGACCTATATTATCATTCTCCACCTTTCCTTAGGCTCCTAAACAGTAGTTATGAAAATTAATGCTCTGTGCCAACATTCAGACGAGTGTGCCAATTGGCATGTTGCGTGCCAATTGACACGCACCCATAACTGCCGGTAGGAGTGTGGGAACTAAATATCCCTCTGCGAATAAACCCTGTAAATGTCTTCCTCTTCCATTCCATATAAACTGTTCATAATTTCAACATTGAAAGGTCCATCAATGGGTTTCGGTAAAAACCCATTGATGACCCTATCCACATCAAATGTTCTAATTAGTTAAGTGCATAATTGGGAAACCTAACCATAAACTCTCATCCTCCACTTGTCTTCAGGCTTCTAAAGCCTAGTTAAAAAATTCAGCCTACTTGCCTAGCACACTACATATAATAGTGTTGATTTTAAAAACATTTGCAGGGATGACTCCCTTCCCGATGAAGTGTTAACATTTTTGGAAATAATTGAATCAAATTTGAAGGATAGAGAGTTAGATGATCAAGATTCCATAAATCTATCTCCAAGTAATATTCCATCTTCATCTCAGTTTACTGATGTGGGGAATAGAATTACCAGTGACCAACACCTTGATATAAATAGATAAGCTTCTTCCATACTCTAAGAAGAGTTTGTCACTGCTACCACAGTAGATCATGAATATTTTGAACAAACTTGGAGTGAAGAGGAGGTAAGTGATATACATGTGATAGAAGAGTTAGAATATACAAATCCTTCGGAAGAATTCTTAGTTGATGATATCCAACATGAAGAAGGTGAGTTAAACCCAGATCAGTACAGTGACTTAGAGGAAGTTTTCCCAATTGCTGATGATCCCTATGTTTTAAATCCACAAATAAGGCTATTGACAGATGTCAGTTCATCGGATCCAAATGAATTTTTCACTGAACAAGTTTTTTCCTCTCGACAAGAGTTTAAAGATGCACTAGTAAGGCATGCGATGCTAAAAAACTTCAGATACAAGCCAGTTGACACCAGACTTAATAGAATTAAAGTTATTTGTTTTAGTCAGTCTTGTTCATGGAGTCTAGTTGCAAGTAGAGACGTGGAGTTCACTGTCACAAAATATGTAAAGCGGCATGAATGTGATAGTGTTAGGGAAACAACAGATCACCATGCTTATACATCCACATTTGTAGCAAACCGTATCAGAGGACTGCTATAGCTTCACGATGATTACAAACCAAGTTCAATTCGAAGAGAAATGCAAGCTAGGTTTGGTGTTAACATTTCATACAAGAAAGCATACACAGTAAAGCATTAAAAAGAGTGGTAGGTGATTTTGATCAGGCCTATATTGATCTTCCAATGTACTTGCGTGAGTTAAGAGTTAGAGATCGTGATACCTATGTTACAGTACTAAGAAATGGTGAAAATCAATTCCAGCGATGTTTTTGGGCATTTGGTGCTTGTGGAAGAGTATTCAGGTCTTATTTGCGAAAACTAATTGGAATTGATGCTACACATATCACTGGCAAGTATCCTGGTGTTTTGCTAATGGCTACTGCCGTTGACGGTAATGCAAAAATTATGCCAGTTGCATTTGGAATTGCCGAAGTTGAATGTGGATCTGCCTGGGAGTGGTTTTTGGATCATGTAAAGACATTCCTTGCTGTCCTGCCAGAGTCGTTGAGCATTGTATCGGATAGACATCGGGGGATTATATCAGCAGTTAACAAAGTGTATCCATCTGCCCATCATGCTTTTTGTTGCTATCACTTGTCTTGTAACATGGTAACAGATACCCGGGATAGATCCTCATTAGGTTTATTTTGGGCAGCAGCAAGAGCCAATACAAGAGTTGAGTTTGATCGATTAATGCAGAACATGCATGACAAACACAAGGATGCATATGCGTGGCTATAAAAGATCGATCCAAAAAGATGGGCCAATGCACACTTTCCCAAGGAGAGAAAGAACTCGATTATATTCAGTATTCTCATACTCACAATCGAAAATGGAAATACAGATAATAGCTTCTTCGTATATTGTTGATTTGGATAGGCGAAGTTGCATCTGCGGTGAGTTTCAAATTTCAGAAATTCCTTGCTCGCATGCTATTGCAGTCATCATATATCGAAACATGGATCCATACCGTTATTGCGAGCATTATTTTCTGAGGGAAACCTGGGAGGCCACTTACATGGATCGTATTTACCCATGTCGAAGTAAGAAATTTTGGCCTAATGGTGACAAAATTTTTGGAGTTCTACCTCCTCGTAGTCTTGTGCAGCCCGGGCGAAGAAAAAAGGCACGTATTGAGTCTAAACATACTGGGAGGGTGAAAAATAAATGCAGCAGATGCAAACAGCTTGGACATAATAGGAGGTCTTGTAGAATGTCATCGTCTACTAATTCCTAAGTGTAAATAGTGGTTCTGTAAATATTTGTAAAGGAAATGTTAATGTTAATGTTAAGCTATTTTGCAGAATTGTAATGTAAATATTTGTTACGCTATTTTGCAAAATTGTAATCTAAATCCGTCCGACCGCACCCGATCCGTTAATATAAAACTCCCCGGTGCCAATTCAAACATCTCAACACCATATTTCATTTCTCTCTCGCTCCTTGCGTTCTGTCTCTCGTGGAATTACGCTTCCATTCCCCGGTGCCAGTTCAAACTCCCCGGTTCTAGTTCAAACTCTCCGGTGCCAGTTCAAACCCTGCATTCTCAAACTCCCGATGAGTTCAAACATCTCAACACCATCTCAACGCTATTTTCGACCTAAGTATGTTTTGTAGATTTCTTAAATTCTGTGTCGCTATCGCTCCTTCCGATCTATCTAGGGTTTTGCCATTTTTCGTGCACGATGTTATTTAAACTCGGGCCTGATAGGGTTTAGGGTTTTAGGGTTTACCATTTGAGCAGAGGTAACGTTTGTTTGTATCATCACACATGTTTCAATCTATTTCATCTATTAGTTTAAAATCGTCGTATTACAATGCATTTGGTTCGTAACCTAATGAATTTTTTTCAGTTAACGATGGCTTCAACTGGTGAATCATCAAGCGATACTTCTGCAAGAACCCGTGCGTTGATGAGAGGAAGAACCAAGAGAATGAACTGGAAAAGCAACGTTTCACAGTTTAAAAAATTTATTGCAAGTGTGCCGCCGAGTGTGGAAGAAGAAACGCTTATTCGGAGCTCCCCCTTTGCGTGGGTTTTGGACATTCCAGATATTACCCATGTCAGACCCCTCGTTCAAAATATGTTTGATAATTGGGACTGCGGGGAGAAATATTTTATATTCCACGACAAGAAATTGCATTTCACAAAGACGGATGTCTCCCTCATCCTTGGTCTACCAGATGATGGACTTGTAGTTCCTATGAATAATGAAGCTCCCTCTGGACAGCTATATTTGCAATATTTCGTGGAAGCTGATTGCTCTAACAAGCATCTGGAGGATTTATTGAAGACTTCCAGATCTCCAGATAATTTAGGATCTGCAAAAGTTTATTGTCAGTTGTTTATTTTATATTTTTTCTCTTGTGTGTTTTTTACTACCACCAGCAGTAAGCCTAGAATACCTATGCGATCACTTATAGATTGTGTAGAGGATTTTGATAACTTAGGCAGGTACAATTGGTGCGAAACACTTTATACGTACATGACTCCTCAAATGGAGTCAATTGGTATGGGAGTCACATTGCGACCAAAAGCAGAGGTCGCCGGTGGATCTACGAGACTAATACTTAAGGGTTTCACACACTTATTGGTTGTGAGTGAATATATTTTATGTGCTCTACAAATAGTATAGATCAATCTGTCTATTAACAACTAATCTTGTCATTCCAGGTATGGATGTGTGAGCATTTGTGTATCCTACCTCCACACGTCCCTCATGCTTTGCCAAGAATGCTGAGATGGAGGTGGAGTTCCACAAATGTAAGGGTCGTTAAGAAGATGGTAGATGGTCTCGTACCTGATAAAATCATTGTTGATCTAATTCCAAAGACAAATGAGCCGATCCGTACACACGGCTTCTCCACCTAGATTTTCTGCATCAACTCCTCAACCCGAAACTCAGGTGGACACAAGAGGAATGACGTGTCCAATATGTCAGGAGAATGCAGAAATTGTTTCTACTTTAAGCACCAAGCTAGTTGAAGCAAGGTGTAACTTTGAAAGCACCTCCCTACTTAAGGAAGCGACCATCGAAGAACAAGAAAATAAAATACAGGAGCTTCTTCAAGAGTTAGAGGAGGTCAGGAACAGGAAGGACAACGAGATAAGTGAAAGGGATGATATAATTTTTGAAAAAGAAGCATTAATCGCTGAAAAAGACAGTTTAATACTGGAGCTTCAACTGAATTTACAATCCCGGGATGTAGAGGGGTTACAATCACAACCTATACAATCTGTACAGACCTAACATGCTTCTCCTGCATACACTAGGCGGAA
This sequence comes from Wurfbainia villosa, assembly GCA_025175895.1. Taxonomy (NCBI): domain Eukaryota; kingdom Viridiplantae; phylum Streptophyta; class Magnoliopsida; order Zingiberales; family Zingiberaceae; genus Wurfbainia; species Wurfbainia villosa. Next base: position 24,522,790 of record CM045991.1, on the reverse strand, counting down.
AGTTTGTGTGTGGAAGAGGACTCTTCATGGTGTATCACCCCCTGACCTTAGAAGCCTCCCTCCTGCATGGTTTTCTAACATCCCTAAAAGAAGGAGAGTTGAAACTCAAATTGTCCCCAGCAAGGCTATTGAGTATCTCTCAGTAGACCCTAATATCTCTCCTGCAGAGCCAAATGTTGAGCAGGAGTCAGGCCAGGATAAAAAAGGAAAATCAATTGCCGAGGAGTGTGAACCCGAAAGTGTAGATACTGGCACACAAGTCTCGACGGACAAACAACCAACACTCGGCGAAGTCAAGGAGAGGATATTGGAGGTGAGCATAAGTTATCTTGTCCAGTCCTATTTTTCAGACAAAATATTTCTATCCCCACAGTTTTATTTTGTATACAGCAAGCTTATAAAGAATTCACCGGTAAGATGGATCCAACGGTCGGGGAGTGTTTATTGAAACTAAAAGAAATAGAGTAAGACAATCTTATATTCTTTGTTTATAACAGTCTTCTTATGTTTTGAGAGTTGCTAATAACTTTTTCCTTGTGTAGTGTGACAGTATCAGGACCAGTATGGAAGACCGATGCTATTAACTTATACATGGACTCTTTCCTTACAATATTTGATTGGAATGTTTTGACACATGGGGATTGCATAAACGCATATTTTTCAGTCTTAGTTGATGAGTGCAAGGTGACTGATAAGGCGTACTATAACTCAATATTTTGGATTCGGTAAGTTTTGGCCCTTTTGCATGGAATTGTAAACTTCTGACGGTGTTTTGTGATTTTTTATACACGTGATATGTTTAATATTATGTACGCCAAGCATTCGAGCAAACTTTTAAAACCCTGTAATCCAATCAGATACATATTTTGTCCAATAATCCGGTGACGAATTTGCCACCTACTAGTGGCCGACTTGGAAAATTCGAGTTTATCCACTACAACTCCTTGTCGTCAGAAGGCTTACACTACTCAATTCAAGAAGCGATAAGCATTAGATTTTAATTGATTAAATAAACCGTTTGTGTATGGAGGATTCATAGCATTTTTTTGGGTCATAGGTTGAATTCTTTAAAAAGATCCACCCTTCGTATTATAATAACTGGCATCCTGGCCTGACTGATAAATTTTCTAATGCAAATTTTTTCGTGCGTCGAGTCCAGGGTCCCAGACAAAGCTCTTCGTAAGACATTTAATAATCTTTGTAAATACTATATTTTATAAGCTAGCAATAGACTAATAATTTATATTTTTTTTACAGCTATGATTGTGTATTTTTTATAATACGATACATTGAGAGCCTACTATTTGGGTATCCTAAAAGATTCAGACAGCAAGATATGATGAGCTTTAGATTCGTGGTGGGGAATAGAATAATGCGCAGCTCACACTTTTGTTTGCAATTATGACTGTGCTGTATTGTGGGATATATTGTAAGAGTATATAGAGTTTTAGATTTGGAAATATATATACTTTGTTAAATATGTGAACACTTTATGATTTTGCGATGGGATTTGGAATTAAATTTTGAGACTGTGTTCTGGGATTAAAATTGCCATCTTATTTCGTCGTTCAGTATGCATTATGAATTCACTTTGGACCACTGTATTCTGGATTAGAAATCTCATCACCACCTTATTTCGACGTTCGAAAAAGTAAGTTGAGAATTCACTTTCGGGACCACTGTTCGGATTAAATTTCGGCACCACCACTATTTCTCGGTTCGAAATTGGGCGTGGTCTTTGGAATTCAATTTCGATACCACTTGTGTTCTGGATTAAAAATTCCCCTATTTCTTTCGGTCGAAAAAAGTAAGTGGTGGAATTCACTTTCACCACTGTTCGAGGATTAAAATTCACCACCTTATTTCTCAGTTTGAATTGTCTTTGAATTCAATTTCGATAACTTGTGTTCTTGGGATTAAAAATCCCAAAGACCACCTTATTTCGATGAAAATGTACGCGTGTGGGAATGATTCAAGACCACTGTGTTCCTGGGAGTAAAATTCCAAACACCATCTTATTTCTCGGTCAGTCCGAAATTATACGTGGTGCTGGGAATTCAATTTACAGGACCACTGTGTTCCTAGGATTAAAAATGTCAGCACCACTTTATTTCTCGGCATTCTAAAATATGCGTGGTCAGAATTAAATTAGAGACTGTGTTTACGGGATTAAAAATCTCGACCACATTTTTTCTCGGCGATTCAGCTATGCGTGGTGTTGGGAATTCACTTTCCAGCGCCACTGTGTTCCTGGGATTAAGATTCCCAGCGCCACCTTATTTCTCGGTCAGTTCGCAAATGGACGTGGTGCTGGGAATTAAATTTTCAAAGACAATATTTTAATCGAGCCCGTGCCACGCGACAAGGCCGAGGTAGGAGGATCAAGAAAGTTTCCTCGATGCATTTGAAGCCGTTAGGTCTTTGATCCCATCTCAAGATTTGAATTTAGACTCTCTCTTTCCATTGATTCGGTCAAAACCCATTGATGGCCCTAGTCACCTCATCTTCGGTCCAATCCAACTCCAATGGATTTGAGACTTGGCCCTCTGTGTATCGTGTCCAAAATTTCTGATTTTCAAGGCAGGATTAGGTTTACACAGCCAATTTTTAGAAATCAGGCCCCATACCAAGTGACACGCGGTCAAAACTAGGAGGTAGGAGGAGAGGAAGTTTTCTCGTAACAATAAAGCGTTAGGTCTTTCGATCGATGTAAAGATTTGAATTTGGACTGTGTAGGTCCATCAGGTTTGGTCATTGATGGCCCTATTCACCTCATCTCCGATCATATCCAACTCCAGTGGCTTTGGGACGTGCCCATCTGTGTATCGTGTCCAAAATATCTGATTTCGAAGGCAGGATTAGGTTTACACAGCCAATTTTTAGAAATCCGGCCCCGTGCCACATGGCACGCGACCAAAACTGGGAGGTAGGTGGATTAGAACAAAGTTTCGTCGACACAACAACATTTTAAGCTCTTAGGTCTTTCAGTCCATATCAGATTTGGACTCCAAGGTTCATATGAGTTTCGATCAAAACCGTTTGATGGCCCTATTCACCTCATCTTCGATCCAATCCAACTCCGGTGGCTTTGGGGCGTGCCCTACGTATCGTGTCCAAAATTTCGATTTCCAAGGCGTGATTTAGTGTTTACGAAATTTCGACCCGCCCACGTAAATTAAACCGAGATAGGAGGACCGGAAGAAAGTTTCCTTTCTCGGCAAACATTTGAAGCTCTTAGGTCTTTTCGATTGAAGATTTGAATTTGGACTCTCTCCATCATGGGTTTCAAAACCCATTGATGACCCTATTCACCTCATCTCGATCATATCCAACTCGGTGGCTTGGGACGTGCCCATATCGGTATCCAAAATATCCGATTTCCAAGGCGTGATTAGGTTTACACACCATATTTCAAATCATGCCGCGTGCAGTGGCACGTGAAACTGGGAGGTAGGTGGATCAGAACAAAGTTTCATCGACACAACAACATTTGAAGTTGTTAGGTCTTTCAGTCAATGTCAAGATTTCGGAATTTGGACTCCTCAAGGTCCATCAATGGGTTTCGGTCAAAACCCATTGATGGACCTACAACCATGTTCTGGGATTATAATTGACACCACCTTATTTTCGGCGGTTTGAAAGTGTACGCGGTAGTCGAATTGAAATCTCGAGACCAATGTTCCTCTCGGCTTCTAAATTGCACGTGTCACGGTGAAATCAGACCACATTATTCCTCGATTGAAATCGCGTGGTGGGACTTTAATTCTCAGCACCATTGTGTTCCTGGGATTTAAATTCCCAACACCACCGTATTTCTCGGTCAGTTCAAAATTTTAGGTGGTGCTGGGAATTAAAATATCGAGACGTAGTTCCCGGACTTTATTTCCCAACACCACCTTATTTCTCGGCGATTTAAAATATACGTGATGTAGAACTTTAATTTCCTGTGTTCTGAGATTTTAATTCCCAAAGATCACCGTGATTTTCGAAAATCATGCGTGGTGTTGGGAACTCAAATCTCAGAACCACTATGTTCCTAGGAATATAATTCCCATGACCACTTTTTTGGATCTGAACCAGTTTGAATTTGGACGTGTTGCTGGAAAATTAAATCCCAGGACCACTGTGTTCCTGGGATTTCATTGCCAGCACCATCAAAGTATTCAACAATATATTATATAACATTTATTAAAGCTCAAACACAAACAATAAACAAATTTACAGTCACTGTTGATCTATGGAAAGCAATATCAACACCTTATTGATATTAAGATTCCGACCCCGTGTTGGGAATTCCCAGCAACACTGTTGGGAATTCACTTTCCAGCGCCACTGTGTTCCTGGGATTAAGATTCTCAGCACCACCCTATTTCTCGGTCAGTTCGCAAATGGACGTGGTGCTGGGAATTAAATTTAAACGAACATTTTGAATCAAGCCCGTGCCACGTACAACGGAGGTAGGAGGATCGAAGAAAGTTTCGACGCGAACAACATTTGAAGCGTTAGGTCTTTCGGTCTCAAGATTTTTCGAGAATTTAGACTCCTGGCCTCACCCATTTGGTGAAACCCATTGATCCCTAGTCACCATCTTCGGTCCAATCCAACTCGATGGCTTTGGGACTTGGCCCTCGTGTATCGTGTCCAAAATTTTTGATTTTCAAGGCGGGATTAGGTTTACCAATTTTAAAATCGGCCCGTGCCAAGTGGTACGCGGTCGAAACTGGGAGGTAGGAGGATCAGAAGGAAGTTTTCTCGACGCAACAACATGTGAAGCCGTTAGGTCTTTCAGTCGATGTAAAGATTTCGGAATTTGGACTCCTATAGGTCCATCAATGGGTTTCGGTCAAAACCCATTGATGACCCTATTCACCTCATCTCCGATCATATCCAACTCCAGTGGCTTTAGGACGTGCCCATCTGTGTATCGTGTCCAAAATATCCGATTTCCAAGGCAGGATTAGGTTTACACAGCCAATTTTTAGAAATCGCGTGCCCACACATGCGCGTGAAAATCGGGAGGTAGGTGGATTAGAACAAAGTTTCGTCGACACAACAACATTTTAAGCTCTTAGGTCTTTCAGTCCATGTCAAGATTTCGGAATTTGGACTCCTCAAGGTCCATCAATGAGTTTCGATCAAAACCCATTGATGGCCCTATTCACCTCATCTCCGATCCAATCCAACTCCAGTGGCTTTGGGATATGCCCCTCTGTGTATCGTGTCCAAAATTTCTGATTTCCAAGGCAGGATTAGGTTTACACAGCCAATTTTCAGAAATCCAACCCCGTGCCACGTGGCACACGGCCGAAACTGGGAGGTAGGAGGATCAGAAGAAAGTTTCCTCGACGCAACAACATTTGAAGCTCTTAGGTCTTTCAGTCAATGTGAAGATTTCGGAATTTGGACTCCTCTAGGTCCATCAATGGGTTTCGGTCAAAACCCATTGATGACCCTATTCACCTCATCTCCGATCATATCCAACTCCAGTGGCTTGGGACGTGCCCATCTGTGTATCGTGTCCAAAATATCTGATTTCCAAGGCAGGATTAGGTTTACACAGCCATATTTCATAAATCGTAGCCGTGGCCTACGCGAGCGGAACCGGAGGTAGGATGAACAAAGTTTCATCGACACAACAACATTCGTGAAATTAGTCTTTGTCAATTGTCATTTGGACTCTCAAGGTCCATCAACGGGTTTGGTCAAACCTATGGACCAGACCTATCATTCTGAGATTATAATCGCACCACCTTATTTAGGCGGTTTGAAAGTACGTAATCGAATTGAAATCTCGAGACCACGTGTTCCTCGGCGATTCTAAATTACGTGGTGGTCAGGAATTGAAATCCCAGGACCACATTATTCCTCGGTCAGTTCGAAATTGTACGTGGTGCTGGGACTTTAATTCTCAGCACCATTGTGTTCCTGGGATTTAAATTCCCAACACCACCGTATTTCTCGGTCAGTTCAAAATTTTAGGTGGTGCTGGGAATTAAAATATCAGGACCACTGTGTTCCTGGGACTTTATTTCCCAACACCACCTTATTTCTCGGCCAGTTTAAAATTGTACATGGTGCTGGAACTTTAATTCCCAGCACCAGTGTGTTCCTGGGATTTTAATTCCCAGCACCACCGTATTTCTCGGTCAGTTCGAAATTGTACGTGGTGCTGGGAACTCAAATCCCAGAACCACTATGTTCCTGGGAATATAATTCTCATGACCACTTTTTTGGATCTGAACCAGTTTGAATTTGGACGTGTTGCTGGAAAATTAAATCCCAGGACCACTGTGTTCCTGGGATTTCATTGCCAGCACCATCAAAGTATTCAACAATATATTATATAACATTTATTAAAGCTCAAACACAAACAATAAACAAATTTATAGTCACTGTTGATCTATGAAAAGCAATATCATTTATAAATTAGCAAAATTCATGAATTACAACAATGCATTGTCATACTGCCACATGAACTTTTCTAAAATTACATCAGGAAGAACTCATCCCTTAAAATTGAGACTGAGACATCTATTCTGAATTTGGTCATGTCTGCTTGTTTGAAGTCCATCTTCTCACCATAAAACAGACATCTCATGTATTGCATCACAAAGAAGACACAATCATTGTTGTAAAAATACAAAGAAAAATTTTATATTTCAATTCAAAAGTATAATTTTCACGTTCAATATTTTTCTTTTAGTACCTTGCTACTTGTTGGGGACAATCAGTTGTAACAGAAACCCAGCTGTCGATGGGGTAATAAGCTTGTAAACATGGATGAATTGCTGCAAGCTCCTTAGGTGAATATCCTTTAAATTGGGATACCTATTATTACACGATGACTAAGTTAAGATAACTATTTATTTACAGATAACTAAGTTAAATTGATGGAATATCCATATTTAAAAAATTTAACTACTCACCACTGCTTCAAAATCAGCTTTTGATCTTCCTCCATATGAAATGGAGTTGTAATGATTGAAAGTCATTACTTTTGTGTCAATACACAACAGGTGAAAATAAGTTTAGTCAGTATTTAGAGGTATAAAAATATATCTAACTTCTCCATCATTCATGTCCATGTTTATGATTTGTGTTGTGACAGTCTTCCACGACAATCTTAATGCTGACTGTAATTTTGTGTAGAGGAAAATATTTAAACAGTTAGTATAACATCTCATGTCGTGAAAATACAAGATAATTTAACTTCCTTACAATGAACACGGATGAGCAATACACAGACTTGTTATATGACATACATGAAGAGGAGACCCCCCTAAAAAGAATTGAGCAAAATGTATCGATAACCTCCTCAACTGTGAAAATAGATCCATTAACTCCAGAGTATAAAGAATTCAGAGTTAATGAAAAAGGAACTTCCTCCCAAACATAACCTGTAATCGGCCTACAAAAAAATTTAATGGTAAATAAATATTTGCACTTTATAATATTGTAATAAAATTTTTGAATGTAATGGTGGATATAACTACCATACTTTATTTTTCTAAACTTTTTAGCAAGTAGGTCACATCAGCATCTTGTTTTTGGTTCTTTGTCGTCTTACATTTTTTCTTGACATACTATGATACAAAAATTATATTAGTTATTTAAATAAAATAACACAAACTAATTTTGGGAAGTATTCTGACTAACCGCAATGGCTTCCATTCTCATTTGGTTGAGTGTAGCAATTATTGTTTCATCCCTCTCAAGATCTTTTTCATCTTCTTCCACAATACAGATAGTATCCCTCGCTTGCAATTCATCCATACCAATTTTTTGTTTGCCTTTCTTGCAAATACTCGCTTCATTTACACTTTATCAGGTTGCCCTTCTAATAACTCAACATCGATAAATTTGTCTTTTTCTTTTGCTTTGAGGTATCAATTTTGCCCACAGTAGACTATCAACGGGAGTATCCCTGTAATCATAGCGGGTTCTATCTCGCCGTCTTGTTCTGCTGGCAATTGGTTCCGGTTGAGGTTGAGGGTCAACCGGGCTTGTTTGATTCCTCCATACCTTCTCTCCTATAATTTCATTAGTTCTTTACCTTTGCTAGTGCCATGTTTTCCATTCTTAACTCTTTCGAGTTGTCTCTGATAAACTAAACACTCATGAAATTCACTAGTAGGGTAATTTCCTTGTATAGTTTGTGATGATGATGTCTCTATAGGATCAAGAGTATTTTCAATATAATAGTCAACCTTATCACGCAATATATTTACAATACTGCAATGCACTAGATCAACAATGACCTATCAAAAAATCAACAATTATTTAGATAACGAAAATGAAAAAAAGCTAAGTTGTGGTCTTCTATTTACCTATTCAGGTGAGACTTGCTCCAATAAATTCCTCACCTTGCTAATATGTGAAGGAGTTGCCCTCCACTTATTTATTCGTGGCCCTTCGGTATTGTATAGTCTCTGGATTGGGACATGTTCCAGAAATCAAACTTGCTCATATCCAAAGTGTTATATGCTTATGTAAATATAAAAGAAAAATAATTTAGTAAGAAAAAACTTACAGCCAAAAGGTCGGCAAATCCCTTTAGGTAAGGAATTCGGCTCTTCTGCGCAACTGTATTAGTAGATGAACATAGATCTCCAATAGTAGGCAATTGTGGAGCCATAAATTGATGGATGACTTCGACCCAATTGAAACTACCTATATTGTCAAAATCATCTACAATATCTACAAGACCTATGGGGACCTTATATGTAGTAGTACAGAACAACACACAAGCAAATATATACAATACATACAACTTACAAAATACCAAAACATCTTCATCTACTTCTACTCTAGTAGAAAAGGTTTTAAGCAAAAACTCAAACCTCGATCTAGTTGGTTCTTTTTTGGAGAATTGAGAATTGAAAAGAGCACCTGATGCATTAGTTGAATTCATAGGAACATAAGCCCCTCTATCTGCAATACCGAGCAAAAGGGACACATCTCTTCTGGTGAAAGCAACTGGCACAGTTGAAAACTTAAAGCTTTGACTTGTCGAATCCCAACTTTGAAATATATTGACCAATATGCCACGGATTTATGAAATGTCTTGTATATTCAAAAAAACAGCAAATGGGGTTTGTTTAATGATCTCTCTGTGCCTTTCATGTAAACAAACAAACGGACGTTGCTTTCCTTTGGCACATGGACATCCAAAAAATTCAATAAAGTGGCCTAAAACGCTGGTCCATTGGAGTTTCTTCGTACACTCATTATTTCCCTAACAATTTGAAAATACAAAATTTTAAAAACCTGATTTATTCCTTCATTCATTTTGTAACTGTAAAAAACAAATTAGAGAATCCGCAATACTTTGCAATAATCCTGTTAAAAAAATTTTAAGGCTCTATTTATCTAATTCAGATACAGATTAAAAAGATCGTTCATTTGTATTTGAATATTTGAAATCATTCCAAAACCGTAACCGAAAAATCATTTTAAACATATTACATATTTTATATTCGACTAAAGCAAGGAATGTGACACATACCTTGGCCGGTGAAGGAGAGGTTGAACCAGATACTTGACTCATTCTGCAATAATGAATGGTAGATAAAAATCTTATGAGATGTACGCCTTTCAACGGAAACCCTACAACCGAGTAAGAAATGGGTAAAACTCTAGTTAAATGAGAGGACGACACTATATTACCTCGAAGCGTCTCGTCGAAATCCAAAAACTCGGAAGCTAACGGAATGACACAGGAGGAAAACTGGAGTATAAGAATTTCCAAATTTTTGTTTGCTCGAAGATTTTCCGGAAGCTGAAGACACGAAAACGCTAATGTGGTGACTCGTTTGGACGGGACGTTTGGATGGCTCGGGATTTGGAAATGTGGCTTGGATGCATGCGGAATCTCTGCATTAAAAACGTTGTTTGGCGGGAGGGGTATTTTGGGAATTACACGTGCGATTTGATAATTATGAAACTATAGTGTGCGTTTTAGACAATTCCGAACTTCAGCAGCTGTGTTTAGTAAATTGCCATCTTTTTTTAATATTTAATTTAACTTGTCGATTGTGTAAGAAACTTACAAAACTTAATATTTGAATCATAAATAAATTATTTTTTATAATTATGATACATTTATCATGCAAAAGATTAAAATCTATCAACTTAATTGTCTCAGTCCGTCTCAAACCAACCATCAGTCTCAGTCCGTCTCAAACCAACCATCATTATATACGTCTATCAAAGAGAAACTTATCGACGACCGGACAACAATCGTGAATGTAGCTTTTTTTTTTTCTTCAAGCAATTCTTTTCCAGTCCATTATGTCATTTTTCTTTTTCTTTTTTTCTATATTTAATTTAACTTTCGATCGTGCACGTCGTCCACGTGGATAATCACCTGTGCACGTCATCCAGAAAAGAAAAGGTAGTGTTAAATCCATATGGAATTCTCTAAAAGGATTGTCAACTAGCAGCGACTTCGAAATACACTTGAAATGTAACATTAATAATCCACGTAGAAAAGATAAATCAAAATCTTAAATGATAAATGTAAAGGAAATCGATCGATAATCTAAGACGGACCTCGTGAATTGATCATGCTCATTTAAAAATTATCTCTTTATATTTATCAATTCAATTCAACATATGCTTACTATGACATTGCAGTTCATTTCTCAGAATCATTCTCTAGACTTTATATTTGGTCTACACCTTCACCTCAAGGGTCCTTTGAGAGCAGAGCACAATGCAGCAGCGACCAAGCACCAGCAAGGCCGCCGCACTGTCAAGCGAATTCGCCCCTAGCATGGTCAGCCGCCAAAGGGCTACATCTCGGTGCTCGGAACAGGGAAGGCAGCAGAGTTGCAGAGGTTCCTGGTCAGCATCGAGGCATTCGAGCAGCCTCGCTTAATCGAGTTGCTCAACATGGCCGCGCAGGAGTTTGGCTACCAACAGCAAGGCGTGCTCACTATACCTTGTGATCCTGAGCAATTTCGACAGTCGTTGGAAGTGCCAGCTGGTGAATAAGTTGTCAGAATTGTGTAGGTTGATTTCATTGTACATGTCAATTTGTTGATGAAAGTGGAATTCAATCGCAGCTACATATGAATTAGATCACAAAACTCTTGGAAGTATAAATGGTAAACACGGATTGGAAAAAAAAAAAAATGGACCCGCAACAATCATACATGCAAAGCTCTTATACTGGATAGAAATGTGTTTCGACACCAAATTATGTTCTCCAGGCGAGTGCGTTTTGTAGCACGCTGTCATAGAACTTCGTAAAAGAAGCACTTCTATCGCATTTCTCCAGCTGCAAATGCAATCCAGACAAAATACTATTAGCATACACCAGCTCAGAGAAAAAAGGAACTAATAATGGATGATATTAGGAAGTAAAGCTGACCTGCAAAAAGTTATCCACTGATTCTTTATCTTTTGGCGAAAAGGAAACCTCATCTTTTTCGCCGAATGAAATCACTATTTTGCTGAACCTGCATTACCAGAGGAAGGCAATATCATAAACCACTGTTTTCTCCAATTTGTAGTTCTAGATGAATACAATTGATAACTCGTGCAACATTCAGTATCTCGACCAGTAATGTATTTACTTTCCCCTAGATTACTGGCGGTGAGGTACCTGGTCTATGAACCGCTTAACCGGACGACGCTTTCAAGAGAAGTATTCTCATGGAGTCTTTTCAGGAGAATCAGTGGAATGGTTGCTAAATCAGGAAAAGATACATGATAGCACCATTGAGAAAGATGTTCTGCCAGCAACTTGATAGCTGAAAGAACACTCGCCTGCTGAAACTCTTGTGATTTTAGCAGCTGCTTAGGCACCTATTTTGACAGTAAAAAAGAAGAGCAAAGTTATAGAACAATAACATAACGAAGATGAATACCAGAGAGGATGTGTTTGTATCCTTAGATGAGGACCAACTAGGACAAAGAAGTGGACTGATAATATCAATTAAAGTGTCTCTCCCCAGAAAAGGTACTGATGTGAAATGGCAAATTACTTATACCCAAAATTGTCGATCATGTACACAATGTAAATAAATATTCCAAGACCTAATATGTTAATGAAGTTCAAGAATAATAGAACCCTTTGCATTCCAGCAAAAGGCATTGCAATAGGTATTTTCCAATATTAGACATACGAATAAAATATTTTTTAGAAACCAAAATGATAAAGAGTCATAGAATTTTAAAATAATTATGGATATTAATGCACATAAAGAATTTATACTAATATGGTACAAAATAAAGGGAAAAAAAACAAAGTGGAGATAAACAGCGTTAACATCAAATATGATTATTGTTCTAAACTGTCTTTTACCTTCAATAGCGAAGCAAGGTCCAGATGTTCTAACTTCGTTCCTTCTGCATTGTTAGTCCCCCTGATTTCTAGGCCATCAAAAAGCAAGGACTCAACTGGAATGAAAACTCCACACGAAAAAGAGAGCTGATTCAGCATTCTAACACACTTAAATCTTAAAGGCAAATATCGTGGTCCAAGAAATAAGTGAGCAATCCCCTTTAAGACTCCAATAATCAAGAAAAGTAACTGCTCCAGGTCATGATTCTTGTAATTGCAAGAAACAAACTTAACCCACAAGCTGATGCAATTGATGTACTGCCAACTATGTATCTTCTTGAGTTCATCCTGCACACAAAGCAATGAGAAAAAAAAAAACTGCATATGCATCTACATTATCTTATAAGTTTATAAAGAGTTTTCTAGAAATAACAAAAAGAACCAATAGATTCTAAATATACAATTATGTAGCAGAAAAATAATAATAAAGCATAGATTAATGAAATTCTGTACCATCTCATATCAATCCCAATCCGTGAACCAGTCAATGTTACAAAAGGTTACCTACTACTTTTAGAAGATCAGTGAAAGAATTTGGAAACAACGATTGAATTTCTATAAAAACAAATAACTAATATGACAGATCAAACAAAGCCACCTCCATAAATTATGCAAGCTCGCATCATTAAGATGATATATATGCAAGGGACAACAACCTAACTCAGACAAAGGTGAAAAAATTTTCTTAGGAATTTAGTAAATGTTTTCCACATTCTCAAAACAAACAGTTTTGAAACAGAAACATCATGTTTAAGTTGAATGGTAGAAGTCAAATGATCTTAACCAACAGATTGAAACTAAGCACAAAGATCTAAAACTGTCTGGCATGTACTGGGGTTATCTAATGGGATCATACGGAACCTTTTCTTAATCATTCTTTTAAAAAAATCTTTTTTAGATTTATTAAATAATCAGACACCTTTTTATTTGAATTGCAGTATATTTGAAATTAGCATTTTCCACTGCCAGCCAACAAAGCCTCCAATTTGAAATATATCAGACCTCTATAAGTACACATGCAAATATAACTCGCCATATAAGGATATGAACCTCTTACGAAATTTATAAATATGCATAACAGAAACACAGATGCAAAGAGCCATGTGAGATAGATAGTAGACCTTTTTCTTTGTTTTAAGAGCCAATTTCAAGATACTGGCAAGCTGCTGTACAGACATAAGCACCTTCTGATATGATTTCTGAATATCTACCGAATAAAGTTCCACGATAGAATTTTCCAAAAATTCAATATGTTCAATGTTTTGAGGCTTCATGAACTTGCTACTGGCAATGAAAGCTCCATACGTTTTTGTCAGGCATGTATCGAGATTGTCCAGAGAAAATTCAGAAGCAATGTCCAGTAAAATTAAAAAAGAACTTGCAGAAAGATCCTTGTCACCAGTAACCCATAAACGAATGGATATCTGCATCGAATTGCTAAAGAAATAAGAGAAACTGGACAGTCAAAGATAAATTTCTGAGTCATTAAGGAACTTTCTTGGCTATAATATACAATAGTTATCTTTGGTGACAATAATTACCGAATATTAAGGTATTTCTATTTTCTTTTGTAACCAATCAATTTTTTTGTAGAATGTCAATCTTCTCTCAGTGAAATACATTCGACTGCCCTATTTTAACATACAGCTAGCAAGATTACAACCAACCAAGTTGCATAGAATTGCATAAGTAGTCTATTCTTCATAGACATTCAATATTGTGGATAAACTTTGCTTGTCAGATAAACATAGTAGCTTTAGTAACAATTCAAACTTACCTAACAAAGTCACAATGTTACAAAATATGATGGGAAGGTTTACAAATTTGTAGCGTGTCCTTCCTAAGATACACAGAAAATGTTGAAATTTATGCCTAGTTATTGTAACATTACTGATTATGCTAGTTGGCTGGACACTACTTGAAACTTTAGCAAGGAACACATGTTTAGCATACCTTGATCAGTTTCCTTGTTAGGGATGGGAAAGCAGAAAATAGCAGGATTGACAATCTGAGCTGAGATAAAACAAACACGAGGATCTGGCTGTCAGCTTCTTGATTCAAAAGGAACAGAGAACTCCTTAGAAATGACTTGATCAGTGGTCGCATAGTTTTCCATTCTGGCTTATTTGTCATTTTCAAAATGGAATCTTTATTCAAAAAATCTGAAATCCTCAAGAGCCTACAAAATATTCCCTTGGCTTCAGAAAGAACGAATGTCAAAATCTTAGAGAAAACCTCTCTATTGGCAATCTTTACTGGTGAAACTTCGCCAGTATCCAGACCATAATGGCAAGCTGCTCTAAAGGCATTGAGAAGATTGGCAAGTCCAGACCAATTTGGCTGCTCCATAGCCAACCAACGCCATACGTCCACAGTTAAGCTTGTGATGACTTTGCTAACTTGTGAGATTTCATTTTCTAGTAAATATTCATCATCCATGCTACCTGTATCACCTTCATCATCTGAATACTGCCATCATAGATAATTGCTTTAATCTAACTATGGTATTGTTTAATATACAAGTTGAAAAAATAACAAAAAGAAGAAAATACTAAGCCAAACATACTTATACCAACTGAAGATAACGGATGCCCATATTTCATAATGATCAGTAAATGCATAGGACAGCTACGAATAGATGTTCTACAATATAGCATTTGTTTGGTTGCTTGCGAAAAAGCCTATTTTCGAGCATTTGGATATAACAAATAGGTTAGAAGCTGCAAATTCATTTGCAAAGTACGCCATAAAGTTTCATGTACTGTTAACAACTTGAAATGGCTGCATGATACAGTTGCAGCATGCATCAAACACCCTAAAGAATATATTTAATAAAAAATAATCTGGCCTACTGCAATTTTTTTCTTTTGTATTTTCAACTTTGAAATAAAATAAAACATAAAATAATTAAAATATTTTTTTAATTAGATCCATCTAAGCGATTTACTCTGGTTTACTTTAACATTGTTTAATCAGCATGATCTGGGAGTATTTTCAAAAGTACCAACAAAAAATAGAGTAATGAAAAAAAAAACATTTTTGTAATAATATAAAATAAAATAAGAAGATCATCTGGATATGAATTTGCTTATATTAGATCAATTGATTCTAGCATGATATCATAAAATTTACATTAAACCGAAGTAATTAATAAGTATACAAATAAAAATATGTAAAAGAATTATACACGTAGATAGGATTGCAAGTAGCCAAACATAATTGCAAATGTCAATTGTAGCATTTCTATTTTCCTACAACCACAATAGCAGGAACCAAACCTAGGAGAATTTGTCAATAGCAAAATATATGAAAATATAATCTAGTTGTCAATATATGGTACATTTTAAATCCTCTTATCAACAGACCCTACTGAAAATATTTAGCTAAGTCTTCAACATTTACAAACATAAGTTTACAAATATATCATGAACATCACATACTATTAAGCAAAAAAGATACAACAATAACAACAACAACCAAACCTTATCCCACTAGGTGAGATCGGCAAGTAAAAAAGATAAAGATATTAAATTATATTACAATAATATATTTGAGCAAATTTCCATGATGCACTCCTGTTTGTGTCATAATATAATTCTGCTAGAAATATATGGTACAATTGTCTCCTAATAACAGTGAGCATATTAAATTTTTATACATTTCAAATGATAACAATAAATATCTTACAATTTCTCCACTTTTGGACTTGAGGAGTTCAGATCTTCTATTTTCAAGAAATTTTGAAAATTGTGGGTCCTAATAAAAAAATTATGTCAGGGTTAACAATACAGAAATAGTTCGGTGAAAATTTAGGAAAGCATGCTTCAGAAACTCATGCAAACTAAGAGTTAACAATGAAAGCAAACATATTTGGTTACAGCCACCATCCACCAAAATCTATAACATCTTTGGATAATACAGGTGCAAACAGAGATAGGATATTTGACAGAAATTAGTAACTAGTATCGATGGAAGATACACAAGATTGTCCTCGATATATATATATATATATATATATAAAGAATAGCTAACATACGGATGAATATCTATGATGTGATTAAGGAATGTGTAATGCAAATCTCATCAGGAATGATACTAGCATGCAGATCGCATGAGTTGAAATCCAAATACCAGTCAAGTAGAATAGCAAGTCATGAGATAGGTGACTAAAATTAGTTATCGACCAACAACATTACAAAACCAATTGAACTACTAGTATTTTGTTTTGTCTAGCTAGGTTGCCGGCTCAGTATTTCAGCATCTTCATTTGTTTCTTTATAAGTTGGTTCAGTTCTTTGATGTTGTAACATCTATAAGACCAGTGGATTGATTATGTTTTACTTTTTAAGTAAATAATTACATACGAAATAAAATGAACTGAATGAGCTACTGGGTAAAGTTGATCCGTAGGCCACAATTTACAATGCTGTATATATTCATCGCTAACATTCTCCTACCAACACCAGTGCAGGACAGTTTACTATCAGTTGTCTGAACAAGAGACTTCTTGAGCTCATAATTGTCATTAAGTGTTAGGAATCTCAACACTCAGATCTGGCCTTCATCCCCCATTCATCCCAAACACCAGAAAATTATTTCATCGAACATAGCCACAGCGTAACTACATCCCAACTGGAGTAGCAAAAACTGCTTGAGTACCAACTTGCATTTAGGAGAAAAAAATGCACTCACAAAGGGAACTTTGAATTCATAATCGACAGCAGTTATGTGGTTCAGGTTTTCAAAATACCTAGTGAAAAGATCTACCAAGGACTAGAAGCATAAATTATCTGAGGTGATCACACTGATTAAGATTAATGATTGAAAACAAATCCATATACCACAATAAAAAACTAACACTAGCTGTTCCAGTGTAAAGTATCTCAAAAATTGCTAGAAGCATATATTCCATAAAAACATGTATCTATACTAAAACAAAAACACACATGCAGAATCTGAAATCGATACAAAACAGAGGTATGGTTGAATTTTCATATATTAGGACAGAAATCGTCTACTAAGAGGCTAAACTAAGCAGAGGAAACTTTAATGAACAAAATTATGGACCTTCACTAGAAGAAAATGGATTTCAAAGTTATTAACAATTGCCACAGATGGTTCACAACTCACCTTTTTACACAGTTTGGATAGTTTCTTCTTCTGATTTTTAAGTCTTTGATTAATTTCTGTGTTCTGTTCTTGTAAAACAAGATCATTGCACATTTCTACAGATATACAGCAGAAGTTAGACCAACAAACATATCATGTGACAGTACTCTAGTATATTGATGGTAAACCAACACTAACCTTCAGAACAACTCTCCTCTTCATCTTCAGAAATATATGGGCATTCAGGATCCTGTAGCAAACTATTATCAGCATAATTTACAGTAATGAGGCAAAGAAATGCATGTTCATTATACAAATATGAATGGAATATGATCTAATGCTTGCTGAGAAGAATATGCATTTGCATGCTATTGCTGCATGAATGAAAATAAATTATTTCGATCAAGAATGTCACCAAGAAAACATAATAAATAGAAAAAAATCTGAAGTTCAAAGGTTTTTGTAATTTGAAATCTACAATATGAGCATTTAACAAATTTGTGAACAAGAAAAAACCACTCAACTAGAATGTGAGTATAAATTTTGATTATAGACTTGAACAAACTTGAGAAATATATGTATGGAACAAAACAGACATAGAAAGGAAATCTAATACAAAACATAAAATGGGTAAAAAACACAAAAGGATTAATTTTCTATTCAGTAGGTACATTATTTCTGATAACCAACTCATCCAAAGATCTAGATTAGGCCTACGATAAAAATTATCCAGCCATTGACAATCATTGTACAAAAATAAGCTACTTCAGTAAAGTTTAATATGGTGAGATTCAAGGAGGGTCCAATTTGCATACCTCAGAGAGGTATCCATCACTATCTGAAACATCTTCATCAAAATCATCATCTTCCTTGAAAAATAAATCACCAAGAAGATTGGTAGAAACTATTCCATCCAGAATCTCCTCTTCTGGATCTCTGAGTGAGGAAAAACGTAAAAATTTTATATGTTTTAACACAACAAAAACCCACACAACGTGAACTAACACAGTATCATCTATTTCACATTCGTAGAGAAACAGTCATACACTGGAGTCTGCATATCATTTTCCGACCTTTTGCTTTCTTCAGGGGAGTCACTATTTGCTGTCAACGATACATAGGCACATAAAACTTTAGCACCAATAAATATGTCGAAAATATACCAGCTATTTAGCTATACAAACTGATAACAGGAAGGAGAAGGAAAAAAAACATAACGATTCCTATTTACATCACCCTGCGAAAACATAAAAACCTCCACCAATACAATACAAGATAACACCAGTATCAGTCCAACATAACAAAGCCGGTGTACGAATGAATGGGAAAAAAAAAATTGCACCTTTTTGTTTCGGATATACCTTTTCGAGGAGCGAATTTCTTATTGAACAAAGCATTGAGCTTCCGCTTCCGCTTCATCACGGATTGGAGATTCTTCTTGGCGAACTTCCTCGCCCTCCTTCCCATTTTCTTCGCCATCTTTGGTCACAGAGGATTTCGAATCCAGGGAAGCGAGGAGCTACGGCGGGCGGGTAGGAATTGGGGTTTTAGCTAATTAGGGTTTCAGATATGAAGCCAGAACCGAGGGTGTGATGCGAGAACGGCCCGGCCCTATAGGAGAAACATACAAATTTAAAATGACTAAAATACCCAGGATCTATAAGGGTTTGTTTGGGAGGAGGTGAAGGAGCGGTAAGTAATGAAAGGGTAAAGATAAATAAAGAAAAAAAAAATTTATCTCTATTCGAGAAGAAGTGAAAGAAAGGAAAAGGGAGAGAAGGGGAGGGGAATAGAGGTGAAATTATACCCTTCCTCCTCAAAAAATTGGACTTTTCTTACCCCCAATTTAGGATGTAAATCTCCTTTCTCCTCCCTCCATTCCCCTTCCATTACTTACACCTCCTTCCCCTCTCCTCCCAAACAGGTCCTTAGAGGATGTGAGTGAAGTGTAAGTAATGAAAGGGGAATGAAGGGAGGGTAAAGGAGATTTACACTCCAAATTGGAGTGTAAGAAATATCTAATTTTTATGAGGGGAAGGGGTATAAATTCACCCTCATTCTTTTTCCTTTCTCCTTCCCTCACTTCTTTCCAAACAAGAATAATCTTTTTTTCTTCCTTATTTATCCTTACCCTTCCATTCCTTACACCTCCTTCACCTCCTCTCAACGAGCCCTTCCACCCCAATTTGGGATCACGATTTCATATATCACTTGCAACAATATTCATCAGAGTTTGAATTGCGGACAATGGCGGGCCTACGAATTGCGACTCGTCCCTGTGCTGCCTAAAGTGACGGTGTTCTCCGGGAGCACAACGCCGGCGCAGGGTGCAACGGGGTTGCTGCGCACGTGGGAGACCGTCCCGCAGCGTGTCGCGGACGATCTAGGGATCAGGGCCGTCGGGTTGGCGGTCGGCGAGGGCTGGCGAGCCGCACGATCCTGGCCACATTCCAAGGCCTGTTCCTGGGGAGGCGGCGCGATGCGCTTGCGGCGACCAAGAAGAGCTTTCCTGAGATGGGAGTGCCGGGCGAGGACTGCAACGAGAAGAGCTCTCGGCCATATCCCACCGTTTTACTGCTTGAAGTTGTTCCGGATGATAAATGAGTCCATTAAATTTAATATTTTCAGTGAGCTCTATCAAGTGTATCTTAATTTTGACGAACTGACTCTTATGACATATTGACATATCAATTTGAATTATCCCCGTGCGATGATATGATAGCTAAGATACGACGGTGTTTATAATAGTGGTATAGATCGATTTCGAATGAGGTCTAAAATTTTTTCTTAGATTCAAATGATCCCCACTACGTCAAAACTCATATAGGGTTCTCCGTAATTTACCTCCCTTATAATGGTCGTGGAACAGACCGATGATGACCGCCAAGTTAACGATTCTAACCTTTTGCATATATATATTTTGGATTGTCTTCGTGGGTATGGTGGGCATGATGTAGCGGTTAAAATGGAGAAGCTTCCCACAGAAAAATACAATTCGATCTTCTATTGTTATATCATTCGATGGTGAATTAAAAAAAAAATCATTCGGGCGACCCTGGGGTCTAGGAGTTTGCCCGATGGACAGAATACGATTTTAGTATTAGACCGCCATTCAGGGATGACGCAACTTAGAATCTAGACTAAACCGTGAAAAAGTTACAAGCACTTCTCTGATTTACTCTTGATGGTCGGTGAAGATCATTTACGTTCCGATCTTATTCCACTCAATTATTGACATGGCATTTCGAAGTCAATAGAATAGAACCGATCACTCTCAGAAATTAATCGAACTGAAAATTCGAATACTTTGATGTCAATAAAAAAAATAGACATTTTGGATTGGACATCTCATGGATGTCCTAAAGTCGTTGCAACGAATGATAAAAAACAAAGTTAGCAAAATATCACAATTACTATCTTTAATATTTATAACTGTCAAATTTAAAAAGACATAATATCACGACTCACCTCGCCTTATCTGATTGAGTATGGTGGATCAAAATTATATATATATATAGTTTTGATATATTGTGCGATGATTTACGTGTGATTCGTATATGACTCATTCTCTACCGTCCGATCGAATGAAGATGTACAATAATGGAAATGCACAATGATTTTCTTCTTCTTATCCGAATGTGCATTATAGCCAACACTTGAACTCGTCGGATCACTATTATCGTCATCGTCGTTGACCAATTGATTGACAAACCAAATCACAATCGGATTCCGATCAAATTGTGCTCGCTAGCAACTGCAATCACAGCCATTTCCAATCGGAATCCAACCGGGACTGAAGTCCGGTCGGAATCCGATGGGGACCGAAGTCTGGCCAGAATGTGACTGGATTTCGACAATGATGGCGGCCACGATTGCGGTCGCCAGCGACCTCAACGTTGGCGGCCACAATCGCGGTCGTGTCCGATCGGAATTCGGTCGGAATTTGATCGCGATCCGATCAAGATCGGAGCCCAATCGAATCACGGGTGGATTTCGATCGAATTTCGACCCAAATTCGGCTGTAGCACTGGTGGTCGCAATGACAGTCTTTTCTAGCCTAAATCCGACCGCAATTCGACTGAAATTCGATCGGACTCTAGTCCCGACAAGATCGCGACCAGATTCCGATTGGAAACGACCGCGATTGCGTTCGCCGACGACCACAATGCGAGTGATTCTGACTGCAATCCGATTGGACTTTGACGTCGATCGACCAACAATCGAATTCCAACCGAATTGCGTCCGAAATCCGACTGCTCGACGACGATGGCGAGCGGCGATGATCGAGCAAGCGCTCCGGGTGAGAAATGTAAAGTGACAGATTAGAATGAAAATTACTGTGTATTTCCCATCTTCGCGCGAGTCGCACAGGATATCAAATTCACCATTTCGCTGCCCGACTCTACGCGACGAGGAAATGCATAGTAACCGTGCACCCGACGTCGTCGATCTCGCCGACAGAAGGCCAGATTCCGGCCACGATCCCGTCGAAATCTGACAGCGGTCTAACCGGAATCCGACCACGATTCGGTCGGCACCGAAACCCAACTGGATCGCGGTCGGATTGTGGCCGCCAATCGGTGCGCCACTGGTGGCCACGTGATCCGACCGACACCGGAGTCCGACCGGATTGTGGTCGACTGGCGATGAATCGGCGCCCACAACCGTGAAAGCTCGCATGGAAGAAATATTGTGCATTCCTCATTACTATGCAATCGTGATTTGATCCGACAGTGGAGACGTTGTCATACACGAGTCGCACAACATAAGATGTGTAACAGATCAAAACAAAACTATATATATATATATATATATATATATATATATATATATATATATATATATTCGACACGCGGCGGTCCCGTTAGCGCCGAATCCGACGAAATCGCCGGAATGACCGCTTACGCGGCCGACAAGGGCGCGGCCACTCCGGCCGCAAATCGGCCGGATTCCGAATTGTACCGAATCGACCGCCGATCTCGCGGTGATGGCCGCGATTCGCTCACGGCCGGCCAATGGCTACGCCGATTATACCAGACGGACCGGCAACGATTCCGTCGCGACCCGATCTGGCGCACGCCGGCCCGTCTCAGATATCGAAGCCGCTTATTCTACGGCTGGGCCGATCGAATAAATCGCCGCCAGATCAGCGACCGATTGGCCACGCGGAGCCGGATTCCGCCGGCGATGGCGCGCGCTTAATCGTCACGCGTGAAGCGATGCGTTCCGGCCGGTTTATACGGATTCGGGCGCTAATCGCCGGAACCGACCGATCACGGACGCGAAGTTAAGGCGTCGATCGCGCCCGGCTAGCCGGTGGTCGGGCGCGCGGCGACGGGCGATGTGACGGACGGTCGGCGTCGCGTGTGGTGGTCGATCGTGACAAAGATTTATATATATATATATATATAATGTGAACCAAATTTCCCCCGACTCACTGACAAACAACAATGTACATGAAGAAATAGAGTGCTTAATCCGACACAAGTCAAAATCAAGTAATTATAATTTGTTCAGTGGCTAGTCGACACTACAAGTCTACAAGCGGAATTCTTGGCACCAGCTTAAATTCAGTGTCACAAAAATTAAAGAATCCAAAAGTAACTTTACGCACTTGGATCCACAAATTTACAGGTAACCATCCCAATACCGCTGTCATATCCTTTTTATGTACAGATTAAGGAGAACGAAATGGGTACGCATGATGGGAAAGCTTATCGGTCGTTCAGGTATTAAGAAGTTGATCGAGCTCGTTGCGCTATCTCTGCCGATGATGGGGTTGATCCAGAGATGAACTGCTTGAGTGAGGAGATGACTCTAAGCTTTCAGGCACCTCCATTTGTGTAGGGAGTAGTTTGAGGAAGCTACCTTGGACATGTGGACTTGGATTTGATGTTGAATCCATGTCTGTGCAATCAAAGCATAGTCCAATGGACCTTATCTTCACAAACAAATCGTTATCCGAAAAAATTATTTAGGAAAAAAAAAACAGAAAAAGGTCCATTACCAAACAAGGATTTAATTGTTGGCCTCTTTGGCTTATTACTCTTTTTCTTCAACTCAGCTGTACAAAACCGAATAATAACGGAACAGACAGTGTCAGATAAATCAAGAATCGCAAATCGTAGATTCTACATGGACCTTTCAAAGTTAAAAACCACGGAAACGTGTTTTTAAAGAAATGAGAGAGAAGACCAACCAACGCCTGGAACTTGATTGTCATTTACGACTTCAAAATTTTTGTAAGTATAACCCACAAAGTTGATGTCCTTTGACGGAAGCATCTGTACGATGAGAAAGAAAAGATTTGGCATTAGACAATGAATATCACAATTAAATTTTACCGTAATATTGTCAAACTATTATCATATTAGCAAGATAACCATGGGCGATTAAGCCAAAAGCTGTACAGTTCATAGACATGCACTGGAAAGCAACGGAGTGAATAGGATGACATTAATTAATTAACAAAAAAATCTCAAAATTAGAAACGTTAGATAAAGCTAGAAATTGTAGGGGGTGATGAAACTGAAGGACTACCTCAGCATGAACCTAATAAGGCCTTTCCCTCCTTAAGTTTAATATTTAATACCCAAAGTTCACCACTAAAAAATTAGGTTTAAACTTCAGGAGCCAATATAATACCTAGAAAAGCATTTTCAAAATAAAAGCATTGGGATACGACCAATTTTTGCTTCAGAGATACGCAGTAAGACAACTATTTCAAGTAGGTTAATCTATTCAAAATCACTCTTGG
The DNA here is from genome assembly GCA_025175895.1 of Wurfbainia villosa. NCBI lineage: Eukaryota > Viridiplantae > Streptophyta > Magnoliopsida > Zingiberales > Zingiberaceae > Wurfbainia > Wurfbainia villosa. Next base: position 24,498,575 of record CM045991.1, on the reverse strand, counting down.
AACTATGATCTTCATCTTTATTAGCATAAATATGATATTTTCTTTCCGTTTCTAATTCATAATGGGAGTCACATTGCAAACAGCTCCTATCACACAGTTGTTTACTCAAATAATAATAATAGCAGTTTATTTTACTTCTATACTTTACCCTTCTTTTTTTTGTGTGAAAATCTAATTTATATCTGGTACAGAGGATAAGTAATGAAAATCTTAGATCGCCCATGCATCAGTTATGTGCCAACTTTCATTCTGAAAAAAAAAAAAATTGATTTATGGGTGATCATAACCCGTGATATACCTTTCTCCATGGGCCAGACTTTGAAGAAGTTTGAACAGTCGCTGATGTCTGCATCAAGATATAATGATAGATGTCAATCGTCAAGGGGTAAACTGGAAATGTGTTTTTCAAATAAATGATTAAGTCATGTTTTTTTGCTAAATTTAGCATAACTTAAGAGTCAAAATGAACTCCCTGATACAAGAAGAAAAAAAACTTCCCTTTTCAAAAAACATCCACACAAACCCATCTGCTAGATATAGATTCTCAATACAGATTTCTTGCTCATTGGCGTCTTAGCCAAGAGTTGCTGTGCTTTGTTTCATCATCAAACAATAATAAATCACTCAATTTCAGAGAGATATACTATTTAGAGGCGATTAAGGTTTAATAGTACAAGTATTCAAGCGTAGATTTTTCATGAAAAGCTGTAGCAAAGCAAAGGTGAAACATGACAGAAGACAAAGATGAGGACGACCAAAGAAACTGGAGAAATTAGCAACTCACTGTTTGCATATAAAACAGGGAAACATCAGAAAATGACAATGGCAGGATACAGTCGAAAAAAATTACAATGCCTTGGACAAAGTAAAGTTTACCTATTGTGTATGAGTTAGCCCTGAGGAACTCAATACCTTGGACAAAGTTTTCCTATGGAGTATGAATTAACACTAACGATCTATTTGGGAGGAGATGAGGGAAGGGGAGGGAAAACTTTAAATCTTGTTTGGGAAGGCGTGAGGAAAGGAAGGGAATGAGAGGGAATAATAACTTTTACCCCTTTTTAGAAGGTTTTTTACACCCCGATTTGGGATGCAAGTTTTTCCCCTCCCTTCCCTTTCCACTAATGAACCTTCTCTCACCCCATCCAAACAGAGCGCAAGGAACTCAGCATTGTTTGAGATTGCTATACCTCCTCAAACTTCTCAAAGTTCTGAGTATCCAGCTCATCATTAACCTCTGGCTTAAAAGCAGCTTCCATTTGGTACAGTCTCTCCCATTGGATGCCTCTAAACCATGGATGTGCCTGAAATTGATTATCTCATAACAAGTTCTGCACACATTTCATGAACAGGCTGCCAAAAACATCTCAAGTAAGCAGACCTTTATTTCATGGGCACCTTTTGTACCAAGTCTATGCTCTACATTACATAGAAGTCTGCTGATAAGATCTTTAGCTTCTGGAGAAAGTTTTGCCTCTTCAGGGAACTTTAAGTGGTTTCTCCAATTAACAATCTGCAAGACAGATCACAGAAGTGAAGCAACTATAATAAATGCTGAAGTGGTAAATCTTATCTTTTCATATGCAATTATGGCAACAGTAGCTCCCTTGTGGGCAATAAACAACCTTCTGCCTATGAACTAAAACTGAAACACCAAGTTGCCCATCATGGGAAGTTTAGTTCTCACATCTAACCCCTTATTAGTGTTTAGATTACTCTCAGTAATTTACAATTTAATGTTATATATAAGGCCGCAAAAATTGAATCTTACTGAATTAAGGAGATTAGCATATTCTTGGCAATTGTGTGGCCTAAAACTATAAAAGGACAGTCCGATATACGAAGCTCCTGTCAATGTGGATATATATTGTACACAGTCTTATCTTGCATTGTAAAAAGTTATTTCCGAGACTCGAACTCGTGACCTTTGGGTCACATGTGATATCAAAATATCAGGCAGACATGAACCTATCCCTCTCAACTAAAAGAACAATCTTTGATAGGGAATTTTTTTAAAATAAGCTCAAACTGTAAATTTATTACGACAATAAGTAAATTTTAAATTGTTTACGAAAATAGGTGAGAGAGGATGAATTACCTGGATTTCAATCCCGGATTACATTTTTTTTATTTTTTTTTTCATTGCCGGGATTAAAATCCTGGCAATGATTTTTTTTTTAATTTTATTTTAATTAAGCATTGCCGGGATTAAAATCCCGGCAATGCTTTTTTTTTTTAATTTTTGATTTCGTAAATTTTTTTTTTCATTTTTCATTTTTTATTTTTATTAAATAATCGAGATTTAAAATAATTGGATCACGTTGTGTTTTATTTTTCATGGTTGTCGTCGATCGACCGCCACCCTCCCGTCGGTCAGTCACGACCCACCCGTCGGTCGACCATCACCCGCCCGTCGATCGTCGCCCACCGGACGACTAGTCATCGTCCGCCCCTAAGTCGACCGATCGCCGTCCTTCGGTCGGCGGGTCGTCGCCTGCCCATCGATCGATCGGTTGGTCGTCGCCCGTCGATCGCCCGATCGATCGCCGCTCGTCAACTGATCGATCGCGGAAAATTTTTAAAATAGAAGTGAATAGTAAACTTATTACGAATATAGATAAAAAAAATAAACTTATTAATTATCAGGAATAAATTCCGACATTTAATTTTTTTTTTTAAATAATGTGACCATAAATTAAATATTTTTTAATTAATTCTAATATTTTTATTACATTGCGAGCGGGCGACGATCGACGACGACAGCGGAGACGTGTGATTGCGACACACAATTTTTTTTTTTTAATTCATAATAAATTGTGGGGATTTAACGAAGAGCTAAAGCTCATTAATTTTTATATTTTATCGGGCTCATCACCGTCCGCTGCTTGTCCATTAATGTTTTTTTTATTTCATTATCGAGATTTAAATCCGACCACTGACCATCGCTCGCCATTTGTCGCTCGGCGTCGATCCGATCGCGATAGGCCTTCCGTACGATTTCGATCTCGCCGCGATCGGCCAATCGCCAACCACGCCATTGGCAGCATCGACCGTCGCCACCGCTTCCCGCACTCGCGCCGCCACACTCTGCCGCAACTCGTTGCCCGTCACCCACTGCCGCCATCGTTGTTGGTCGACCGGTTGCGATCGATCCCCCGCCGCCGCCCACCCTGGGTCGCGGTCAGCCGATCGTTGCGGGTGATCCAATTATTTTAAATCTCGATTATTTAAAAAAAATAAAAAATGAAAAATGAAAAAAAAAATTACGAAATCAAAAAATAAAAAAAAACATTGCCGGGATTTTAATCCCGGCAATGTAGCAATGCTTAATTAAAATAAAATTTAAAAAAAAATCATTGCCGGTAATTCATCACCTCTCACCTATTTTCGTAAATAGTTTAAAATTTATTTATTTTCGTAATAAGTTTACTGTTTGAGCTTATTTTAAAAAATTTCCTCTCTGATATCAGGTTGGACCGGGAGGACATGGCATCTGAGGATGAAAGCTCAAATCAGAGAGGACACAATTTGATTATTCTGTTTTCTACCTTAAGAACTAGCCTAGCTAAGATAGAACAAAGAGAATAGCAATAGTTTCTAAGCAAAATAAAAGGTCCAGAATAAACCAGAAATCCAGAATTAGACCATTGATTCAAAATATCAATAGCATGGAAAAAGCTACAAATTTTCAAGGCACTTGACAAACCTTTCTACATGTGGACATCGGATCTTCAGAATAAAATGGTGGATACCCCACAAGCATCTCATACATAATTGCTCCAAGTGACCACCTAATGAACAGCATGAAATCAGGACAATCGACAAAGAAAATTAACCAAAAAAAACTTGGGAGTCTAACCAGTCGCACTCCATTCCATAACCTTTCTTGAGAAGAACTTCAGGAGCAATATAATCTGGTGTCCCAACAGTGGAGTAAGCCTGGACACAGTAAAGAACTTGCAACTGAATGACAATTAACATGAATGGTCCCACAATTTAAGAACCAAACACAAGGGAGAAATAGTATGCAGTACTGCAGAATGCTGTAGTTGGTAGACAAGTAACCTGACATAATGAGCCAAAGACTTTGTACAAAAAATAAAATGCTTCAAATTATATCTCATAAGTGACACTGAAAATGCTTCCTTCAATAGTGAGCCAAACGATTCTGTCATGAACCGAAAAGTTTCGCATTTATTACTATTAGAATAGATATTCTAATCAGTAGATAAGAAACCAAAATATTTTGTTGAATCAACTACCTAAGAAATCCACCTAAAAGCAGTATAATAAACAAGTAGAGTGGCTGATCTAGGATTTGACTGTAGAACAGTATAACAATGAGTGTTACCAGCATCCGTCTATTCTTTTGCCAATGTTGTAGTTGCTCTTGTTGAGTACGTCTCGGTGCAGGAGAGACATTAGATGGCTTATCATCCAAATTTCTTCCTGGTCGATATTCAGGTTCATTAAGATTTGGAAAGCTGCTACTATCCAGAGGTTTACACAACCCAAAATCTGAAAGCTTCATATGGCCATGTCGGTCCAACAATAGGTTATCGGGTTTGATGTCCCTACGAAGATAAATCCATGGTTCATCAACTAAGTGAAATTCAATAAAAAAAAGAACATACACACAACTGGAAGAAGCATACCTGTGAATGTAACTGTGCTTGTGAATAGATTCAATAGCTAAAACAGTTTCTGCCACATAAAACCTGGCCTCATCCTCCGTCAATGTATCCTTGCGCATGAGCAGAGTCATCATGTCACCCCCAGGAAGATACTCCATGATGAGATATAAATATTCATCATCTTGAAATGAGAAGTAGAGTTTCACAATATATGCACTGTCCACCTCTGCAAGTAGGTTTCTCTCAGCTTTCACATGCTCCACCTACAATTTCCAAAGTAAATAGACAACTAAATTGTTGAAATAACCAACAGAATGGATAAATGAACATGAACATTACCTGACCCCTACGGAGCATTTCAGATTTCTTAAGTTTTTTCATAGCATAGACATGCCCAGTTGATTTCTCTTTACATATTCTGACCTGCACAAACATGATGAAGCAAAATATAATTGTCCAATCAAGTAAACAATACTGATAAGTCAAGCAAAAACAATGTTGACGCATTGAAGAATTTTCTTGAGAATCCTTTCCACAATCCAACAAGTAAGAGTCAATATTGATTTAAAAATGTAAATCCTAACAACTGAATGATAGGACTAGCAGTACGTTTGAAGGAGGAACAGATCGAGTAAATTTCGCAAGTAGAATAAGAGCCTATTTGGTTGAAAAAATGGATGAATGGATAGATGGATGCTATTAACTTATTTGTTTGTTTCTGCATTTGGACTTTCATCTATTCACTTCGTTCAATTTGAAATATAAGTCAAAAGAAGGATATTAATATCCTCACCATAACCCCTTCGTCTCTTCTCTCATATTGCATTAATTGATTTTCATAAACTAATTGTTTAATTCATAGAATGAACAATATTTATTCTTTTATTTTTAGTTAGCACTAGGCATCCAACTCTTCGAGTTGACTAATCATAGGGATGGCATGTCCGGTCCCACGAAAATTTTCTACCGGCCACCAAGGTAAATCAGGAAGTGCTCGCAACGGACAGCTTAGCAGTCCAATATTCTAGAGTTTTTTATCCCATCAGAGGAAAATGTCCTGCAATACACCACAGTTGGAAATCGAACTGAGAATACCTGAGAGACTGCATGGATGCCCTGCCGTTGTATTGTACCAAGAGGACTGAACAATATTTTTTATTGTAAATGAAAGAAGAGAAAAATGGAGAATCGTATGCTTTCTAATAGATTCATCATTTCAACCAAATAGTTGAAAATAGGGGGTAGCAATCCATCCACTAAACTATCCATCCTTCCACTTATTCATCTAAACAAATAGATCTAAATCATACACAATTAACAAGTTCTCATTTCTTCAAAGAACTATCTTGCATTATTAAGATTTAGTTATGTCTATGAGATCTCCATTGGACACAATAGAAAACCATATAAATCTATTGAATCTAAGATTGTTCACTTCAAACAGACAGTGACAGATTTAAGTAGGCAAATTTTTTTAAAAAATTATGGACTTACCTCCCCAAATGCCCCCCTCCCAATAATAGTCAAAAGTTCAAAATCATCCACACCCATTTTGTGCCTTTGAAGACGCATATATTCTGTTTCTTTTTTCTCTAAATTCTTCAAAATGTTATTCTGCTCTTCCTTAGGAACTTCTGCGTCAGCAAGCTTCCTCTCTAACATCCAGCGTCTGAAATTGTCATTGAATTAAATGCGAGAGAATATGGCATATAAACAAGAGTAAATCAAATCCATATTTAAGGTAAATGCAAAAATGTAAAATTAGTTTCATAATCAAAAGGCACATGCAACCATGTGTGGTTTCGTTATTCAATACTCATGTCCGACGATAAATATACAGAATTTTAAAGGCACAAGCAAGTACATAGTCAATAACAAGAAGCAGTGTATTCCAACTGAGCTATATGCAAGACTATATTGTTAACAATAATTAGTTTATTTAGTTTTCTTTCAATTATGCTAACAGGAATTGTCGCTCTCTTAAAGTAAAAGCAAAATTCATTATGATGACTAATAATAGAAATGGTCAAGTAAAAAAACAGTAAAGGAAATCTGTTTGAACACTTGCCAGTTGATTATACTCAAATGTACCAGCTTAAGAGACCTTCTAATTCATAAGCGGCAGCTAAATAATTGACAAGTTTAGTCATAAGGGCTACATAACCAATTGTAGCTATGAGATAATAGCATGCTTAGTGAACTAAACTGGCCGAGACATACAAGTTATTTACAGTCTAATGATAATGCTGAAATGATCCCCAATACATGTTTTAGGTAATGATAGAACTATGGTTGTGTTTCCTTTGAGAAAAAGAAAAGAAGGAAAAGGAAAAAAAAAACAAGGTGATGTAAAAATGGATATTAGAAAGTTATGTAGGAAAATGAAAAGAGAGGGAAATTTTTTCTCTCTTTTAAAAATTAATCTATCAAAAATGATGAAAATTGATGCCACCTCGCTAATCCCTCACAGCAGCCTCAATCTTTGTCCCCAACTCTAAGCCCACATATTGTCTCTTATATATCATGTTCTGAGGAAATTTATTTTTGCCATGGTTACCATAAGGAAACACAATCTAAAAGCATACTTAGAAAAAGAGAAAAAGGTGGAGGGAAGGGAGTGAGAAAAGCAGCATTCCGCAGTTTAGTTTGGTGGACAGAGAACCAGAAGAAAGGCTAGGCAGGATCTCACCGTTCTCTCCACCAAAATCAATCAGCTAAAAATTGAGTGGATGATGAATGATAGCTGATAACAGCCTCCCGTGTGAATTTAATTAGGCCTTCCTTCTTCCTCCCAATGTTTTTTTGTCCTCCCAATTGATCAACCTGATACAGATATACCATTAATTCCCTCTTCTATCAGTCCCTCCTGCTGCTCCTCCTCCCCCTTCTGCATTCCTTTCTTTTCCCACCCATCCATTCAAGCACACATAGTTTAACTATCCAATGGGAGTTTGAACTTGACAAATGCATGGTTTGGAACCTACACTCACTGAAACTAGAATAAAAACTCTACAGTAAAGCCATTCCAATCCAATACGCTTAAAAATGTAAAAGGATAGTGATGGTTTAGTATAAATTGGGGACCAATGGTTTGAGACAATGTACTTCCACGAGACAGAAAAATATTTTAAAAATAAAAATAATCACCTTTCCTTACGATCTTGCAGGGACTTCATCTGGGCCTTGTAATGGTTCTCAATATACTGCTTCGCAGCGGCGACCTTCTGCTTAGTAATATTAGAAGGCACATCATCAATTAGAGGTTTCTGCATATCCTTTGCACTTCCCGCTTCCTTCTTAATAGGTCCCGGTTTGACCTCCTCCCTAGGTTGCAACCTTTGAAACCAGCTTCTCGCACAATCCATATGGGACTACGCTGTGCAATATCTCTGAGGTTGCTATTCTTTGTCAGTAGACTGAATAAAAAAAAAAATCGAACTCAAATTAATAGTTCATGGATCATGTACAAATTCAAAATTCAAACCGAACAAAACTAAATTGTAACAAAAACCATGCATAACTATGGATGGAAGAAAAAGGCACCCGACAAATCCTAGATTGCCACCCTCAAATGAAATCTGAAGCAAAAAATGCAACAAAACCTATGTGTTTATAGAATTCCCTATAGAGGACACGAGAATCTCACTGAGGAACGACTAAATGCCTACTGCCTCTCAATTTTCCTTCTGCACTACCAAATAGATTCTGAAGATCCAAAAATAAAAAACATGAATTTCCACACTAATCGACCACAATCCACCAGCAAAGACACGCAAAAACGGAAATATTCAATTTTATTTAACGACTAAAACATAAAAAAAAATATTTATAAATTATTTTTCTTAATATTGTCACACTTAGTTATGTAATGTTTATTCAAAAATTGCTTCCTATTTATTCTCTATATACAAACTGTTAATTTTGAATAAAGATGTTTACTTATAAATATATCCGCATGAATTTATATATTACCTTTTTTTTTACTTTCTAAATTAATTGTTTTATGAAAATGGATACTGAAAATGAAGATAAACTAATTGCTTTAAACTGTCGTAAAAGATAATTATATTAATGTTCAAAAATAAAAATAAAAATAAAAGATAGAGTTTTTCTTTATATTTTTTTCATTATGGTTAATTCTTATACTAGTTGTCCAGTATTTTATAAATAATTTTATCCAAAATAATTGTATGCATAATTAGGGATGAGCAAAATTTGATTAAATTTAATAAACAAGATATCGAACCAAACTTTCCGTTTCGATTATTTGAGAAATTCAATTTTTTTTTTAAATATCGGTTTAATCGATTTATTCGATACAATTTTAATTTCAAAATAAAAATAATCAATTAAACTGATTAAATCAAATTGAGTTCATCAGTCGATTAATTTATCATATCAATATACTGATTAATATAAATCAGTCGACTGATTATCTTGAGCTTCATAATCTTCATCATTATCAGTCAACTGATATTTCACATCAGTCGATTGAACATAATCAATCGATGATGGTAAAAAATTCGATTTTTTTTTAAATTTTAATATAATTAATTGATTTTTTATCAGTTCGATTTGTTAGATTTTATTGAAAAATTCAATTAGTTCGATTTTTTTTTTTAAGTTTGATTTTGATTTCAGTTCAATTATTAATCGATGGTTCACCACGCATAATTATCGCTAGTAATTTATGATAATATTAAAACGGTGAATAAATCTAACAATTATTGAGAAAATTATTTGGGTATCAAAAATTATAAGGAAACTATTATTTCTATGAGATTAACAAATATACAATTTCGTTTAGCTAAGTCAACATTTTAATATTTAAAAAAAAACATACTTTAAATTTTAACTTTGAATATTTTTTTTCAGTTTAATAATTTATTTTATTGGACAGAATCTCAAATACTTCAGAAAAATAAAAGTGAAGTTTTTTCCTTAGTTTTGTCAAATATGATTTGTTTAATTTAAACTATTTTATTATATTTAAAAAATATTAATATATTTATGTTTAAAAAAATATCCCCACCTTGTCTTTTTATATTATTCTAACTCTCTTCTAAATCAATTATATATAAAGGAGAACAATAGCAAAGTATTTTAAAAAAATTATATTTGCCAATTAATTTCTAGTGATTGGCATAGAAGAGTTAATTTCCTGTATCAGTTGTCTGTATTTTTTTTTAACATAATTCTAATTCTAATTCAAACAGTTTACATAATTGACATTAATAATTTAGTGACAGTATCTAAAAGGCACGATAATGTCTAATAAATCCGTCTAAAATTGCTGAGGAAGATCACTAATATTTAAATTGCAAGTGAAAGAGCAATAAAATAAATTACTAATTAAATAAATGTTCATAGTGTACAAGTAGCATAACACTTGTAACAAAGTCGCTGAATGCTGAATTTATAATGTTATTTTTTTTTTTACTAAAAGGAATTACAAAAATCTGAAGGGCATGTCTGCGAAAAGGGCTACTTTTTCTTTTTGCCCTTCACGGGAGACTTCTTTTGTTTGATAGGTTTGAAAACTGCATTACCTAAAAGATCCTTGTTTCTTCACGAGGTATTCAGTGGTTTTCCTGTAAATTAAACGATACCGGAGGTCAGTTTACATCGGCGGTGGGCGGCGGAGTTGAAGCTGTCGGGATGCCAAAAGCAAGGAGTATATTTATCGATTTTTATGTTTCTGTTTTGATTTCAATTCGATTTTGATAGGTTTTGAATTTATCGATATTGGAATCGATATGAACCAATTTAAAATTGATTCCGAAGTTGATTCCAATTTTAAAATTTTAACTTTAGAACCAATTCAATTCGGATCGATTCCGAATTGATTCGAAACGGTTTCAAACTGATTCCGAAATAATTTCGGACCATCTTTTTTGAATTTGAGCTTTCAAATTCATTTAATTTATTGATAATCCTATTTTTTTTTCTATTATAAAATAATCTTATAAACATATTAATATACTAAGAATTCTTACATTTAAATTTGCAATCGGAATCGGAATTGATTCTAAATCAGTTACGAATCGATTTCGAAATCGATTGAAACCGAATCGAATCGAAATCAGAATGATTTCAATTCAGTTTCAGAACTAATTCATTTGAATCGGTTTCGATTTTGAATTTAACGAATTGATTCTGATTCGATTCTGAATCGAACTAATCCGTTAAGCATGTCCAAATGAATCCGAGTAGATCCGTGAAGACGCGTGTGATGGGTGCCCCGGGCTGCGTGCGCGTCGGATGGAATCGAGCGGCCAGGTGGTCCAAATGCGGTTCGGTTTTGGGTCGACAGGAAAGAATGAAATGCTTTTGTTTTTTTAATTCGCTGCAGCCTTTTTCTAAATTAAATTATATCTGTCGGCCGGATAGAACGTGCAGAAAAGATAGAAGAAATATTAGAGAAAAAAAAGTAGGTCGCTAAATATATCAAGTCAAATTAAATTTTATAATATTTAAAATTGTTTAGTAAGATAATTAAATTGAATCGAGTCAAATTAAATTGTTTAAGTGATTTCGATTTTTTTTAAATATTAAATTTGATTTGAGTTCAAATTAAATTTGATATGTTTAATTGATATTAAAATTCTAAATTATTAAATTTGATCAAGTTTAAATATTAAAATTTATTTAAATTTGACTGGTTTAAATATTATTAAATTTTTAAATCATTTTTTTATTTATATTTTTAATTTTATTTGATTGATTAATATAAATAATTCAAACAAATATAAATAAATTTATAAATGTATCAAATTACAGATATAATTAATGAATATTATTCATGTTTACCAATATTATTTATGAGCATCCATAAATCAAACGTATATTTTCAAATTTATTAATTTAATTTACTTCGATCCATATTAAACTAATATAAATAATTTGAATATTAAATTTGTTTGTGAATATTTAATTTATTCATGATTCTTGAAAAAGATAAATGCCTTAGAAGAAAGATAAAATTTGAGGTAAATTTTTCGAGTTGATTTTGATATTTATGTTGTTTGAATGACCACTGTGCAAAGATTGGAATTGTCAATCTAGCAGTTCTATTATCTCGACCTCTTAGGATTTGAAAGGGAGTAAATCATGAGAGAGTTATCCGCGTGGACACGATTAGTAAGGCAATGAGTGACCATTTGAGTTCGGGATAGAGTTTTAGATTGTCTCCGAAATCGATCTTTGTCCATTGTGCAAATTTATCCATTAATCTGTTGGATATTGAGTCTTAAATGACCAATACGATTTTGCAAGAAAAATCGAGGTGTCATCAATTAATGAAAGTTTGAATTGACTTCAAAATTGAAGTCTATGTCTCGCGTAGATGAATCTATATTATTAATTTATTCAAAATCGATTACGAGTGAATAAGAAATTAATTGTTTAAAGTCAGCCCAAAATAACATTAATTGTAGATTAATGTTATAAAAGAAAGTAGATGGAGAATAGCCCCCCATCGAAAATTCCAAAGTATTTGCTTCCTTATATGTGTTGTTGTATTAATGAAGTTAACACAAAAAAACACAGATGTTCTCTTCTAACAGGTGAACAAGTGCTCACACCTGTGAGCCTGTAACCCGCCACTCGCCACACATGCACACGCGCAATGGGCCCTTTGTTCGTGTAATGGATCGCTGCATCCAAATCCGACAACTTAAATCAAAGAGCTATCTAAAGGGTTATAATCCTTCATATTAATGGCCCAAATGAATCCTGACCAAAAGGTTACAACCAATCGCCAAAGGACACCTCACCTCTTCACCTTGTATAAATAGAATCATCTAGATGATGGAATTCACTCAATCCAATCATTCAAATATCTCTCATCTTTTGTACCCAGAGTTCAAAAAGCCTACAAGAAGGTTCGTTAATTTCAAAAATTGAAGTGCTACTATTTCGAGACGCCGTTGTTGTATCTTGGAAAATGAATTGCTGCTATCCGTAAGCACCTGTAATAAAGCAATATCGTTTTACGGAAATAATGTTGAACACTAGTCTCGACGATCTGATATCATTTTGCATTCTCTCCGATGACAATCACCGACACCAAACAACATAATTTACTAACATGCCGCATCCACGGGGACACGTTTGAATGGTCCATTGTGTTGGTGCAATCGGCCCAGGTCACGATTGACCGGACTCGAGTTTGACTCGAGCGATATTTTGATGTTTGACATTGATGTCTGATAATGTTTTGAGAAGATTATTGTTGCAATTGATCCGGGTCATGATTGACCGGACTCGATTTTGACTCGAGAGGGATTTTGATGGTTGATTGGAGTTGACCATGTCATAAAAAGTCCAAGCATGAGTCTTGGCATGGAAAGTCTAACATGGGTTGACAAGTAAAGTCCAAGGGTGTAGTCTTGGTCACGTAAGTCCAAATGTGTAGTTTTGGCGGTGAAAGTCCAAGTCATGAGTAATTGACATTTGAAAAGTCCAAGGGGTTTGATATTGGCGGCGTAAAATTCAAGGGTGAAGTCTTGGCAGCATAAGCCCAATGGTTGGCGGTGTAAAGTCCAAGCGGAGTCTTGACAGCGTAAGTCCAATGTGCCTTGGCAGTGTAGACACCGTTAGCATGACATAGCCGATGGAAGCACAATAAGGCTAGCGTATGGATGAACACGTCATGGATGACTTGGAGGGATTCGATAGGCGCGAGGCTGACGGAGGTGGCTATAAGGCTTATGTTTAGACTACGGGTGGTTTAGCAAGTATGGGGGCACCATATTTGTGTTAAACCTCATGTTTGAGGTTAAAACCTCATGTTTGAGGCGTATCAGTAGACTGATACCATGTGACAGTCGACTGATGTGAGTCAACTAAGATTTGACTGTGAGGAGTGCCCAAGCAGTCGACTGCCAGAGGTGAACAGTCGACTGATCTTGTGATCAGTCGACTGGTGCTCGGTATTTTGGGCATAGAATGGAGTCGGACTCGACTGCTGAGGTTAGCAGTCGAGTGAAGGCTCGATCAGTCGACTGATAGACATGATCAGTCGACTGATGTCCTATCCGTTGGATTTTTCCAGCGTGGATTGCACCGTTGTCTTACAATAATAGTGTCATCAGTCGATTGATAAGCGAAATACAGTCCAGACAGCAACTTTAAAAGGAGCTCGTGGAGGGGATTTCGAGCATGGTTCTTTGGGAGCTTTTGGGGTGAATTACTGGTGTGATTCAGGGTCTCCAAGGCTACTCTTCAAGCAACCAAAAGCAAGCGCTCAAGTTCACATTGTGTAAAGTTTTCTTTACTTGTATTTGTGTAGTTTACTTGTATTAGCTTGCATTTACTTTTTATTGTTGTAAGAGGATTCTCCACCTCCGACTTGTGTCGAGAAGGAGATATTATTATTAGCGGTGTGTGTATGCATCACTAGAGCTCGTTTGAGCTCGATCCGTGGAGTATGAACCATTCGGTTTCGAACCACGTTATATCTTGCGTTGTGGTTGTGTATCTTGTTGTTTATATTTGTTATTATCATTCCGATGTGCTAACAAGATTGTAGACGATCAAATGCGAATGGATTCCATCGACGCATCGAAACGCTATTCACCCCCTCTAGTAGTCACCGAATCCTCAACAATTGGTATCAGAGCTAGGAGCTCTTCTATGGATTAACACCCGGGAGCAACACCGCTAGAGGAAGAAAGATGGAGGTTTAAGAGACGTTGGGATGGGATATCAACACTCCGGTCCCATATGCTTTCTATGGACAAGAGGGCTTCAACCAATGGAAGGCAAGGATCAAAGATTTCTTGATGATGAGGGATTTTGAGGAGTAGTCCATCTTAATGGAAGGATTTGATTATCCAAGAGGGCCAAAGGGAGGCTTCCTCAAGAAGAAGAGATGGACCGAGGAGCAACTCCAACAATTCGATAAAAATAAGAATGTAGTCAAATTTATTTTTGATCTAATTCCTAATGATATTGTGTGTAGCCTAGGGGATTGCATGGATGCTAATGAGCTTTGGAGAGAATTGACAAGATTCCATGAAGGCCCAACACCGGTTCAAGAAGAGGAGATCGAAGAAGAAGCTTCATCATCCTCACAAAAAAGTGAAGAGTCGGAAGTTGAGAATGAGTCAACTTTCGGATCGGAGAAAGAAGAGGTGGAAGAAGCCTCCACCTCTAGGATTGAGGGGGAGGAGAGAATTCCCACTCCGGAGCATGATCAAGAGGAAGCATCCACTTCCGGTCAAGAAGATGAACAACCTCAAGAGGCTTTCACCACCGATCTAGGTAACTCGAGCTTGTTAATTAAAAGTAAAAACCATATAATGTGTTTTGAGTGTAGGGAGTTTGGGTACTACAAGAGCAAGTGCCCAAAGAAGGTCCCCCACTAAAGATTAAGGATGTCGATCCCCCAACAATCAAAAGCAAGGAGCAAGTGATTTGCTTCAAATGTCGACTACCGGGTCACTACCAGAGTCAATGCCCAAAGGGGGAGAAAAAACCTAACAAGGGAGCATCACAAGTAGGAGGAGCCTCTAAGGCAAACCTAAGGTATATTTAAACAATGCTCTTTCTTTAAATTATAGGCAAAAGCATGCTAGAAATAATTTTAGCAATCTTGCAATTTATCATAAAGAGCATCCTAGAAATAGAGAATATTGTTTAGGAGCTAAGAAAGTCAATCTTAGGAATAAGGAGAAATTTGGGACTAATGTTCTTAAAAATATTTTACCTAAGGCGTCTATTAGAAAAATTGAAGACCACCTAGGTTTTAATCCCAAATGAACTAGGCATATGCCTAGAAAGAACAATGCCCAAAGATTAAATCAAAATTCAAAAATTGGGCAATTAGAGTTTGAAAATCAAGCCTTAAGGTCAAGGCTTGAGAAACTTGAAAAGACCCTTGCAAAAATGACAAATCAAATGCAAAGGTCAAATGGTCAAACTCTAGGGTCCAGAAGTCAAAGTCAAAATCTAGTGTTTAGAAGACAAGAGTCATCCAAAAGCAAGAAAGGTTTGGGTCACAAACCTAAGTCTAAGGAGACTTATCATAATGTTCCATTTGATTATGGAATTAAACCTAGGTCTAGGAAGACTAAGGTCAATAGGGAATGTTGGATCGAGAAGCGTCGCTAGAGGAGGGGAGGGGGGTGAATAGCGATCGTAAAACTTTTCGGCGTTTCGTTCGAGTAGACAATTAAATGAGTAAACACAGCGGAAAATAAAGCGACACGTTTATTTTACTTGGTTCACAACCCAGCGGTTGCTACTCCAAGGCCCTATCGGTCCTAGACCGCGTACGGAGGGCAAATCACTATAACATCTCCTCCTCGTTGGAGGTAGGAGACAACGATCACAAAATCAAAATTACGAGGATGAGGCAACAAGCCTACCTCACATCGTTACGAATAAAAATAAAGAATACAATATCAAAATATGTTACTTGCTACTGCTGCCGACGAAGAAGATCGAAACTTGTCGTCGCGTCGGCGTTATGACGGTGTTGGAGCGTTGGCGTTATAGGAGCACTTGATGAATAAACTTGATGTACTTTGGAGTTGGAATCCTCCTCCTTTTATAGACTTTGGGCTCTGAATATGTCTCCCTTTTTTTTGGAACGAATCACGAAGTTTTCCAAATTTTATCGCGAAGTGGCCGCGTCAAACGTTATCCGTTTTGACCTAGCGCAAAGGCTGATTCGTCGCCATCAGTCGACTGATGCCTCTCATCGATCGTGATCGATGATCGATCGATGCCTCTCATCATCAGCGATAATGATCCGACGCCTAATGTCCAATGATCACAACCACTTCCCACTGCAGAAGAGGTTAGCTCGAAAAATGATAAATGTGATGGTTTCCAACCGTCCGATCTCGACCTAGACCTTCCACAAGAAGTTTTAGTCAGATCGCCGCCTACGGTCGTCCCCGTATAGAGGACACGACCTTACCATCTCTCACTCACACGAGCTTACCTCGATTTTTACTGTGACGCTTTCGCTTCCGACCTTCCACTAGATTCCTTCGGCTCCCTCCGAAGTCACTCGAGTGTCGCCCGACCACCGTAGCTTCCTCCGGGTGTCGCTAGCCTTCAGCTCTAGCTTTAGTACTTTTCTGCACACTCAATTTAGCTCGTGAGATAACGATGTAAACTTAACTTTGTGTCTTTGCCATAATCAAAATACAGGTTCGATTATCTAGTGCCCCTGCACCAACAATCTCCCCCTTTTTGATCTATGGCAAACCAACACAAAGTTAAGGGAAATTAAAGCATAAAACAAGTATAGTAAATGATGAATGTCATTTTCAAAAACTCTCCCTTAACCCTAGGTGAGTTTTGAAAGAGATACTTTAGTTCAAAATCAAATAAATTTTGTGTTACTCCCCCTTAACTTTCGCTCTTCTCCCCCTTTTGCCATAAATCAAAACAAATGTTGGGGTTTGTTATGTAAAAATGAAGTTTGTTATATAAAATAGGGGTTTAAAGACAATATGGTATATGCATGCATCAAGATAAATCAACTATGAGTCCAAACATGCGTCTAGCAATAGTTAGATAGATTGGTTCGAGGTGTGTCTCTCTGCACCAATAATCTAAAGGTTTGTAATATAACCCTTTAGGGTTAGTTTGCTCTCCCCCTCAGTCAAATATATGAAGTATAAGAGATGTAGGGGGCGCTAAACTTTGGCCTAAGAGTTGTTAAGTACAATAGTTGAGAAAATAAGTAGTATTTTGAAGAGGTTGTTTTAACTATATTTCAATTATCCTTAACATCTCACCTGTGTCTATATGATCAAGCATGTTATACTTATGTATTTTTGTGAGATGACTTCCAATTAAGTTGATTAAGTGCATTTAAGTTCAAGTAACTTTATGTTAGATTTGGATTTTACCCTAGGCTTGTCAAGTTTACCTTTTCAAGATCATGGCTTCCAGGTCGTGGCGAGGCACAGGGGCCTTCTTTTATCAGATCATCGACCACTTCCTTAGACAAAGTCATTTTCAAGAAAATGATGACTTGACTCACCTAAGACTATTTCCTAGTCTAACTGGTTATTTTTGAAAAGAGGCTCCCCGTGGCTCAATCTTTTCGTATGATTTTAGTTGGTTATGTACGTGTTCTAAGTGAGCTCACAAGTTTTAAAGCACAAACTTTCTAAGTTAAAGCATGCAATTTCTAAGTTAAAGCACAAACATATTTTGTACTGGCTCCCCCTAGACCGTTGAATCGGTTCGGTCTATCCACATAGTGGATTTGGTCCTTGGGAACCCAGTATGGGTTGGATCCTAGAGTTGAAATCAAAAAGTTCTTAGGGACCCATGCTTGGACTCTTTGATGACTACGATTTACGATAGACATATAAGACCTATTCGTAGTCTTTGACTTAAATCCGAGTCCGGCTTTATTGTACACGGCTCTTTGGGTTCCAAGTAGTCGATTAAGGTTCTTAGATCCCAACGTGAACCTTTCCAACCTAGCCTCAACCTCTTGAACTTGGTCTTTCAAGAGAGAATTCTCCTCCTCAAGTTTTTCAATTTGAGTTGAGTTTCCCTCTTGAACTTGACTAGTTGAAGGGGTTAGAGTAGCCTCTTGCTTGAGGGTTTCAACCTCCTCAAGTAACGACTCAACCCTAGACTCGGACTTAGTTAATTTCCTATTAAGCATTTTAATTGTATTGTAAAGCATACTAATTAAAGAGCGATTAACCTTGACTTTCCCTTTTGGTCCGGCTTTGAGTTTTCTCTCGATTCTCTCGAAATAATCTTCGGGGTCGGAGTCAGAGTTGTAGTTGGACTCGGCTTCGGATTCTGACTACTCCGTTCTTGCCATGTAAGCTATGTCTTCTCTGTTGTCCCAAGTTGCATGGAATGCTTTCCTTGCTCCCTTTTTCTTTTGGTTCTCATTCTTCAATTTCCTTTTTTCTTGTCGAACTATTCTCCGCACAATGTTGACTATTATGGCCTCCTCTTCGGATTCGGATTCGTCTTTGGGTTCGAGTTCATCTACTTGCTTAGTAGGTGGCTTCCTTCTTTGTCCTGCAAGTAGAGCAATACCTCTCTCGGCCCGGACCATGTTAGTTTGCTCATGAAGTTCAAACTCGGAAAATAATTCATCTAACCTAAGCTTCGAAAGGTCCTTAGAGACCTTGTAGACATCGACCATGGATGCCCATAAGGTAGTCCTAGGGAAAGCATTTAAAGCGTACCTTATAAGGTCCCGGTTCTCTATGGCTTGCCCGATCGAATGAAGACCGTTGACGATATCTTGGATCCGCTCATGTAGTTGGGTGGCGGTCTCATGATCCTGCATCTTTAGATTGTACAATTTATTTAAAAGTAAATCTCTTTTACATACCTTAGCATCAGCTGTCCCTTCGTGTAAATCAATCAATTTGTTCCAGAGGTCTTTGGCGCTAATGAATGGTCCGATGCGGTTGAGTTCCTCCTTGGACAAGCCGCATTGCAATATTTGGGTTGCTCTTGCATCGGCTTCGATTTGCCTCTTGGTTGCATTTGTCCATTTGTTGAAATCCAAGGCCTCTCCTTGATCATTGGTGGGTAGAGCAAAGCCGGTTTGGATTATTATCCAAGTCTCGACTTGTGTTTTTAGAAAACACTCCATCCGACCTTTCCAATAACGGAAATCATTTCCGTTAAAGAACGGAGGTCGGGTGGTGCTATACCCCTCAATGTGAGCCATTAAATATCTTGCAAAATATGAATAAAAACCAAAGAGAATTCCAAGACTTGGTCTTGGATTAGTAGTGCGGGAAATAATAGGAAATAAACAGAAATAAATAAGGAGAATAAGAAACTAATAAAACTAAAACTTACGACCTTTGATGTCCCCGAAAGGGTACTAAACGTTGGATTTTGAGGCTGGAAACAGTTTGTTACGAGGGTAAACCCTAGTAAGAAATGTAGATCTTTCTGAGAGCTTCGATTTGGTATGTAGATCGTTATGTGAGTCCACTTGTGCGAAAAGTTATGGCCGTTTCTTTGTAATTTACTCCAAGAGAGAACTTCAAGCACACAACCAAAGAAGCGTACCAAGACTTAGTCGTGGCTTAGTAGTCTTGGGAGGAAAAAGACCAAAAAAATACGAATCGAAAAATACGAACAGAAAACCAAAACGTGCTAGATTGGTGGTTTCACCAAATCTTAGCGCCCCCGCTCTGATACCAATTGTTGGATCGAGAAGCGTCGCTAGAGGGGGGGTGAATAGCGATCGTAAAACTTTTCGGCGTTTCGTTCGAGTAGACAATTAAATGAGTAAACACAGCGGAAAATAAAGTGACACATTTATTTTACTTGGTTCACAACCCAGCGGTTGCTACTCCAAGGCCCTATCGGTCCTAGACCGCGTACGGAGGGCAAATCACTATAACGTCTCCTCCTCGTTGGAGGTAGGAGACAACGATCACAAAACCGAAATTACGAGGATGAGGCAACAAGCCTACCTCACCTCGTTACGAATAAAAATAAAGAATACAATATCAAAACGAAGAAGATCGGAACTTGTCGTCGCGTCGGCGTTATGACGGTGTTGGAGCGTTGGCGTTGTAGGAGCACTTGATGTACTTTGGAGTTGGAATCCTCCTCCTTTTATAGACTTTGGGCTCTGAATATGTCTCCCTTTTTTTTGGAACGGATCACGAAGTTTTCCAAATTTTATCGCGAAGTGGCCGCGTCAAACGTTATCCGTTTTGACCTAGCGCAAAGGCTGATTCGTCGCCATCAGTCGACTGATGCCTCTCATCAGTCAACTGATAACAGTCGACTGCCCAATGTCCAGCAGTCGACTGCCAGCCTGGCCACTTCCCTGCAGTAAGAGGTTAGCTCGAAAAATGATAAATGTGACGGTTTCCAACCGTCCGATCTCGACCTAGACCTTCCACAAGAAGTTTTAGTCGGATCGCCGCCTACGGTCGTCCTCGTATAGAGGACACGACCTTACCATCTCTCACTCACATGAGCTTACCTCGATTCTTACTGTGACGCTTTCGCTTCCGGCCTTCCACTCGATTCCTTCGGCTCCCTCCGAAGTCACTCGAGTGTCGCCCGACCACCGCAGCTTCCTCCGGGTGTCGCTAGTCTTCAGCTCTAGCTTTAGTACTTTTCTGCACACTCGATTTAGCTCGTGAGATAACGATATAAACTTAACTTTGTGTCTTTGTCATAATCAAAACACAGGTTCGATTATCTAGTGCCCCTGCACCAATAGGGAAGTCATCCCTAAGGTTGACCAAGGTAGGTGCTTAGTGGTCAAGGTTTCCATGAAACCTAGGAAGACCACTAAGAAGGTTGCTAGGGAGGCAATCTCTAAGGTTAATCATAGTAAGACTCAAATGACCAAGGCTAACAAACCTAGAAGGGTCATTAGGAAGGTATCTAGGGAGGTCATCCCTAAGGAATACCTAGTAAATCCTAGGAGCTCAAATAGGTTTTGGGTTTCTAAGAGTGTGATTGATTCACGCTAAATGGGTTTAACTGTGCTAATTTTAAATGGATGGATAGTTAACCTAACCATGATAAAGGTGACACTTTAGGTAATTTTCAAAGTTATGGATACCTTGGAAATAGATTTGAATTATGATCTTAAAAGATTTTAGGATGTGCCAATACATTTTTGGTATTATGAAAAATCAATTAAATTGACACAATTTAGGTTTAGAGGTTGTAGTGTGTCATTTTGGATTTTTGACGCACTTTAGAGAAAAGTGATAATATAACAAAATATACTTAATTATATCAAATGACAATTAATATTAAAAAGTTAGGTATTATTATGCCTTATGTTTTATATGTCATGCTTTGTTTGTCATATAACATGTCATGACATCATATTTATTTTTAATAATTTAATATGTCATGATCATGTTTAGGATTAAAGTTTAATGTCATGTGTTTTTAGATTATATCATATGTCATGACATCATGATCATTGCCCATGCTTTAATTATGTTATCATTTATGCCATGATCATTCATGCATTTAATTTGATTAAAATTGATTTAAGAACAATAACATAACTTGAAGTCTCATCTATAAGGGAATCAAGTAGTGTTGCCTTAGAAAATGCATGAGGCTTTAGTTTAAGATAAATCAAAACCCACATCTCACATCTCACATCTAACTTGACATGTATGTGTATTTATACACTCTAGATACATGTGAGATGCTAGGATATGAGTTAAGTTCAAGGTGCATAATTTTTGCATCTAGATGAACTAAAACTCATCTTATCTTAATTATGGATCATTGGAAAAGCTAGTGTACAAGTCATGTACATTAAGCCCAAGGAATATGATCCAATATAGGTTTTTAAAATCCTTTTAGAAAACCTTGGTGAAGTCTATCTTTTGATAGCAATCACCATTGATGAAGTTGATACAAAATGAGCTAAATCATTGAAGTTTTTCTTCACTTTTGAACTTTGTATCAATTTCTATATTTTATGGGTAAAATATTTTTCTAACATTTTCACTCATTGTATTGGTCATAAGTAATATACGTATGAAATTTCATGATTTTTTAATATACGTAGAATTACTTACACTTTTTCGAATTTCATTTCTAATAATTGAAATTCTGATATTTCAATTATCAGTCGACTGCTTGATCTCTGATAGAGTCGACTGCCATGTTGATTTCGAGAAAAACAAGGTTGTTTAGCCCGTTTTCAGTTACGGTAAAGTTCCCTAACCACTCATAACCCTAGGATATGCTTTAAGAAGCATTATAAAGGGTGAAAATCCATTGGATATGGATTAGGAGAGTTGTTAGGGTGATGTATCAAATTTAAGGGGTTGGAAAGTTCAATGTTGAACTTTGAACCTTATTTTTGATGGTTTAGAGTTCCTATTGGCTTAGGAACTTCCCAAGGACATTGTTGGTGCAATGGTCAAGGGGGAGCAAGCCTTTAGGGGGAGGTATCCATCATGGGATGATGAATGATATTTTTCCTCATGAGGGGAAAAATGAGAATTTTGAGATACCCAATTTGGAAATTGGGAGAGTTTGTAGGATTGCCTCCCTTGAGTGATATGAGACTTATCACTAGGAAGATTGTAGGCATCCTAGGTATTTTTGGACCAAGAGGGAGATTATAAGATCTCATTGGGACATGAGACATTGACCTTCTTGAAGAGAACCTTTTTGATGTTAGTCAAAAAGGGGGAGAATGTTTGAGGAAAATATTTGGGAGAATTTATGGGATTACCAATTTGGGATAATTGGTAAGAAGATTTGAGTTAGTATTCTAACTCAAAGGTATGTATTTTTGTCAAACATCAAAAAAGGAGAGATTGTTGGTGCAATCGGCCCAGGTCACGATTGACCGGACTCGAGTTTGACCCGAGTGATATTTTGATGTTTGACATGAAGATTTGACATTGATGTCTGATAATATTTTGAGGAGATTGTTGGTGCAATCGACCCGGGTCATGATTGACCGGACTCAAGTTTGATTCGAGAGAGATTTTGATGGTTGACTGGAGTTGACCATGTCATGAAAAGTCCAAGCATGGGTCTTGGCATGGAAAGTCCAACATGGGTCGGCAAATAAAGTCCAAGGGTGTAGTCTTGGCCACCTAAGTTCAAGGGTGTAGTCTTGACAATGAAAGTCCAAGTCATGAGTACTTGGCATTTGGAAAGTCCAAGGGGTTTGATATTGGCGGCGTAAAGTCCAAGGTTGAAGTCTTAACAGCATAAGTCCAATGGTTGGCGGCGTAAAGTCCAAGCGGAGTCTTGGCAACGTAAGTCCAATATGCCTTGGCGGTGTAGACACTATTAGCATGACATAGCCGATGGAAGCACCTGAAGGCTAGCGTATGGATGAACAAGTCATGAATGACTTGGAGGGATCCGATAGGCGCGAGGCTGACGGAGGTAGCTAAAAGGCTTAAGTCTAGACTATGGGTGGTCTAGCAAGTATAGAGGCACTATATTTGTGTTAAACCTCATGTTTGAGGCGTATCGATGGCCGATACCATGTGAATGATCGTGTGAGTCAACTAGGATTTGATGCGGAGTGCCCTAGCGATCGCCAGAGGTGGGCGATCAATCGTTGAGCAAAGCGATCGATCTTGTGATCGATCGGTCGATGCTCGGTATTTCGAGCACGAATGGAGTCGGACACAGCGCCGAGGTTAGCAATGAGTGAAGGCTCGATCAATCAAGCGATGGACATGATCGGATCGATGTCCTATCCGCTGGATTTTTCCAGGTAGATCGTGCTTGTTGTCTCATAAGAATAGTGTCATCAAAGCATGATTGATCCCGAACGGTGATAAGCGAAAATCCGTGCAGCAGCTTTAAAAGGAGCTCGTAGAGGAGATTTTGAGCATGGTTCTTTGGGAGCTTTTGGAGCGAATTGTTGGTGTGATTCAGGGTCTCCAAGGCTACTCTTCAAGCAACCAAAAGCAAGCGCTCAAGATCACATTGTGTAAAATTTTCTTTATTTATATTTGTGTAGTTTACTTGTATTAGCTTGCATTTACTTCTTATTGTTGTAAGAGGTTTCTCCACCTCCGACTTGTATCGAGAAGGAGATATTGTTATTAGTGGTGTGTGTACGCATCGCTAGAACTCGTTTGAGCTCGATCCGTGGAGTAGGAATTATTCGGTTCCGAATCACGTTATCTCTCACGTTGTGGTTGTGTATCTTGTTATTTATATTTGTTATTATCATTCCGCTGTGCTAACAAGATTGTAGACGATCAAACGCGAACGAATTCCATCGACGCATCAAAATACTAGTGTCACGCCCCGAGAGTATGCCGTGCCGAAAAGCAAACGGACAGTATCTCCCCTGTACGTGGCAACATATCGGGTTAATACAAGGCTCGTAGGCCCACAATAACAATATGATATACACATATATCAACATATCAAACATACTAAACACAGCGAAAACAATACAAACAAATCAACAAGATACAAAGACCAACTGTGCACTCCGGAGTGACTTGACACGACAAGAATCATAACAGAAATCGAATCAAAGACCAAATACATACAATATGTCTATATATCACAAATACGGAAACAATACAGGGAAAAACCCAAACCAACAATCCGTAAGGATACAACAACACAGAAAACATATTCATTCGTCCGGTGTGAGATGGGATCACCAAGGCGGAGTCTAACGCCCAAGAATCTTCTACCGCTATCTGGCGACAGAAGCCTGTGGTCCCGGGGTGGTGAGTATAAACTCAGGGGTAGTATATAGAAAGTGCATGAACAACATATAAGGATAGATCTACAAGTATACATGCGAAGATCTACAGGTATACAGACTGAGTTCAATAGACATACAGTCATATCCAAATCTAATAACAAGTAACTACAGTAAAGTCATACTCAATGTATATATTAAACTGATCAACTGAACATAAAGTAATGTACCCACGCACCTGACGGTCTGCAACACCATAAGCTATATCATCCTGACAGATACACAATAACACAACCCATATAATATACTAGGTCAATCCCATACCTGACCAATACTCCAATATATGAACAGTATATGATCACCTGTAATAACAACCCGGTCCGTACCACACAATGACATAATGCTAATCAAATGCATATAACAGTCTGAATCAACGCATGTATCATGCTCAACACATAGCAGTAAATAAAATGCAAATGACATGTATCATGATGGGTAAACAATCATAGCTCAATCAAACGCAAAGATCTCACGGCATATGTAAAACATATATCAAATACATGCATACATATATATATCAAGAATGCATGCATGGTCATGGTCTCACGCACTAACTCGCTACCACGACGTGGCCTAGGTGGCGGACATGACAACTATCCCGACTCGCTACCACTCTCGAGTGACCGAGTTGGGTAGTATATAAACGAGAGCTTGCCCGCCATGTAGGCTATATGCTACCCACACGGGGTCCTCGCTACTGCTCCGTCCCCTACCCATGAGTAGACGAGCACCGCACCCAGACAATCGCACATCACACGACCACTGCCTATAGTGGGTGAGTGCGCTAACTACCACTCGGTGGCAAGTGCGCGATCTCCGGCTACCACCCATCCATAGTGGCCGAGAACGACGACAACAATGCTCGCCTTAACCTGCTGACCACTACCCCGAGTGGTCGGGAGGCGGGATGACCGACGACTCATCTCAACCATAAAGGCAGACCCATACAAGATGCATGAAATGTAATGATGCATAACTCACACACAAATTCTCGCAACACTCCCTAACTCACGGGGAGACCTAGTCAACTAAAAGTCAACCATGCAAGGACGACAAATCTGTAATCACAACCTATTTACCTATGTACAGATAAATAGATTCGTCAAACTAACACACTGATATGTATACGATACAACGACCGACCTCATAAATTGGACTCATCACCTAACCTAGTGATGCAACCCAGTAACCCAATCTGAGGTCATAAAAATAACCCTAACTACATGTACTTACTAAACATCTATCAGCTAACACATAATAGGGTTTTATAGTTCCTATCCGTGCTAGATAATCAATGAAGTATCAGAGTATATATCTCAAAGGCCAAGGCAGTACAAGCATATGATTAAATATGAGTGGATCTAAGGTAAACAGGTATATACATATATCCAAGATCATGCACTGGAATTGATCAAAACTACCGGACCAGGTAGATATTACCCACCTGATACAAAGCTCGAATAATCCTCACGACCGCGGACCTGCTTCGTATCCCAACCTGCACATAATAGCAACAAGGATTAAATACAAGTATCCAACAAACGTAGGAACTAAACACTACGTCGTTCCTATACTCTTCTCACCGCATCCCCGTTCTGAGCATTGCGGACAGATCGGTTAGAACACAAACAGAGGTTATACCAATTAATCCCTATCAATCCTTCAGCAACACAGAACAAATCTATATCAGCTTAATATCAAAACTGATCACAATAACCAATATACAACTCACATCCTGCATAAAAATCACCATACTTAATCCATGCTGAATTCCAAGTATATGTATTAGATCTTGCTTACCCTTACCGGCACATCTTCAAATCCATCAACCCTTAACAGAAACATCGAATACCCTATGCATAGACACCATGAAAATACAACAATTATCATTGAACAAAAAGGTAACAAGGCTTACCAAATTCAGGTTCCCTGCTCCACTGCATCCACTGCCGACACAAACGTAAAGCATCACCACACCACATCCCAAAATCACCTACCTTGCACTGCCAATTCGAATCCAACTTACAACTCACAATCCACAAACAGAGCCCATAATAAAGCATATCCCAGATCAAGAATCACTACAAAACAATCCATGCTAAAGAATGGAAATCTGATAGAACCATAGGGTAACACAGAACTTACCCCAAATTCGATCCACAACTTCAATCTTCACTGCCACCGTGAGCTACTGACTGCAACAAATCCCTCAAAATCAAAGTTGTAACAGCAATTTATCATTGAAACTGAAAGAGTATATCAAGGCTCACCGAACCAAAACACTACCGGCAGCCATCCCCTTCATCGTTTCCCCCAGCTGCAAGTTCTGCGGTAACAGAGGATGAAACTACCCAATCTCACGGTGAGAAACACATAAGCCCTATTGCTACTTCTGTGAACACAATTCACAATCAATACTCACCTCACAACGCAGCCAACACTATACACCGGCGCAATCCAACCACACCAATCCCTTCTTCCCCGATCTGCTTGCTCTGCTCAACAGCTGCTGCCCCTCTCCACTCAACGATCGGAGCTAAAAGGGATAGAGATTTCAGATGAAAGTAGATCTCATCCGAGATCGAGGAAATGGATCACTGACCTACCTAACTCCGGCGACACCTTTGTCGGCAGCTCGTTGTCGCGGCAGCAACGTCACTGATCTGCCTACGTGAAGAACTGCTGAGACCTCGGAAGGAAAAGATCAGGCTGATCTCCGACCGGAAGGACCAACCGGAGCGGCGACGTCGCCAAGCTCTCTCACAAGGCGGTCGGCGAGCTGGGAGAGAACGACGGTCGGAGCAGAGGCGCGGAGAAGAAGAAATGGGGATCGCGTTCGTTCGACGGCTTTTTAATACCATTCAACCGATTCGATTAAACCAGCCCAATCCCCTTGGATTCAGCTCAGCCGGTTCAACCCCTTAACCCAAGTCAAGCCCAATTTCAGCCCAGTAATTTGGGCCCAATGGACACAGCCCAACAGGTTTTAGCCCAGCTCAATTCAGCCCAAACCCAATATCAACCCAAGCCTAATACCAGCCCAAGCCCAATTCAGCCCAATTTAATCCACTAATTAAACCCAATTAACCCACTAATTAAATCCAATTAATTAAAGGGTTAATCCATATAAATAATCTTTTTTTTTTCGTATTTTACATTCTCCCCCACTTATAAAAATTTGGTCACCAAATTTCCGACTCATATACGAGTATGAGATGTCACAATAACCATCTCAAGTATCCAGAGCAAAGTCACACCTCAAGTGACTAAGTGGGTACTGAGCTCGAATATTATATTCCAGCTCCTATATACACTCTCAATCGACCTATTAAGACGTCAATAACTGTACCAGAGTGGAGCTTTATACCCGTAACCGATGGGAAACTTTGCCAGAATCATAAGGTGAATCATGAATCACTATCAGAAATGATACCCAAGGATACTCCATAAATATAATTCTGTCAATCGATCCAATGAAATCCATCTTACGACTCGGAAGAAAATAAGCGAACTTGGCTAATCGATCATCGACTACCCAAATCCTATCAAGTCCTTTCCGAATTCTAGATAATCTCCCAACACAGTCTAACGTACTAGGCTCCCACTTATCACGGTACATAACCCTACTGATCACAATATTCCACCTATACTTGTTGGCATACCCAACATCAAACTACGAAATCAACCGTGTCCCATATCTCGTTCCACCAACAGGAACATCCCAATACTCACTATTTTCGGATACACTCCGAATAAATCATCACCCTCGAATGAAGAGTCTCCTGAAACAACTCTTCCTAAAGCGAAATACAACTCTGGGAACGATTATCCTTCCCAAAGACGGAGATTTATTCTCACAAAAGAAATTAATCTAATGTCCAAAATTCACTCTGTCACACAACACTATAAGTGACTGGAAGACAGTAATGACCCATCTCCCCAGTTGTATCTATCCGTGCTCTAACCACCCTATAGCAGCTACCCAGTAGCTAGCCAAAAACTCCCTGAGCACTCCTGCTCTATACATCTACTACTCAAGATAATAACTGCTAAGCTCCACGTCATATATATGACAGCTTATCTCGCAGTTCCTCAACTGACGTAGGCATAAGACACGTCTCATACAACTGCATCGGAATCGCTCCTAATCCCTGAAATGATGCCTCTGCGTACAATACCCTTCCATCCATATCGGACGGATTAACTAACACTGACACAAAAGTCAGCCACCGTCTAGGCCTTGAAACCTAGCTTCACAAACTTCCGACCAGGTGATTGCCATCACCTTCTTAGTCCCACAAGTCGACAGTATAGTATCGCTAAAACATCCTATCCTCATCTATGGTAAATACCAAATCAATCTAGGGAAACCACAACTTCCCTCAAGATTGAGAATATATCCATAAATATATCCTCCACATATATGATGACAATCGATCTCAAATACTCCAAGAGTACTTGATTCCTCAAATCCATGAACGACCAAATCGTCGATAAGTCTAACAACATTATCAACATCTCCTAAAATTCATAACAAGTATGAAATATCGTCTTCTACACACCTGTATCCCTTTTACTCTAAGCTACAGATAGCTCAATCATCACACCGACAATGATAATTGTATGACACTAAGTCACCACAATACCAACCCTCCAATCGTAGATCAACCCTAGGATATACACAGGTGTCATTTAGCTTGTCTAAACAGATCCTCTATCCACCACGAAGGATACTCATTCCCAACTACTGTATTCCAATCATCGATAATCGATACATAACCTCAAAGGTCTGTCTCTCTTTTAACAAAGAGTTACAAGTCTTCTCAAGAAGAAACACTGAGGCAGATAAATCTCCCATAGTGTTTAGCAACACTGATACCCATAAAATCATCTCCCGGTATGAGGTCTCAATATCAGAACTATTTCCGAAATCACCCTCCAATCGCATATTCCTACTTGCCCATGCAGTGGCAAGCTCGGGAGTTCATCCGAAACTATATCCGAATACTCTCGAATTATACGTACATCCGAGAGTCCTAGTATACCAACGCTCCAACAATCTAACCATCCATAAGGATATGTCTATAGTAGAGATATGTCTAGCAAAGGCCAAGGGTATCCCTTGACTTCTTGGTTGTCGATCAACATCTCACCTGACGGTAGAGAAAAATCACCAACCCACAAGTCGATAGGAACCCTTCTAATCCTATCTAAGTAGGTTCTAGATAAAGATACCTGTAAACACCCACTATCTCTCGATATATCCGCAAATAGGATAACCTAAAGCAATACCCCGAAGGACCGATCCTTCGGTCTTCTATACTTCTTCTCGAGTAATCATGTAAACTTGTCTAACATCTGTTCTGGACGGCTGAGCTCATGTAGATGCAAAGACTATCATGGAGGAACTAAAATCAACTGCTGGAACTGAGGTACAACTGAAACAACTGCAATGGAGATGGTAAACATTGTTGTACTGGCAAAGGGTACACATTCGACTGTAAGGTACTGAAGAACTGCCGACATCATAGTACGCTCCAACTCTGTGATAGGTATAGCTGCGTCTGAAGAATACAGCATAGATACGACCATCATCGTAAAATCTCTCCTCTGTACAAATCATAACTACGCCTGGGAAGGTAACAGTTGCTGTCGTCTGGGAAGGTAACAATTGTTGTCTGAACGTCTGAGTCTTCTGAGATGTCTTCGGCTGATACTGCTGAGTAATTTACTTCTTCCGGATGAAAGTATCAAAGAACTCCTACTATATCTGAGGTAGTAAATCGCTGCTGATGTGATAATCTAATATGCTGTGATAATCTCAGCTTTCGAGGTTGTGGATCGTCCGCTCGAAAGTATCATCCATAGTCTTCAACTGAGTCTTCAAAGTACATACTCTCCTCGTAGATACCGGCTGTTTATAGTTGAAACAGATACAATGGTCCATCGGATA
The DNA here is from genome assembly GCA_025175895.1 of Wurfbainia villosa. Classification (NCBI taxonomy): domain Eukaryota; kingdom Viridiplantae; phylum Streptophyta; class Magnoliopsida; order Zingiberales; family Zingiberaceae; genus Wurfbainia; species Wurfbainia villosa. The sequence goes on along the minus strand of CM045991.1, from coordinate 24,467,767 downwards.
ATCTGGCTCTATGTCTCGTCGTAACCCGCACGGCACACATATAATCTCCCTTCGGAGTCTTTCCTCTGAGTTCGCTGATAAACATGAGAAGCTGCTGACAATCTGCAATCGGTCTTCTATCATCGAAAAACTCTCCAATAGTCGCTCGTGACTCATGACTTTAATCTTGCTCCTTTTTATCCAACATTCGGAGACTTCTAATTCCAATAATTTGACTTGTAATATATGTTTATCAAATCTCCAACTCTTAAAACACTTACTACGGAGTCATTTCTATCCACATGACTCGGTCTAAGGACTTCCGGTAGGATCTGGTAGGAGATCCAAACATCCTGATCAAGATGTCAGCCAGTAAACCATGGGTGGCTTAAGACATGTCGATCACATTCTCGAGTTATTAGGTGGTCGTAACCCTCGCAAGTCTAGCGACTCTGCATGGTACCTTCGTTACACACCGATCACCCTACTCGATGCCCAAGAATTCCTTGACAATGAGTCAAAGAAAATGACGTGGGGAAAATACTATCTCACAACATCACTGAACTGTGACCAAGTGATACATTATTTCCCGTAGGTTATTTCCTATCTCTTCCACCAAGTACCGGCTTAATCCGAATAATGGTATTCTACTAACACTACTTTCTTCGTATAACCCGAGTCAAGTACTCCAAAAGTACTCCCAATGTTATACAACCTAGAACGACCAGTCCAGGGATCAAAATCCCCATGAATATCATATACTAATTTTCTACTATCTGAATCAGTAATAATATACTCGCTTAGTCCATTACCCCATAGGTAATGATCTGACTAACATAATTAGTGAAAATCTTAAGACTGTAATCTCCACAAGAGATGCGACTACCTAATCCCTGCTTTCCGACTCGGTATCAGTCGGCTCTCAAAGGTAATTACCTTTTCGATAGCAAGTACATATCTAATAACCTCAACATATCGTTCCCGTGGTCAAACTCAAACCGCGGTTACGAATACTGATTAACATACTACAAGTCATGCACTGTTATAAGCAACTAAATGCATAGCCAACAGAAGGATATGTAATAACAGTTGACATACCTTAATCCTTGTAGCTCGGAGATGTCCGCAACAGCCAGATCCCAGAACTCACAAAACCAAGACCGAGTAAAGCAAAACTCGATGTCCGAACGAAATAAAAATCCAAAAATGGACTTCGCAACCTAGGGCTCTGATACCAATAAAATTGTCACGCCCCGAGAGTATGCCGTGCCGAAAAGCAAACGGACAGCATCTCCCCTGTACGTGGCAACATATCGGGTTAATACAAGGCCCGTAGGCCCACAATAACAATATGATATACACAGATATCAACATATCAAACATACTAAACACAGCGAAAACAATACAAACAAATCAACAAGATACAAAGACCAACTGTGCACTCCGGAGTGACTTGACACGACAAGAATCATAACAGAAATCGAATCAAAGACCAAATACATACAATATGTCCGTATATCACAAATACGGAAATAATACAGGGAAAAACCCAAACCAACAATCCGTAAGGATACAACAACACGGAAAACATATCCATTCGTCCGGTGTGAGATGGGATCACCAAGTGAGCTTCAACGCCCAAGGAATCTTTACTGTTATCTGGCGACAGAAGCCTGTGGGTCCCGGGTGGTGAGTATAAACTCGGGGTAATATATAGAAAGTGCATGAACAACATATAAGGATAGATCTACAAGTATACATGTGAAGATCTACTGTATACAAAGATGAGTCCAATAGATACACAAATATATCCAAATCTAATAACAAGTAACTACAGTAAAGTCATACTCAATGTATATACTAAACTGATCAACTGAACATAAAGTAATGTACCAACGCACCTGACGGTCTGCAACACCATAAGCTATATCATCCTGACAGATATACAATAACATAACCCATATAATGTACTAGGTCAATCCCATACCTGACAAATACTCCAATATACGAACAAAGATAATGATCAATTGTAATAACAACCCTGCATCACACACAATGACATAATGCTAATCAAATGCATATAACAGTCTAAATCAACGCATGTATCATGCTCAACACATAGCAGTAAATAAAATGCAAATGACATGTATCATGATGAACAAGTATGTGCAACAATCATAGCTCAATCAAATGCAGCATCTCACAGGCATATGTAAAACATATATCAAATACATGCATACATATATATATCAGCAATGCATATGCATGGTCATGCTCACAAGACCCAACTCGCTACCACGACCCCAGTGTGGCCTAGGTGGCAGGACATGACAACTATCCCGACTCCAGCTGCCACCACTCTCGAGTGACCGAGTTGGGTAGTATGAAACAGTAGATAGCCCGCCATAGAGCTATATGCTACCCACACGGGGGTCCCTGCTGCTAGCTGCTCCGTCCCTACCCATGAATAGACGAGCACCGACTTTTCGGGACAATCAGACATCACACGACCACTTTATAGTGGGGAGTGCGCTAACTACCACTCCGCATAGGGTGGCAAGTGCGCATCTGCCTACCACCATCCATAGTGGCGAGAATGGCCGCGCACAACAATGCTCGCCTCAACCTGAACCACTACCCCGAGTGGCCGGGAGGCGGGATGATTGACGACGACTGTCTCAACCACAAGATGACCATCGTCGATGCATGAAATGTAATGATGCATAACTCACACACAAATTCTCGCAACACTCCCTAACTCACGGGGAGACCTAGTCAACCATGCAAGGACGACAAATCTGTAATCACAACCTATTTACCTATGTACAGATAAATAGATCCGTCAAACTAACACACTGATATGTATACGATACAACGACCGACCTCATAAATTGGACTCATCACCTAACCTAGTGATGCAACCCAAGAACTAACTGAGGTCATAAAAATAACCCTAACCACATGTACTTACTAAACATCTATCAGCTAACACATAATAGGGTTTTATAGTTCCTATCCGTGCTAGATAATCAATGAAGTATCAGAGTATATATCTCAAAGGTCAAGACAGTACAAGCATATGATTAAATATGAGTGGATCTAAGGTAAACAGGTATATACATATATCCAAGATCATGCACTGGAATTGATCAAAACTACCGGACCAGGTAGATATTACCCACCTGATACAAAGCTCGAATAATCCTCATGACCGCGGACCTGCTTCATATCCCAACCTGCACATAATAGCAACAAGGATTAAATACAAGTATCCAACAAACGTAGGAACTAAACACTACGTCGTTCCTATACTCTTCTCACCGCATCCCCGTTCTGAGCATTGCGGACAGATCGGTTAGAACACAAACAGAGGTTATACCAATTAATCCCTATCAATCCTTCAGCAACACAGAACAAATCTATATCAGCTTAATATCAAAACTGATCACAATAACCAATATACAACTCACATCCTGCATAAAAATCACCATACTTAATCCATGCTGAATTCTAAGTATAGGTATTAGATCTTGCTTACCCTTACCGGCACATCTTCAAATCCATCAACCCTTAACAGAAACATCAAATACCCTATGCATAGACACCATGAAAATACAGCAATTGTCATTGGACAAAAAGGTAACAAGGCTTACCAAATTCAGGTTCCCTGCTCCACTGCATCCACTGCCGACACAAACGTAAAGCATCACCACACCACATCCCAAAATCACCTACCTTGCACTGCCAATTCGAATCCAACTTACAACTCACAATCTACAAACAGAGCCCATAATAAAGCATATCCCAGATCAAGAATCACTACAAAACAATCCACGCTAAAGAATGGAAATCTGACAGAACCATAGGGTAACACAGAACTTACCCCAAATTCGATCCACAACTTCAATCTTCACTGCCACCGTGAGCTACTGACTGCAACAAATCCCTCAAAATCAAAGTTGTAATATCAATTTATCATTGAAACTGAAAGAGTATATCAAGGCACACTGAACCAAAACACTAATGGCAAATATCCCTTCATCGCTTCACCGCAAGTTCTCACAGAATAGAGGATGAAACTACCCAATCTCACGGTGAGAAACACATAAGCCCTATTGCTACTTCTGTGAACACAATTCACAATCAATACTCACCTCACAACGCAGCCAACACTATACACCGGCACAATCCAACCACACTAATCCCGTCTTCCCCGATCTGCTTGCTCTTCTCAACAACTGCTGCCCCTCTCCACTCAACAATCGGAGCTAAAAGGGATAGAGATTTCAGATGAAAGTAGATCTCATTCGAGATCGAGGAAATGGATCACTGACCTACCTAACTCCGGCGACACCTTTGTTTACACCGCTTGTCGCGGCAAAGAACGCCACCGATCCGCCACGTGAAGAACCGCCGAGACTCCTAAGGAAAAGATCAGCCGATCTCCGACCGGCGACCAACCGAGCGGCGACGCCGCCAAGCTCTCTCACAAGGCGCATGAGCCGAGAGAACGACTACGAGCAGAGGCGCGGAGAAGAAGAAATGGGGATCGCGTTCGTTCGACGGCTTTTTAATACCATTCAACCGATTCGATTAAACCAGCCCAATCCCCTTGGATTCAGCTCAGCCGGTTCAACCCCTTAACCCAAGTCAAGCCCAATTTCAGCCCAGTAATTTGGGCCCAATGGACACAGCCCAACAGGTTTTAGCCCAGTTCAATTCAGCCCAAGCCCAATATCAACCCAAGCCTAATACCAGCCCAAGCCCAATTCAGCCCAATTTAATCCACTAATTAAACTCAATTAACCCACTAATTAAATCCAATTAATTAAAGGATTAATCCATATAAATAAAAAAAAAATCGTATTTTACAACTAGTCGCCCCCTCTAATGGTCACTGAATCCTCAACACATTGATGGATGTATGATGTATTTTCCACGCTTCAACTAAAAGATTTCAGTGATGCCAATTCGATTATTGTGTTAGTCATAATCATAATTGACAAAAAAAAAAAAAAATTATGTCAGCCACAATTCAAAGTTGTAAAAAAGAAAACTAATTTTTTAAAAACAAATTTCTTAACAATATAGCTGAGAAATTCTCTTATTTGGTGTATTTTATTTTAAAAATAAATCATTTTTCTCACCTCTCTATTTCACATATATACACAAACTCAAAAAGTAACCTGGATTTATACATTTATTTTTCATTTCATTTTTTAAAATAATCAAAATATTATCATTTTAAATAAATAAAAGTACAAAGTGAGATCTATCTAAATTTTTAAGTGATTTTTTTTATTATTAAAGTTATTTGTGCCGGAAATTGACTTATCGAACAATTATTTTCTCAAAACTCATATCTTCGTTCGTTACTCAAACTCGAATTCAATAAAAATACTAAAATCCAACCTAAATGAGTGGCCTGACCTGTCCAACTTAAATGCGAATACATGCGAAATTCACGAATTTAAGCAAACCGAACCCGGTTCGCATTCGATTGATAGAAACGCAAGTAAATTGATTGTTAGCATAATTAATGAATCAAAGTGTACCATGCACGGCGGACCCGAATCGATCGAACGAACCAATCGATTCCGGTTCAGGAGCCGGCTCGAGCGAGATAACCCTGCGACAGTGAGCTCGATTTGGTTGGTTGGGAAGCGCCCCCTCTGGATGAGGACAGAAGCGACCGTGCGATCTCGCGCTTCTTCTGCTCCGCTCCGCTCCGTCTCGTTGCAGATATCTGACTCTTCGAGCTTTCCGTTGAAACTGGAGCAAACATCGGAGGCGATGACGATGGCTCCTCTCCCTTCGATCGCTTCCTTACCAAGCTCAGCGCCCGCCAGAGGCAAGCTCTCTCGCTTCCTCTCCCTGCTTCCCCTAAACAAGGGTTTCTCCAGGGTCTTGGCCGCCTCCTCCCTCGCCACCGTTTCCCCCAACCCCAAAGACGACTCCTTCACCCTCCCCAACTGGAGGAACTCCGGGCACGGGACCGGAAGCAAGCAGCTCCGGCTCCACGACGCCTTTCTTCAACTTGAGAACATGGTCGCGGAGGGACAGAAGCCCAACACGGGTCATGCTACACAGCTCCTCTACGATATCTGCAAGTCCAACAAGATCCGGAAGGCCATTCGCGTCATGGAGTTGATGGTCGCCTCCGGAGCCACCCCTGACCCGTCGACCTACGCTTTCCTGGTGAACCATCTCTGCAGACGAGGCAATATTGGATACGCCATGCAATTGGTCGATAAAATGGAGGAGCTTGGGTTTCCGCCTTCCACCATCATCTACAACTCCCTTGTCCGGGGCCTTTGTATCCATGGAAGTTTGCAGCAAAGCTTGCAGCTTTTGGAGAAGCTGATGCACAAGGGGTTAGTTCCCAATGTGTTTACCTACACGTTTTTGTTAGAAGCGGCATACAAAGAAAAGGGGGTTGATGAGGCTGTTAGGCTACTTGATGAGATCGTCGCCAAGGGTGGGAAGCCTAATCTGGTCAGCTACAATGTTCTTCTTACTGGGTTTTGCAAGGAACGTAGGTTGGAGGAGGCAATGCATTTTTTCAGGAAGCTGCCATCCAAAGGTTTTAGGCCCAATGTTGTAAGCTACAACATTCTATTGAGGAGCTTGTGTTATGAAGGCCGATGGGATGAGGCCGAGGAACTCTTAGCTGAGATGGCCGATAAAAAATGTGATCCCAGCATTATTACATATAATATCCTAATAGGTTCACTTGCCAATCATGGTAGAACAGAACAAGCCCTCGTCATCTTGGAGGAGATGATGAACAATGGATTTAAGCCTGTAGCTGCGAGCTTTAACCCCATAATTGCACAATTCTGCAGGGAGGGAAGATTGGACATGGTTCTCAAATACTTGGATATCATGATGCATAAGCATTGCCCTCCTAATGAAGGGACTTGTAATGCGATTGCTGTTCTGTGTGAAGAAGGCAAGGTGGAAGATGCATTCTCCATATTACAAAGCTTGAGTAAGAAGCAGAATATCTCAACAAATGAGTTCTTCAAAAATGTGATATCATTCTTGTGTAAGAAAGGCAACACCTTTGCAGCTTTCCGGTTGTTGCATGAAATTACAAAACATGGATTCACTCCTGATTCTTTCACCAATTCCTCGCTGATTAGAGGCCTTTGCTTGGAAGGTATGTTAGATGAAGCTATTGAGCTCTTTGAAGTAATGGAGGAACATGACCACATACCCAGTATAGACAACTATAACGCACTTATCCTCGGACTGTGCAAGGCTCAGCGAACAGATCTGTCATTTGAAATATATGAGTCAATGATCGAGAAGGGTTATTTACCTAATGAAATGACATATACCATTATAGTTGAAGGAATTGCTCGTGAGGATGAATTAGATTTGGCTGCAGAGGTATTGAGAGAGTTGCACTCTAGAGACATCCTGAGCCAAAGTACAATCGAGCGAATTGCAATGCGATATGACTTGGATTAACTTCTAGTAGACTGCCAGTGTCTCTTTAAAAAGTTCATGATTTGGACTTGAGATACATTTCAAAATTTTGGACTAGAAGAAATGTAATGAATGACTTACTGGTTTCCACTATCAGCAGAGTGTGCGATTCAGAATACTTGCATTTTGGGTTGTGAGAAATTGTGTTTTTCTCTTCACACTGATGATGCTCTTACAAGTGCTACTTTGGTTAAAATTGGTGACTCACCTGTTCTGAATTTCTCCAGAACTAGTAAAAAGCAGTGTCTTGGTCACTGGTTGACTTCATGCTGTCCCTAGTTCTCCTATCATTGATAGTTGGTGCTGTTTCATGGTTTTGACGTAAAACCAAATAGAAAGTGTTGTGCAGATCGCATGAGGTAACTTTTTCCCTCTGAAACAAGGTTCAAGTGTCCTAGTCACAGTTACTCGCAGTCAATTTGGTTCATTTAGTCTTCTTGATATCACTTACCTTTTACTACTATAGCCACTTGTTATTTTACCAGAGGAACTACTAAACCATACACACTTCTATATTTACTGATGTTACATCTCGCTTTTTCCATCATGGTTAACCTGTATTTGTCCCTACTATTAGTGATCGATCATAGGAATCTTCTCTCTCCATTAAGCACCACATTCAGTTGTATCAATCTCATGTCACCTATGCATGATGATTTATTCTTGCAAAAAATGGCTAATATTTAAGTCCATATGTTTAGACAATTTGACACTGTTTATACAGACCTAACGCTGGATGTTCAACAAATTTAATCTCTTTGCCCGTTCAATTCTCAATAATCAGCATTTAAGATAAGCATATCTTTTTGCTCTTCACTTCTTTTAGAATGGGAATTTCCAGGAGTGTTATTTCTTGTCATGCAGTTGGCATTGTGACACAGAATTTGCTACAATTTGTAACATGAAGATCACGATTACTTTACAGGTTTAAACAGGCACTTCAATTCTTATCTGCACTTCTCGCCAATATGGAGATGACCAACATGAGAGTTGAGAGTATTTGTGGATGACAGTCATGAATACCAACAATCTCATTATCTCAACCAGCGAAAAGCAACGGGCCCAAAGTATCACGAGTTGGAGATTTCAAGTTGAGCTCATGGATTTTGGCTTGTATTTACGTTAAACTGAATCTGAATACTGACTAGAGAAATTTGAAACATTGTTTTACACTTGGTGTTCCTCAAGTTTATCTGCAACCACACTAAACCATGCACCAATGCCGTCCCTCTCAGTCCACGTAGAACTTGCATGAATGACCATCTACAGAAGGGCATCTAGATTGCATTGGCAAAGGGGTGGATAAAAAAAGGTTCCCTGAAGTTGCTCTTGACCCTTCGAGTTGAGAAAAGCCGTGCCTTAATAACAGTAACAGGGATCCAAAGAGATGCTATGCGAACCTGAGCAGTGAGCAGACTCGACTCGAGGAGAATTGTTAACCGAAAGGAGGTCAAGAGGAACGTTCAATTGTTAATTTTTCTTTTTTCCAAGGTTGATTAATTATGTGATATGATTGAAGTCGCTCATCTCCTAATTCATCCTTAAATATGGGTCCCTCACGTCACTCGTCGATGATAACTAATCTTGTTCATTCGATCTCAATTATTTATAGATTTGATCTTTATCGAGCTCTTATTTAATTCGATGACTTTGAGCAGACGTGTTAATTATATTATTAGTTTTTATACTCGAGTTCATCGCGAAGCGTTTCGATTGGAATAAAAAAGATAGCCTCGGTCCGTCTCTAAAGCTAGATATGCTAAGATTTCGATCGAGTTCATCGACCAATAAAGAAGCCTTATCGTTGACTGGAGGAAAAACAAGAGACAATTAGATTCTGTTTGACTTAACGTTGGCCGCACACACTCATGACTCATGCTCCGGCCTGTATATGGTACGTAAAAATGCCGAGGACATTCCCGCCTGCTCCATGCGTCGCGGAGGCACGAGAGCGTGCGTGGATCGCCCCCCGATCCACGTGGAGATCGTGCGCCGCCACCGCCCTCCATGAGCCAAGCCCGAACCCGGAGGGTCCCACGCGCCACGCGGGACCAACTTGTGGAGGAGAGCTTCCCAGGTTACCATGCCGGCGTCGACAGGAGGCCTCCGGATCAAACCGGCGGGGCCGCGCGAACCTTCCGTAAAGCGACCAAAAAGCTTGGTCACCTGATGCAAAATGATGCCAGAACGATCGTTGCATGCACTGGCGCTCCTCCTCGCCTTCTATAAATAACTGTGTCGATGCTGCTTCTCTCTTCACAACGGAAGCTCGATCGAGGAGAGCAGCGCAAGCTTCAAGCTAGTAAGCTCGACGGTTGAATCAATACACCGGTTGCAATGGTTGTCGTCACTGGCGAGGAGCACCGGTTGCTCGTCGATGGCTCAGTCGTCGTCGAGGTGGTGAGTTATGATAGTAGCGTGGTTGATGGAGAGAAAAGTGACGGCGATGATGATGACGACGATGACAATGACGTGGCGCCGGCGGCTTGAGGAGCTCTATCTATATATATATATATGGAGAAGGAGATAGAGGGGTAGCTTCAAATCATATATCAGTACGCTACTGTCGTACAGGTAGTCGACATTAATGTAGTATATATATATATATATATAACTATAGTAGATCAGTGTCAACGCAGTGTAATACTTAATTAGTAAGTTTTAATTAATTATTATATGCTCTGAGTAATATCGAAGAGAAACAGCTAATGCAAAGAAATATGCAAATTTTTATAAAAAGTTTTAGATGGATAAAAAATTACGGAGAGAAAAAAAAAATCACTATATTATAATTAGTACAGTAAGAACATTGTGCTATATCACGATGATATCGAAATAAACGATGAATTCTAAATCGATCGAAGTTTTGTTCGAATTTTTAATTAATTACAGTACTGATTCAAATAAATAATGTTATGGGGTGATTAATTATATTGGACTGTGATGGAAGAATTGAATTAGGCTGAATTATTCAAGAGTACATAAAATTAATGATAAAATTTTTGCATAGAAAAATCTTTTACAATAATAGAAAGTAAAGATAATATATAAATCATGAAAATCAGTATAAATGTTTATCAGAATCAATTTATCCATCTTTTTTTAGCTGAAAAACTTATATATATATAAAATTTTTTTACTGTTAATCTATATTGTCTGGTTAAAAAAATAAAATTATAGGTATTTTTGTTAGTAATTTATTCATTTATTGTAGTTATAACTCTTGCGTACGTCTAAGCTTCTTTCTCACTTTCTAGTTGATTAGAAAATTCTATTTTTTTTTAAAAACTTAAATTGATTGAAATTTAATCCTATTTGTTTAAAAATTACCATTGATCAATAAATATAAATACTAAATTCCACGTAAAACAGACCCAATATACTACCTCCACATGTCTAGCTTAATTATATTATACACATGTACATCACTTCTTAATTGAACCGAAATGCCTAAAAAATATTTCACTCAAGGATTAAGAAGATCATGAGCTCATTATATCATTAGTGTCCACTATTCTTCAACATGTCAACTATATTTTATTAGTATGAATCTTTAGTTATTGTAGCTCATGATCACTTATTATCAATTTGAATATTAGGAGGTAGCAAACGAGAAGATTTTCTCATGACTAATTAAAATGTTTTTCTCTATAATCTCGTGCATTGACATTTGTCTTGCACTCACAAATAATAGATAAAACAATTTTAAACATAAGAAATACATATATAAATCTACAAGGTACAACATATATATGCAATGAAACATATAAAGTATATTCACACATTTACGATTCAATCATCTTAATTAAACGAATAAAATTTTCTTCATGATAATGTTCAAACAGAATATTGTTATATATCTATACTTAAGCACCTTCATTATATGAATAAAACCTTACAAAATCATTTTATTCAAACTCCTTTATTATCATACTTCTTTTTTTTTAAAAATTACTATATATTATCACGATCAAATTTAAAAAAAAAAAAAAGACTAAATACATGTGATTCACAGAAATAAATATTTTATTTTTATAAATTTTCATTAAGTAAATGTTTAACATAATTATATTGGAACTTCTCAAAAACTAAAATGGGCCATCCTTATTGGGCCGACTAGGTCCTCCATTTCATCCCAGTTCAGCATATCTTTCCATTCAAATCATTTAGTCTGTGATTTTGACAGATAATTCTGAATTCATTTCATGAATTTAAATTCAGATTAATCTTTAAAAAAAAGAAATAGATCGGCTAACAGTTTATTATTTGGTGGTGAAACCAAAGATTTGTGAATCTTTTTTCATTCAAAATTTCACCATTTTGTCAGACCATAAGTAAGAAGTAAAAAATTTATCTTTTTTATATCATTAGTGATCAGATGACAGAAGTCGCCTTGAGTGCATTTAATTTGCATCCCAATTTTCTCTTTTGCTGTGGCTGCAATGTCGACAGGATCTTGTGATACTTTTGTCATGTAGTATCACTGTGGAAAATATACCCGTCATAGTATAAATGTGCAATGACTCCTCTGGTCCTTTATTTCTACATTTTCTTTGTATAACAAAAGATGTGTGTGTATAGCATAACAGATATATGTAAAGGAATTTGATTGCAATAGAATTGTCCAACGCCGTTGATGTGGGGACAAAGGCGGCCTGAAAAAGTTAACTAGTTGGCTAAGTCAGGTCAACGGGAGAATCGGGATGTAGTTTCTAGATAGACCTAATTCAAAGGAGATCCAGATCAGCCTAAACTCTCGCAGGGACATATAATGTCTCAGCTTAGTGGTCCAATGCTTGACCTTGGCAGAGTATCTCTCCGTCGGATGTTTCGGCAGAGTCTCTCTCTGTCAGATACCTCGACATACTATTTCTCCATCGGATGCCTCAGCATGCTATCTCTCTATCAGATGCCTCGGCATGATATGACAGTTCTGGTTTACCTCGTTGACACATGTTAAGTATATCTGTGCGGTCTTTGAGGAGGCATGTCTTGTCATGCCTATCGTGTTAATGGTCTTATTGTACACTACATGATTATGACTGGGCATTTATGGAGTTGTACCTCCCATGTGTCATAGCATTAATGGAGGTATGACCGTCGTTATTCTTTCTTAATCATCACGCCGTTGTCAGGAGGCATGACTATCATTTTCTATATAAAGATAACAAAAGGAGAAAGAAAGAGGGAGATTTTTTCTGGACCACTCTTTCTTCACAATACTAGTTCGCGACACTTCTCCACTTTTTCTAAACTTTCCTGACTTGAGCGTCGGAGCGGTGATGTGGAGGCATCCCTCGGTGTCTCCTTCTCATGCTCTTGTGAGTTTTTCCCTTGCAGGAGCAGCGCATCTCCCTTTCCCAAAGATTCTGTCTAGCTCAACCCTAGAAGGTCCACTTGCCTGTAGAGAGTTCAGTCTTATCTCAGTTCTCCGCTCCTAGCCCTAACATACATCTTTTTTTTTATTGGAAAAAAATATGAAAGTCACATTAATGACCCCTCCGGCTGCCCCTACCGATGGAAAAGGTAAATCAAGAACTCAGTTGACAAATGTAAAGGAAGAGATCAGTCGATAGTTCAAAACGATTAACTCTCCAGAAATTGATATCTGTCCATTTAAAAGTTACCGATTTTGTATTTACTAATTGGGCTAGCCCTATTTTATTTTATTTTTATTTTTTTTGGAAGATCTTGCAGCAAAAGGAGAGAGATTTTTCATAGAATGCATAGTTGCAGGGATAATTTGAGAGTCTCATAGTTGTGTCCGGAGGGACCTGTAATTGGAGACTGCAGATGAAGAGTAGAGATGTTCTGTAGTTCTTGCTAACTGTAGGTACTCCATTTTCCATCCATCATCTAGAGGTTCTTCTTCAGCTACTACAGGAAAGATAATAGAGCTTCCATTGTTTTTATAACAGCGTGATGAATTAACATAGAAAGCAAAGAGATCTATGATAGTGCTCAACTATATAGGAACACATCATATTTATAGATATGGTCAGATCTCCCTCATTAATAACCGATCAAAACTAATGGATTCTTTATATTAATCCCACATTTTAAAAATCGAGATCTGCAAATTACCTATTAGATTATTTAATTGAATTCGAACAAATATGGTAGAATCGGATATACTACGATAATAACACAGTTCCCTCAACAGAGAAATATGATCTTCAAACATGTTTGACAGCTTTTTGTATCATTCAGTAGTTTCGAAACAGAAATAAAAAGGAAATGCTGCTTCAATTACATTTGTGTGTTCAATTTTTTTTTCTTTTCAAAAAGAAGCTCCGCAATTCCAAAACCAGACATATGAACTTGAAAGTTGAAATCTGGAATCATAAAATCTTCTGTTAGTTCTATTGTCTGACTAATATCTTATTGATTCATCATATTTTCCGTCGATCGGTTCTTTTCTCTGTCATCTTCTGTTTCTTCTTTCTTTGATCTGTAACTTGTGCTGTATCCCGCAGGACATTGAAATGCAAGTCCCTGACCTGAAGAACAAGCTTTATACATGGAAGACAAGAATCGAAGTCAGAACACTCGAGCCAAGGCCTGAATCATGAAACAGTAATTTGCACACTTTTAGACTGGCACATGGAACCTTTGTGCATCCAGCCAGCTTCATTGGTACTTGAAACCTGGCAAAAATTCCAACCATTCAAGTGAACAGGAGCCACTGCCACATATCCCCTGCTATCTTCTCCACCTTAATTTTGTCATCTCTAGGGGATAAGTGGGAGAGAGGGAAGGTGGTGAATCTTTTTCCTGGTCTAAAATACTCGATGGTGATTAGTTAAAGTTAAATTGAAGACGGGAATATGAGAACTGAAACTACGTTTTGGTGAAGAAACTCCAGTCTTTCATTCCATATGGATAGTCACATATATTACAAAAGGGTGTAATTTGTTCTAGATATCTTTTACACTTGAGTTTCAGATGATTATATAACAACAGCAAGAGATGGAGTTTATCTGCACCTTTCAACTATATACGTCGACTGAAGGTTGCGAGGTAAATCTCATTTGGATCATTAGCTAAGATTAATTCATATGCCACTCGATCAACATACACTAGCGTTTCAGAAAGATGAAAGTTTTGTGGCCGAGAGGGTCTGCATGAACTTCCATCAATCACAGATCAGTCACAAGAACGCCACTTGTGTCATTGATGTAGAACCAAAAAAAGGAAAATGATGACTGTTCTTGGCTGGGAAAATTACAAAGTCTCTCGAAAGAATAATACGAACATAGATGAGAGGGTCAACTTTGTGCTGCGTCTGCACTCAGACACTATATACCTTGCCCAGTATGATTTTTTTTTTTCCAATCTATTTCTTTCTAAAAAAATATATTTTCTTTATAATTTCAACACGAGTTTTTTTAACTGGAAGTTCTTCATCCGGAAAAGACAACAAGCATGCCAGGTTAAGCTTAATTAACGTTGTATATCTAACGACATTAAAAGAAAAAAGAAAAACAAGACACGAGTGATTAATCTACTCGAGTAACATGACTGAAATAAGATTCTATAG
The DNA here is from genome assembly GCA_025175895.1 of Wurfbainia villosa. Lineage (NCBI taxonomy): Eukaryota > Viridiplantae > Streptophyta > Magnoliopsida > Zingiberales > Zingiberaceae > Wurfbainia > Wurfbainia villosa. Next base: position 24,452,754 of record CM045991.1, on the reverse strand, counting down.
ATTGAAACTATGCAGATTTTATACTCGTGTTGGATTTTGGGCGATGACAGTTCGAGTCGAAGCGCAGCATTTGAGATACCAAGCAAGGACAAAAAGTACATATATAGCCAGAGATTTTATAACAAGAGAAGATAATAATACGTAAAAAAAAAAGCAGGTAGCATCATAAATGGCATATTGTGATTGATTACGATGTCATGCGTCCTACTCTTTGTCAATTTCCGAATCCGGCCGTAGTTAAAATTTAACAGGGCCGAGTCAAATATGTGACACACCCTCTTTCAGCTCCTCTTCCTCAATCCTCATGGCCCCAAGTGCGCAGGAAGAGCAAATTCTGTTCCATTCCCAAGCATAATCGAGCCTTTACTTTAAAGCTTGGTGAAGAATCCATATCGAGGTCGGTTTCTTTCTCCTCCTTTGTTGCCATGGTTGTTAATTGTTCAGATTTTTCTCCTTCAGAAGCCTTTTTTTTTTTCCTTTCTTTTCTTTTTGCCTCTCCTGATAATTGTCGATTCCTTCCGAGTTTATAGATTTTGATCAGTCGAGCTGTCTCAGGTGGCTTCGGCGCCATGTCTTCGTACTTGGAAAAGAAATATTAGAGTTGCTGCTGCTTCAACTTTCCCTGTTTTGTTTCTGTTATAAAATGTTGTAGTTTGACTTTTGATGGTCTACTAGGTTTTCTTGATGTTGTCAATTCCTTCCCGTTGTCGTTCTGCTTCTTATTAACTTGGGACACAAGCTCTTCTAGGATTGAATGTTTTCATTTCTTAATTCAGCGTGCTATTAGATTTCACTACTGCAATCATTTGTTTTTGTTCCATGCTTTCTCGAGCAAAAATTTAGGATCTTTTCCTTCTCTTTATGCTAATTGACGACTTTGGTTTCTCATACCTGTCGATTAATTTTATTTTTTGCAGTATACTTTGGTCACTCAGGAGATTTGTGATTTTCCCCTTTTTGCCTGTTCGATTTTAGGTTAAAGAAACCTGAGGTATGGCCTCTTTGGAACCCTAATCATTTTGGTGTTCTTCATTTATTTTGGTTATTGGTTTTCAGTTCGGTGGAGAAGTTAATAGGCAAGCAATGAACCAATATGTTCCTGATTGGACCATGGAAGATGACACTGGTTGTTTGACAGATCTTCTTCCCATGTCAAGTCAAAAGAAACCAATGGGGTCAGACTCTCCTCTCTCAATTCGCTACCCTAATTGTCAAATTCAGGTTTTGGTCCATGGATTTTCAGTCCGATGTTCTTCCATTCTTGCAGGCCGGAGAATGAGCTCGTTGAGTTGCTGTGGAGAAATGGGCATGTCGTCATGCACAGCCAAACACACCGAAGAACCCATGCCCACAGTGAATTCAAACAGCCTCAGAAACACGAGCAGTCCCTCGGCAACTCCAGCAACTTGATCCAAGAACCTGAATCTGCGTCGTGGTTCCAGTACCCCTTTGACGACCCGTTCGAAAAGGAATTCTGCTCCGAGTTCTTCCCTGAAATCGTGACGACCGATGAAACCGATAAAATAAGCAAGGACTTGATCGAGGAGGAACACAGGTTCCTGAAATTCGGTTCCACCAATGACAGCGACAATGATTTTGCAGCATCGGATGCTAAGCAGCAGCCCACCCCCAGCTCGCAAGAACATGCCATGCCCCCTCCGAGGTCACTTTGTTTGGGCTCTACGCCTCAGTCTTCTTGCTTAGATAACGCAAGCCTTCCAAACTTTCATCAGTTGTCGAAGATGAAGGCCGATATAGGATCCTCAAGCTGTCAATTGGAGCACAAAGGATCGGGAAGCAACTTCAAAGCAGGCGAGTCCTCGATGATGACTGTTGGATCAAGCAACTGCGGAAGCAATCAAGTCCGAGCCCAGACCGATCCGAGGAACACTTTAAGCAATGATGCAGTTGGCATTGTGGCAGGACTTAAAGAGGACACTGGAATGAGGTTGTCATCAGATAGACTTCACTCGAAGCCGCATGAGGCTGCTCTAACATCATCATCAGGTGGTTCCGGCTGTAGTTTTGGAAGAGCACAGAAAAACGTGAGTAACCAAAGCCACAAGAGGAAGGCAAGGGAGGTGGAAGATTCTGTGTGTCAAAGTGAGGTAACTTATTAATAAGGGAAATAGCTGCAGTTCTTTTGATTGTTTTATTTTTCCTTCTTCTTCTTCTTCTTCTTCTTCACTTTTTTTTTTATTGTTTAATGGAGTTGGATGTTGTTGAAGCTCGTAAAACTTGCAGGACGCTGAGTATGAATCGATCGAGGAAAAGAAGCCAACTCAAAGACCGATGGCTAAACGCAGAAGTCGTGCTGCAGAAGTCCACAATCTCTCAGAGAGGGTAAGAAGCTTTGCTCGAGCATGCTGATTCATATTAATGTCCTTTTAAAGTCGTTGAATCGTGTAGAGAAGAAGAGACAGGATCAATGAAAAAATGAAGGCCCTGCAGGAGCTCATACCTCATTGCAATAAGGTGAATATCCAATTCTCCTCCATTTTCCAGCATATATATATATATATATATATATATATCAAATAGATTGGTGGGACGAGATCGCTGGTGTTTCCAATATATATTTCATGACAAAGCTTCACCGTTCTAATTCATAATTTCAGACAGATAAAGCTTCGATGCTAGACGAAGCGATCGAATACCTGAAGTCGCTTCAACTGCAAGTTCAGGTTTGATCGATATCCTTTTGCACGCTTTGTTCGACGTGATCACTTTCAATTGGTGCCGATCTAGCATTGATTAGCCATGTATCAGATGGTGTGGATGGGGAGCGGCATGGCATCGATGATGTTTCCCGGCGTTCAACAATACATTTCAGGCATCGGAATGGGAATGGGAATGGGTCACGCTCCCATGCCGACGCTTCCTACTGCAGTCCAATTGCCAAGAGTTCCATTAGTCAATCAAACAGTACACCCAGCAGCTTCCAGCGCAAACCAGACCTCGATATTTCCTTCCCCAGCCATGGGTGCAGTGAACTTTCCCAACCAGATGCAGAACATTCATCTTCCTGAATCGTATGCCAGATATCTTAGCATGCATATGATGCCGCCGCCGCCTCAGGTCTGTAGCTTGACTCATGAACTCTGAAATTATCGGTCGGTCAGCGCGGCTATCGCTCGAAGATGAACCGATGTGTCTGTCTGTATTCCAGGCGACGAACTATTGTACATATGGATCTCCCTTGGTGCAGTTGAACAAATCAGCAGCCGCAGCTAATAGCAGTTCGCCGGCCAGTGCTGGAGGAGCTCCAGCTGGTGCAAGTATAGGGAACAACAGATCTGGTAAGTTCGAAGCAAGCACTTGGCTCGTATATCAGTCTTGTGATGAAAGATGATATCCATCTCGTAAAAAATTTCGTATAGGTTGATGGCCAAACTTCTCATCAGGAGCCGGAAGAAAGGAAGTTGCTGATACCGAGTGTCTTCTGAAACCAGCAGCATTTGTTATGTACAAACCATGAAAGATGAGAAGTTCAATTCTCTAGTTGAACTAGAAAACTCAAGAAAATATAATGGCACTTGTTATTCTATTGTGTAGAAGATCCATTTCATACATATATTTTATATATATATTTACCATGACATAATGATCAATCACAATGCGACCATATATGTCTCTGTGCATCTTTCTTCCCGAAACATTCTCTCCGAACACAACGAATGTTGCCTGCTATCTGCAGCTCGACCACAATCCATAGACAGAAAAAGGAAAACTCAAGAAATCCAACGAGATAAAGGGGGCAGATCAAAAAGGAGAAAGCATGATGCTCATGAGATCGCGAAGTATGGAATTGGATGTGTATGCTTATCGTCCAGCTAAACCTATTGTTTTCGCAAGGAATAGGATGACTTTAGGGACCACTATTTTTCTGGTGCATTTTTCTCAAAGTACTCATTTATGTTGAGTGGTGAGTTCCACCAGCAGCAGTCTGAAGATGCCCTGGTTCATGTTCGTGAGAAGATAGTGGCACAAGCTGCCTCTTTCTGGGGCATCTCTACTCCCACCCACCCATGGCAGAGACAGAATTATGCTGGCTTGGAGTTGGAGCCACTGAGGAGAGGGACACATATTTACGTCTTTAAGAATGTTATCATCTCTGCGAAACCATTTCCTAGGATCAACATGAAACAGGTGTGATCTTACCTTTTTTGCCTTATCAGAAGCTGGATCTGTCCGCTGTCCAGTGACCAACTTGCAAGATGAAATCAGTATCTGCATTTTTGGTGCAGCACATTCAATATTTTACATTATCTGTGATATGTGAAAATGTTCGACGAGAAAGCCTGCTAATTAAACTCACTTAATGGATCAATCAACGAGTATGGGGAGATGATTGAGAGAATGTTTTGGAGGTCCCACTGGGAATCACCACCGTCGTATGCTTTAAGCTAAATCAGTGCACCCAATCAATCCACAAATGGGGCAGTGGACAGCTCCTTTCCTCTTGTTTTTTCTTCTCTCTTTTACTTGACGTTGCAAGCTTATTGCAGATGCCTTCTCCCTGGACAAAACTTGCCCAAAGTTAAATGTTTTGGCCACATACCTCGAGCTACCACACCATCCACGATTTGTTGAATTCAGTGCTCGAATTGGCCTTCTAATTTGAGTGTTGCTTCACCTCTCCTGTAGCTGCCTCTAGCTTTAGTCATCTGCATGGAACGGGGAAGGGGGGATTAAAATATAATTATAACGACGCGGCAAACCTTCGTTGCCTCAGGCCTTTACTTAATCCTATGATTAGATTCTTCTGGGATTAAAATAACACAGGTGATTGTATAATAGTGCATGCACGATTAGCTCCCATTATCTTATTAAACCTGCAGTGATTAGAGTCGCTGTCAGTCGACATCCCTGAAGATTGGGATTGGATCCAATTCTTCAACAGACTTAGGAGTTCGAGGAGTACAATCTCCATTAGTGGTTCATCTTTCTCGCCATCAGAGCCGACACGAAGGGGCCACATTCCATTACAGTTTTATCCTGTCTCGGAGATGATTAACCATCACCTCTATCCTCGCATATAAAACAAGCAGATTCGTCCCATGATCATGACAGGCAAATTTTTAAAAGGTATACAACTTGCATTTCAAATTGAAGTCGTTTACAGAATAATAATAATAATAATAATTGTTATTGTAGAGTATTAAGTGTGTTATTTAAAAAGGCATGCATCTACTGCGGATGAAAATTTCATTGCATTTAGTGTCTCACAAAAAAAAGAAAAGAAAAGGGAATATAAAACCTTTTGTTGGGTCTCAAGTCAGACCGAGGCAGATCTTGAGCTGCTCTGGGACTTGAGATTGTGCCTCTCATGCAGAGACAAATTGGATATCATTCTTTGTGTTGTGGCTTCCGGAGCAGAGTGGAGCAAGGTGTCATGCATGGCGTCGCACAGCTGGTCATGAGTGGCATATGGACCAAGTGCCTAGAACAATTAATTGAATCATAATTCAATAATTACACTGAGCAGATAATTTTGCAAGATGAAGCGAAACAGTATGCCTTGCTGAAACCTGAAGATGCAGATGCAGAACATGCATGCCGATTAAAACTATAACACTTATATTTTTATATTTTAGTTTTTTCTTTTTAAGAAAAAAGGAAGACTTTTTCCTTCTTTTCTTTTTCATTGTTGTTCAGCTAATTGCTCTCCTATATTTTAGCATCTCCAATACTACAAATGTGTATGGTCCCTCTGGCACATCATAGTGCAAGATAAAAGTTGAAAGTCACCATCAATCTAAAACAACAAAAACAAATATCAAAGGTCAAAAGTAATATCATTCAGAAGTATGTTGTATTCTGACCAGGCAATAACAGACACAATTTTATCTTGCGAGATTGGAACAAAAATTATTTGTTTGAGTGTTTTTCCCCCCTAATCTGACTAAAGTTATGTCATGGATCTAAAACAGAGCTGAGGCAAGCCAACCATGGCCCAGAAAACTATGCTGCATTGATTCATCTTAATAGTGACATACAGACAATTGCATGCCCAATCATCACGCATCAGATAACACCCGCACCGATGAAGCACCAAAGCTAATTGTAGTTTATGTTTAGCACCATTCATTCATACGACGACAATTTATTTCATAAAATTACTAAATGAGCTTAAGCTATTACATAAAATGGACTTTTTATTTCTCCTCTCAAATAAAGGGAGAAAATAAATATTTATACGCATTCTTTGCTGATATGAACAGAACTCTATAAAGATATGGTATACATTATATATCTAGATTTTTTTTAATAAATATTTTTATGACGAGATAATCCTAAAGGCTCTTCTAATTTGCTAATTAAGTTAAAGAATACATTAAGAATCTTTTTTGACCTAAAAAATTTATAGATTGTGACCTAATGCAGCAGAACGAACTCAAATAAAGTACAGTCATGCATGGGACCTAGAGCAGTTCTAAATTAAGAGAGAAGCATGAGTTAAAACCTGAGAGAAGTTGCTTAGATCTTTGTTGGCAGATTCCCTGTTGAGCTGAGCTTGTCCAAATGCATCTCCATCTCTGAAAGCCAGGGCTATAACATATTCACTTGGAACTATTAGAAAAGGAGATTAGACGGATAAAAAAGCAGTGGAAAAAAAACAAGAAGATGATAATAGAGTAGCAGAGTAGGTAAATAACTAACTAAAATAGATAAATAGATAAGAGGTGTCATAACAAGTGGATGCCCATCCAGGGTAGACGTTCGGATTTGAGAAAAATGGAGTCAAGTGAATTAATTCAGCAGAAAACAGATTGGTATACATGTAACTAATTAAAAGTTAAGACAAAATAATATATGGCAGGATCCCTGCAGCGTCAGTGAAAGAGAGAGCAGGGTGAAATGGAAATTAATGGGATGGTAGATCCTATAGAGGTAAAAGTGAAACAAAACACCCCACACCTTGATAAAATAAAATAATAACTAAAAGCGGAGACTGTAATTTTCCCATTAGCTATTCATTGATGCATGCAGATGGAAAATCGAAGATATAAGATTTTAATATGCTTGGCCATTTGGATAATATAAAAGAAAAGAAAGGTTTCTTGGTGGGTAACAGTGAAATTCAACATTCATGCATGTGTCTGCATCAGTACTAAGAGAAATTGTTATTTTGAAGGATGTTTGTTATTGGGACTTTTTTATAAGCGATAACATGAATAGTGGGAAAGAACCAAACAGATAGATCATGTACATAGGATAATAGAATCTTTAAAAAATATATATATAGAATCAATCATTGGTATAAAATATGAAGAATTGAATAGTATTTGATTATAAACGAATTGATGAGGGCAGTTAGTTAATAGAATGACATTTGAAGTGATTTAAGTGTTTTTATTTTCTCAGTTTACCAGTACATCGAGGGTCATGAACAATAGTTCAAGTAGAAACTCATTTTATCGTATCTACTATTATCTCTAATAAGAAAATTACGTGTACTCATAATCCATGCAAACTCCTTTCTTAAAAGAAAAAATTGAAACTCATTTGCAAACCATCAATTGTAAATAAACAATAATCAAATAAACAGTATTTCAATAAAACCAACAAAAGTAGAGTTGAATAGAATTCAGTAGCATTTCGTCTAACCTTTTTTTTTTTTTTAAATCTATCACTAGTGGACTGAGTGGCAATCCAGCTTGGTAACAGGTGGCATGGTTACCCTCGCATGCTGATTCAATGGTGTATTTTGGAAGCTGCAACTTTGAATTCCATCGGTAACTTAAATGAAGAAAACAGGTAGCAGCATTGTATTCCAGGCCAGCCAAATGCACAACTTGATTGTTGGTGAACTAACAACGAAATTGCTTACTTGTAGAATAGAATAGTAGTAGCAATTCCTGTGATCCAACATACATTTATTCCAGTCAAAGTTTACAACTTTGCCACTTCATCGACTGGCATTGTTCTTGACGACCAGACATGTTCTGGGCTTGAGATGGAAACTAATACAAGAATTCACCATGTAATGATAAAAATAATACTGCAATATAGTAACTTGGTGAACATCAAGAGACTTGGAGGAGGGAACATACAGCTCAAAATCATGGTGGCGCAGATGCAGTTTAATTGTCTACCAATATATAGCTGGAAATTGCCCCCAGGGCAACGACATGGTGGTTACAAGCGGAGCGCTCCTCTGAAATGGCCTGGGGTCGATTCCGCCCTGGCAGCGCGCGCTGGGCGAGTGGCGGTGCACGATGCCCCCTCGTCCCAGCGTGGTCGGCCCATCAGGCGGCCCATGGGCCCTCTCGCGATAGGCCACCCGTCACCCTAATTTACCCACGTCGACCGGTGGAGACTCTCGTTGAAGGCTGTGGGGCAGGGCCAGTCGGCCCTGAGGATTAGTGGGCGTAAGCCCGACACCTCAGGTTAATCAAAAAAAAAAAAAAAAATATATATATATATATATATATATAGCTGGAAATTGAAGTCTCATATTATCCATCTGTTTCATATATCAAAGTAAAATAAGAAAAAACTTGGACATAAAACCCACTGAAAATATTTGTAGTAACAGAACATCGTGACAAAGTATAAGTGGAAAATTTTATTGGAAAACAAATTCACAAATTTTAAGACTATCATACTTTATTTAAATTTCTTGAGGAGAAAATGGTTTTTAAGTCTACAATCAAGCTCCAGCGATAAAACTACAGACCACAGCTAATGTAAACAATTCACCGACGTAGCAGATGAGACAGGAAAATGGCCCTAACTTTTGGGCCCAAGCATTGTTGCATGTGCACAAGAGCAATATAGAATCTCTAAGGAAACTAGATTTGCACGCAACCAAACAAGAGCTCGATAAGAAAATGAGAAACCTATTCGTGATGAAAAATTACAATAAATTCTTTAGGAATTAAAAAACTCAGTAATGCATCTCGCAGCAACTAACCCTACATGGACATCTGATGGAAAATATAAACCATAATTGTGCAGGAACACGAGTAACTATTTGACCAACAACTTCAAGATGTCTGAAACAATAAAGCATTCAGAAATATCAAGAGAAGCAATAACTGAAATGAAACATTAATACTTAGGATTTAGAAGCAAATGTAGACTAAATAACGTGCAACATTTCTTGTTAATGAATACAACTTCATTAACACAAAGTTTACAGAAAAACAAAATAGAGCTGCCAAGATAAGTAAGTTATTTGACAATGATTAGGGGAAAAAATGAATGACGTCAGAAACTCAGTACGACCACAATATGAGCCAATTATAATCACTCATCGGGACTCTGTTGTCCCACTACAACCCTCCAAGATCTTGGATCCTACATCTAACATTGGCATCCCTATTGCTACATGAATGACACTCAGAAAGATATCATCTGATACAAGAAAAGACAACATTGCACTCCAATTATACACGGAAACTAGTCATCTTCCTTTATGGAAATTATTGGTGGAAGGAAATAGTTGTTTACTGTTGAAAAATCTCCAAATGTTCTAGTGACGAATTTAAAGCTTGACGGATGGCAAAAAGGTATGCAACTATACATGATGCAAAATAAAAATCTTATTTTTCTTAATTGCATAATGTACTTAATCCTGAAAATCTTAAAGAAAATAGCTTTGAGAATGTCTACATCCAAAAGTGTCATAAGATAGCCTTTACAAAACCTAAGGCTACTTGACGCCTACTTCATAATTGAAATTCGAACTAATTTTTCTCTCTCTCTTAGCCAATTAAGACTGTTCATCCTCCAGACTCGAGTTGAATTGACTTATGCATGGTTACTTCGAGACAACTCAGAGCGACTAGAGGAATTCTCACAAAACCTTATCAGCCCAATAGGTTATCATGAAATATGACAATTTCCTGGACAATTATGTCCAAAAGGCAAATTGAGTTAAACCCTAAACGTCAGAATGAATTGAGAGTTCAAACAATTGCACCTGATACCTGCCTACATCCCCTTTTAGCAAGTTGAGACACGATATTCTGCGAACCCCAATTTATGGATCTCTAGCCCCCTCTTTACCACTCTCTGATGTCCCTTTTTTCATCATAGTATTCATCAATAGCGTGCTGCTCACGGGCCACGATTCGACGCGACGCCGAAGCGGCAGAGGGGATGGACCTCCGAACGAGAAACCCATCGCCTTTCATCGGAAACCTTCCGCAGGAAGAGGTCCAATGGCAAAAACCTACCCCGACGAGTGTCGCTGGAGTGTCACTGGCGCGCGAGCCACCGGAGTGCAAAACCTCGCACGAACGGAAAGGTTAGGGGGTTAGGATAGGATCGCCTATCACTCTCCACACACCAGACAGCCACCAAGCGGGCCGAAATATATCCCAATCCGATACTACATTGTTGGGCCGGATTTGTACTGCAGCCCACAATTAAATTGAGGCCCAAATCTTCCCGTCGCTTAATAAATAAATACACAATAAATATGAGAAAGAAAGAAAATGGCAATTCTAATCAAATACACGCTCGATTAATTTGATTTAATTAGTCCACTTAAAATTCTTGAAGATTATTAGCTGCATTGTGTTTGGATAAATAAATATAATATGAGAATTATTATTTTACTCTTCTAAAATTTTGCCCGACCTTGTTATTTGAATTGTGAAACATAATCATTAATGTCTATAGCTAACTGACTAAGGAGCCTACAACACCAACATGACCCATAAAAAAATATATGGAAATTGAAAGGACTAAATGGACCATGCCATTCAATTAGTGAGAAGGCAGTTAGCAAGGAGCCATCTTTAATTATCTAATGCATTTAACTAATCTTTTACATATATTATCATTATTGGTTATCATTCAAGTTATCTAGACTAAAAATTTTAAATATTTAAGATTATTTTCGCAAGATAATAAAAGAATTGATAAAAATATCTTACATATGATGCAAAAAGGTTGGAATCCGTCAACCTAACGATCCCTACCAGTTCGCCCCCGGACCATCGTAAGGGAGGTAAATCACGGTAGCATAATGGTTGAAATGGAGGAAAGCATTGAGTGTTTTATATGATCGCAAAGTGCCTCTAAAATTTAAAAGGAAGTTCTATAAAATGACGATTATATATGCTATGTTATATGACGCTGAATGTTGGACTACGATTCAAGCACATGAGTAAAAGATAAGAGTTGCAGAGATGAGGATGTTAAGGTGGATGTGCGAACATACGAGGATGAATAGAATAAGAAATGAGAGCATCATTTATTGAAGGAAAATTTCGAGAGACACGTTTAATTAAGGTGGTGCAAATATGTACTTAGACGGTCAATAAATATTTTAGTTAGGCGATGTGAAACGATGATAAATATACACATTAAATGAGGAAGAAGAAGATCAAAAAAGACTTGATTAACAATAATAAAATAAGATAAAATTTATTTAAATATATATGATGATATAGTAAGAGATAAAGTTCAATGACGTAAAAGAAGCTATATAGTCGATCATATCTAATGTGATGTATAAGATTTTATTGTTGTTATTATAGTATTGATTATCATTCGAAGATCAATTTATAATGGTAAAGTATAATTTGGATCACTTGCAACGAGATGTTATCTACTGATTAAATATAATACATATCGTTATATGGAAGAGAGGAAGATATATAAATTAAATTTGAAGATAAAATGGTCGAAAAATTTAAAATAAAAAAAATAAAATCATAGGTAACCCACGTGTTCGATGTTAATTGCATGATGGTGTCGGTGACCCAACAACAATATTATCATCAACTTTATTCGTTGACCAGAAGCAATCTAGCTAGCGTAAAGCTACTCGTGCATGTCTGAGTCGATTCCGTTTCTCGCTCTAGTTATTCGAGACCTCCACGTAGGAAAATATTATATATATATAGGATCGTCGATGCCTTTTTGTGGGCCCCTGTTTCGTTGAGAATTCGAATTTCGCTACGGCGATGAGTTGTTAATCGCCGGTTGAAGTTTTTAAGGGTGAAAAATGATGAATTATTAACAGAGTCAACCGTGATCGTAAGAGCGATTAGGATCGATGTTTTCCGAAGCTACGTCCTCTCCTGACGACTAACTTAGTTGATAAATATAAAAAAATAATTTTTAAATACAGACTCCCGTTTAGAATTTAAGATTTTTTTTTTTAATTTATAAGAAAGGAGACTCAATTTTTATTGAAAAATAATATTTTTATTTATAAAAAGGCTCATTTCTTTTATTTCATCAATGACCCTAAAATATCGAAGAACGACTCTGTTTAAGTGGATAAAGATCAATGTCCGAAAAGATCATGATTCTGAATTATCGATCGACTCTTTTTTTTATATTTGTCATCTAAATTTTTAATTTATCCATTTCATCGATAGAGACAATTGAAGAGGACCGTTAATACGATGATTATATATATATATATTTTTAATGAAAGTAGACTTTCAGACACGGGCCATTTTTAAAATATTTAGGAATGATCGCAGTTGAAAATATTGAGATTCGTTTGGAGTATAATATATACATTTTTATTTTTGTATTTATAAAAAAAATTTAGTAGGTTGCTAAAGTTTAGGAGATTGAATTAATAGGTAATTCATTAGGAGTACTTTTCAATTTATTTTAATAATCAGTGAAATTTTTTTATAAAACTAAATCGGTGAAAATAGAAGACTGATTTTCAAACAGAAGATAGTGATTTTCAAACAGAGGATAGGATGATTGTATCTCCGTGTTTAAATAGTCTTAAGATAAAATGATTAATAACAAAAAAATGTTTATATATATATATATATATATATATATATATACTATTAATTTTTGAAAAATTGAAAGAGCGATGCAGCTCCACTGCTCCCGGTATTAATCCGATATAAATCTAAATAACTGATATCAATTAAAAAAAATAATACATGTATTTTCGCATTTAGCTGGGGGATGAATCGATGGAAAAAATCGTGAATATCAAAATTAATCGAACGATTATAAAAAATAATAATAAAAAAAAAATTTGAAAGTCACGGAGAGGACAAAAGACGATCAAGAAAAAGGCACACGCGCAGAGGCGTAGCTTTTCACAACTGACAACCGCGCGGCACCGTCCCTGGTCGGCGAAATTGGGTCCCAACTCTTGTCCACTCGTGCCGCTAAATGCGGAGGAGGGGCCCACGCAACATTTCGAAATCCACCAATTTAACCATTTCTATCGATCCGAATCATCAGATAAATCACGAAGAGTTTTTTTACTTTAAAATTTATTAATAAATTATATGAAAAATGCGACATCCTGATCATAAAAATAAAAGATGGACTCTTATTTCATTAGACAAATTCTATCCATGTTTACCGTTCAAATTAGCCTGCGGAGCTCAAAACTTAACCTGAGTTTAAGATACGGAATTATCTGGACAATGGAATAGTTTTTTTGTTTTACTGAAATTTGTTCCACTCAAAATAGTTTTTGAAGAAAAAAAAATCGTATTTGTTTTTGTGCTTTCTAATTTTAAAATTTCGACTAAATTCTCGGTCTCCTTCTTTATTTGCTTCGAGGCTAGCTCTCGCCCGTCTCGTCTGTCTAGAACCGTCAAGTTGGATTAGATCCGTCGGATTGGCCCGCCCCACCAAGTAATTTAAACGGATTGGATTGAAATTTTATCAATCCGCCATTTTGACGGGCCTAAACAAATCAACCCGCGCAGGTTGCGAGTTAGACGGGTTGGCCCGTGGCGGACTTGAGTTGGCCCGCGGGTTGAGAGATATCAAAAGAAGATAAAACTTGTACAAAATATTTATTTAAGTTTTTTTTATCAATATTCTAATACTAACAAGCTAATAATTATAATCTTCTATCACACATACAATTCGACACAAGTGTAAGAGAAGTTAAAGAAAATAATAAAAAAATATTTGATTTATGTACTCTAATAATATTTTTTTTATACTCTAATTAGTTTGTCACTATTATTTTAATTTCAATTAATATAGGAAATGATGATATATCGGACAGAGTCAATCAATTACAAATGTCGAAAAATCTCAATTAGATCTTGGAGGAGCCAAAACCTGAATTTGTATATTATCAAGATTTGGATATTTTGGAATGTTGGAAGAATAAAAAATATTGGTACCTAACATTGTTGATCGATAATTGGATCTCAATTACAAGATTTTAGTTGTTTCAAATGTATATTTTTTTTATAATAATATTCTATTCTTCTTGTCGGTTATGACCTCAAGCCTTCAACACCTCAATAATTTTAGATTTTTTTTTATTTCTCGGGCCCGCGGATTGGCCCACCTAATCCGTAACCCGCCTTGGGTTGGGTTGGATTGGGTTGGAGATTTCTCAATCCGCCAAGATGGCGGGTCGGCCCACCCCTCCCCGCAAAATGTTGGATTTGCGACGGGTTGATCCGCCTCGCCATGAGTCGATCCGTTTGACAACTCTACGTCTGTCCATATGCCTAACCGTCGATCCCACGAACTCACAAACTCGTCAACCATTAGCAGCATACTTATCAGTTTTTCGATTTCGATTCCGATTCGATTCTAATCGATACCAAATTCGTCGACGTTGAAATCGGTCCGAACCGGTTCAAAATCGATTCCGATTCCAAAGTTTTAATTTTGGAACCAATTCAATTCAGATCGATTCTGAACTAATTCCGAAACAGTTCTAGACCGATTCTGAAATGATTTTGAACTATCTTCTTTGAATTTGAGCTTCTAAATTCATTTAACGTGCTGGTGATCATATTTTTTTATCGTAAAATAATTTTATAGACATGTTAGCATACTAAGAATTTTCACCTTTAAATTAGCAATCGGAATCAGATCCACATCGGAACCAGAATCGATTCCGAAACGGTTCCAGAATCGATTGAAACCGAACCGAATCGGAATCGAAATGGTTGCAATTCAGTTCTAAAATCGATTCATCTGAATTGATTCTGATTTCGAATTTAACGGATTGAATCCGATTCAATTCTGGATCGAACCGATCCGTTAAACGTACATACTAGCTTGCGATCGAGCTGCTCGCTAGCCCGCCGGCCGATTAGTCACGAGTTCCCCGCTCGACTACTCGCTAGCAAGCTCGCCGCCACCTGATAGTTCCCCAGCAGATGAAGATGAAGTACGTAAGTTACGGTTCGTAGCATCTTACGATGGCGTTTCTTTTTCAAAAAAAACCTCGAGTCCTTCTGAGCTATTAAGATATTTTAATTAAAGCACTGACAATATAAAAATTTTAAAAGCATGCATGAGATAAAGAAGCAGGATTAAAAAAAGTTCGCTGCAGCGTGCATTTCAGTACCCCATGCATGCACTTCAGTGCAGCTTTGCCGTTTTAAATCAGACGACGCATGATCCGCCATGGAAGCGGAGGTTCCGCCGAATCGACACTGACTTTCATAAAATAAAATAAATAAATAAATAAATAAATAAAATTAAATTACTGCAGTTATCCGATTTTATAGTTTAATTCCTCAGATCGGCCACAAGTCAAAAGAGTATTATGGCTTCGCTTTCGCGCTCGAATACTTCCAAGATTGCGTACAAACTTTTACCATTTGGATTTCTTGTTGAGTCATATTACGGTCAATAAGGAAACATGATTCGATAAGATATGTATAATTGAGATGGTAAGGTCAGCTGAATACAAACTGAGAGGGTTTTTGTAAGCTGTCTTGACGGGATCAATTGTTTTCGGAGTTTCGTCTTGTACCGTGATGAATGAATTTGAAGAAGACGTTGAATGATGGACACCAGAGCTATGGGGTTCGCTGACCCGAGAAGACTCACAAATAGATGAGAAAGTGAAGCCGAGGGAGACCTCGGTTAAGCCCCTCCGACATCGGGTGCCCGAGGTAAGTCATGGCCGAGGGCGAACTATGGTTGAGGTGAGCCATGGCCAAGTCCGAACTATGGCCGAAGTGGTCGAGTTAAACTATGGGCGAAGTGACCTAAGTAAGCTATAATGGAGCCCGAACTATGGGCGAGATAAGTCATGGCCGAGGTCGAGCTATGGCCGAGGCCGAGGTAAAGCTATGACTGAGGTGGTTAAGGTGAGCTATGGTCGAAGTGGTCGAGGTCAAACTATGGCTGAGATGGCCGAATTAAGCATGGGCGAGAGCGAGCTATGGCTGAGATGACCGAGGTAAGATGTGCCGAGTCAAGACAATATTTTGTCAAGTCGAGATAAAGTTAATACTTAACTGAGTCGATATAAAGTTACAATTTTGAATCAACTCATGTTTATTTTGATCGAATTCGATCAACCTTCGATTTCACTTAAGCTTAACTGCATGCTACCCCCATTCTGCCACATGACAATTAAGGAATATTCCACCACATCATGCTAAATTAACATGATAAATATGGATTGATCTAGAGTCAAATATATAATTGCTCGTGTATTATTCGAAACATTTTGCTGAATATCATAAACTACGAGTGCTTTTAATCAAAAGGCTAAAAGTAAGAGCGTTGGGAAGGAAGTCAACTAGACATTGGACGCTTCATTGGGATGATACTGTCAGCATTCAACGTTGAGGATGAAGTCGCATTAATTTTCAATATAAACGAACGGAAATTATTTAAATGATCACATTGCATCTAGAGTTTTGAGAAAATAAATAGCAAAGAGGGATTAATTATAATAAAAAGAGAGGGGGAGAATTTCACAATTCAGAATATCCAACTAATTAAGAGATGTACACACTGATTCACGTTCGCAAATTACACAGCTTTCGTCTGTTATTTTTTTTTTCCCCTAAAAGATCTATCCGTTTTCTGTCTTTCCAATTTTTTTTGAATAAAATCAACACGATATGGATGTCCTCGCCGGTGCCGCCTCACTGCTGGCGGCGACGCCGGCGGTGGAGGAAGTCCTCGGTGTCGCCGCCTGCTTCAGTACCACGTTGGGAATTTGGCTGTTGCCCCTCCGCTGGTTTTCCTTGACCAGCTCTCCGGCGAACCAGTCGAGCTTCTCAGCGTTGGTTTGCTCGGAGATCTTCTTCCCCCGAAATAATAACGATTCCACGTTCTTCTGCGACAACTGTTTCTCCAGCAAGCTCAGCAATTTGCCGCTGTCTCTTGTTTTTGGAATATCCTCGTCGTATAATTCGAATCCATTGCTCTGAGAAAAGATTTAAATTAATTCGATAATTGGATTTCATAATTCGCGATATTAATAGAGTTTAACTTTTAATTACCTGAATCCTCACGTAATTATGAGCTCTGTTTTGCCCGAACGACGTCGCGATTGCTTGGTCCACCTGACAAAATGCGATTTAAAATTGTCGTAGCTGTATTTTTTGGAATTTTAACGGTCAAATTATGATGATAGCCCCTCCGTCAATTAATCTTTAATTGGTAAACTGATTTATGAGAAGGAAAACAATGGCGGGGCATATATAGAGAGAGGAAGTTGTCCGTACCACGTCGGCGACGCCTTCGCCGGCAATCCTGAGGAGTTCCGCCTGCGACGGCACCGGCTTCCTCCTTCGCGGATCCACTTCTTTTCCGATGCCGCCGCCGGCGGCGGTGCTACTGAGGGAGAGCACCATGAGGTCCTTCATCCCGTCGGCGAACGGGAACTCGCATTTGTTGTTGAGTACGTGGCTGATGGCCGCGGCCGCGGGGTTGCTCATCGTGACGCCGCCGCCAATGGCGGAGATCCGCGTCCTCCCGTCCGCCGACCGCATTTCCACCGGCGCCGTCCCGGCTGCGCACGTGGCGGCGCAGACCTGCCGCAGCGGGAAATCGTACGCGTCCCCCTCCACCGCGTCAGCCCGCGAGAAGAGGAATGGCGCCCCCGTCGCCAGGTCGAAGCACGGCACCAGAAGCGGCTTCACGGTGTCCCGCAGCGTCGCGTCGCCGAACACCTTCCGGAGCCCCCCAGCGGCTCCGCGCGGCCTCCGCCACGGGAGCGGACCGCGCCTCGCGTCCGCGAACGACGAACGGCCGCTCTTCGAGAGGAGGAGCCGCAGCGCGTCGGCAGCGGAAAGCAGAGAGCGCCCTTCGGGGCCACGTGCGAAGAGCATGGCCGCGAGAACGCCGCCAGCCCCGGAGCCGGCGGCGACGTCGAAGAAGTCGGCGACGCGCGCGGAGGGGTCGCCGGAGAGGCGGCGAAGGGAGGACTCGAGGCGTGCCAGGGAAGCCGCAGAAAGGAGGGCGTCGGCGGGGCGTCCTCCGCCGTCGACGGAAAGGATTCGGACGCGGCCTTCGGAGGCGGCACCCTGCAGCAGAGGGCGAGGGCCGCCGCCGTCACGGAAGGTGGCGGAGGAGAGTAGGAGGTTAGGGGGATCGACGTAACCGAAGAGGAACTTGCTCTCGAGGATGGAGAAAATCTCGTAGCTAAGCTTATCGATGTCCATGTCCGGCACAACCGCAGGCGACGGCAACGCCATTACTGCTCTGCAGAACGAGTCTGATTCGGAACCGCTTGATTTCGGCTTCTCGAGGGAGTGGATCGGGGCGGCGTCCGCCGTCGGGCTTAAATAAAGGCGGGGATTTTTTTTTTCTCGGTCGATGAACGGCTGAGATTCATCAGAGTAAGAGCGAGGTCTCTCCATTTGTCGGCAGGGGCGATGGCAGCAGGGAGCTGCCGCGCACGTGCGATAATGCCATTTGATAGCCCTTTTTTATATTTCGTTGCCTCTTTTTTTTTTTTCAATATTAAAAATATTATTATAAAACTATAATTTGTAATTAGCTGGGGGCAAATACACTCATTTAGCACTGTTGATTTGATTTATATTAAACAATTAATGTCCCAGCACGCAAATTAAGTTGAAGGTTACGAAACATACAAATTAGATTAAGGGTTATAATTAATTCAATGCTAATCAAGAGCACAGAAATTAAGGTTAAAATATTGATCATTGCTTAACAAACGAAAGGTTCACGATGAGAGTCTTCGAGTGCTCCAAACATGTGCAAAAGTTTTTTTCTTAAAAAAAAAAAAGTGATACTATTTAACCTTTATCCTCCTTTTATACATAAAAACATATTGATTTATCTGTTGGCAGCATTTATTGATTAATTTATTTCGACAAGAACAATAAAATTATGGCGGCTTCCTTTTTAATTACTTCAGCGTTCCACTGTTCAGTATTTTTTTTTTTCTACTTATTTTTCAGCAATTAATTACCCTAGAAGAAAGATGATTGATTTATCATTATTTATTTATTTATCTCCAAAAAAAATATTAATTTGAAGGTCTGATCGGTCAGTTGAAGATATTATATATTAAGCCGAGGCTCTGTCGAGGAAATATATTATATTAACTTCAATGATGGCAATGAGAATATATTAGAGATTAAGCTCGAGTGAGTGCCATAATTGAATCGCCTTTTTTCAATAAATAAAAAAAAATCATAAAAATTAATAATTTAAACTGTTTTCTAAAATCTAATATCCATTCCCATAAAATTAGAAATAGATTCCTTTAGATTTCAGAAGTCTTTTCCTTTCCGCTTATGTGGAATATTATTCACGTCGAGATAATATCATCATGAGCTGTCTACGTCTGCAGAATCTAGCAAATCGGAGGAAATGAATGAATCCTAATTATGCCAATTATTCTCTGCCATTAGGTGACACATTTGCTCGCAAGTGAGGGCCATTGCATTTAATGGATTCGTTATTGTGCGGAAGGGTAGAATCGTTAATCTAATAACTTTATCGTTTCGGTTTCATAGGATTCGAAAGTGAATAAATTATAAAAGAATTATACCCACAGACGTAATAATTAGTAAGATAATAGATGATCATCTAAATTCGAAACAAAATTTTAGACCGTCTTTGAAATCGATCATTATCCATTATATAAATTTACTCATTGACTTACTAACACGTCTCACTCTTAGAGTTGCATTTAATGAATTCGTCCATAAAAATATGAAATCCGTCAACTGAGCGATCTTTACTGATCTATCCTATGACCATTGTGAAAGAGATAAATCATGAAGGATTCTATAAAATGTGGAGCTATGCATTAGCATTACACATTGCCCCTACATGTGGAGGGATAAATCAGTCGCGTGTGGTAAGCGGCAAATCTTGGTCGTCATCGATAACCTGGAATCATAAGGATTCTATGAACTTTGATGTGATGATCAAGATACATTGAGGTCATCTAAATCCAAGAAAAGACTTTAGACTTCCTTCGAAATCGATCTTTATTTTATCCATAAACTCCGTCGTATCTTAACCACCACGTCATCCTGTGGAGATTGCATTTAAGCTACATTTGATAAGATGTAATGTAATCCAAATTGTAATGGAATGTAATATAATTTTGATTACATTACTATGTTTGAATAAAAATTATATGTAATCTTAGATTACAAAGATAATTTACATTCTTTTGTTTGATATCTATCACAAAGACGGTAGAAATCAATCGACGACGACAATGACGACGACGACTGACAATCGATCGGCCGACTAGCAACGACCGATCAACCGACAACGACCAATGGCAAACTGACGACGTCCGACCAACAGGAGTCGACGGCCAACCGATCGCCTCCGTCGACCGATCATCGATCGACCGACGATCGATGGCGACAACGATAGCGACAACGATCGACTTTGATTGTTAAACATCCAATACTTTTCAAATTACAACTTAAAATTTAATCGGATTATATAAATTTTATCTTGTAATCTAGATTATAAAATTTTAATGACTTTTATAATCCAGATTATATTATATTACAATTTTAAAACGATAACAAATAAAATAATAAATCTTGTAATATAATTTACAACTCGATGGATTCTTGGCTGTACTCTTAATTGCAAATACGTGCGTTACTGCATGCATGCCTTTAGTCATTCTGCCGAGGAATCCATGCATGTCGAAGTTACTGCGACTGCAGCAGTCTTAACTCGTTTCGTCCTCCCAACTCGGTCGATCCAAGTCCTAAGAACTGGCGTGGAGAGTCAGTCGTTCATGTATCTTTTTTTTTTTGTTTTACAATTCATGCAGAATCTCTCTCTCCAGACGCAGCCAGAATTACATATTAATTATTGTGTTTGTTCTTATCTCGTACTGTTTCACCGGTTTGTTTTTGTATGCATCATGAAAAGAAATTCCAACAAGAGACACGGTCGGAAAGATTAATTTTGATTGGGATTCAGTGGTTATATTTATAAACATCCAATCAGTTTCTGTCGCGTTACGCAGTGATCATGTGGCCATCCAGACTGTTTCCTTTGGCCTTCCACAGTGTGTTTGCATGATTACGACTTCTACACCATGTCGAGAAGTCTGATGCAGAGTATCCAAAGACGAAGTAGCAGTAAAGATGCATTTGGATGGTTTACTATGACTACGAAGCGTGGGGTTTAACCTTTGCTCCCACTTTGCTACGTACCTGCGGTGAAGTCTTTTAGGGTTTTGTCGTTGAGCTTTGCCCCAGTTCAAGGTGCTCAATTCACAGCGCTTTTGATGGAGCGCTTTTGAAGCATCATGTACTTGAAAGGCGATGGCTAGCTTTACTGCCAGTCCACGAGATATTGCTGTCTCTTCCAAATCTTTCCTCAGTTGTCTTTATGTGCCCCTCCTCGCTTTCAAATATGTGTTGCCTGCCTCCTTCCATCAGACTGGGATTAGGGCTATAGGATAAGCATCTGCGTAACTGAATCGATCGAAGATTTTGGAGATTCAGACACCAGAATAGTATAGAGGAAATAGAAACAAAAAATGATTAGGAAAATCTGCATAAATCGTATATTTCAATATCTTTATAAATCACAAGAACTCGACAACTATGAATCATGTTTAGGTTTTGCATGTAAAACGAAGACAAAAGGGAAACCAAATTAAACATCAAGTCAGAGAACCAATTCTGGCCAGCAAAGAGCAACTATATGTCAAGGTTACAATTCTGTGCGTTTTATGGTGTAAATTTATTTGGTTCTTTAATTTTTGGTGGATTTGGAGTTGGTATTTTTGATGTTTCAGATGATCAAACCTGCCTAGAAAACAAGCAGATCGAGTCAGTGCACAATCCAAAACCTTAATTGGATCAAAAAGGGTGTCTTATATTTCAAAACTACTACAATCTAAAAATAAAAAACTGCATCTAATATTTGTATCACTGTAGAAATCCTTGATCCACTTGGCATTTGCCTATATTTAATAGTCTCTCATGCATACTGAAGGATCAACATCGGGTGTGGCTAATGCAAAATTATAGGGAGGCCTTGATTCAATAACAGAATTGTTGTAGCCAACAAAGTAACAGCAATAAAAACCTCAAAGATATCTATGATGAGCCAGATAGTAGATGAAGTAGCCAGTGATTACTGAAGAATTTTGCTACATGCGCACCAAAGCACACTATGAGACATCCAGCAGTCTGCGACTCTGTTACCACTGTAAATAATGAATCATTATCAAATTTAGCACATGCAGCATAATAGGATGAATAATAGCCAAATGGTGCATCAAAATATTAAGAACTATAATTATTAACTACAAGCGACCATGCCTTGGAAATTATTGAAATTATGTTATGAAATATTACAAAGGTAACTACTATAATATAGCTTTCAGTTATCTTCTTATGGACTTGCATTCAGCGCACCAGAAAATAAGGAATAAAAAGAAAATTAATGAATTTAGATTTTTATTTAAATTTTGACTTGGTAAATGTAGCATATTTAATTTGTTAGTAGTTTAATCCATATATTTTGATTTGGTAAATTTTATTGAGATTTCTCCTGTGTGTGCCTTTGTTTCATTAATTTTATTTCAATTTTCTATGTCATTTCAGGTTTGATTTAATACTGTATCACAAGGATACCCTGGGAATCCAATGTGAATAAGTATTATGTAGTATGTATTCAACAGAACAATGAGAGAGTACTGTATCACAAGGATACTCCGGGAATCCAATGTGAATGAGTATTATGTAGTAAGCATTCAACAGAACAATGAGAGAGGTATCACAAGGATACCCTGGGAATCCAATGTGAATTAAGTATTATGTAGTATTCATTCAACAGAACAATGAGAGTACTGTATCACAAGGATACCCAATGTGAATAAGTATTATGTAGTATGCATTCAACAGAACAATGATAGAGTTGCAAATAATGTATATACATCTTACCTAAACGTAGCCTAAATAGAAAGGAAAACTAAAATTTTAAGTTTTAATAGACAGTTGATATCAACTTTTTGTCAGGTATGTGATGTTTTATGTCATGGAATCATTTGTCACCAAAATACACAAATCAGCATGAACAAAGTAGACGTCTAGTTTTATGCTCAAATTTTAGATTGCAAACCTCCCAAAGCCAGTGAATTTGATGATAGAACAAGTAGGTCAATATTGTAAAGAACAGAAGATGGGAATTCCCACACCTGTACAGATCATCAAAATAGATAAGAAATACAAATGCAACTTATATCACAAAAATAACTTTCTACGTAAAGTTTACTAGGCAAGTTCAAAGCAGCAGAGCTGTACTAACCAACATTGCAATCAAATATAACCTGAAGTAAGTTGAGATAAGAACTGCCAGCAAGATTTGTCTGTAGCTGAAGAGAATAAAAACATTTTTGAGTACACATGAACATTCATTGTGAATGTAAAGGCATAAATAGAAATGATTTCACATCTGAATATTGGGATTAAGAACAAGAAAATCCCATAAGAATGGATTGGCAAAGGCATAAACAGATAAATGATTTCACATGTGAATATTGATATTATAAGAACAGGAAAAATGCCATAAGAATGAATTACCAAACAACAATATGTCTAATTTAAATGCAGTTATATTATATAGGAAATAAATGCAAACAAACTAATAAACCACAATGCAACAGGGAAGGAAAGAGTAAAGGAAAATTGTTTATATAAGCATTGATAAATAAAAAACCAACCTGACTATGTTAAATGATAATTTAAGCAGAAACCTAGTTCCCAGAAAAAGAACACACATAAATATCAAATTTCCCAATATAACGTTCAATAGTACCTGCAACCAAAACAATGACAGAATTAGTGAAAATTTTCACTGACAACCGAAATCATTTACTACGATTGAACTTATCACCTTTCCGCATGTCAAAATTGACATCATAATGTGTGTGGATGAATCAAAACAAGCTTCACTACTAGTCAAGAGATAATACCTGCCTTCTATTGTCAAGGTCTTTGGTAGAGAATAATATCATTGCATATTGTATATCAGTATCTATTAACATAGTTGAATGGATACAAACATCTAGAATAAAATAAAGCAAGCTTGACTTCCATACAACTTCCTGTAAATGGCAAGCCAATTAAATTTGTAAGCACATCCGTATAAGTAATTAAATCACTAGTTCAAAAGTTGTTTCTTGCATTCCACCTACCTTAGCAAAACTATCAAGGTAAAAGAATAAAAATAATTACATTCAACGTAATAAAAATTGGTGCTTCAATAGTTTCAAAAAACTTGGATAGATGACTCCATGTGACAATATTTGTACTAAAAAAGGTGTTATACCAATGAAACCATGCACCCTCTAGTCTATGATGGATATACAGGAAGTAAAAGGTTTGTTTTTTTCCTTCATACAATAAATTATACTTGAAGTTAAAACCTATAAATTGATGCAGATTCTAAGTTTTTCAACATCTATATGTTCCTTTTGAAGCCAAGTTGAAGTCATTTACAAATGATATACTTTATTATTATTATCTAGAAGCAAGGTTATGAAATATGAAATTTCACCATTTGCATTCGTCAGTCATGAGCTTTGTTAGATCTATAGTAGAAGATATATTACAGGAACGGACAGACAGTTCGCTAACAAAAGGGGATACGAACACAATGACATTCGGCAGATAAGTGTTTGAACTCAGCATAATTACAAACAGCCAAAGGTTAACTATAAACCTTCTAGTTCTATTTTCTAGGGAAAAAGGTTGATGGATAAACCTACAATAACAACGAGCATAAATAAATAAAATAAACTTAATAAGCTATAAAATATTAGTTGAAGATAGTATTTGATCATTAAATTGGTTTTTTTGTACATGCATTTGTTGGGAAAAAAAATGTTAGATGGTGACAGTGGGAGGATGTGATGAAACTAATTAAAGACGCAACATACATGCTGCTCCGTAAGAAGTATAGAGCAGTAATGACGGGAATTTATCCAATTCAAACAAACAAAAAACAAGACTTACCTTATCATCACCGCCTAAGTTCAGCATGTTAAACAGCAAATGCCGATAGGCTTTCCTCTTATGAAGGATCAAATCTATCAGAATTATCTACATTAAAAGGTTACAGTTACAAACCAGAACGCAGCAGTAATATCCTACAAAGCTATCATATCAAAAACCGAAAGCATCTACGAGACTTTCTAACAGACATTATTGGGATGTACCGAATTTGGTGTAGCATGGACAGCATAACAAATCTAACATATCTTGATGGAATGATTTATGGTGTGCAACCCCCATCCTCTTCAAATGAGAGAGATAAAATAGAATATAAGAGAAGCAAAAAAGAAGACTTGTTGCTTGGCAATAACGCGGATCAGCAAAACAGTGAGATAATAACGGGGAACAGGGAAAGCATCTAAGTTCACCAAGGTTCTTAAAAAGCAAAACTTCCAACAGTTTGTTAGCACGATGCTAATTAGAAGTAGATATCCGCCTACGCCTACCATAAATTCGCACTCGATGTACGGATCAGCAACGGCCTTGCATTGTTCCTGCGAGAAAAGAAAAAAAAAAGGAAAGACAAGGTCAAGGGAAGGATTTCCAGGAAGTGGGCGGCTACGATCCAATCATGTGCTTCGCTTACGCATTTCATCAAACGGATATTGCCGGGTGAATATTGGACGTGGAGCGAGGGCATCTCCCGCGAGCAGTTCACGCAGCGGAGGAGCCGACGGTGCTCGGAACTCTCACTGGACTTATCTCTGGCGGTGCTCATGCTGGAAGCTGACGGCCAAGCGGTTGGCTGCCCGTTGGACGTCTTGGGGGCAATGGACGACTAAAGTGGGGACGAGCGGAGGCGATTGAGTCGCCGGATGTCGACGAAGGGCGACGGGAGTCTAGAGCAGAGACGGTGCCTCACAGATCCGCTGCTGCCGAGGAGCACCGGGCCGCGACGGTAAGCTCAAGGGATCCGCAGGCCCGGTGAGATCGAAGCTGGATTTGGGACATTTTTCATCTCGTACCGTACGTATACCATTTTTTAGTAATATATCCCTCATAAATTTTATATCCATTGAAATTTAATCTCAAGGACTAAAACGAAGAGGGAATAAAAACACCATTAATTTATTTTGAAAATTAATAAAAAAATTATAAATCGAATTGATCTACTAACATGAACTATTCTTTTCCAGTTACTCTACAAGAAACGAAACCTCTTTTGTGTGATGTATTAATTATGAAATTTAATAGCTACGAGTTCATATAGCATCATTGACGCACATTTGTGTAACTGAACCATCTCGATCGTACAATGGAGGATGACAAGTAATACCATAACGATGACTAATTGAACTTTGGTCGAAGCACAATTCTATGACGATTATGTTTTCATATACTCAAAGACAAAGTAAATCATCTCTATTCAATCTATTATCTCTATAATAAAATGTCTATTCTATAATAACAATTGGTATCGAACAAATTAAATTTTTTATTATGATAATGAAGAAAATAAAAACTTTAAATTTTCTACAATTATTATTGTAAAATATAAACATTTATTCCACTATTGATATCATTAAAAATAAATACAATTAATATAAATCTTAAATTCCTATATAAAATTTAAGGGTCGCACATTTCATCGCTCTTTTAATAAAAATTACACAATTATTATTATTAATATTTTAAATTTCAGATACGTTACTTTCCATCTCTATTTTAAATTATATTTCTAATATTTTATATTATATCAACATATCAAATAAAAAATAAAATTTTATTATTATTAAAGTATCATAATACATATCTAAATAAAATATAACTAAATAATTATTAAAAATATTATTTTTTTTTTCAAATTTTATTTTGTTGTTAAATTGCAAAAAGATAAAAATTCATCATTATTATATTTATTAAAAATTAAAATTATCATAATTAAATAAAAAGTAAAATAATAAATCCCGAAAAACTATATAGTTATGTTATTAAATATTATTAAAATTTCACATATGTTACTACATATATTCATATAAAAAATAAATATATATTAAAATTATTAATAATTTGAGAAAAAAATAAATATAATAAATTTATATATTAAAATGAATTTGGTATAATTAATATGCGTTCAATTTAAGTAGGAGTTTTTTAAATATTATTTTATTAAGCTTACAAAATTATCACATTTTATTATATTAGAATGTGATTATAAATAAAAAATAACAATTTTAATTAGTTTAATTTATTTTTTTTTCAAAAATTTTAATTCATTTTGAATATATAAATTTAAAATATTATATATTCATCGAATATAAAAAAAATAAATCAATAATAATAGCTCAAATAAATTTAAATTCATTGATACTTAGTCAAATAAAATTAAAAAATATTTTATTAGTTAATTTTATATTTAAAAAAAATAAATATAATAAGTGAAAAATATTATGGTAATATGCGTTTTTATTACAAATTCAAAAATAAATATTTTTAAATTGTCTCATAATTTTTATTACTAATATTATGAAAATAATAAAATAAGCATGTAAAGTTTGGAATATAATAGTCGCTAAATAATCCAAACCATTAATTTTTTTTAATAAGAAAGTGACTCTCGACGCAACGATAAAATTGTTATTTTGTGATCAAGAGGTCATGTATTCGATTCTTAAAAATAACCTCTTATAAAAAGCAAGATAAAACTGCGTACAATAAATTTTTCTTCAGGATCACACATAGTCAGAATTTCGTGCATCGGACTGATTTATTAATTTTTTTAATAAAATAAAAATTATTAGTCAAATAAAAAGACGGCTAAACAGTTCAAATGGTCGGTTCAACCGATTGTGAGCTACTAAATTGTAATTAATTCGTGAAGTGATGAGACAATTATGATTATAACTTATTAATCTATATGAATGGATAATAGATCCATTGACTCAGTAATAAATCAAGATCAGATCTGATCCGGATTCAGACAAGATCGGACCCGTGTCCGGTCTGATTGAAACAAGCATCATTTAAGAAGTATAAAAAAAAACTATATATATATATATATTTGTCTCACTTTGTATCTGACTTGTACGGTCCCCTGCGCCGCCACCTTACTTTATATTCTCCCTTCTCATCTCTGTCATCGTCTCCCTCAAAATCCCCATCAGACGATCAAATCCCAACCCTTCATCTCCGAGCCCAAATCGCTGCTCTCTCCCTCCAGCGTTTTGTCATCTTCCTCCTCCTTGCGAGCTCCTGCCTTTTATTTTCTTCCGGAAAAAAATGATTCTTCCGTTTCTGATTCCAAGGTCTCCCACCACCAAGCTGTCCCCTGCACCCCTGCAGCGCAGTAGTAGCCACTGATGCCATACATAAATTACACCCACTTATCATGCAAACAAACCTCCTTCTACGGTCACCTACTCTCACCCAACTTGCTAATATTGTCCTACCACAAATTAAACTCTACGTAATCAATAAAGTCCCAACAACTCTTGTAGGTTAATAAGTTTTTCGATTTCTCATTTTAATTATATATATGAAATGTTAATTATATATATATATATATATATCCAGCTTAAATTTTGATGTACTGGCGATATAAATGGCAGTCGGGGAATCATAGGGCAGTGCGGAGTGCGGACTGCAGAGTAGTGAGAATTATGAGGAGCAGAGGAAGAGCGAAGAGCAGCGTCGGAGGAGAACAGGGGAAGGCGGAGAGGGAGAGAGAGAGGGAGAGGGAGAAGACGAAGCTGAGGGAGCGACTGAGGCGGTCCATCACTTCGAAGATCATGGAGGGCCTCCGGAAGCACGGCGGCTACGACCTCCCCGTCCGCGCCGACATCAACGACGTCCTCCGCGCCCTCGCCGCCGAGGCCGGGTGGGTCGTCGAACCCGATGGCACCACCTACCGCCGCGCCGCCGCTGCCCAAAATCTCGTGCGTATATATATAAATAGAATATATATTTTATAATGCAAATTATAAAAAAAAAATGCTCTGCATTAATATAATTATCCATGCATTTGTGTTTCCTGTTTTTCTTTTTCTTTTTTTTTTTCTCAAAACTTTCCCTTTACTTTTCGTTTTCATGTTTTGTGCGCAGGTGCCGCTGGTCTCGACTGCCGTCGCTGGGGCGAGCAGCGGCAGAGGCGGCGGCAACAAAGGAATAGGGAGTTCGGCCGTCGCTGCTCCTCCTCCAGCCGATCAGGGCCAGTCTCTGTTTTCACTGCAGTCGTACGAGGGCTGCGGCGCCGGAGCCGGCGGGTTCCCAGACCTCCTGCTCATCGGAGGCGGCGTCGCTCCTGTCGCGGAAGCGTGGCTGCCGGAGGCGTGGGCATGGGGACAGGGCGCTCAGCAGAACGTCTGATGGGAGGTCGACGGTCGGTGATCGTGATTGACGGAAGGCAGCTTTTTGCTTCTTGTTTCGCCTTTTGGTCACACTCTCTGTTTTTCTTCGCGCGGCTCGGGTTGTGCTTGTTGAACGGCCAAACTCGTTATTTAGCACTATTTCATTGCTTTTTATAGAAAAAAGTGTTTTGGGACTGACGGCGTGACAAAATTTCTTTAATTAAATATGATTAAATAAAAATATCCGGGTTTTTATCCAAACAGAACTGGGCTTAGCTGGCTAGGTCAGTTGCAGAGATTTCACGGTAGACCACGGTTCGAAACTTCACCCCTTGTAACTTGAGCGATGATGACATGTTCATGAGGATTCAGGGTCCTTCACAACCATCAGATTCAATATGATGGATGATAACAAGGTCTGAGCTCATTATTCTTTTTTTCTTTTTAATAAAAAAGTAAAACATAAATATGAAATTTTTTGCAGCGATTCATTTTATTTTTATTTTGATAATTTAAATATCAGTCTCAATGATATATTTAAATAGTTCTAAAAATGACATATAAATTACAGTCGAAAAATTTATCATTAATTTTACCACACACTCTATTTGGAAGACAACAATAACAATTAATTTTATTATTATTTTTAAACTAATATTAGGTATCCGGACCTAATTAATCATGAGAATAATTGACTATGTTTTACATATCTTTAATATCTATTAAATAATTTATAGATAAAATATTCTTCATCCACTATTAAAATAAATTAGAAAGTATTTATAATTTAAAGAATTTATAAATATATTAGGATTACAAATTAAACTGTGTATATTTTAAAATTTAAAAAAACGAACTGAAAAAGTATTTAATTTCATGCACGGGGGCAACAATTAATTTTAACTTCTTCATCGCTGTATTTAATTTCACTGCCCACGTATAATTCATAATCCAGAATAACTGAAGCTTGACAACTGTCTTTTGAATCGAACCGTCGGTTGAATAGGAAAATTAAAATTAAATATTTTTTCTATTGACGCTGTAATATTTAAATTTTCAATTCGATTAATCTTAAAAAGTTACGATTTATTCTATGAACCTTTGAAATACCTCTCTAATAAAAGTCTAAATGATTTCTATCGAATAATAAAAGATAAATCAGAGAAATATTCATAATTTTTTTATAATTTAATTCGAACTTCGTAGTCGCATTATTTCTAAATGACGATTAAATACGAAAGTCATACTCCATTCACAGATAAAATTTTAAGCCACAGAATTATCTAAATAGATTTTTTAAAATTTATCATGAAACGACATCGTAATAGAAAATTAAAATATATTATCCTATGAACTTTTTAAATTGCTGGGAGGCAAATTAGACACTTTTCGAATAAGGCTCTTTAAATAATCAATACCACTACTTCCGTGTTTTTATTGTGAAACACACCGAATAAATATTTTATTGCAAAACCTACCGATTGATACGAGCAATTCCACTTCCGGTACCACCTAATCAACCATCACGATCAAAAGGGCATTACATCGACGGATGAGATGTGCTGTTTCTTTACTATATAAAAAAACTCGTGCTCGGGCAACTCGCCTCTTCGACCTCAACCCTAACCCTCGAAGTGGTGCGCCGTCTCTTCTCGATTCTTCTCCGTGTGGTCGGCGCTCGTCGGTTCCGACCCTTCCAACTCCAGTAATCAAAATGGCAGCGTATGTTATCTTATTCTCACTTTATATCGCTGCCGATGTTATTATCGATCTGATGCGCATATTAACTATGAGTATGGATGCTAATTAGTAATTTGATGTTCAATGGTTCATGTACTCTTTCCTGTAACTTTTGTTTTTGTCACAGATGCGTTGTAAGGATTGTGGTAGACAAGCATAATTAGGCCCGTAGATCAGTAAAGCTTGTTCTTTTATCACAATTTCCTTTTCTTGTTTCTTGACGGTAGTGTAGTTTTGGGGATGTTTGCTTTCCGAGTTTATCGTATCAAGGATACTCAGTAGCAGCAATT
Organism: Wurfbainia villosa; assembly: GCA_025175895.1. Classification (NCBI taxonomy): domain Eukaryota; kingdom Viridiplantae; phylum Streptophyta; class Magnoliopsida; order Zingiberales; family Zingiberaceae; genus Wurfbainia; species Wurfbainia villosa. The sequence continues at coordinate 24,421,227 of CM045991.1, read as the reverse complement.
CAAAAAGGAACTAATAATCTAGTTGTAAAAAGTGCAGATAATAAAACATCTCCGTAGATACAGTATGGAAATACTTAGAAATTGTTTCTGTAAGGAATCGTGGAACTCTGTTGCTTCTTGATTTGTATGTCTTAGATTCACTAATTTATCATCAAAAACATGTATAGGGGTGGAGGATCTACAGTTCACTGGGGTACTTTTCTTCCTTAATGGTTGATGAAGTTATGAAACTTAATGTGTCATACTAGCTTATGAAATGAGAAATTTCAAAGTATCCCTCTGTCAACTTTTGATCAAGATTTTGAAGTTGAATTACTGTAAATTTTATTTAATGGCAACAATGCCTTCAAAATCCTCAAGTCCTCATGACAAAGATATTTTACTAAGGTTGACATCTTAAATTTTTAGAAATTTCAAAGTATCCCTCTGTCAACTTTTGATCAAGATTTTGAAGCTGAATTACTGTAAATTTTATTTAATGGCAACAATGCCTTCAAAATCCTCAAGTCCTCATGACAAAGATATTTTACTAAGGTTCACATCTTAAATTTTTTGAAATAAAATTGAAACCAAGTTCACATAAAAGCATAATCTAAGTGTCACGTTTGTGTCATGATCAAATGCTATTTGCTACAAGGGTTAATTCCAAATGCAGATTATTTGGGCCACATGCTACAGCCATTTTAAAATCTGCCATACTCATATGCATTTGCCTTTGACTTTTATCGTCGCCTTAAATCATTTTATGTCACAGTGATGATTCTGTTGCTGAATCCGTTCCAGTCCTTGGCGAACCAATGGATCTGATGACTGCTCTGCAGCTTGTGATGAAGAAATCTTTGGCCCACGATGGACTTATCCGTGGTATTCGTGAGGCTGCCAAGGCAATTGAGAAACATGCAGCACAACTTTGCATTCTGTCTGAGGATTGCGACCAGCCTGACTATGTCAAGCTGGTCAAGGCACTGTGTGCTGAACACAATGTGCACTTGGTGACTGTGCCAAATGCTAAATCTCTCGGCGAGTGGGCTGGGGTTAGTTTTTTTTTTTTTTTGCCGTTCTGCTTTCCTGATCTATCTCTATATTCGCATCAACTCTTATTGCTGGCAAAGAGTTGAGACATAAAATAAACAAAACCATTTGGTTATTGTTATGCAACTAATTTGGTCCTTGCAAATGGCACTTCTTCTTTTCATGTATAATAGGCTATGGGGTTAGCTTTAAAATGTAGTTCGTATTTCTGCACTTTTAATATATTCAATCTCATGCAGCTTTGCAAGATTGATTCAGAGGGCAAGGCAAGGAAAGTGGTGGGCTGCTCTTGTGTTGTCGTCAGGGTAATGAAGCAGTATTCTTAGATCTTTGCAGTTACGATTTGCTCACGCCACTTAAGATTAAGGTTTGCAGCTAATCTCCTCTCCAAACTTATCTGCAGGATTACGGTGAGGAGTCGGAGGGCCTTCACGTGGTTCAGGAATATGTCAAGTCGCACTGAGCTTGGAAGTTTTTTTTTTTTTTTGGTCCATCAAGGCGTCATAAGAACTCACTGTTATGACTATTAAAAAATTGTGGCATTTGAAGTTGGAAAATTTTCTTTCTTATGGAACAAAATTATCTTTCTTGTAATGGCAAATGAAATTGCCTCTTTCATTATTGCCGTGATTAGCACTTCTTTACTAGTATAGAGATGGATTTTATTGAAAAATGTGGTTTTCTCCTCCTAAAAAAAACTTGTGGACGAGATAAATCTGACCGAGGAAAAAAATTAGGATCTCAAAGTACAAAGGCGATAAAATTTTCATGAATTCATTCATATTTAAATTTTAAGAGTTTTTTTTTTTCACTTGTCAACTGCGACTGAGATGGATTTTATTGAAGATTACAATTGTAGTATCCTTCCGGATTGTTTTTGGTTGCAGAACTAATGATCTTGATATCCGGCAATAATTTGACTGTGATTAACAATGATCTTCATGCATTGAATGGCGAAATTCATACCAGTACAAATATTTCTGTCACAGACATGGTAATATAATATTGTTCCTTGATACCCATCATTGCTCATTAGGTCAATTAACATCTAACTCATCTAGTTTTGAATGACATCTTGTGTTGAGCCATTAAAAAAATGATTACACGCTAGAAATACAGAGTTTAAAATAGTCCAGTAAAGCTACGTTAAGCAAATCTTAATAAATTAAAATCTAATGCAACCATGCCGACTGCAATTCATTCCTAGGGCAGTAATATTTTTACATATAATCTCATGTTCTCATTCATTCCATATGCACGTTTTGAGGCATATGAATTACCATGGATTTTGCTAAACTCCCATTGTTAAATTGAGAGGCTATTGCCAAATCTTTGCTCACCAATCTACGCCCAATTGCCTAAAGTTAAATAGGTCTTCAATATATTTGATGACAGGACCAGAACATCTGATGTACGTCTGCATATAAGTCCTCGCGGATGCTTCTGTATTCATTGAACAACTTGTCAGTAGAAATGTTTCTGAATTTCATTCTGAATGAAAGCGAACATATTGTATGATAAGTTTAAACAGGTTTAAGCTCTCCATTGTCAAGCAAATGTTTCAGTGATATGAGTTAACTATAGAACAAGTAGGTATCCGACACAAGTTGACAAAGGAAGTAGAACATTTAGAAGATGAACTCATAATTTTGATATCCTCAAAACATAAAACAAACAAACCTACTAGTACAGACAAACAGTTAAGCGTGAAAATATCATTTGTCAACCAATTCGTGATGCAATGTATTTTGAACTAATCGAATATTAAGTTGATGTTTTTATGTTGTTAAAATGCATAAACAAGGATGATACACTAAAACTGTTAAAGTGATAAGATTAAGATTTCAGTTTCCGTGATAGAACTTTATCTTTAATCCTCACCACTGACTCTTTTTCGACTCTTTGTATAATCTTCTAGTTGAGTCAATTGTCATTAGCAGAAGCATACTGTAAGAATGGGATGAAATGTTAACAAAAGGAAATTAACATAGGGTTAATAGCTATTTTTCACATGTACGAGAATTGCATAATGCTCAACTATACTCAAATAAGTGTTACTGTATTGTGCAATATTAACATACAACCCTGTCCGAATTTCAGAAGCAGAACCTCACCGTCTTCATTTAGCTTCCTCAATAGCTGTGCTTTTGAAGGAAGGGCATACATTCCGGCAGCAACTGCTTTCCTTATTGCCCAGCCATGGTGAGGAGCAAATACCTTTGCATAGGCTACTGATGCTGGGTCCCGCAGGGAATTTCCACTGGGACAGAGAAGAAAACGATCAAAAAGAATTAGTGCACTTAATCTCATGACCTGGAACAATATAAGACAGCAAACGACAAAGAAGATACCAAAACTGTGAACTGAAATGAACATGAATGTAGATTCTATATGGTAGAACTGAAAAATGAAGAAAACTGCAAAGGTTTTTCTTGTTTTATTGTAACTGAAGTTTGTATAACGACTCAGCAAATTCATTTCCATTTTATGACAGAAAGAAGGCATTTTTATAAGAATTTCAGATGTGTAGCAGACACATTAAATATTAAATGTTAACAAAGGCTCTGGCATGGAAGTCTATTTTATCACTTCTAAAGCCAGCAGATATGAGGTACTGAGCTCCATAAGGAGCCAAGATTCCTACAGAAATGCCTTCAGAATGACAATATGACATAGGCATACTGAATGATTTCAGTGTCTAGAGAAGATTAATCTTTAATGCTAAAATATAATTGCACGAACTTCTTAATTTGATAACTAGATACAAATATACCCACCTTTTAATTGTTTAATCACATTTGGAACCATGAATATTTTTAGGTAAGTTCAGAAACTCAAACATTTTATTAAAAGTATCAGGTGATTAATTACCACTTCTTATAACAACTTTATGATGGATAAACAGTCAACCCATAATAAAAACAAATTTCAAGTAACGAAATGGAGGTTCAAGTATCATATCTAATATATTTTAGCATGGCATAGGTTGGATGCTTGTATCAGTAAAAATTATTAATGGATTAAATCATCCTTGTAGGATGGTGAAAACCTGAAAGTTCCCTCTCTCTCAGGATCATTGTTTTTATGAAGCTTATCCATGTTTTGCACTAAAGCTTGAAGTTGCTATCATATTAGATAATGTTTAGCATGCACTTGGCAAATGGAAATAAAAGGGAGTCAACATCGTACTCTTTTTGAAGAATTTGCTCAAACAACACCTTAACCATGTCAAGCCCACGTTTCACTCGAAGTAGATTACGAGAATGGCTCCCACCGCGTTTAACGCAATCCTGCTGAATATCTATTTCAAGCAAATTGTTCAATGTTGAGATAGATTTTGATGCCTCAGACAGATCTTCAACCTATGCTCAAGAACCACAAGAGAAAGGTCAAATCCGAGGAAGGCAACATTACAAAAATGATTTAAGCATGGTCAAGGTATTAAAAGGCAATTTCAGACAGTAAACAAAAAAGAAGTAAATTATATTATGACTGATTAAGATTTGAAGCCAAGAAAGCAAAAAAGAAAAAGAAAAAAATGATAAACAAGTAAACACATAGAAACACTGAAAATTTTCATAAGAAAACAAATACTGCAATAAACTACACACGTATCTAGTTTATAAACAAGTAAATACATCATTTTTCCTGAACAACCTATGCAAGGGCTCAACCAACTAACAGCTCTCAACTTACACGGAAAGTTATCATACAAATACAACTCCCTTCAATACCATTGACCTCCTTTTAGCTACAGATCGTTAAGATGATGCGCTGCCTCCGCTCACTCTCGTGGTCCATGGTTTAAAGTTCCCAAATCGCAAAGATCGTATCCTCAAAACGAAGACTCGCAGCAAACAATCAGTTTGTTAACAAATTTAAAGTCTATGCAAGAAAAAACATTCTTTTGGTAGGAACATGATCGTTTGAGAAACAGGAGACTCCCCAAAACCAATTCAAACGCAATAGCAGGAGATCTACCAAACTGCATGATTCTAAGAAAAGATGCCGATCCCGGAGGGCGAAGGGAAAAATACCTTGGCGACATAATCGATCTCCGCAAACTTGAATGCGACTCCTAGACATCCGAAGAGGACGGAAACTTGGGAGGAGGCTCGGGAGAAGGCATCGACCTCCATAGGCGCCGTCTGGGAGCTAGCGGCCAAGCCCTCAAACGCCTCCGCAATCCGCCTCAAGGGCTTCTCCCTTCTTCCCTCCATATCTCCCTTCTCTCTCCGTCGTCTTCCGATCTAACTTCTCCAAAGGGAAACGACGCGAAAAGCAACTCAAGGAAAATTGGGAAATTATCAACATAGCCCTTAAGGTTTATTAATTCGTATAAGATACTCCCTGAAGCTTTAATAATAATATATATTTTTTTAATTGGATGATAACACAGTATAAATATATAAAGATAAATCTCCACCGAAAGCAAGGTGTTTGCTTCTCATTGTATTAAGCATCGACCGTGATTCATCTTCTTTTAATAATTTTGGGATCGATTTTGAGAGATGTACGAGGCGAATGATATCACTTTTGCATCGCAAAGGCATAATAAAATACTTTTACATTTTTTTTCCCAATCAAAATACTTCCTTTTATCTTGCTTAATCACCAAAATTATTTTAAAAATTATTTTAATAGTAAAATTAAAAATATCAAAATAATTTTCATATGAATAAAATTCTAAACGAATATATTATGTGGGGCCTTGAAAATCAGCAATCTAGAAGAGTTGGTAGTCTAGCTTGTAGATTTCTGCAATCTAGAAGACTTCGTAATCGAGATTCTAGACTTGTATAAAATTATCTTTTCCACATTGAAATTTTGGGTCAATCCTTTTGAAGCTTTCAGAATTTATATGTAAATCTGAAAATTGATTGAGCTGAAGAAGCATTAACCAGGAGGTAACCTTCCACGGATTCAAATTTTTATATCGTCTTACTAAAATATAATAATATTAATTAAAAAAGTTAATAAATAAATTTTTAATAATAATCACTTAGAATTTAAAAGGATTATGCATTTCTAATAAGCAAAATGCTTCTAACCTGTTTAGTTTATGCATTTCTTATTTTTTACAAAGATTTTTTATACTTGTTCTTGAAATGGACATAAATTGTGAATAATTCTCAAAAGCATTCAAATTAAAAAGAGAAAAGCTACTGCTCAAAACCAATGTAGTCGAGCTAAATCCTTGGATTCATAGTTTTTCCTCATCTACGAAAGCCTGATTGAAACGTCTCCTATTTCTCGTAATTTTGATTATCCATTCGAGATCATCAATAAAAATCTTATTTGATTTAGAATTTGAATGATTATCAAATTATGATGGATGCCCGACACATCATATCATATCAACAAAAAAGTTATGCATAGGGGAATTAAAAAACCTCCAAGAAGTTTGATTTTTCTTGATTCCCTTGGTTATATTTTTTTTTCCAAAAATACCCTCTGATTTTTACCATTTAGGAAAAAACTATCCTTATCAATTTACGCTTAGTCGAATGTCGATCATCGTCACCATCGTTGTCGCCAGTGATCGCCGCTCCATCGACCGGCCGCCACCGCCGTCAGCCGCACCAATCGCCGTCGCCGCCATTATGGTCGCCGTCGGCCGCCCATCGGTCGCCATCGCCGCCATCACCGATCACCATCGCCGCTATTGCGTACCGGCCAAACCATCGAATGGATAATATAGTAAAATGTTAAATTATGTGATACTTTAAACCTAAACAAAAATAAATTTTGGTTGTATTACTTCGAATTGAATCAAACAATATTTGATAATGTTTCATTCCCCATAACTTTGATAATGTGATTACCTAGTAATTGTTGGTGCAATAATACCCCAAGCATTTATATGTTTTGATGTTTGGATAATCATCTAAGTTGGGCAACAATTTGTGATCTAATTGTGAACATGTTCAAGTAACAGAGAAATCAAAGTATGAAGACTTGGTAAAGGCAAAGTCCAAGTATGAGCTTGACAAGAAAAGTCCAAGGTAAAAGTTTGGCGGCATAAGACCAAGCATGTTGTCTTGGCGGCATTAAGTTCAAACGGACTTTGGCAAAGAAAGACCAAAGGCAAGTCTTGGCAGCGTAAGTCCAAGCATGTAGACTTGGCAGCGTAAAGTTCAAGCACGCTTTGGCAAAAGGAAACCCAAAAGACATGACAAAACCGAAGGAAGCTCTTGGAAGCAAAGCGCAAAGGATGAACAAGTCACAGACTCGAAGGGATCCTGGAGGCGCAAAGCTTAAGGAAGAGCTAGAAGGTTGGGTCTAGGTCTAGGGGGTGTAATCAAGTATGAATTATTCATACTTGATAAGTATCAATTCAAGTGCTCGATCGAGTCGATGAAACCACGACCATCACCGATCGCTGATCGTGGCGGGCCGATCGATGTTGATGATCACACCGACCGCTAACAAAGGGCGCAATGATCGAGTTAAACACGGGCACAGAATGAAGTCTCACTCGACTGCGGCCTGTGATCACTTGACTGATCACTCCATCAGTCGACTGATGAGAGTGTCGTTGGAGGAAACGACTCTGAATCCCGCAAATCCGGCTATTCAGAAGCCGTTAACCGCGTGCATCAGTCGACTGATGATGCTCCAACGAAAAAATCAGCCTCCTCTCTATAAAAAAAGGGCTGGTGGAGATTTTTGGGGAAAATGCTTATTCTTTGATTATACTCTCAAGCCTCCACGATTTTTTGAAATCTTTCTAGTGATTCTAAATCTCTTTCTCCTCTTTAAGCTTCATCTACATCTTTTGTAAGAAGAGGAGAAGTGTTGTAAAGGAAAGCTTCATAGTGGTATTGATTAGGGTTGATCCACCTCAAGGATCACCGTGGAGTAGGAGCGTTATCTCCGAACCACGTAAAAGAATCGTGTTAGCATTGTTTTTCATTTGTGTTATTATTATTTTTATTGTGCTTCCGCTAATCTTTTGTAGAGACGAAAAACAAGCTATTCACCCCCCTTTAGCTTCCAATCGATCACCAACAAGTGGTATCAGAGCCCGGATCGCATCGGAAGATCTAACAATCAACCAGAGCAAAAATGGCTTTCCAAGAGGGGTATAACACGGTGAGGCCTCCGTTCTTCGACGGCAATGACTTCGGTTATTGGAAAGGTAGGATGGAGTATTATTTAATGAATGATATTGAAAATTGGTTTAGTGTTGTAGATGGTTTCGAGAAGCCGGTCGATGAACACGGAGCACCCATACCGACGAAGGATTGGACGAGAGACATGGCTAAGAAGGCTCAAGCCAACGCCAAGGCAACAACCACACTTCAATGTGGTTTGTCAAAAGAGAAACTAAGCAAGGTGGGGCCTTTTGAATCGGCGAAGGAGCTTTGGGAGAAGTTGATAGAGCTCAACGAAGGATCCAAGGAAACAAGAAGGGTCAAGAGAGATCTCCTAATTGGTCAACTTCAAAGCTTCTCCATGAAAACCAATGAGACCATGAGCCAAATGCACGGTCGCTTCAAAGAAGTAGTCAACGGACTACATGTAATAGGTGAGAAGGTCGACAACCGAGACCTCGTAAGGTATGTGCTCCAAGCTTTCCCTAGAACAACCCTATGGGCCTCAATGGTAGATGTCTATAAGATCTCTAGGGATCTCTCATTGGTTAAGTTAGATGAGTTATTTTGTGAATTTCAATTACATGAACAAGCTAACACTTCATCCAAAGAGAAGGGTATAACTTTTTTTGTAGGAAAGAATGACAAAAAGAAGAAGGAGAAGAAAGAAGTGTTCTCCACATCCGAATCCAAGGAAGACTCGTCGAGTAGTGAAGATGAGCTATCGGCAAGCGAGGTGGCTCATTATGTCAAGAAGTTTGGTGGGAAGTCAAGGAAGCTCACCAAGAAAGATGTGAGGAGGATGTTCCAATCCTCAAGAGGTAAGTCTTCAAATAGTTCAAATTCTATACCTAACGTAACTTGTTTTGGTTGCAACAAGAAAGGGCATATAAAGCCAAATTGTCCAAAACTAAAGAAAAAGGAGGAGAAGGAAAAGAAAAAGAAATAAAAGAAGGAGAAGAAGAAGAAGGAGGCAATGGTGGCACAAACATGGGACACCCTAAGCATAGAGGATTCTTCCGACGATGAAGAAGTATGTCATGCCACCCAAAATCTAGCCCTCATGGCATTGGAGGAAGAAATCGGGAGCTCAAGTGAGGAGTCCTCATCTTCTTCTTCAAGCAACGAATCATCATCAAGTGATGATGATGAGGTACACAACTCCCCTAGGATAGATTTACTTTATAAGACAATTGCATGTCTTCAAAATGCATTGAATAGATCGAAAACAAGGATTAAGGACCTAAAAATAGAGATTAAATCACTTAAGAGTGTAGAACCATCTTGCGGTAAATTATCTTGTGATGAGGATGCATGTACCCTTAGAGATGAAAATGATGAATTGAGAAAAGAAATAGATAACTTAAGAGCATGCTTAGAAAAATTTACTAATGACTCTAAATACCTAGACATGATAATTAAGGATCAAAGGACTATTTACAACAAGACCGGACTAGGATATAGGCCTAAGGAAAAGGAGATAGCATTTACATCCCTTGTTAGTAGAAAAACCATAATTAAAAGTAAGGGTAGAAAGGCTTGGGTTCCTAAGAAATTTCTAATTGATGCTAGTGATCCTAAGATTTGGGTACCTAAGGATTGTATTTTTCATGTGATATAGGTAGAAGAACCAAGCTTGTGGATTGTTGATAGTGGGTGCTCAAAACACATGACCAGTGATGAGAGAAAATTCTCCACTATCAACCACACTAGCAAGGGAAAGGTATCATTTGGTAATAGCGGCAAACTTAAGATTCTAGGAAAGGACACAATTGAGGTATCCCCCAATCTTGCCATTCATAAAGTGTTATTAGTTAAAAATATGAAATTTAATTTATTTAGTATGGACAACTATGTGATGCGAACTTTGATGTTAAATTTGATTCCTCAAAATGTTTTATAAGACACAAAACTCTAAATGATTGCATGTTAGTAGGTTTTAGGAAATCAAATATATATTATGTTGATTTATCCTATGCTACTAATGTTTCTACTAAGTGTCTTATTGCAAAAGAGGAAAAAAGTTGGCTTTGGCATAGGAGACTAGGACACATAAACATGAAGAACATAGCCAAAATAGCAAAAATGAAGTTAGTCAAAGGGTTGCCTAAAGTCAAATTTCTCAAGGACAAAATGTGTGATGCATGTCAAGAAGGGAAACAATCAAAAACATCACACAAAGGTAAAAATTTACTTAGTACCGCTTTACCTTTAGAACTTTTACATATGAACTTATTTGATTGTCATAGTACCCCCTCTATGATTGGTAGTAGATATTGCCTAGTAATAGTAGATGATTTCTCTAGGTTTACTTGGGTATTTTTCTTGAAAAATAAAGATGAAACCCTAGGAATAATCATAGGATTTAGTAAGAGAGTAGAGAATGAAAGAAAACTCAAAATCAACCGGATCTGTAGTGATCATGGTGGAGAATTTGAGAATTTAAATTTCTCAACTTTTTGACTAGAACAAGGGTACAAGCATGAATTTTCTTGTCTTAGAACACCTCAACAAAATGGGGTTGTGGAAAGGAAGAATCGTACCCTACAATAAGCAGCTAGGACAATGCTTAATGCATACTCCTTACCTAGCTACTTGTGGACGGAAGCGGTTAATACCGCTTGCTATATCCAAAATAGGGAATTAATTCATAGGTTTTTAGAAAAAACTCCATTTGAATTGTGGAATGGTACAATTCCAACAATTCATTATTTTAAGGTCTTTGGATGCAAAGTCTATATTTTAAATACCAAAGACAACCTAGGTAAATTTGAGTCCAAAGCGGATGAGGGAATCCTAGTTGGATACTCATCCACTAGTGTAGGTATAGAGTTTACAATAAAAGAACTCAAAAGATTGAGGAATCTTCAAATGTCCAATTTGATGAAACTTCCAATACATACCCTAGGAAATCCCCTATTGATGATGATATTAATAGTGAAAATCAAGAAATTACCCAACAATTTCAAGATTTAACCTTAGTGGGTAATGATCAAGGGGGGGGGATTGAATCAAGGGGGAGTAAGAGGTGATTCGATGATGAGCAAAGGATTGAGATTAATTATGATCAAACTCAAATTAATACACCTCCTAGAACCATAAGAGTTCATCGAAATCACCCCTTAGATCAGATTGTGGGTGAATTATCTCAAGGTGTTAGGACTAGGTCATTTCATAGGGATCCCACTAGTCATATAGCTCTAATTTCTCAAATTGAGCCCAAAATAATCAAAGATGCATTACTTGATCTGGATTGGATCTTAGCAATGCAAGATGAATTAGCTCAATTTGAAAGGAGTCAACTATGGGAGTTAGTTCCTAGACCTAATGAAAATACCATCATTACTACAAGATGGGTCTTTAGGAACAAACTAGATGACCAAGGGAATATTACTAGGAATAAGACAAGATTAGTTGCAAGGGGCTTTAATCAAGTTGAAGGACTTGACTATGATGAAACATATGCCCCGGTTGCTAGATTAGAGTCTATTAGGATACTATTAGGGTATGCCTCCTATATGGGTTTCAAACTTCATCAAATGGATGTTAAATCAACATTCCTAAATGAGTTTATTAAGGAAGAGATATATGTAGAACAACATCCCGGGTTTGAGAATATGGACTATCCAAACCATGTATACAAGCTTAGGAAAGTTTTGTATGGTTTGAAACAAGCTCCTCGGGCTTGGTATGAAAGATTATCATCTTTCTTAATCTCTAAGGACTTTAAGAGGGGTAGTGTAGATCAAACTCTATTTATAAAGTCAACATCAACGGACATCTTTGTAGCCCAAGTATATGTTGATGACATTATCTTTGGGTCAACAGATGATGAACTTCTCCAAGACTTTATTAAGAATATGGAAAAAAAGTTTGAAATGAGTCTAGTTGGAGAATTAAATTTCTTCCTAGGATTGCAAGTCAAACAAACAAGTGAAGGAATTTATATTTACCAAACCAAATATGCTAAGGAAATGATTAAGAAATTTGGTTTGGAAAATGCTAAAGTAGTTTCAACTCCAATGACAACCAATACAAAAATAGATAGTGATAATGAAGGCAAACAAATTGATCTTACACTCTATAGGAGCATGATTGGTAGCCTTTTGTACTTAACCGCTAGTAGATCCGATATATTATTTGCGGTTGGTATGTGTGCTAGATATCAATCATGTGCAAAAGAATCTCATTTAGTTGCCGTTAAGAGAATCTTAAGATATATTAAAGACAAACTAAATGTAGGACTATGGTACCCTAGGACTAGGTCTTTTGATTTGATTTGGTACACCGATTCCGATTATGCCGATTACAAATTGGATCGGAAGAGTACTAGTGGTGGATGCCAATTCCTTGGGTCCTCCCTAGTTAGTTGGAGTAGTAGGAAGCAACCTTGTGTTGCCCTATCCACCACCGAGGCCGAGTATGTGGCTATGGGTGGTTGTGTAGCTCAACTATTATGGATGAAACATACTTTAGAGGATTATGAGCTATCTTACTCTAACAAGAAAGTATTTAGTGATAATGTGAGCACCATAAACTTGACCAAAAATCCGGTGCATCACTCTAGGACCAAGCACATTGAAGTGAAACATCACTTCATTAGAGATCACGTGACTAAGGGAGACATTGAGCTTAATTACATTGAATCCAAGTCCAACCTAGCCGACATATTCACCAAGACTCTCCCCGAGGTAGAATTTTCATCACTTAGGAGAAAACTTGGAATGTGCTTGGTTGAATAAAGGTGTATGTTTGCATGATCCTATAGAAATCTTAGGATTTATACCTTTAAGCATCTCACAAAATACCTAAGAAACTATGATTTTTGTATTGAGCCACTTAGACAACATGTGAGATGTTAGGAAGATGCACTTGGTTCATCATGCTTGTTACGATGCATTACTATGGACCAAAGTGTCATCTAGAGACATTGATCCTTTATTAGACCAATCATTGGGAAGACTTATACACAATTGATGTGCATATAGCTCCAAGAACATGATTGGAAATGTCAAATAAAATATATTTTAAACTATGTTTATCATATTTTGAAAAACAGTTTTTAAGTGAAATACAAAAGTGATACAAAGTTTACAAAAATATTAGAACTTTTGTCACTTTTCTGTTGGTGCAATCGACCCAGGTTGACTCGAGTTTGACTCGAGCAGTACCTTGATGATATTTTGATGATAGACAAAACTCATGACATAGGATTGTCATGAGAAAGTCCAACATGGGGTTGGCATGGAAAATTCAAGCATGGAGCTTGGTGTGGAAGTCCAAAGCATTGCGAAGCCGTGCGCTTGGTGCTTGGCATGGGAAATGCATTGTGAAGCCGTGCGCTTGGTGCATGTGAGAAGTCTTGAGGACTTGGTAAGTTCACTAGGCTCGGGATCCTTGAGTCGGTGAAGGATGGCATTGCGAAGCCGTGCGCTTGGTGCATCCGAGGGACCGCCGGACAGGGAGCGAATGGAGTGAGACCAAAGGGAAGCATACTTCTAGGGCATGAGACACGAAGGATGGCGTTGCGAAGCCGTGCGCTTGGCGCATCCGAGGGACGTAGGCCGAGGGAAGAGAGCTTCGGTGGGGAACTCCATGAGGGATAAGGTGGACTTGGCCAAGTGGCTAAGACTGAGTGTCGGACGCTCAAACAACCTTGTGTTTGAGGTTTTAGCCGACATCAGTCGACTGACATAGGTGTCAGTCAACTGCTCTAGGTCGTATGGGTTCGACCGTTCGATCAACCAAGTCGATCACCGACCGTCGAGGAGGGCAATGATCGATGGAGGATCACCGACACCGAGGGATGGCAATGATCGATGACAATGTGCACGCGAGTCACGGAGTCGAGCTCGCCAAAGACTCGATCGATGGATGATCACGATCGATGGGTGCCATCACGATCGATGTGTGATCCGCTGAACTTAACCAACATGGATCCGCCGCCAGGAGACAATGGTTACGGACTACCGATCGATGGTCACGATCAATGACCGATGGGCGCGAAACAAATTTTGATGCAGGTTATAAAGGAGCACGAAGAGGATTTCGCAATGGTTTTGTGGAGCTATTGGAGGGAATCGCGATTCCCTTCAAGAGCCAATCAAAGCAAGCAACAAACAAGTGATCAAAAGCAATCGGTGAAAAGTGTTTCTTTTGTATTGTATTTGTATATTACTGTTATAATTGCTTGTGAGAGGTTTCTCCACCTCCGACGTGTAGTCGAGAAGGAGTTTGAGTATTGCCGTGTGCATCTCTAGAGCTCGAGGAGCTCGCCCGTGGAGTAGGAATCATTCGGTTCCGAACCACGTATATGCTTGCGTATTTGGTGTGCTTGTATTGTTGTTAGTATTATTGTTATTTCTATTGTTTCCGCTGCGCTAACGACAATCGTAGATAAGCAACGCAACGAGAACGAGCGAATTACGACATCAAACGAACGAGGGCTATTCACCCCCCTCTAGCCGGCCAACCGATCCCCCAACAAGTGGTATCAGAGCGAGGTCGCTCTTCAAGGACTAACCGCCGCGAGAGCACTACAAGATGGCCGGCTACAACCTTCAACCACCAAAATTCGAAGGAGATTTTGCTTGGTGGAGAAAACGGATGGAGGTATATCTCGAAACCAATTTTGATTATATGATTATTATAGAAAATGGTTTTGAGATGCCTAGGGACAAATACAACAAGCCCATTGAAAAATCAAAGTGGACCCAAGACCAAATCAAGAACTTCAAGACAAATCTCGAGGTAATTAAATTGATTAGTGATTTGTTACCTAACACTATTTGGTCTAGATTGGGTGATTATAGGGATGCAAGGGAACTATGGAATAAGATAATAAATTTCCAAGAAAATTCCCAACCAGCACAAGTAGAAGAAAATGCCGAGGAAGAAGAACCCACAACATTTGAAGATGTTGATGACTTGGTGGAGACCTCCACCTCTAGCATTGAGGGGGAGGAGAGGCAATCTTCCATCCCGGAGCAAGAACAAGAAGCATCCACATCCGGGAGAAGTGAAGATCGGGAAGAGGCCTCCACCACCTCCCTAGGTAACTCAAATGTTATTATTTTAAATAAAAATCACATAATATGCTTTGAGTGTAAGGAGAAAGGGCATTATAAGAGCAAATGCCCTAAATTGGCTAAGAAGAAGGCATCGACACCAAAAGTCAACCCAAATTCAAACGATGTCGGTGTTCCCAAAATCAAGAGCAAAGAGCATATTGTGTGTTTCAAATGCAATCAAAAGGGACACTACCGAAGCCAATGCCCTAGGGGGAGGAAGAAAGGGCAAGAAGGTGCAATTCATGTAGGGGGAGCTCCTAAAGTTAACCCTAAGGTACATTTAGTTAATGCACCTTTAATTCCTAAAGTCAAAAAGCATGCTAAAAATTATTTTAGTTCTCTTGCTATTATCAATGAAAAGCATGCTAAGAGAAATAATAAGGTGTATTGTCTAGGTGCCAAGCATGTTCATATAACTAAGGACAAACCTAGGACTCAAAACACTAGATCTATTTTACCTAAGGAGTCAATTAGGAGAATTGAAGAAAACTTGGGTGTTAATCCCAAGAAATCTAGGCATATGCCTAAAAAGAAAAATATTTTCCAAAAGATAAATGAAAATTCAAAATTGGGAAAATTAGAGTTAGAAAACCAAGCCTTGAGGTCAAGGCTAGAGAAATTGGAGAAGACCCTAGCAATAATATCAAATTCGGTTAAGGGGTCTAATGTACAAAAGTCAAGACCTAGGAAACAAGAAACATCTAAGGGCAAGAAGGGTTTGGGTCACAAACCTATGTCCTACCATAATGTTCCATTTAATTATGGAACATCATCTAGATCTAGACAAACCAAAGCTAATAGGGAAGTCATCCCTAAATCTAGCAATGATATGTGTTTAGTGGCTAACACCTCAAAGAAATCAAATGTAGCCACTAAGAAGGTCAATGGAGGAGTCACCTCTAGAGTTGACCTAGGAAAAACCCAAAAGACTATGGCTTCAAAGCCTAAAAGGGTCATTAGAAAGGTATCTAGGGAAGTTATCCCTAGGGAATACCTTGTTAACCCAAGGAGCTCCAATAGATATTGGGTTCCTAAAAGCGTGATCGATTCACGCTAAATGGGTTAAAGTGTGTCAACCCTAAGTGAATGGGTAGTTAACCTAACCATAGTAGAGTTGACACCTTAGGGTGTGCTAATATGCTTGAGAAGGTAAAAATGATTTAAATTGACACAATTATGTCATAGAGGTCATGGTGTGCCATTTTGGGTTTTTGGCACACTTGGGAGCTAAATGGTTTAAGGCAAAATGAATTTAATCCCTAGAAATGGCAAATTGATGTTAACACCTAGGTATTTTATACCTTAGTATATTTTAGTTGTCATGATTTGTTTGCCTTGCCATGTCATGACATCATTTTCTTTCTTATCTATAAAAATATCATGATCATATTTAGATTTATATTTAGATGTCATGTATGCCTAGATCTCATTCACATACCATGACATCATGATTTTGACATATACTTTTATTTATATCATATTTATGTCATAATCATCATCATGCATAGTTTAAAATGGAGTTAAGGACTATGACACAATTTGAAGGGAATCAAATTAATATTGCCTAGAAATATGCATGAAAACATAAACAAAACAAAACTCACATCTCACAAAAATTTGACTTGTATGTGTTTTACACATCTAGATATTGGTGAGATGTTTAGGAAAAAGAAAATAAAGGTTTGAAAGATATTTTGAAAACATTTTGAAAAACCTTGGTGAAGTCTATCTTTTGATAGCTATCACCATTGAATGGGATGATACAAAGATGACTCTTTATTGAAGCTTTTCTTAAATTTTGAACTTTGTATCAATCTCCTAATTTAATGGGTAAAATAAATTTCCAATATTTTTCACCCATAGTGTTTAGGATAAGTATTATACGTATGCATTTTCAAGATTTTTAGAATTACGTATATTTACTTATGGATTTCGAAAATCCATTTTAAATCAAATCGAGACGATTATCGATCGACCCTATAATGTCAATCGATGATGGTAAGTCCAATGATCGTATCGGAGTCGACCGCACAGTGATTTCGAGTAAACTTGATGGTTAGGCCCATGTTCAGCTGTGTTTTGGTCCCCTAACCACTCCTAACCCTAGGATATGCTTGGGAGAGCATTAGAGAGGGTGGAAATCCATTGGATATGGATTAAGAGTTGGGTTGAGGGTGAGTATCAATTTTAAGGTGGATGAGAGTTCATTGTTGAACTTTGCCTTAATTTTGATTTGGTTAATGTTCCTATTGGCTTAGGGACTCTTCAAGGACAGTGTTGGTGCAATGGTCAAGGGGGAGCAAGCCTCTAGGGGGAGGTATCCATCTTGGGAAGATAGATGTGTATTTCCTCATGGGAGGAAAATTGGGTTGTCTCTCTTTAAGTGATATGGGATCACTAGAAAGATGATAGACATGTGTTCCTCCAAGGGAGAGATTGTAAGATCTCATTGGGATATGAGACATTCATACCCTTGGGGAGGACCTTTTTGATGTAATGTCAAAAAGGGGGAGAAGTTACCAAGTTACCAATTAGGGTTCGTTGGAATTCTCATTGGGATATGAGAATTGTCAATATGGGAGAATTGGTAGACTTGAGATGGTAGTTTTGTCAATCATCAAAAAGGGGGAGATTGTTGGTGCAATCGGCCCAGGTTGACTCGAGTTTGACTCGAGCAGTACCTTGATGATATTTTGATGATAGACAAAACTCATGACATGGGATTGTCATGGGAAAGTCCAACATGGGGTTGGCATGGAAAATCCAAGCATGGAGCTTGGTGTGGAAGTCCAAAGCATTGCGAAGCCGTGCGCTTGGTGCTTGGCATGGGAAATGCATTGCGAAGCCGTGCGCTTGGTGCATGTGAGAAGTCTTGAGGACTTGGTAAGTTCACTAGGCTCGGGGTCCTTGAGTCGGTGAAGGATGGCATTGCGAAGCCGTGCGCTTGGTGCATCCGAGGGACCGCCGGACAGGGAGCGAATGGAGTGAGACCAAAGGGAAGCATACTTCTAGGGCATGAGACGCGAAGGATGGCGTTGCGAAGCCGTGCGCTTGGCGCATCCGAGGGACGTAGGCCGAGGGAAGAGAGCTTCGGTGGGGAACTCCATGAGGGATAAGGTGGACTTGGCCAAGTGGCTAAGACTGAGTGTCGGACGCTCAAACAACCTTGTGTTTGAGGTTTTAGCCGAGGAGGCGATCGGTGATGAGGATCGATCGGCTAGAGGGATGACAATCGCCGATGACATCGTGCCGCGGAGCGAATGGAGTCGAGCTCGCCAAAGACTCGATCGATGGATGATCGATCGTGATGGGTGCCATCGATCGGCCCGATGTGTGATCCGTTGGAACTTAACTAACGTGGATCCGATTGTGAGACAACTACGGGACGATCGACCGATGGTCACGATTAGTCGACCGATGGCGCGCGACGATTAGTTATAAAAGGAGCACGAGTTGGAGGATTTCGCAATGGTTTTTTGTGGAGCTATTGGAGGGGAATTGCTGTTGCATTCCAGTCCTTCAAGAGCCAATCAAAACAAGCAACAAACAAGTGATCAAAAGCAATCGGTGAAAAGTGTTTCTTTTGTATTGTATTTGTATTCTTGTTTGTATTTGTATATTACTGTTGTAATTGCTTGTGAGAGGTTTCTCCACCTCCGACGTGTAGTCGAGAAGGAGTTTGAGTATTGCCGTGTGCATCTCTAGAGCTCGAGGAGCTCGCCCGTGGAGTAGGAACCATTCGGTTCCGAACCACGTATATGCTTGCGTATTTGGTGTGCTTGTATTGTTGTTAGTATTATTGTTATTTCTATTGTTTCCGCTGCGCTAACGACAATCGTAGACAAGCAACGCAACGAGAACGAGCGAATTACGACATCAAACGAACGAGGGCTATTCACCCCCCTCTAGCCGGCCAACCGATCCCTCAACATTTTCAAGTTTGTATCAATCTTGAAATCTAAAAAACATATATTTTTCAAAATATTTTTCCTTGATAAAGTATGATTTCAGAAATGTGTACACAAAATTTCGTGATTTTTCGAGGTTTCTGAAATTTCTAACGCATTTCTGAATTTGAGCTGAAAAGATTGAAATTCGGGTTTCAGGCGTAGCAGTCGACTGGGTCAGAAACCAGTCAACTGATACACTGTGTTTTCTGAAAAATAGCTCCACTTTTTGATATTTAGTATATCTTTGATGTCCTAAAACTTTAGCATGATAATATTGAATATAAACAAACGTTTTAGGACTGTTTAATGCGGTATTTTAGGGGGAGTTTCATAAAATGTATCTTCTTCATCCCCAAATTTACATTGTTGGTGCAAAGTTAGGATTTAAACCTTCAAATTGTTTGATAGGCTTTTGCTCCACATATCTTTCACTCATCATGAACTATATCTTGGATTAAGGGGGAGCTAAATGTCAATTCTATACCTTAGTTCAATATTATAACACATTCGATTCTTTTATGAAATATATGATTTTGTCTTTCTTCTCTTTTTGATGTATGTCAAAGGGGGAGAAGAAATGTTTAAGTTAGAATTGGATATATGATTATGTGATTTGGAAATATGATTATGTGCGTATCTTTAAAAGACCTAACTTAAATGATTGTCAAACATCAAAAAGGGAGAGATTGTTGGTGCAACAATGCCCCAAGCATTTATATGTTTTGATGTTTGGATAATCATCTAAGTTAGACAACAATTTGTGATCTAATTGTGAACATGTTCAAGTAACAGGGAAATCCAAGTATGAAGACTCGGTAAAGGCAAAGTCCAAGTATGAGCTTGGCAAGAAAAGTCCAAGGTAAAGGTTTGGCGGCATAAGACCAAGCATGTTGTCTTGGCGGCATTAAGTCCAAACGGACTTTGACAAAGGAAGATCAAAGGCAAGTCTTAGCAGCGTAAGTCCAAGCATGTAGACTTGGCGGCGTAAAGTCCAAGCACGCTTTGGCAAAAGGAAACCCAAAAGACATGACAAAACCGAAGGAAGCTCTTGGAAGCAAAGCACAAAGGATGAACAAATCACGAACTCGGAGGGATCTTGGAGGCGCAAGGCTTAAGGAAGAGCTAGAATGTTGGGTCTAGATCTAGGGGGTGTAATCAAGTATGAATTATTCATACTTGTAGTCGAGTCGATGAAACTCGACCATCGATCATTCGCTGGTCATGGCAATGACCGATCAAACACGGCACGTAATGAAGTCTCACTCGACACGGCCAGATCACTTGATCGATCACTCCGGGCCGACTGATGGAGGGATCAGTTGACTGATGAGAGTGTCGTTGGAGGAAACGACTCTGAATCTCGCGAATCCGACTATTCAGAAGCCGTTAACCGCACCGGCAGTCGACTGATATTGTGCTTCAGTCGACTGATGATGCTCCAACGGGAAAATCAGCCTTCTCTCTATAAAAAGAGGGTTGGTGGAGGTTTTTGGGGAAAATGCTTATTCTCTGATTATACTCTCAAGCCTCCACGATTTTTCAAAGCTTTCTAGTGATTCTAAATCTCTTTCTCCTCTCTAAGCTTCATCTACATCTTTTGTAAGAAGAGGAGAAGTGTTGTAAAGGAAAGCTTCATAGTGGTATTGATTAGGGTCGATTCACCTCAAGGATCACCGTGGAGTAGGAGCGCTATCTTCGAACCACGTAAAAGAATCGTGTTAGCATTATTTTTCATTTGTGTTATTATTATTTTTGTTGTGCTTCTGCTAATCTTTTTGTAGAGACGAAAAACAAGCTATTCATCCCCCCCCTTTAGCTTCCAATCGATCACTAACAGTAATCACATTACCAAGGTTATATATTTTAACTTGAACCGTTTGGTTCAAGTAATCATACATAACCTTGATTATGTGATTACCAGGGAATAAAACATAACCTTGGAATAAAGTATAACCTTTGATAAAAACCTTATTTGGTTTGAGGTTTTAATATATAACTTAGTTTAACATTTTACTAAATTATCCTTTGTCTTTTGCTTAATCAATTCGACGACGACGACGAAAATATTAATGATGACGGTAGCGACGATGGCGATGACCGGTCGGCCGGCGACGGCGGTGATCGGTTGACCGTGGCGACGGTTGATCGATCGGTGATAACGATGGTGGCCGATTGATCGGCGGCAGCAACGACGATCGATCGACCAGTGGCGATAACGATGGGCGATCGATTGGTGACGGCAGAATCGGATGAGCGACGGTCGCGTGTCGGCGGCGACTCACCGTTTGGCCACGACGGCGACGACGGCGGCAGCGGCGACGAGCGGAGGCGACTACCGGGCGACGGGCAATGGCGATAACGGCGACGACGGTGATGGCGACGGCGATGGTGGTGGAGGTGGCAGCTATAGACGGGTGGCGACGACGACGAATGCAGCGGTCGGCGATGGGCGGCGACCGACGACGGACGACGGCCGGCGATCGACGACGGGCGACGACCGGAGGCCAACGACGGTGGCCGGTGAAGGGCATCGACCAACGATGGGAGACAAATCGATTGAGTTTTGACAAATTAACATTTAATATATTGTTAGGGGTAATATTGGAAAAAAATTCCTTAACCCCGGGAATCAACAAAAACCTTGGTTCTCCAAGGTTTTCCTATTCCCCCTAAAAAGGTTTTTGTCCATAACTAAGTAATGAACAATTACCAAATAATTGTTCATAACCTAAACCAAACAAAGTTTTTGTTGATAACCTAACAAGGTTATCAACAAAAGCCCCCAACGAAACGCATTAAATTAATGAGTTATACTATGAAATTTTGAGAAAGAATAATAAAAAATAGATTAAGAAAGAAAATCACGATTCTCGAAAATCAATTTAGATTCATGCTAGGAAAGTCGACAATAGAAGTTATACATCTTCTCAGACAGCTAATTGAAAAGTATAAAGAACAGGATCTACACATAGTATTCATTTATTTAGAAAAAACTTAATAGAATTCCAAGAGAAATTATATGGGGAATTTTAGAAAAAAAAAAGGTGTTAGTGTAACATATATTGAATTAATTAAGGATATGTATAATAAAGTAACGACCAGAGTGAAGACTCCAGGCGGATTAACTGAAGCATTTCCAATAAAAATAAGGTTACATTAAGGATCAACTTTAAGTCTTTATCTTTTTACACTAATCATGGACGAACTCACTAGACACAGTCAACACATGATACCATGGTGCATGTTGTTTACAAATGATATTGTTTTGGTAGATGAGACACGTGAAGGAGTAAATGCTAAACTAAAATCTTGACAGAAAACACTAGAAGTAAAAGATTTTAGGTTTAGTAGAGTAAAGACAGAATATATGGAATTTAAGTTTAGCAATATTAGACGTATTAAGACAAGTGTTAAGATAGAAGATGATGAGTTGTCTGGAACTGAGAGCTTTAAATATTTAAGATCATTTTTGCAAAATGATGGAGAGATGTTTTACATAAAATACAAACATGATGATCGAAATGAAAGAAAACGTCGGGTGTTTTATATGATCGTAAAGTGCTTCTAAAACTTAAAGGGAAGTTCTACAAAACGATAATTAGACCTGCTATGTTATATGACGCTGAATGTTAGACTACGACTTGAGCACATGAGCAAAAGATGAGAGTTGCAGAGATAAGGATGTAAGGTGGATATGCGGACATACGAGGATGGACAGAATAAGAAATGAGAGTATTAGAGAAAAAATCGAAATTGCATCTATTAAAGGAAATCTTCGAGAGACATGTTTAAGGTGGTTCGGACATGTACTTAGACGGTTAATAAATGTTCCAATTAGGCGATGTGAAACGATGACAAATATACACATCAAACGAGAAAGAGGAAGACCAAAAAAGATTTGATTAGCAACAATAAAATATGATAAAGTTTATTTAAATATAGATGATGATATAGTAAGAGATAGAGTTCAATGGCGTAGAAGGATCCATATAGTCGACTCTATCTAGTGAGATAAGACATTGTTGTTGTAGTAGTACATAAGCTTGATTGAAACATGTGGCAAGAAAAGAACCAAAAAGGAGGAGAGAAATAAACCAATCACGATGGACAACACCATGATCTAACAACCATATTTCAAGCGTCAAGTGCAAGCTTGATAAGATTTTTCTCAAGTTTAAAAGTATATAAACATCTCTGAAAATAGAACTCAAGCTCAAGCATCAGGAGATGGCTGTCGCATTTGCTCTGCAATGATGATTTACAACTTGTGCGCATCTTTGCCGCTCTTAACCTTCTGTTTCTCACTTACGGAATTCCCCAGCGCGCTGCACATCTGCAACCTGCTCTTTAGGCCAAACTTCCTTCGCATATTGATCCATCCACTTCTTCCCCGACCCAACTTTTCGATCTCTTCCTTCATGCTGGTGCACTCTTTTTCGAGCTCAGACACTCTCATCCTCATGCTATCCATGCCGACCTTCATGACTTGGTTCTCACTGATGGTGGTCATCCATCCTCCGGCTTCACCTGAACAACCAATTCCACCACCTCTCAATGGCCGTGAGCCATCAAGGTTGTCAGCCACAAGCAAGCATCCAGCAACTGAAGTCCTTAGTTGGAGCTGCTCAAAGAAGAGAACTTGAACAATTACTCGAAGAGGAAGTCGCTCATTCTGTGCAGCATGAGTGCAAGCTTCAAGCGAGAGCTTCTGACAGTCTATCAGCCGGCACAGTTGTTCCCTCTCGGATTCAGAGAGCCAAGGGTGTGCCTGATAGCAACGCATGTACATAGTTTTAACAAATCAAAGACAGCTGATGCCCAATTTGTTTATGAACAACAATAAAAAAAAGAACAAGCTGTACATGACCTATTTAGGTTTGTTAAAAAAAAAGAACAAGCTATACATGACCTATTAATTATGATTGATCAAAAGTTGATTGAGTTTGGAATTTATGATTTTATTTGTTCATATTTACCCTAAATTTTATCATCCTCAGGGACTTCTTATTTGCCCGTTCAGTATAACCATTTGGTTTTGTCTCTTCCTTTTCCTTTCTAGTAATTGTAAACATACCACCTAAACCTTGCCATCTTTTCTCAGGATAACCCATCATATGCAACTCGTCTTGACTTCCATACACCGCTAAAAACTGAATCATAAAGCAACAAAGCAAGGGGAAATGTAGTGGAAGAAACCTTTATGCAATTACCTAATATATCAGCTAGTAGCATGGGATTTGCATGAACCTATTGATTGGTGTGTCATGCTTGAACACATACCTTCAGGTATATATCAATAGCACGGTATAGTCCATCATCCAAAGGTCGGGCATAATCAGGTATAGCAGTGGCTAAGGATTGGAATTTTGGAAGCTTTAAGTTGATATCCGGTGCAATCTCTGCTAGGAATCCATCAATTAGCTTGGCAACGGCAGTAATTGGCATCAAAGAAGGGGATGCAATCGACTGTCCATTACTGACAGAATCGGGTGAGGCAGCTGCAGTAGCTTGGTCCATGGCTAAGAAATACTCCAGCATTCGTTGGACGCAATCAACATTGTACAATGCCTCCATGGAATATGCAAAAGTAGGGAAAAGTAGGTCTTCCAGGTCGGCCTGGTCTAGCTGCATTCCTATTCTTTTCTCTAAGTTAGAAATGCATGCCGGGCTAGCTTGTAGAATTATGGCAGTGCGAAGCAGACCGATCAAAGTCTTTGTCAATGCTACACCCTTGTCAATAGGCAACAAGCTATCAATCTCTTCAAGGAGATGCCTCTGTTCTTCATCCGGAGCACTTTTCAAAGTTCCATGTGCCACATTCGGATGCCTATCCAATCCAGGCAGATACTGTTTAGCATAACAAATCAGAGAGCCTGCAATAGTTTCATGTTTTAGACCTCTAGATTTCATAGCAGAGATCAACCTTTTATACAAGGGGAAACTCAAAGAACAGACATCCTCATTCCACCAATCTGAGCTGCAAATTCTAGGTCTAGCTCCTGTGCTTATGCCATTCCATAAAACACTGCCTCCAGGACTTTGCATGGCCACATGCTCCATTGGCCAGCCAAATAGATTTGGATCTGTACACGCTTTTACAGCTAAAGATTCTATGCATTTTTCAATAATCTGAAGGTTTTCAGCGTGAGGAAGAAGAACATCACATGTTTCAAGTGCTTTGATTGAATCTTTCCAGCTGTGAAGCACATCTTGATCAATGAAGATCTCTGTCTGAGCAATCAAGTTTCCTTCTGCTATTTCTTCAGTCATTTCTAGGTGCTCAGCAGCACAGCGCAGGCAAACAACGTTTGAGGAAGTGAGCTCTATCTTAACACCATAACAGAACTTAGCCACAAGTTCAAATGCTTGTGCACCACCAGGAACATCAGCCAGTCTTATCACAGTGTCCTCTTCATCAGAGTTCTTAATTAGTCTTTCCAAAAGGCTACTTTTTGATAACAATGGAAACTGCAAGAAGTACATAATTATTTTTATAGCAAAAGGAATTTGCCTATTCTCGCAAACAAACTGAAAACCATGAAATCTAGCATGGATACCAAAATTGATCATTATTCAATACCCTATAACATTCCAAAAAAATCTGTTTAAATCCTTCAGTAATGTATTTAGAGAGCCTAAAATCGTAAGCAATCTGAATAACCACATTGCTTGAACTATGACCAGTAGAACTGAAAAGTAGTTACACCTTGAAATGGTTGTAGCTAGGTATTACTTGCGAAACAAGTGAAAGAGTAGAACTATTCAAATCAAACCTTGGCTGAAGCAACAACAACAACAATAACAACCAAGTCTTATCTCACTAAGCGGAGTCAGCTATATGGATCCTTCTATGTCATTGAATTTTATCCCTTACTATATTATCTATACTTAAATAAATTTTATCTTGTTTTATTATTGTTAGCCAAGCTTTTTTTGGTCTTCCTCTTCCTCGTTTGATATATGTATTTGTCATAGTTTTACATCGCCTAGCTGAAATATTTATTGGTTCGGAGTTTTCTCTCAGTAGATGCAACTCCGACTTTTTCTCTAATACTCTCATTTCTTATTATGTCCATCCTCATGTGTCCACACATCCATCTGAATATGCAACTCTCATTTTCTGCTCATGTATTCGAGTCATAGCCTAACATTCAACACCATATATAACATACCAAGTCTAACCACTGTTTAGTAGAGCTGTCTTTTAAATTTTAGAAATACTTTATGATCACATAAAATATCCGATGTTTTCCTCTATTTCAACCATCCTGTTTGTATTTTATGTAAGATATCTCTCTCAATTTTTTCATCATCTTACAAAAATGATCCTAAATCCTTAAAGCTTTTAATTCCAGATAACTTGTCATCTCCTATCTTAACATTTATCTTTTTACGTCTAATATTGTTAAACTTAAATTTCATATATTCTATCTTTACTCTACTAAACTTATAATCTTTCACTTATAGTGTTTCCTGCAAAGATTCTAGTTTAACATTTACTCTTTTATATGTCTTATCTATCAAAACAATATCATCTACAAATAACATGTCATGGTACTGTATCTTGAATGTATCCAGCGTATTCGTTCATGATTAATATAAAAAGATAAGGACTTAGAGTTGATCCTTGATATAATTCTATCTTTCTTGGAAATTCTTCATTTAATCCGTCCGAAGTTTTCACTCTGGTTGTTACTTTCTCAAACATATCCTTAATTAGTTCAATATATGTTATGCTAATACCTCTCTTTTCTAGAATTTTTCATATAGACCTCTATCATAAGTTTTTTCTAAATCAATGAATACCATGTATAAATTTTGCCTTTGCTCTTGATACTTTTCAATTTGTTACCTGAGAAAATGTATCAATGCTTCGAAGCAAATCAATGAAAAAAAAAGCTACAACTATATCAATGCTTTGAAAAAAAAAACACTCCCACTTCAATTGACTTAAGTTAATAGTATGATCCAGAAATGCAAAAGATATCAATGAAGATTAACATTCTGAGTTAGTGCCCTCGCCTTGTGGAGATGGAAGGTCATTCCTTCAACTTCGACAGTAACATCACTAGGAAGTCCTGTTGTGCAAAACCTGAAAAATATAAATACATAACTTTGATGTCTTATTTCCTTATTCAGTACAGGGCCTCTTGAAAGGTTAAGTGCGGAAAAAGTGAACACACATGATTATATTGCAGTGGAGAACCTTACAGTAGAAATAAAATAAAGAACCTTCTGCAATATCTCAACAACGATGAGACCAACATAGTTGGCTATGTTTCAAATGTAGCTGACATCAATATCGGAAAACTATATTGTACATTCATAATGTGTGATGAAGTTACAAGGACAAGCATTTCATCTACTGAATATGGCTACTACGCAAATATTCAACTTTTTGCTTTCCAATTCTGAACTGAATCCGTCTTCAAGTCGGTAAGAGCATGCATGCTAGCTGTTTCATTCTCTCAAACATAGTAGTTGATACTAATTAAGACATATCTTGCTCATGCAATTGTCGTTAGTATAATCATATGTGAGAGCTTTGTTGCCCATCCAATGATTGGAAAAATAAAACTATGACAAAATGAGAAGCAGGAAACTCAACAGGAAAATTCTGAATAAAGTACCAGGTCCAGTAAAATGAATTTGCAGAAACAAACAATGACATTCATGGATTAGACAATATGGTCTGATTAAGGAGGACGAAGGAGTACTATTCTTCTAGACAAGAAGCACAAAACTGATACTTCATAGAGATTTCGGCTAAAAGACTTCATGGAGATGTTATGAGTTCTTTAAAGTAGAACCAGAAACAGAAAGTAGGGTGGAGATGTAAATCTCGCAAGGCATTACCCAAACATAACAAAAAAAAATGGCAGATCTGAACTACCTTATTTTTGCGTCCTAGAAAAACAGCAGGTCTAATGACTCCAGTTATTACAGAAGTAGATTTCCAATTAACATCAACAAATGAAGTAAAAGAACAAAATGAACCATACCAGGCTTGCCCTTGTTGGTGGAAGGCATCAGGTTTTGATCCCAGTTTCATGCATGCCATCTTGGACGTCCGAAACGAAGAAAGCTCACAACGAAGACCCTCAAACAGAGTCAAGCAGAAACCAAGAGTCGCCGCCCAGCCACCAGTTTGATTTTAGAGTGTCTCGGTTGATGTTAAGCCTATCTGCTTATGTTGTTAACAAAATCGACAAAACTACAGAACACCTCAAGAAACAGGCTAAGTAGGAAAAAAATCTTTGCAGCTTGGTTTCCGACTACAGTAGCAGACATCCAAAACTCTCGACCAAGAGGAATGCTGTGTAAGTCATCGCCCATCCATCCAACATTCGACTCCTCTCATCTGTGCAACCCTAAAAAGGCCTCAGCTGAAGCAATGTCAATGGCATTCTCCTAAAACCCACAGATCTGATCCCCAACTCCAACCCTAGTTAAAAATGGGGATCTGAAATAGTAACAGAAGATTAAAAAAAAACAAATCTTTGATCCGGAATCAAGGTCGCAGTCCCGCGGTAACCCCGGTAAATCCCAGAAGAACTAAAAAACAGTCCACCATTCTGATCCAATCCTAACAGAATGAATGGCAAGGCTCTCCGAAAGGGCAAATGCAAAAGGATTTCTGTGGATTTCCAAATTAGCCATTGGAGGGGGACCAAGAGCAGCTCAGTTTCCTAATTGCAGTGACAATGTCAAAATTCACAAGCCAAAGTGAAGACAAAAAGAAAAATGAAACAGGGCCAGATCAACAGTGGTGGGGATGCAGATCCGAGAGATACGATCAATATTTGATGCGCAAGTTTTGATTTTGGTGGATGGAGCTGCCAGATTCCTTGAATAGGAACAGATTGTATAGGGCGATTTAAGACCTGGCGAGCACTGATCTGGAGCAGGAACTTCCATGACCTTTTCGTTCTGGTATCGATGCTCCAGCCTTCACAGCGAATGCACGTGACGCTGGATATGGAAAGTCTGTATTTTTACTATTTTGAAAACATTTTAAATCGACTTTAAGCCTTTATTAACTGCCTTTATATTTTATGAACGACAAAATGCCTTTACTATTAAAAATGTAATTCCAAATGAAAATTAATAAAAATATTCAAACAGGAATTAATATATTATTATTATTTACTTTTCGACCTGGCAGAAAGAATAATGAGTGTCGAAGGTCGCACGACGATGGTAATTATTGTTCCATAAATAAGGGTTTTATTTACCACACGAAATGTTATTTATTACGCGTCACGTCAAGGTCCATCCCATTATTTAATGCTTCGTCATAGGCTTCTACATAAATGTATTTTCTGTCATTATTAGGGCAATACGTTAAAGACCTTTTATCAAAGGTAAAAATAAAAATAAAAATAAAAATAAAAATGTTTAGATTATACGCTCATATCTTTATTTTCTTTACTTTTCTCGAATTTTACCCCTAATTTAAAGTTTCTAAGTCAAAACCAATACATACTGATTTTTTTTATTTTTTTTTGCTGAAATGAAACAAAATCTGAGAGCATAATTAATCAAATGCATTAAGAGAGAAAAACTCGATTAAATCATGATGCTCGCACAAAATAAGTAGAACATATCTGAATAGCTGAAAGGGGACCAAAGTAGCACCCATAATTTGTAGGGATGCCAAAATTCCAAACCGGGAAGAGGATAAATGTCGATACACGTTTTTTTTTTTGTACTGATCTTCGAACTCTCTGCTGGCATATTCGTGAGCATGCATGCGAATCGAAGGCATTTGTATCTCTGAAAATAAAATAAATAAAAAAATATTTAAGTTATGTTTGATATACAATGTAATCAAATTTATAATGAAATATAATATAATTTTGATTATATTATTATGTTTGATTAAAAAGTTATATATAATCTTTAATTACGAAAGAGATTATATTCTTTTGTTTGATATCTATTACAAAATAATGTGATCGACGATGGTACGAATCAGCCGATCGGGTGTGACGATCGGTCATCGAGCTGAACGATCGATCAATGATCCGATCGATACGATAATCGACGATGACAATCGATTAGTGGTCGATGAGTTAATGACAATCGACGGCGACAATTAAACATCCGACGCTTTTCAGATTATGATTTGTAATGTAATTGGATTACATAATTTTTATTTTATAATCTAGATTATAAAATTTTAGTATATTTTGTAATTCAGATTTTATTATAATTTTAAAATAATGATAAATAAAATAATCAATTTTATAATATAATTCAACGCAGGGAACGTACCTTAAGGATTTGCCTTTAATTTCCGGCTTTGATTACCATAATCTTTCCCTTAATTAATTAATTGCTTTTCAGGACTTAACCTTAAATATTCTTTATCAAGAAAGGGGTTTATGATGCTAAGAGTCATTTTTTTTTGTTCGAAATGGAGGAATCATTGTAATTAATTGTTGTATCAGGAAAAATCTAATGGATGATTCAGACTTATCGGGTTGAAATTTCTGTGATACTAATTAGTTAATGTGCAGAGATCATAAGGCATGCACATGCATCGTACAAATCAGAGCCAGAGAGCTCCGGCTTGCTTGAGGAGCGGCACGAGGGAGCCATTAATATGGCAGGACATCACTTCCTCCACCCCGCCCAGCAGCTTCCCGCCGACGAACACGGCCGGCACCCCGGCGGCATTGGCGGAGGACTTGGAGTTGTCGGGACCGCAGCCACCCTCGCCGAGGAGGTGGGCTAGCACCGCCTGGATTCCGCCGCCGCCGGCCCTGTCGTCGTCGTCGTCGTCGTCCAACTGGTCGAGCTCGTAGATGGTTGGCCCCACGCCCATCCCCAGCAGCAACCGCTTCACAGCGTAGCACATGCAGCAGCCGCTCACGCTGAACACCACCACAGCGTTCCCGCTGGCCATCCTCGCCACCCGCTCCAATGGGCTCCCGGGCGCCTCTCCCTTGATCATCCTCATCGTCGCACTCGATCTTTTTTTATTGCAATATATTTTAAATACATTAACCTTTATCTTCTTAGCTTCCGAACGCGAGTGCTTGCTAGATTTATAGAGGGAGGGAGGGGGTGAGAAAAGGACGAGCGGTTCGTTAATTAGGCAAAGTTCTGCACAGGCATGCAACGGCGCCGGCGCCGGCCACTGAAGCCCGGCAAACTCTGACCTCGTACGGGTGAGTAAAACTGTAAAAGGAAGGGGGACAAGGAAAAAAAGAAAGGGAAACCTCCCTAACGGAAGTATAACTAACTGACAGCCCGACAACTAACGTCCTTCTCTGCCGCCGTTTGACCCTCAACCTCCCCCTCTCTCTCTCTCTCTCTCTCGCCGCTTCACGGTTTTCTATCTTCCGCTTTAGGAATCACTGCATTTTCGCGAACATTTGTCTCCACAATCGCCGTTCGCCAAAGCCCATTAATTAAAACATATTTTTTAGTATTAAAATTGTAAATTATATTGCTTTATTCAATTTCCCTGGGCATCAGATCATGCGGGTCGATCGTTCCGCCGCATGGCTCCTCACGCGGTTCGCCGCTCCCGTTCCGACCGTCGGAATCGTATTCGACGGCGCTGTCGCGTGAAATCATTCTTCAGAAGTGAGGCAGGCGCGCAAATCGTGTTGCCGCTTCACGCGGAGGCTGTCCGCGCTGTGCGTCGATTTGGATTGAAGATTAAGGTAAGGTTTGATTTTAGCGTGTAATAAAAATGAGAATGAATTTATTAATAGATTAGAATAGAAATGAAAATATTATTTGATTTATAAATTGAGAATGAAGATAGAGGTTATGTTGGTGTTATCATCGATAGGTGATGGTTGATGGCACCCATCGATCGTCAGCAGCAACACCGTCGACCGTTAATCGCCAGAATACTCCGCGATTTGACTTTTCTGCTTAGTCAGAATTAATCATAATCCAAGTTAGGACCAAGGAACTCGTAACCAAGCCAAAGGAAGAAAAAAAAAGCATTGAACAGCCAAAGTAATTAACGGATTTTTGAGTTTGCACGATTTTTTCTCTCTCTTAGTTTTCTGTTTTTCCTTTTATTTTATTTTATAACGATCAAATATTATTAACCGATTATGTACTGAAAAATCGTAACAGAATATCCGTTATATCCGATCTCGTATGGGAGTTCTATATAAAGAAGACTGTTCTCTCATCGTTCGCCTAGCTCCATCATTTAATTCCTCTCGTTGTCATTGCCCGCCAGTTCAGTTCTTCGCGATGAACTCCTCAACGCACGCCGGCGGCACGGATGATGACGCTGTGACAGTGGAGGTTCCGGCGTGGGAAGCCGATGCAGGCGGCGTCAGCCTTCTCATCGAGGGGCAAGCGGCGATACGGCGCCGCAATGCGGCAGATGGCGCACGATCCCGATTGAATTGCTACTTCTCACGCCTCACGGTTCCTAATTCTGAGAATGCTCACTTCACTTTCCACCACCCGTTCGACCACTTCACCCACGGGCACACATGGGAGGAGGCGACGCGGCAGATGTTCTCCGCCGTCGCGGGCGACCACGTGCGCCCTGCAGACCTCGAGCTTCTCGCATTGGCTTTCTCGATGTACACCTTTTCTGTGCTCAACCGGTTTTCAGTCGGGGAGATAGTCGAGGTGGAGATCTCCACCGTCATCTATGTCCCTGCCGCTCCTTCCACTTCCTCCAGCCACCTCCGCATCTTTGTGCCTATGGAAGAGCATCGATATTTGTCTTCAGGGGCGGATATGGACATGGAATCCAGCGGAGGACACTGTAGGCCGGCGTCTGCAGCGGCCGTGGAGGATCTCCCGATGGTGACGCCGGAGGAACCTGACTCGTGCTCAATCTGCCTCGACGACTTCAATGCAGCGACTCGAGTTTTGGCGATGCCTTGCCGCCATCTATTTCACGAGGCGTGTTTGAAGGAGTGGCTGCTGCGGAGGAATTCCTGTCCCATCTGCAGATTTGCGCTCTCTGTCGCTGCAGAGTAGCTAGCGTTTGTATCTTCGCGCAATATTGCTTCATAATTCTCATTGATTACTTCTTCTCCCTTAGATTACTAAATTAGTGATCTCCACGGATCGATTTGATTCATTTGTTATTTTCTTTCATTTCTTCCGAGTATAGGAATACATGAAAGAAATCAAAGACGTACGGGTTCGTCTGATTAAATTTATATGCAATACAAAACAACTTTAGATTTCAATTTGGTCGACTAAAGTTTCCAGTGTATTATTAAATACCGATGTATTTTGGCATATGTTATTATGTGTGAATTTTGCCATTATTAACAACTTTCGACTTTCTTTGGATAAATGTAATTTGAGTTTGCTCATTGTACACTTGGTCTTAGGGTGTGACATATATATCATGCATAAAGAAATCTAACGGTGAGCAGAAGAATCAAGAAAATCTCGATAAAAAAGGTCCTTTTTTTTTTTTTTGTCTTCACATGTTTGGAGATATGCCTATGCTTAACTAGGAGTCCAAGAATCGACCTCCATCTTGTTCCTGGATATAAATTTTCCACGTAGTCATCATCTATTGGTAATATTAATTCTTCTCATAAATGGATTATATTATTTAGTAACCAAACAGATTTAAAATAAAAATATCAATTGTTTCAATTTGATTTCAATTTAAAAATTCAATAATTAATTAAACTGAAAACATCCAATTGAAATATCAATCAACTAAGAATTGATATCTTCAAAAATTAAATAATCAATAAAAAATCAATTAATATTTTATTAGTTCAATTTATTTATTTTTATATAAAAAATAATAATAATTATTTTAAAAAATAAATTTAATCCAATTTCGATTGAATTCTATTATTAAGCTCAGCCCTATCTTTCACAGTGCATCTAACTGATCACATTTTAAAATCAAATCACAGCACGTGTAGTCAAAAGCAAGCAGCCAAAGTCATGCCAACCACAGAGCCCGTTCACTAGATTCTTCTTGTCGTTTACGGAAAAAACAAAATCTTTTCCCTGGATTCTTCGATGCTGATCTCTTCGCACCTCACAGTGTACCTAACAGACCGCATTCGGAGTCAAACCACAGCCCATGATGGTCAATAGCAAGGAGCCAAAGCCGTGCCAAACACAGCCCCGTTCACCAGATCATTCTTCTCCTTTACAAAAAAAATATATATATATATATATTAAATAAGATAAGTTTCTCAATCTAATCCGTGGTGGAAAAAGGTCAAAGATCACATCGCTCCAAAGTGTGGACTTGTAGAGTCCAACAGAACTGTATGTGCTCACTTGAAGATCTTTCTCGTTTTTCTTCAAGCGATCATGGAAGGAGGAACAGTTCGTCAAGCTGATGCCTCTGCCTTCAGGGAGTGCTTCTCCTTGGCCTGGAGGAACCCTTATGTGCTTAGGTTGGTATTTTCTGCAGGAATCGGTGGTCTACTCTTTGGTTATGATACTGGTAATCTCTTGATTTCTTCTTCCATGTTTTCGTAGTCTGGTGGAACTTTTTTCTTCTATGAAACTGGTAATCTCTTTGGATTCTTGAGCCTGCGAATTTGAATTTCCAATCCTTGTTTGTTAGGTGTGATTTCGGGAGCATTACTTTACATTCGAGACGATTTCCCGTCGGTGGATAGAAAAACATGGCTTCAGGTGAAGAAATCGACCCCTAGAATTATCTGCTTCATCGAGATAACAGAGGAACCCTAGATTTTGCATCGCCGTCGGAAGTAAATTAACGAGGAAAGCACTTACAGGAGAGCATCGTGAGCACGGCGGTGGCCGGAGCGATCATCGGAGCAGCGATTGGCGGTTGGGCCAACGACCGGCTCGGGCGGCGGACCGCGATTTTGGTGGCGGACATCCTCTTCTTCGTCGGCTCCGTGATCATGGCCTCGGCGCCCAATCCGGGGCTCCTAATCGTGGGCCGCGTCTTCGTTGGGCTCGGCGTGGGCATGGCCTCGATGACGTCGCCGCTTTATATATCGGAAGCTTCGCCGGCCGGCATCCGCGGCGCTCTCGTCAGCACGAATGGCTTCCTCATCACCGGGGGGCAGTTTCTCGCTTATCTCATCAATCTGGCCCTCACAAAGGTAAAGCATCAGCACATCGCTCAAAATGGAGATGTTTTTCTTTCCTTCGTTTTTTTTTTCTTTCAGGCACCAGGAACGTGGAGATGGATGCTTGGAGTCGCTGCGATTCCAGCCATGGTACAATTTGTTCTGATGCTGTCGCTTCCTGAATCACCAAGATGGCTTTATAGAAAGGTAACTTTGTTCTCTGTTTGCGAATACAATTGAAAGAGAGTATGGAAACCCTAATCAGTTTTCGTAATCTTCAGCGGAGGGAAGAAGAAGGCGAAGCCATACTTCGCAAAGTCTACCCAGCCAACGAGGTGGAGCACGAAATCAGAGCCCTGAAAGAATCCGTGGAGGCCGAGATCGAAGAAGGAGGCTCGTCGGAGAAGATCAACATCGGCAAGCTCTTAAAGACCAAGACGGTGCGAAGAGGGCTCATCGCCGGGGTGGGGCTCCAGGTGTTCCAGCAATTCGTGGGCATCAACACCGTCATGTACTACAGCCCGACGATCGTTCAATTGGCCGGTTTCGCTTCCAACCAGACTGCCCTCGCGCTCTCCCTTGTCACGTCCGGCCTCAACGCCCTGGGATCCGTCGTCAGCATCTACTTCATCGATCGGACGGGGAGGCGGCGGCTCCTGATCGTGAGTCTGTGCGGCGTCGTGCTCTCTCTGGGGCTTCTATCGACGGTGTTTCACCAGACGACTTCGAGTTCGCCGGCGGTGAGCCGGCAGGACACAGATCGCTTTGGGGGCTACACTTGCCCGGCTTACGACTCGTCCGGCGGCAGCAGCAGTAGCTGGGACTGTATGAAGTGCTTGAAGGCGTCGTCTCCTGACTGTGGATTTTGCGCTGCTTCGGCCGATAAGGTCAATTTCCTGCAACTCAGCCCCTAATCATGAGCATTTTGGTGTGTAAGAGTGCGATCGTAAATCTGCAGTTGAATCCGGGAGCATGTTTGATCTCCAACTCCACGGTGAAGGACTTGTGTCACAGAGAGAGCGGGCTGTGGTACACGAGAGGATGCCCGAGCCGGTTCGGGTGGCTGGCTCTCATAGGCTTGGCGCTCTACATCATCTTCTTCTCCCCGGGGATGGGGACCGTGCCGTGGATCGTCAACTCGGAGATTTACCCACTGAGATTCAGAGGAGTTTGCGGCGGGATCGCGGCGACGGCGAACTGGATCTCCAATTTGATCGTCGCACAATCTTTTCTCTCCCTCACCGAAGCGATCGGGACCTCGTGGACCTTCCTGATATTCGGAGTGATATCCGTGGTGGCTTTGATTTTTGTGATCGCGTGCGTGCCGGAGACAAAAGGCCTGCCGATCGAGGAGGTGGAGAAGATGCTGGAGCACTGGGCTTTTCGTTTCAGGTTTTGGAGAAAAGAGAATGAAGGCGAGAGGAAGAATTCAAGCGTGTAAGACGATAATGATTCTCATCGATGCTTCTTTGATGCCGGATTGTGAAAAACAGCACCTACCATCGACGTGTTTTTTGGTTGCGTTATTCTTTTGCATCAAACAAGCAACGCCCAATCCCATAGATCTCTCTGAACTTAACAAGTAAAAGGGGCATAGCAAGAAATGCGATATTCAAGCTATGCACTCCGCCAAGGTTAGAATCTTGATGTGCTTCTTCTTCCTAAGCTCGTGAGGTACTGGCCCATAAACACGAGTGCCGATAGGCTCTCCCTGTTTGTTGATGAGGACGACAGCATTATCATCGAACTTGATG
This sequence comes from Wurfbainia villosa, assembly GCA_025175895.1. NCBI lineage: Eukaryota > Viridiplantae > Streptophyta > Magnoliopsida > Zingiberales > Zingiberaceae > Wurfbainia > Wurfbainia villosa. Next base: position 24,384,296 of record CM045991.1, on the reverse strand, counting down.
TCGCTGCCATCGCACCGTCCCTTCTGCATGGCAGCGCGTACCACTACGCCATAAACAACGTCTCCCTTCTTTACTTTACCGCGAGGTTGTGCTTCCTTGACCGATGCAATTACAGTGTCACCGAGTCGAGCTCCCTTCTTTCCTTTCAGAGATTGTATGCACATCACACGTTTAGCACCAGAGTTGTCAGCCACCTTCAGGTTAGTCCTCATCTGTATGAATGATCTTTGTTGCTGCAACAAAGAGAAAGTGAAGCCTCAGCATTCCTTAATTCACAAATTATTTATAGATAAAATTATATTTCCATATATTTAGAGACAAAATGATCAGACAACTAAAATCTAGCACATGGAAAGGGTACCTATAAATTTCTGAAGGAAAATCATCGTTTGTAACAAATCTGCTTCTTTCAGAAACTAACTAGGACATTTAATAAATCCTTATCAATATTCCCTAATCTAGAAGAAAAGTTAAATTGATATTTAAGATGCTAATAGTGTCTTGAAATTCAAAGACACTCTTCAAAAAAATTCTCATTCTCACCGATCTTTATTTCATTCATTTTTTGCATTTGACTAATCACAAAGGTTCAGGAGAATAACAGATATGAAGTGGTCTGGATAGGGCTATGCAATAGGCTGGCGATCGAGATAGAAAGGTAGGATAGACATTATTTGGATGTTCTGACCAGGTGCAGAGGATTTAGAGGAATATAGCTAGTATCGAGATAAAAACTACTTCTGTGGTGCCTGAAGAGACTATATCAATGGATAAGAAACACGAATTTACTGCTTTAGTAAAACAGTAGCTGATGTGCGTTTCATAGCAGTTGTATATTCAAGAATTAAACAGAGCATTCTATCCAAGTAAATATCACAAGGTTTTCAAAAGTCAGTTATGTTTGGGGAATTTGTAGTCTTTTTCACTTTATAGGAGGAAGAAGTCTCTTGAGTTAATAAGACCGTACAGATAATTTAAAACCCAACAAAAAAAAAAAGAAACCTCAACAACATGGACATGTCAGTTTTGGCAAAAACCAAAACAGAAAAACTATTAGATACATGCAAAAATGAAAATATAATACTATCACGGTGCAGCATGAACATTTACCATAAAGGAATACAGGAAGAGTAAAAGATCAAATAGGATACCTGAGAGAAGATATACTGATAACTTAGCTTGCCCATTGTCTCGAGAGAAGACTTTGTATCTAACAAATTGTTGCCAAAGCTCCCAAATAGAGAACGCCCAACTGCATATGTTGCAAAGATGTTAAGATGATGTGAATTATCATATTTTTGCTTAACGCATGAAGCAGACTAATCAATGTCACATCAATCTAATGCAAAAATATTTTAAGTGAGAACTTTCAGCTCTATGAGATTACAGCCTCACAACTGATTGATAGATTTGGAACTTTATTTTAAATGTAAAATCACCGAACGTAGCATTGTTAATATAAGGTTAACATACAAGTATAGTCAAAACTACAAGAATTTTTTCAAAATATAGTCAAATAAGTATGATATTCATTTGATGGTTTCCATCACAAAGATACAATTAAATAAACAATATTCTAGTAATATATATTGGCCTTCCTCCTAAAACTGTGACTGAGAATAATTTTCTTTTTAAACAAAATCAACAACAACGATGAGCTAGTAGTCTCAGCTATTTAGGGTTGGCTATCAAAGTCTAAATAAGGCTACTTATTCCTATTATCTAGATAATTTTAAGTCACTTTGAGCTACATTAGACAGAATTTAGTCTCCTATCACTCACAATCTCGATTCTAATTGATTCATAGCATATGAACAACAAATTTAATGAATCCAAGAGGATTTGACCTTTACCTTCATTTTGAAAAATACAATAAAATAAAAATCTGATGTTTCCATGAATGATCATGCATTTGTGCTTATACCCAAAAGTCAGATAGCAAAAGTGTCAAGGCAAATAGAAACCATGTAGAAACTCTGACATCACATTATAACCAATCCTTTCTGAGTGTTTACGTCAAGTCAGGAAGTAGTTTATTGGACTCTCACAGTTGCATACCATCAACTTATGAATTCTATCTAGCATCTAGAGCGAAAAGACCATTTAACAACCCAAAGGCTTCACATGGCTTCAATTATCTGCAATTTATACAATGGCCTCTCCCCTTTGCGATAAAGATTACGGGCATTCTATAAATGACCCAAATATTGGTAACAACAAAGAAGAATTTTCCCAGCTGTTGAAGAGCGAAGGCCAACCCATCACTGAAAAATAGCTTTTTACATTGAATCATATAACTATCAATCTTTCATCTCATTTACTTGAACAAAATTGTTAAACAGGGATTCAAATGGACCAACTGACCAAGTCCATGAACATAGAATATAAAATAAAACTTGATAGAATAAAAAAGATGAAGAAAATAAATGATTTGATGAGAAATAGCACAGAGCGAGATGACACAAACCTGTGGACAATCTTTGAGAAAATAATGCATTCATTTTCCAAAAGCAATTGAATTCCTCTGTCCTGAAACATGAGGCAACTTAAAGGTCAGGTTATTTGATAATGGATTCACCGATAAAACAGAAGTAACCTAGGATAATGAATGTATTTCCCACCTGCTAAATTATGATTAATTTATAAAAATGACCTACCCAAATCCATTCAAAAATGGTTAATTATCAAGCATCGGGTTGTATGGCTAAAATTATCCAAACAAATGGATACCCGACTGGATTGGGGGTGGGGGGTGTTGGGGGATTGTGAGGAGGGTGTGGGGAGGAGGCTAATGAAACAAAACAAAAACAGATAAAGAGGATAAAATTAGTTCAAGAGTTAAAATGGATGCCTGAGATGATAAAGGTGACTAAAATTTAATAGAAAATGTGCCTAAACTATTTACTATTCCATCTAAAAAAATTTCTTCAACATAAGGACTTAGTTAGTATCCAGATCTTCAAACATCTAAACCTAGAAAATTCTTCTTCCAACAAAATCATAAAATGTTTGGCCAAAATGAGCGATGGATATACATACTCCTAAAACATACATTAAATACAAAAAAATGATTCTATCAACTAATCCTGCTGCGACGGAGTCGAAAAACTATGGCAACGGAGGAGAACAAGAGGAGGATAATTGGCCTGCGAGATAAGAAGAAACGAAATAGCAAGAGGACGGGAGGACTGATCTGCGAAAGAGAGGACTGACTTTCGAGCGAGACGGGTGGACGGCAGACCGAGGCGGGCGAGCAGCAGCAGCAGCACAGCAGTGAGACAGAGATCAGATCGCGAGAGGAAGGGAGCACCAGGGAGGAACTCGGCGGCGGTTATAGGATAGATGCTCCAAACAAAATGGACTTAGGGTTTGCCAAAAATATAAAATAAATTTTAAGTATCATGCCAAATAATTATTCTCTGTATAACGAAGGACAGCACAAATATTATTATTATAAGTGAGTAAAAATCGGAATTTAAAATTTTCATTTGAATTTAATTTTTTTTTATTATTTTAATGGCCGATCTTTTTCATAATTTATCTTTTTTTTTATCATCATCCTCAATAATCAAAAATAAATCATTTTTTTTAATAAAGAAACGATAAACTGAACTTTCTATTGGTCTACAATTAGGTATCAATTCAGTTTTTAAATATTTATATTTATATAAATTTTCTTTAAAAAAATGATAAATTAAAAACCAAGAGGAACATATTTCGTCTGAGAACTATTTAATATTTCCTTAGGGATCATCTTCATGATTAATTGGTCCAAAATTTTAAATACTTATTGGTAGTAAAAAAAAATCGAAACGAAATTACCACAAAATTATATAAAATGATAAATTCAAGATTTAGCGGATTAATTTTTATCACTTTTTTCCTTACAAGCAAACGCTTTCACTCCTTTTTCATATATCTTTATTATTATTATTTTATGCTATTAATTTCTTTTTTTTAAGGATTATCATTCCTCTCTACTCATCCTCCATGGTAAACAAAATCTTGTGGATTGTGCTTGATCATCCATCGGATAATTAGAGGGATCGTTAATACGATAATTCCATATTTTTATGGACTATGATTAATATATTTGGAGCTCATACAACCCCAAAAATGCTTTAAATCTTAATGGATTGGAACCAATGCCCAAGTTCTTTAGATTTGTTGGTATGCTAATTGGACATTAATTATACGGTGGAATCATCAGTGGTTAACTTCTTACACGTGTCTATTTGCATCGATCAATTTATATATTTAGTTTATGCCATCACAATTTCAAAATTTTAATTAAGCAGGTTAAGTTATCTAATTATACAACATTGGGTTATAATTTAATGGTCATTTTTTAATTATAAAATAATAAAAAATGTTTTTATGCTATTAACCATACTAATTCGAAACGATTTAAGATATTGAAACATTATTAATTACGCAATTTTGGAAGAGAAAAATATTTTTGAAATTAGTTTACATTAAATATTATTTGTTTCTTCCAAAGGTATCCATCGGAATAGAAGTCAATAGCCAACAGAAATTTGACTTTTAAAAATGGACCAAATAGTTAGAAAGAATCCCAGAAAAGCCCATTTCATAAAAGGATGGTTACAAAGGCCCATAAAACAAATAACTAGTCGGAAAAAAAAAAATCAGAATGGCCCATGCAGGTCTCGAACCTGCGACCTTCGCGTTATTAGCACGACGCTCTAACCAACTGAGCTAATAGGCCGCTTGTGACAAACTTAATTAAATTTTATAATATAGAATATTTATCTTAGATTTTAAGAATGATTCTAATTTCAAAGAAAATAAAAATGTACTCTTTTAATGCTTTTAGAAACTAAAACCTCCTTTTAAATTCGCGCTATTTGTGTTCAAGAATTTTAGCACTACTGTTTAAAATTAACACTTGTTTTAATAAATTTATCACTATCTTCTAAAATGTAATTAAATTCATAGTTAGTTGGTATTTATCATTGGCACGTCAATATGACATATCATCCGTTTATCCAATTTATGATATATCATCGAAATTAATTTATCATTTTATATTTTACATAGATACCAAATAAAATCTTATATGAGTAAGAAATAATTTATAAAGGATTTATTCGGTGCAAATATAATTTATATAGAAACCTAATAAAAGATTTTTGAAAAAGATTTATTTGTTGTAATATGGAAAAAGGATTAATTTCATAAATTGGTAGCGTACGCATTTGAAAAGGTACTCGTAATCTTTTCCTTTTTTATGATTATTTATCACTTTTATCACCCATATAGCAATATTCATATTTGAATTCTAATTACAGTGTATTAGAAGACATTTTTTAATAGATTTTTTTTAGGACGTGGGTTGAACTGTTCATTATAAATGCTTTTGAATTTAAATATTGATTATTATAGAATTAATCGAAGAAATTAAATATATAATACTATTAAAAAAATAAAAATAGAAATTTTGGCTCTCCTTAAAATTATGATCGTTGATTTTGCGACACCATTAACGGATCCGGATGCTATTCGTATCGGTTCGGATTCCAAGGGGTCCGAATCATCCATCACTAGACGTACTATCTATTTATACGCGGCCTCAAGTGCGAAGCGGTCGGCGATCCTTTTGTCCGATAGAGAAAGAGGCGTAAAGGAGAAGGGGGGAGAACGGAGAGATTGTAGTGGGCAGGCACTTCATGTAGATTTGGCTGTGCCATCGACATGGGATCCAATTCTCCACCTGCAGGTTGGTGATTCTCTGATTGATTTCTCTCTTTTTTTTTCCCGCTGAGGTATTGATCCCCTGTCTTTTTGAAGCTGTTGTGCAAGAATCTTATTAGGGTTTCGATTGATTTTTTCCATATGCTGTTCGAATCTAATCTTAGGTTTTGCATGCATTATATATCGATTCCGATACATGTAGCGGTAGCGTGTTTGTGAAAGTGGATGAAATTAGGGTAAGTCAAAAAAAGAAAGTTCATGCTTTTGTAATTCTCGGGTCTTGATATTCCAAATGGATTTCATGGTTTGTTTTCCCATCTTTCTACGGATCTTCGGTATAATCTGATTCCAGATTGGGATTTGAGCAAGGGATAGAAAGTGAGGGGATGGAAATTATTTGAGCTTCTTAAACAAGTAGTTCAATTCCTTTTTCCTGCGTTCCTTTCTCCAATTCCCTCAACCATGAAAAGAGTGCGAGGATTGGTTTACCTAATTGTAATGTTATACTAAGTTCACCTCTGGTACTTTCTGTTATTGTTAAGCGCACTTTATAGGGTTTCCTGTTAGACGTGTTTCTAACTACAAAATTCTCTTTTATAAATTTCAATGAACTGCAATATTTTTCGACTTTTCACTGAGATAGTCTGGTTAGTCTGCCAATAATATATAGGTTACTGGTAAATCAGTTATTATTTCCTATTAGTCTAATTACATTGTAATGCTGCAGATAACGGAAAGCAACTGTACTAATGCTACATCGCTTATACCAAGATAACTCGTTAGTGGCTATAGTATCCAGCAAGAAATGGTTTCTTTGCCGTAGACATATGGGTTTTCATGAGTCTGCTGATGTTTGCTGTACAACACCTTGTGTATTCTGGTCATAAGTCTGGGTTGCATGTTTTGTTGAGTTTTTTTAATGATCATCACCTTGACCATGAATGTGACCATAGGAAGCCTAAATTTGAATGGACTATGGAAATCAAGTGATCGTTAATGAATCTAAATGAACCAAGCATTGTAAACAATCTTATAACTCAGTAAAAGCTGATTTACGTTCAATCACTATGAGAAACAAATAAAAAGCTTGAGCATATTTTAAGTTTGATAAAATTAATGAATAATCTTGAAGACTTTACTCTTGTGAACTTAGCTCGTAATCATTCATGAATATACTTATTTACACTCTTATCTAGGGTTTGTCTTTGGCCTTATATTGTTTGTCTATGCAGTAAAAGAATATAATATAATTGTTTACTCTGATACAAAGTTCATTTATATATATTTGTGTTCATTTTTTAAAAAAATTTGTGTGATCTGTCTACAATTTCAGGAAAGAAAATAAACATAAGTTTCGGTTATTTACTGGATTGAATATTGTAATGAGGACAACATTTGTCTACTTAAGCTTGGTAAAAAGCTTGTGCTGCTCAGTTCAATCTCAAATCAGTTTGTAAAAACACAAACTAAAGCATAAAAATGCATGCTTGATTAGCATTTATTTATTTACTAATAATAAGTCTGAACAAAGGCGCTGCTCCCTTGCTGCCTCAATGTTTACTCACTTTGATCTCTAAGTTACGATTTGGTTATTTGGCATGGTTAATAATTTTCTAATCTGAAGGTGAAGTATTGGATAATATAGTGTCTGCTAAGACACTAGTATCTAAAATTTATATTGTCTATTTAAATATCACCTGGTCTTCTTAAGTTTGGGAATTTGGTCATCCATAGCTTCTGAATGTTAGACAACTGCTAATCAAGTTCGACCCCTACTCTCATTCTTAGAGATGCTACTCAGCATTCTATGGTGTGACTGTGAATTCTTACATCAGATGTACCTTTTTTTTTCTTTTAAATGGTGTATACAAAATATAGTGTTATGGTCAAGTCTAAGGATACAGAAATTAGATCCAGCCTCAACTGTTTATTTGGGGATCACCAAATACAGAGTTGCGAATTGAATTGCAATTTTCTTTCTTCTCTCTGCAGGTGGCCCGCCTCCAAAGCCCTGGGAAAGAGCTGGTGGTTCATCAGGTCCTGCACCATTTAAGCCCCCATCTTCTGGCAGCACCAGTGATATTGTTGAAGCATCTGGCACTGCCAAACTTGGTGAAGTTGTTCCAACCATTGACAGGAATGTTACTACTACCAACAGTACTCTAACAAGGCCTGTTCCAGCAAGGCCATGGCAGAACTATGGTGCCAATTATGGAGGTGCCATGTCAGGATCTTCTTCAAATTGTTTTTTTTTAGGCATAATTATGTCTTGAAGCTCCCATTATATTGTAGGTTATGGATCGAGTATATACAATTCGAGCTATGGTTCTAATTACAGCTCCTATGGGGGTCTTGGATCATACGGCAGTCTTTATGGTAACAATATGTACTCGAGCAATGGGGGTTTGTATGGAGGTTCAGGAATGTATGGAGGTGGCATGTACAATAGCGGCTTTGGTGGCCCTATGGGTGGTTATGGTATGGGAATGGGAGGTCCTTATGGTAACCAAGATCCAAATAATCCATTTGGTCCCCCACCGTCTCCGCCAAATTTCTGGATGTCCTTACTTCATGTGGTAAGAGAAATTTATCACTGCAAACTTATCTGTTAGTTTTATCAAAACCAACTAGGAATTATCTCTTTATTTCAACACAATGCTAACTAGTTGTTATTATTCTACTTACGGTTTGGAAATGTGTTTTCTAGATGCAAGGTGTTGTGAGTTTCTTTGGTCGAATTGCTATGCTCATCGATCAGAATACTCAGGCCTTTCACTTATTCATGACTGCTCTTCTCCAGGTCAGTTTTCCTTTTTTAGCCTAATTTGTCTCTATCTTTACTTTTACTGGAGATTGTTGACCAGTTGTATAACACCTGTAGCTTTTCGACCGATCTGGAATGCTATATGGCGAGCTTGCGAGATTTGTATTCAGGATACTGGGCATCCGAACAAAGGCTAAGAAACAGAAACAACTGGGACAGGGCGAATTGCTTGCCCCTGCTGGCCATAATTCCCTGGAGGGCCCTAAAGCTGGTGGTTCATGGGATAATGTTTGGACTGACAATACAAAAGGGTTTTCTTAGACAACATACACCAAATTCTGAGAACCCTCCATGCGTTTGGAAGCTGAATGGTGAATGGTAAAACGTGATTTCCTTGCTTATCCGTGCACTTAATTGGGACAGCAGCGGCATGTTCCTTTCCAAGACCTGCACAATATTTCCTTTTGTAAGAAAGGAATGACAGCATATGGTTCGAGCATTGGGTTACAGTCGATCGATGTAAAACCTGCATCTCTCAGTTTGTCTTTCTTCACTAAATAAAAATATTTAAAATTGTGTTTGTCGATCGGCGGTCATGTTTAGTTTTTGAGGAAACATAAATTAAATTGCTGGGATTATACTAAGTTAATCGAGGTTGAAATGCTTTGATCCAATTTGTTGATTAAAATGTTGATTGAACTTGATTTGTTTCTGTGCGAATGGTGTAGTGGATAAAGTATGACGGAGATTACGGATAAAATAAGGTCTTTCATGATCTGAATTTTTTTTGAATTCAGATGATCTTCATATATCTTGATTATCATATCAAAATCTATAAAGTCTTGATTATCATATCAACATCTATAAAGTCTTTCATAATTTATCTTTTTCATAGTAATCTGTACTCATGAACGGTAAATCAATTCAGATTTCACTGGTAAAAAGAGACCAAAATTAAATAAAACACACACGGCATTTCATTGTCTCTCAGTTGGTGCTTCTGTCCATTGATAATTGACCACCCTAACAAATTCAAATTTTCTTCTCATAAAAATTTAGCGTGACGCTTGAAAATTCAAGTCAAATCCGATAGCTCTTCATTGTCCTGTAGGGTCAAATTGAGCAATCCGGTCCGGTCAAATTTGAGCGCTATGTCAAACCGATAAAAGCGGGTGGGCTGGGCGGACGGAATCCTTCGAGCATCTTCCCCATGGAACAAGGATCGTTAGAAACCTCTGGAACACCGTAATCCGACCGTCCATCACACATCATTCGGTCAATGCTCCTCCCCTGGACACCAGCTAGATGCGTCGTCTCCTTCTGGAGCCTTCTGGACCCTAAATCTATCACCAACGATATATATGTGCTTCCGGCCCTCCCTGCCTCTCATCGATAGGGTTTTCTTGCCCGCGTGGTTGCCTCTCCTCTGTGACGGTGGTCGCTGCTGTGGCATTGTATCACTTGGTTTCGGACTGCAGTGCCGATCTTGTGGCTCCTCGTTTCTTCTCGTTTTGGTTGATCGATTAAGGTTTCGTCGGCAAGATGTTTGGGAGGGCGCCGAAGAAGAGCGATAACACTAAGTACTACGAGATCCTTGGGGTGCCGAAGACCGCTTCGCAAGAGGATCTCAAGAAGGCCTATCGGAAGGCTGCTATCAAGAACCATCCTGATAAGGGCGGCGATCCAGAGAAGGTAATGATTTGCTGATCTTTCTCCGCAAGGTCTTCGATGCGATCTGTGTTTATATGCACGTAGTTTTATTGTTGTATCATTTTTGGTTTCTTTTTATCCTCCCACTGCCATTTGTGTGTTAGCCTTTTCACGTGAATGAATTGAATGCTAATTTCAAATTTTTGGTTTGTTTCTCATCCCGGCATGTTGTAATTTAGGAATTTTCTGGTACGATACCTCATTCAAATGTATTGCTTAGAGATCGGGGGAAAAAAACACGAAAGATTTCTCTTTTACATAATGATTTTGTGCATATAATGTAATTTCTGCAAAAAAAATTCTCCGTTCGGTCATGGTTTATAGAAGCCTCCTAACCATGCTTTTTGATCAATCGAGAGGAACCCTAGTTTTCCCCTCATCTCACTAGGTTTCTAGTAACAGTCGTTCAGTCTGTCCCTTGGATCAGGTACTCAATATTTGATTTTTTTTTTTTCCCCAAACATGCAAACCTCTGATGTAGGTTTGTCACAATTCGCTGGGATGCATAAATTTCTCACTTGGAATTTTTAAAGTTGTGTTGATTTTTATCCTTCGTGGGTCGTTCTAAATCTCTTAATTGATAATTCAATTTACTAATTTTACTATGAAGATTGAGATGATGATAATGATCTACTGTATGCTTTTACAGTTCAAGGAATTGGCCCAGGCTTACGAGGTTCTAAGTGACCCTGAGAAGCGTGAAATCTATGATCAATATGGAGAAGATGCTCTCAAGGAGGGAATGGGTGGTGGCAGCGGTGGTCACAATCCATTTGATATCTTTGAGTCATTTTTTGGAGGGAATCCTTTTGGAGGTTTGTTTTGAGATCTTTCAGTTAACAATCCTAAAGTTGTGTTCTAATGTGCCTCAATAATTTGTTATGCAGGAGGTGGAAGCAGCCGAGGACGGAGGCAAAGGAGGGGAGAGGATGTCATCCATCCCCTTAAGGTGTCTTTGGAAGACCTGTACAATGGAACGTCCAAGAAGCTCTCTCTTTCTCGGAACGTCATCTGCCAAAAATGCAGTGGGTGAGTTGTCTGTTGTGGTTGCAACGCCGTGGCAATTGCTAATGTCAAAGATTTTCGAGCACAAGGGTGTTTACACTTGTTTTAATTTTCTGCAGGAAAGGTTCAAAGTCTGGTGCTTCAATGAAGTGTTCTGGCTGTCAAGGTTCCGGTATGAAGGTAACAATTAGGCAGTTAGGCCCTGGCATGATCCAGCAAATGCAGCATCCTTGCAATGAGTGTAAGGGAACTGGGGAGACGATCAACGACAAGGATCGATGTCCAGAATGTAAAGGTGAGAAAGTTGTGCAGGAAAAGAAAGTATTGGAGATTGTGGTCGAGAAGGGTATGCAGAACGGCCAGAAGATTACCTTCCCGGGAGAGGCAGATGAAGCAGTATGTTCTACTTCCGTTGCATTTGAGTGATTCAAATATAGCCCGATCCAACTGAATAGAAATTGAACCTAATGATGATTGCTTATGGTTTTGCAGCCTGAGACAGTGACTGGAGATATTGTATTTGTCCTTCAACAAAAGGAACACCCCAAGTTTAAGAGAAAGGGAGACGATCTCTTTTACGAGCACACACTGTCCCTCACTGAAGCACTTTGTGGCTTCCAATTTGTTTTGACCCACTTAGATAACAGACAATTGCTTATCAAATCAAACCCTGGTGAAGTCGTGAAGCCCGGTAAGCATTGAAGTTTAACCCTGCGTCTGATCTGTTATTATTTGTCGCTGTTATTGGTTCTAACGCATCCTCACTGCTTGAAAAATAATGATCGGTGCAGATCAATTCAAAGCAATAAATGATGAGGGGATGCCTATGTACCAGAGGCCCTTCATGAAGGGGAAGCTGTACATCCATTTTAGCGTTGATTTTCCTGATTCATTAACACCAGAACAATGCAAAGCTGTCGAGGCAGTACTCCCACCAAGGCCTCGTTCACAGATGACCGATATGGAGCTGGATGAGTGCGAAGAAACAACATTACATGATGTTAACATCGAGGAAGAAATGCGAAGGAAGCAGACTCAGGCACAAGAAGCTTATGACGAAGATGATGATGTCGATGGAGGTGGTGCCCAGAGAGTGCAGTGTGCACAGCAATAGGCAGAATACCCCAGTATTGAACCGTTGAACTTGCTTTGTTGGAATTTTTCGTTGCTTGCCACTTGCTAAATTCTGGTACAGCAATGCGCTTACCAGCTTCATACTAGTTATAACCATCTTCGTCTACCTTTGAATTTCATTTCTTATGCATCGGTTGGTTAATGCTCGGATAGGTTTTACACCATAACATATCGTTTCTAGTTGTGTTTCAAGTGATGATTGAGGCGCAGTCGAGAAAATGTTGTTCGATCGGAGTTAGTTTGAACATTTAACGAATTCTTGGTTTATTTACTTTGCAATTGACTATATGGAGTTGACACAAGGCATTGGACCTGTCTTATTTAAGATCTTCTTTCCTTTCTGAAGAAAACATTTACAGTTGAAGGGGGACGACCAATTTGTAGGTGCCGAGATACGTTACAAATCAAACGTGGAACTAATTATCAATCAATGGGAAGACAGAAGAGATTAGGCAAATGCACTGTAAGTTGAATTGAGAGTTTTTTTTTTTTTAATTGCAGCTGGAATAAGAGTATTTTAAAAATTAGAAATATATTAAAGTATTATTCTTAAAAAAAAAAAAAAGGAGAACATACTTTTGGGGAAAATAATAAGCGATGATTTTTGTGTAAAAATATTCAGTGGACGTTGTGGTCATTGTTTGTGATACTGTTGTCACATTTTCTCTGTAAATCGGATGAGAAGGCTCGCATGTAAGACACTATCCGAACCAAATAATTGGTTCGGCGAAGAAAGAGGGGAAGAACGGTTCGAACGCAATCGCCTGGGATGATTGGCACGAGAAAGTCAATTGAGGTAATCGGTACGGCAAAGCGGAGGCGGAGGGTGTTTCGCTAGAAAGTGAACGAGAATCGGTTCGACTTGATAGGCCTAGGGGTAGACGGATAGGAATCGGTTCGGCCTAGTCAGTCCGGAAGTAGTTTGGTGTGGAAAGAGGGGGAGTCGGTTTGGGCTGTTGAGGAGCCCAAAGGCTATGCCACACGTGAGCTATAGGTCTAAGTTAGTTTCACCAAAAGCAAAGAGTTGAGAGAGACAGACTAACCTAGTTCCCCGAAATATAGATGAAGAGGTGTTATGTAATAGAAGGGGGGTCCCAACATAATATTCCGAGGAGCCTTCGTTCATCGTATCTGTAACAGAATTATTCTCCAGGTGGACGTGGTGGCCACGTGTACGATAGGGACAGTTTACGAGGTAACGATGGGTCAGATGAGGAGAATAAAAGAGAGGAAGAGGACAAAAGAAAGGGGATTAGCATCATTCCAACCAGCCGGAAACGAAGACGCATTAGGGAAGAAGGAGAGCTACCACTTCGTCGAAGCAGGAGAGTAGTGGTTTTCACCTTTCGTGTACTCTTTCTTGTATCTGGATTCGACTGTAAGAGGTTTTCTCCTCCACATCCGGAAGTTTCTTTTCCGCGAAGGAGGACGTTCATAGTGAAAGTGCTTTGGCACTGTATCCGATGAGAGAGCTCACCTCCGTAGAGTAGGAATCCTTATTCCGAACCACGTTACATCCAGTGTCTGAGTTTTGTTGTCTGTATTGATTTGTGTTTCTCTGTTTTATTCTTTCATCTTTACTGTTGCGACCGGAGAGAATCCTTCCAAGACTTTCTTCGTGCTTCATCGCATCGGAAGGAAGCAAATAAATCTTCTTCGCCGTATCAATTTGAAATGGAACGTGAGGAACACGTCGAAAGAAGTTGGAGCTAGCGGCCGGAAGGCTTCCTGTTATGTTTATCCGACATACAAAGGATTAAAACAATACAATTCGCGAAGGTGTTCGTTGATTACTCCAATTGGGTTAATAAGGACATATGGTTGACTTGGAATTGGTCGGATCATTCGCAGCGAATTCCCTATTCCAATGGAGTTGACTTGACAAATTAGATGCGCTGCCTCTTTGCGCAGAAAAATCACATGGAAGGAGCTTGCATGCCGTAAGATTGAACCAGGTTTAATCCTGACTACTCGTGATAAATCTGAGCCTTCCACACGGGACGACTACGAACTGTGTATTATTATTATTATTCAACCATAAATATTATTGAAGAAAAGTGACCACGAGAGATATTCAGTGGTTAAGATATGACGATGTTTATAGAAATAATATGGATCAATTTTGAGAGAAATCTAAATTTTTTTTTATTTAGATGATTTTTATATGTCGTGACAAAATTTATAAGCTTCTCCGTTATTTTAGGTGGCAAAAGATTCGATTACTTCCAAAATTAATTGAGCCGAGAGAGCACGAAATGTCAGCGGGCAGCATCCATCAACTGCACAAATGGCGGTAGATATAAAGACACAAAGCTTCGTCCATATCCAGAGATCACCTCAATTACAAATCTATGGAACACGATCACATATGCATTGACTTCTATTTTTAAATATCTCCAAGGCAACAACTTGTTTGATTTATTATTTTTCCATTTTATTATATCAATCTCCTCGAGCTGAAGCTTCTTCCTTCATGTTCCCCCCCCCATGCACTCGACTCGGTTAATTCCAGCACAGTCCTCAGATCCTAACTCCCCGGACGCAGAAGCTTCATCTGGTGCAAATCTTCTCCACAATGTAATAATTACCTTCTTCTCTGATTATAGCTGTGGACGCTAGCTCCATAAGCAATCTTTGATGGAGAACGCCACCGCGCCCAGCAGCGCCGGCATGTTCGGCTCCGACAAGATCGGGGGGTTCGGCTACGGCATCGGCGTCTCCATCGGCATGCTCCTCCTCATCACGACGCTGACTCTCGCGTCCTATTTCTGTACTCGGACCAACACAGCAGCAGCAGCAGCCGCCGCCGCGGGGCCTGCTGTGGACGTGGAGGGCGGCGTCGACGAAGCGACGTTGAAGACCTACCCCAAGGTACGGTACGCGCAGGCGAAAATGGCGGGGATCAGTAGCGGCGTACCGGCGCCGGCGTGCTGCTCAATTTGCTTGTCGGATTACAGGGAGTCAGACGTGGTGCGCGTGCTGCCGGAATGCGGGCACGTGTTCCACTTGCGGTGCGTAGACCCGTGGCTGAGGTTGCGGCCGACGTGCCCCCTCTGCCGAACGTCGCCGTTCCCCAGTCCCCTGCCGACGCCTCTCGCCGAGGTCGTGCCGCTTTCCGGCCCGGGAAGACACAGATAGCACCGGGGAAGGAAAGGAATCAATTGTAAGAATTGCGAGGTCGTAGGAGTTTAAGAACATTAATTTGCTCGATCAGTGTAAGAATTTGAGCTTTGAAATTGACACTGCTCTGTTGTTCAATTACATCGAAACGTAATTAGCAAAAAGTAAACATCTAAAATATAAATCCAAACCAAGCACATCAAAGAAGAAATTTCTTCTGTATTCATTTCTTACCAGAAGACCAGCATCATATTAGGGCTGGAAAACACACCACAAAGTTAATATTGTTAGTTGAGGTCGAGTGGGCAAAAAAAACAAAAAAAAAAAAAAAAATGGACTAAACTCTATTAGCCATCACCCAAAAAACACAAAAAATGATACCCCGGAACATCATAAATTCTATACGACAAGAACTTCGTTCGTTTGCGTAAATTCTCAAGATGTAGCATCTGCATCACATTGGATCACTGAGTGTAATGGAACTCGATCTGAAGGCGTTGGTGAAAGAGAGTCGAAGTGATCCGCCCTTTCTCGACATCGGTTTGCAGTTCCCTGATCGGAATGGCTGCTACGAAGCTCTTGATGTATTCCTTGCATGTCTCCTTCCCCCTGCACACAAGATCTCCTTCCATAGACGCGTCGTTCTCCCGCTCCAAGCAATCAGCATCGCCGCATGCAGGCTCAGTGTCGATGGTTTTTCTCGCACTGGAAACCTTACGAATGGATGTGTTGTCATCAAACTTTAGGATGAATGCCTGCTGGCACCCCTCGTAGAGCCGCTCACCGAGTGTGTCAATTATATAGCATGCATCTTGTTCAATCTTGAGGACAAAGAAATGATCATTCCAACTGACTATATATACTCGGGGTTTGCTTCCATGGCTTGAGCATTCAGAACCAGATTGGCAGATCTCATCCCACATGCTGTCAAAAGACATGGCTTCGTGTAGGAAGTCGAAGGCATTGTCGCAGTCAGTGCCTTCGGGATGGAAAAAACCAATCAAAGATTTATCTGAAACCACAGAAACTGACCCAATCTTTGCTTCAATTACTGTTTCAAGGTCAAAGTGCTTGTCAGGAAAGCATTTCATATATTCCTGGTTCTCGCAAAGTTTTCTCCACTTCAGGGAGCCTTCTTGGATGAGACTATCAAACTGTGATTTGACAGGCATCATATCCTGGTTTCTAAGAAACCAGTCGGCAATAACTGCAACAAGAGCAGTGCAAGCACTCTCACCTGATGC
The DNA here is from genome assembly GCA_025175895.1 of Wurfbainia villosa. Taxonomy (NCBI): domain Eukaryota; kingdom Viridiplantae; phylum Streptophyta; class Magnoliopsida; order Zingiberales; family Zingiberaceae; genus Wurfbainia; species Wurfbainia villosa. The sequence continues at coordinate 24,367,604 of CM045991.1, read as the reverse complement.
ACTCTCGCACCTCTGGTCGATAGATGCAAAAAAGATTTCAGTTGCAAGCTTCATGTTCCCATCCCGGTTCATGATATCTTTTGATTCCCATCTCCCGACGACAAAGCAGTCGTTGTCAAATTTGGATATCGATGATTGGTCGGTAGCATCATCATCCTCTCCTTTGTAACTCTGCAAACGAATATGATAACATTATTGATTTCCCTCCAGATTCTTCATTTATACTGGAATAGAAGAAAAAACTCATGATTGTAGTACTACATGCACAAGAAATCTACCCACAATAGATGAGAAAAAAATAGCCTAACAAGAGAAAAGAAAAAACATACCATTGAAAAATGAGATTCATCTGAGGAGCTAAGCAGCCTCCGGTCATAGTCAATGTCATCTCCTCCCTCTTCATTTGCTTTGTTTAATAATGGTTCCCCCTTAGGCTTAGGAGATATAAACCTCAACCTCCGTTTCTTCCAAGAAAGGATGCTCCTCTTTGGCATTGAAAGTTCAGGAACTGATGATGATATTTCCTTCACGCGTGAAGAAATTACATCTGATCTTCTATGATCGTAATAGACCCAATCTTCGAACTCTTCATCTGATTTCATCTCAGAACTAATATTGTTAACAGTTGCTAATGTGCCATAGCTAAATGACTTCCTAATTTTATTATCCTCTTTGTTGCCTTCTATTTCTTTGTCATCATCATCAGTGGAATCCATATCAAATGGATAAGTATACTCCACATCATCACTCCTAGAAGAGCATTTGTCACTGCCATCGTCATCTTGGCATGCCTTACTGGATCTTCGAATAGACACAAACTCGGTCAAAGTTTTCACCTTCTTCCATCCAGCTTTGAGAGTTGGGTGCTCATCTTTTTCAAAAGGGAGAACTTCTAATGAGGGAGGTGATATGGAAGATGTAAGTGGTCTCTGTATCACTTCATGTGAATACTCAGAAACTCTAAATTCTAATATATTAAGAGCTACCTGTAAAATGAACCGACTCAAATCTCACATTGTGGAATTGTAATTTGATAAAATGTTCAAGACAATGATCATAAAAGCTAAGCAAAAATTGAAAGAGAAAGTAAATGAATATAGGCATATAGGGGACGGTGTTCCACGAAAAGTATTCTCAAAAGTGATAAGCTATGACCATTTACCAGGCATTTCACGTTGCAAACAAAAAAAAAAGAACAACTTTTAATGAAATTAAGCAAGTTAAGAGGAACTAGTCTCCTATTCTACTAGCCTCTATCATTAATTGTAAAATATAATGAAATAGCAATATTATACATTCTAACATCAAACGTCAGTATCTACCAAGTTTTTTAACATACATGAAGGGATAGCTGAGGCTCTGCAGCACTAGGCAATGACAACGGAAGACTTAGATCAACCTCCTTGTCAGCAGTAATGAATTCTGCAATGTTCATTGAAGCCACTCCGAGAAGAGATACCTTGTTCTTTGCAACAGCGATTGAGCCCTAGACCAGAAGGAAATATATTTAGGTTAGCACAAGATTCTGAGTTCAAACATAAGTAGATACAACAACAACAAAGTCTTATCCCACTAGGTGGGGTCGGCTATATGGATCCTTCTACGCCATTGGACTCTATCCCCTACTATATCATCATCTATATTTAAATAAATTTTATCTTGTTTTATTGTTGCTAACCAAGTCTTTTTTGGTCTTCCTCTTCCTCGTTTGATGTGTATATTTGGTATCGTTTCACATCGCCTAACTGGAGCATTTATTGGTCGTCTAAGTACATGTCCGTACCACCTTAAACGTGTCTCTCGGAGCTTTCCTTCAATAGATGCAACACCAACTTTTTCTCTAATGCTCTCATTTCTTATTCTGTCCATCCTCGTATGTCCGCACATCCACCTTAACATCCTCATCTCTGCAACCCTCATCTTTTGCTCATATGCTCGAGTCGTAGCCCAACATTCAGCTCCATATAACATAGCAGGTCTAATCGCCGTTTTGTAGAACTTCCCTTTAAGTTTTAGAGGCACTTTACGATCACATAAAATACCCGATGCTTTCCTCCATTTCAACCATCCTGTTTGTATTCTATGTAAGACATCTCTCTCAATCCCTCCATCATCTTGCAAAAATGATCCTAAATATTTAAAGCTCTCAATTCCGCATAACTCATCATCTCCTATCTTAACACTTGTCTCATTACGCCTAATATTGCTAAATTTAAATTCCATATATTACATGTCTTTCCTCTACTAAGCTTAAAACCTTTCACTTCTAGTGTTTCCCGCCAAGATTCTAGTTTAACATTTACTCCTTCACGTGTCTCATCTACTAAAACAATATCATCTGCAAACAACATGCACCACGGTAATGTGTCTTGAATGTGTCCAGTGAGTTCGTCCATGATTAGTGTAAAAAGATAGAGACTTAAAGCTGATCCTTGATGTAACCCTATCTTTATTGGAAATGCTTCAGTTAATCCACCTGAAGTCTTCACTCTGGTCATTACTTCCTTATACATATCCTTAATTAGTTCAATATATGTTACACTAACACCTCTTTTTTCTAAAATTCTCCATATTATTTCTCTTGGAACTCTATCATAAGCTTTTTCTAAATCAATGAATACCATGTGTAGATCCTGCTTTTGCTCTCTATACTTTTCAATTAGTTGTCTGAGAAGATGTATAGCTTCTATTGTCGACCTTCCTAGCATGAATCCAAATTGATTTTCGAGAACCATGGTCTCCTTCCTTAATCTTTTTTCTATTATTTTTTCCCAAAGTTTCATGGTATGACTCATTAGTTTAATACCCCTATAGTTTTCACAAGTTTGTATGTCTCCCTTATTCTTATATAAGGGAATTAGGATACTTACCCTCCATTGATCAGGCATCCTTTTTGTTTTCAATATCATGTTAAATAATTTTGTAAGTCATTCAATACCTTGTTCAAACATAAGTAGATCCAAGAAAATATTTATTATGTGATATGTTTCAAGTAAAGCAGGTTTAGTATGCCAAATAGTAAAGTGGTTACATTGCTCCTTCAAGAAGGTTTGACTGGAGTCGAATTTATTTACTTGAAGATAAATAAATAAATCTAAGAATGCAAGGATTTAAGAATTCCAATGAAGTACTAAGCCATCAAGTTGACAGCACAGCGATTTTCAACATTATCAATTTAGGACTTATTGCCAACAAAAATATTTGTGTGACAATGAGACAAAAAGGGATCCTGCTCTCCATTTTTCATAAGGGAATGTGTTTTTCATTTTGAGAATGGAACTAAAGTAAAAGGTATATATGCATATATTTGAAACCATCCACCAAATAACTCAAAAAAGGATGCAAAAGAATTGTTGATGGTGTTAATCATTTTGATAAATATCAAAGTCTAAACAATCTACATGTTTGAAAATGATGATAGGAAATGTTGAAAATGGCCAAAAACTAAATCTTCGATTCTAAACAGACCTATCGGGAAAAGGGTAGTAAATGCTGGTGAAGCGGTGGGGAGACATGCAATAGTTGACTAAGCAGGAAAGAAAAGGATAAAACTGTTGCTTTGAAAGTATCTCCAGCTGTAAGATATCAAGACTAGCAGTATTATTTAAACATATAGAATTCTCAAAGGAGAAATGTTAATTAAAGTCTGTCAGGCTTCACAAAATTAAAAGAAGCATAAATAAGGAAAACGATAGAGTCAGATTAGACAAACTTAAAACAATGAAAAAATCTGGGGAAAGGAAAAGGATGAGGAAGAAAAAGATTAAACAAAATAAATTGAAAGGAGAATAGAACATACATACAGATTAAAATTGCAGGATTTTGTTTATTTCACAATACAAGGGCAAAGAACAACATTCACATAACATGCATCAACCAGAAAGCTCACAAAATTACTAAATGACTAATCAAAACCTTAGGAGTTTTCACCTATGTGAAAATTTTGAAAATCGACATCGGTGTGGAGATGAATCGTGCATCAACTGTAATTATGAACCAAAAACTATGCAATCTGGGCAAGATAACACCTAGCAATCACCATTTGCAGACAGAACTATGGAAGAAAGGTTTGCAGAAGGTCGAAGAGCAAACATGATAACAAACAGCAGAATGCGAGAAGGCCTTTTTAGACTCACATGGAGCACATTGATTGCAACCTCCCATGGATAAAATGCATTCTCCCTATTCGGAGTCAGGGTGCACACAGATTCAAATTCCTCGTTCCACTCTACCACGCCTCCGTCCACCTCTTCCTCCCTCGTCCGGTTCTTCTTCACCGTTCTCCTGAGCGAGCTCAGGGTCACCTTCGGCCCCTTCCATCTTACCTCCGCAATTACCTTTTTCTCCACGTCCGATTCCTTCTCGGCTCTTACCCCTTCGACCCTCTTCACCTGTAGCCTCACCTTAAACTTATTCGGCAGCGGCGGCCGTGACCGCCACCGCATCATCCTTCCCACCATCACCGAAGACGATCCGACCGACTGGGAAAATAATGCCTAGAATTTACGCTGGCGGACAATTTCGAGGCGGAAGCACCGAGAAAACCCCCTAATTGCTGAGAAAAAGCCAATTTTCTACCAAAATGCGCTTGAAATCCCGAGACAAAACTGCTCCTTTCCTGTCAGAAGGAGCCGAGAGCGCAAGGATCGATCGGCAGGGGAAGAAAAGTAGACGTTTGGACGAAATTTTGTACAGAGATCGAAGGAATCGAGAAGGAACGCGACCAAGAGCAGAAAATATGCAAAGGAACGATGTGAACAATGGCACGAGGAGAAATATTAGGAAAATAAATACAAATTAGTAAAAAAAAAAACAAACGGTTAGTCCTGGCCGGGGTGACGCCGTTATTATAATGCCGTTAATTTTTAAATAATTCTCAACGAAAACGAGGGTAGAAAGAAGTCCGTCAATATAACGGCGGTGAAATTTCTAGCTCCGGTAGCGTAATTATGGTTTTAGCCTCATTTTGATAATGCCATCAATAGATGTACTTAAGAATTTATTATATGATTTTTAATATATAGTTTTTAAAAAATAATATATAGGTATATAAAATCAGTAATAAATAAACTATAATAGTGGATTTTCCCAAATAAATTCGATTTGGAGAAAGATATTTGAAAAAAGAAAAAAAAACTATTTCATACGGATTAATTTTTTTTTTTTATTAGCACAGGGTGTCTAACCTTTCGGCTCGATTAATCTTTGGGGCGATGAGTTTGACTCCACATTCCTATAGAAATACCTTTTCGACAATTGAATTGAAAGAGGTTGGAGTATCTGTGGATCTTCATCAACTACTTGGATACACCAAAGAAGCACTTATAGTTTATCGATCCAGTCCGAATTCCGTAATTGTGTCATTCTTGAAAGAGTATTCAATACCAAAGTCTTACTTCATCCGCCGAATAAACTCTTGCACAGAGAATCACCCATATGATTTTTTTTTTTTAAATTCATCGTCGAATATTATCTCATTAAAAGATCAAATTATATTCTCTCAGTTTGGATGTTTTTTCGTATTTGTCGTGTCCAAAAGGCTAATAACTTCTTTTGTGTAAAAGATTGGAACCGTCGCGACCTCCACCGATTTATTCTACGACCATTATGAGGGAGGTAAATTACGGAGGACTCTATGAGTCTTGACGTGGTAGTCAAGATGCGTGAGAATCATCTGAATCAAGAAAAGAATTTTAGATCTCTTTCAGAATTGTTCCATATCACTTCTATAAATATCGTCATATCTTAGCCATCACACTATCTCGATGAAACTAATAACTTCTTTTCCAAAGTAATTGGGAATCTATCCAACTAAGACCCACCGCCAATCTCGCCCAGGTCGCATGAGAGGAGTAAATCGCGAGGACGAGGGGAGACTATGTCTGACACGCGCAAGACAGCAGAGAGGGGTCATCCGACGTCGGGAGGAATTTTAGACTCATCCTAATCGACCACCATTTCCAAAGAACCACTGTTTTACCATCACATCATCCCGTGGGGACAACTAATAACTTCTTTTCAAAGTATCCCAAGTTGTGAAATTGTTCAAATATCTTAAGAAATTTCAAAAAAATATATTAATTTGTACCGATGGAAGTAATCTGACTTACTACTGGATAACTGAAAAAAAAAAAAATTATTGATTTTTTAATATTTAATTCATTTAAATGACTATAATAGAAGACGACGAATTTCTTATAATTGAAAGATGACTCCATGAACAGGGTCGTTTTTCACTGCAAGCTCCGTGAACAGACAAACAAGCAAATCCAAAATCGACCCACAAACATATACACAACAACAAATAAAGATGATGGACACGGACAGTCTCATAAACTCGGGACAACTGAAGGAAGAAGGAAGAGATGAGCTGCATCCAGTCGGCTGCCATTGCAAGATAAAACAAAAAACCATTAGAACACATTGGCAGGACCATCAAGCAAATTATTGGACCTCTGCCACTTTCTGCATGCATTCCCACCCTCCACTCAAATAATAATAATAATAATAATAATATCTAAAAAGAGATGGTACAATAATAAAAATAAAAAGATATTTCATATCATAAGATAATTTAATTTTTTTACTATGATATTTTTCGATAACAAATTTTAAAAAAAATTTATTCGAATAGTTTTGAGACTCGAAAATTTATCCAGTAGACGGAATACGACTTTTATATTGAATCGTCGTTTAAGAATAACACGATTATAGAATCCGAATTGAACTGTAAAAAAATTATAAGTATTTTTTTTATTTATCCTTGATAGTCGATGGAGACCACTTGAGTTCCGATTTCATTCGACTCAGCTGTTGACAAGATATTTCGAAAATCTATAGAGTAGGATCGATCACTTCTAGAAATTAATCGATATCTTAGTATTTAATAATAATAATTATTATTATTATTATCTTCTCTAGACCAATGATAGAACCGTATATATATTATTAAAATAAACAGAAATCGATTTTCAATATAGGATCTAAAACTTTGATCAAAACTAAAAAATTCTTTCTTATTTTTATCAATGGATGAATATATTTCTTTTTATCATCGATGATATCACTGGAAAATTGACAGTGAAGAAAAATGAAAACAAATATAATTATTTTTTACAATAATAATAATAATAAATTAAATTTAAATATGTTTTAAAAGATCATCTACCTTTATAATTAATCGAATAAAATTCAAATATTTAGATTATTAAAAAACTCCAACCTTTAAATGTCAAAGTGTCATCGCTTGAACCTCTTGAATAGGAGTGTAAACGAATCGAGTCAATTCATAAATTTTTTGAATTGGTTTGAATAATATTTGATTCGAATTTAAAATTATCGAATTCGTGACGAACTCGAATATATACAAATATTTTTTGAATCGAATTCGAAACCGAAATAATATTATTTGATTGTTCACGAACTATTCGCGAATCTTAATTTTTTTATTTATTAATAAATTTTTAATATTAAATCAAGTATAAATTTTCGAATATCAAATCGAACACCAATTTTCGGATATTAAATCGAGCCTCAATTTTGAATAGTGATTAAACCGTTTGAATTAATATTCGAAAATTTCGAATTGAATCCGAACTCGAGCTTTGATTCGAATCGAATTCGAGCTCAAAATTATTAAATTTTCGAACTTCGAATCGAACTCGAATATGTTAATTCGAATTCGAACTCGAATATTATTTTATTTTTAAATTCGATTCGATTCGATTCATTTTCTTTACACTCCTACTCTTGAGTGAGAGGCAATTTTGAACCATTTAGAATTACGGTGGACTTGTCGAATTAAATCAATTTCAACATTCGTTGCGATTTGTAATTTTTTTTGTTTATGTGTGTTTAAGTTAATACAAATTATTTTTCAGTCTAAGTCGTTAATTTTATTTTTGGATTATATCCAAAAGATCTTTTATTTCAACGAAGATATCTTGTTATCTTTTAAACACTTAATCTTTTTTATATCTTATTAATATAGAGTTTTGTTTGTATTCTTAATACTCACAATAATCCTTCCTTGATCATATTGCCCCCCTCGAGTCTATCCATCTTCAAAGGATTTTCTCTATTTGATATCTAATCCTCAATGCATCAAGTCTTTCTATCAACTGTCTGGTCCTCCTGATCTAGTAGATTTTTTATCAGTTGTCAGATCCTTCTGACCTAATTGGACTTTCTATCAATTGTCCAATCCTTTTGATCCAACTAAATTTCCAGTCTGGTATTCGGTTCTTTTAATTCGAACATAAAAGATGAGTGACGAATCTAGATTGAAATTTGAACAAGTGCTCAATGAAATTCGACAGCGGTTGACAGAGCATAAGGCTAATGGTCGATCGCCAACAAGGGAGAGGACACCTTTATCTCCTGGAGGAAGAGGGTCATCGAAGAGCTCCACTTTTTTTTTTTCAAGACGCATGACTTGACATGAACTATGACTCTGATATTAATTATTAATGCAAATAAGATTCACATATCTCTGCAATGATATGATATTGTTCACTTTGGATCTAAATGTTCATAGTTTTATTCAAGGCCAGCTTGGGCTAGGGTAAATGAGGCGCCCGTCCAAGGCCCAAAAATTATTCCTTAAAATATAACAAGTAAAAGGATCCAAATTTCATAAAAAAAAAAAATTCATATATATGAGAGCCTAATTTGTATTGGTTCGCCTAAGGCCTTTAAATACTCCGGGCCGACTCTAGTTTTATTTTTAGGTTATATCTAAAAAATTTCATTCCAATATAAATATCTTTTTATTTTATATATATATATATATATGATCTTTTTTTACGTCTTATCAATGCAAAATTTTGATTGTATTCTCATTACTTTTAACATCTCCTTTCGTTTTATCCCTCAAATTCAATCGCCCCCACTCGACTATATTTTTTGTATAAGGTAAAATGTGAATACACTCACAATTAAGTATTTCTCATGATTGACTTTCCAACTTAATAAAGAGTGATAAATGAGGTAGGTTTTCACCTTGGCGTAGTGATCCCTTTGTATATGAGAGATTAGAAATTCAACGAGACATTTTATATCCATTCAAAATTAATCCCAAAATCTCATGTGACAATCAACGTGCAATTATTAGATGCATCAATCCGTAGGACTGACTATATTCCTTTTGTGATAATGCTCACATCAAATATCCTTCATGGTTAATCTCCTAATTTAATGAAGATAAATCACGATGACTTTATTCTGACACAGTAATCTCTTTGTCAGGATAGAAATCAAGAGCCGAATGAAATATTTCATATCTATTAAAAATGAATCTCAAAATTGTATACGACAAACATTCATATAATTAATAGACAAAAAAAGCCTCCAAAGCTATGGTGTAGTGGCAGGACGCCCATGCAGTTTTTCAGGCATCTAAAGTTCGAGACATAACTATGATATATTTGTAAGAATTTCGGCAATTTACCAAACACAGCAGCCGAAGTTCGGATTTGCCCAAATCGCGCACTATAGTTTCAGAATGACCAAATCGCGCGCGTATTTCCCAAAATACCCCTCCCGCCAAACAGCGTTTTTAATGCAAAGATCCCGCATGCATCCGAGGCACATTTCCAAATCCCGAGCCATCGAAACGTCCCGTCCAAACAAGTCACCACATTACCGTCTTCGTGTCTTCAGCTTCCGGGAAATCTTCGAACGCACAAAAACTTGGAAAAGCTTAGACTCCATTTTTCCTCGCCGTTATGTTAGTTTAGTTCTTGGAATTTCGTCGAGGCGCCGAGGTAATATGGTGTCGTCTCTCATTTAACTAGAGTTTTACCCATTTCTTACTCGGTTTTAGGGTTTCCGTTGATAGGCGTACATCTCGTTGGGTTTTTCTACCATTTCGTGTTCATAGAATGAGTCGCATCCGGTTCAACCTCTCCTTCATAAGGTATGTGTCGCATTCCTTGCTTTAGTCCAATATAGTATGCCATATGTTTAAAATGATTTCTCCGTTATGGTTTTGGAATGGTTTCAAACATTCAAATACAAATGGACGATCTCTTCAATCAGATATGAATTAGATAAATAGAGTAGTAAATTCCAAAGACCGTGGTAATGGGATTAAAACTCCCGACTGTGGGAGATGAACTAGTCAAGAAAAATCGCGTAGTCTTTGGGAATTTATATCCCAAAGACCACCGCGGTAATGGGATTAAAACTCCGACACTATGATCTTTGGGAATGTAATTTCCGGCTACCATGTACATATAAGTTGTCGGATTTGTTGGTGGTCTTTGGGAATTAAAACCCCAGCAACACAGTTGTTCTGCGTTTAAAAATCTCAGCACCAGGGAGAGGAAGTAGTCAAGAAAAAAGGTGGTGCTGGGAATTTATATCCCAGCACCACTGTGGTAATGGGATTAAAACTCCCAAAGAACACCATGGTCTTTGGAATGTAATTTCCGGCCATGTATATATAAGTTCCGGATTTGTTGGTGGTCGAATTAAAACCCCAAAGAACACAAATGGTTCTGCGTTTAAAAATCCGGCACCGGGGAGATGAACGATCAAGATAAATGGTGATCTTTGGGAATTTATATCCCAGACCACCGTGGTAATGGGATTAAAACTCCCGGAACACCATGTGTCTTTGGGAATCTAATTTCGACACCATGTACATAAAAAGCCAAATTGTTGGTAGTCGAACTAAAACCCCAACACAGTGGTTCTGCGTTTAAATATTCCAAAGACTGTGAGATGGAACTGGTCGAGATAAATGGTGGTGCTGGGAATTTATATCCCAGCACCACCGTGGGCCTGAGATATAAATTTCCAGCACCATGGAAAGGGAACCTGGCCGAGAAAAAGAGTGGTGATGTCAATTTTTTTTTACAGGATTATTGCAAAGAATTGCCGAATCTCAAATTTGTTTTTTACAATTATAAAATGAAGGAATAAATTATGTATTTTGTAATTGTTAGGGAAATAATGAGTGTGTGAAGAAACTGCAATGGACCAGCGTTTTAGGCCACTTTATTGAATTTTTTGGAGGTCCAAGTGCTAAAGGGAAGCAACGTCCGTCAGTTTGTTTACATGAAAGACACAGAGAGATAATTAAATAAACCCCATTTGCTATTTTTTTGAATATACAAGACATTCCATAAATCCGTGGAATATTGGTCAATATATTTCAAAGTTGGGATTCGACAAGTCAAAGCTTTAAGTTTTCAACTGTGCCAGTTGCTTTCACCAGAAGAGATGTGTCCCTTTTGCTCGGTATTGCAGATAGAGAGGCTTATGTTCCTATGAATTCAACTAATGCATCAGGTGCTCTTTTCAATTCTCAATTCTCCAAAAAAGAACCAACTAGATCGAGGTTAGAGTTTTTGCTTAAAACCTTTGCTACTAGAGTAGAAGTAGATGAAGATGTTTTGGTATTTTGTAAGTTGTATGTATTGTATATATTTGCTTGTGTGTTTGTTCAGACTACTACATATAAGGTCCCCATAGGTCTTGTAGATATTGTAGATGATTTTGACAACATAGGTAGTTTCAATTGGGTCGAAGTCATCCATCAATTTATGGCTCCACAATTGCCTACTATTGGAGATATATGTTCATCTAATAATATTCTTGAAGAGCCGAATTCCTTATCTAAAGGGGTTTGCCGGCCTTTTGACTGTAAGTTTTTTCTTACTAAATAATTTTTTCTTTTATATTTACATAAGTATGTAACACTTTCGATATGAGCAGACTTGGTTTATGGAACATGTCCCAATCCAGAGACCGTACAATACTGAAGGCCCACGAATAAATAAGTAGAGGGCAACTCCTTCACATATTAGCAAGGTCAGGAATTTATTGGAGCAAGTCTCCTGAGCAATGTAAATAGAAGACCACAACTTAGCAGTTTTTCATTTTTGTTATCTAAATAATTGTTGATTTTTTGATAGGTCATTGTTGATCTAGTATGTACCCGTAGTGAAAATATATTGCTTAATAAGGTTGACTATTATATTAAAAATACTCCTCATCCAATAGAGACATCATCATCACAAACTATACAAGAAAAATACCCTACTAGTGAATGCCATGAGTGTTTAGTTTATCAGAGACAAATCAAAGAGTTAAGAATGGAAAATATGGCACTAACTGAAAGGGTAAAAGAACTAATGGAAATTATAGGAAGAGAAGGTATGGAGCCTGAACCAAATAAACCTGAAGTTAACCCTTAACCTCAACCGGAACCAATTGCCAGTAGAACAAGACGGCGAGATAGAACCCGCTATGATTACAGGGATACTCCCGTTGATAGTCCACTGTGGGCAAAATTGGTACCTCAAAGCAAAAGAAAAAAGACAAAAAATTTTGATGTTGAGTTATTAGAAGGGCAACCTGATAAAGCTGTAAAAGAAGTAGAAGTGTTTGACAAGAAAGGCAAACAAAAAATTGGTATGGATGAATTGCAAGCGAGGGATACTATCTGTATTTTGGAAGAAGATGAAAAGATCTTGTGAGGATGAAGCAATAATTGATAAACTCAACCAAATGAGAATGGAAGTCATTGCGGTTAGTCAGAATACTTTCCAAAATTAGTTTGTGTTATTTTATTTAAATAACTAATATTATTTTTGAATTATAGTATGTCAAGAAAAAGTGTAAGACAGCAAAGAACCAGAAACAAGATACTGATGTGACCTACTTGCTAAAAAGTTTAGAAAAAATAAAGTATGGTAGTTACATCCACCATTACATTCAAAAATTTTATTACAATATTATAAAGTGCAAATATTTATTTACGATTAAATTTTTTGTAGGCCGATAATGTGAGTTATGTTTGGGAGGAAGGTCCTTTTCATTAACTCTCAATTCTTTATACTCTGAGTTAATGGATGCTTTTCTGAGATGGGAGGTTATCGATACATTTTGCTCAATTCTTTTTAGGGGGGCCTCCTCTTCATGTAGGTCATATAACAAGTCTGCGTATTGCTCATCCCTGTTCATTGTAAGGGAGTTAAATTATCTTGTATTTTCACGACATTTGATGTTATACTAACTGTTTAAATATTTTTTCCTCTACACATAATTTCAGTCAGCATTAAGATTATCGTGGAAGATTGCCACAAGACAAATCATAAACATGAATGATGGAGAGGTTAGATATATTTTTATACCTCTAAATCGACTAAACTCACTTTCACTGTTGTGTATCGACACAAAAGCAATGAGTTTCAATCATTACAACTCCATTTCATATGGTGGAAGATCAAAAGCTGATTTTGAAGCAGTGGTGAGTAGTTAAATATTTTAAATATAGATATTCCATCAATTTAACTTTCTTATCTGTTAATGAATAGTTATGTTAACTTAGTCATCGTGTAATTATAGGTATCCCAATTTAAAGGATATTCACCTAAGGAGCTTACAACAATTCATCCATGTTTACAAGGCTATTACCCCATCGACAGCTGGGTTTCTGTTACAACTGATTGTCCCCAACAAGTGACAAGGTACTAAAAGAAAAATACTGAACGTGAAAATTATACTTTTGAATTGAAATATAAAATTTTTCTTTGCATGTTTACAGCAATGATTGTGCCTTCTTTGTGATGCAATATATGAGATGTCTGCTTTATGGTGAGAAGATTGACTTCAAACAAGCAGACATGACAAAATTTAGAATAGATGTCTCTGTCTCAATTTTAAGGGATGAGTTCTTCCTGATGTAATTTTAGAAGTGTTCAATGGCGATGCATTGTTGTAATTAATGAAATTTGCTAATTTGTAAATGGTCGCTTCCCATAGATCAACAAGTTTGTAAATATGTTTATTTTTGTGTTTGAGCTTTAATAAATGTTATATAATATATTGTTCAATACTTTCTTTAGTCGACAATGAAATCCCGGGAACACAATGGCCTCAGGATTAAATTTTTGCATTACACGGTGGTTACAGGATTTTAATTCACGGCTGCGTGATTTTGAACTCACCGAAATACGGTGGTGTTAGGAATTTAACTCGAGAACACGGTGGGGTGGGAATTAAAGTCCCAAAGATCACGTCGTATCAATTTGGCCCAGGCGAGAAATAAGGTGGTCTTTGGGAATTAAAATCCGGAACTCAATGATCACTGGGATTTTAATTCCGAGGACCACGCATCTGTTCAATCGTCCAGAATATGGTGGTCTTGGGAATTTAACTCCCGAGAACACAAGGGTCTTTGGGAAAAAGTCCACCACCGTCACGATTTAGCGGCAAGAAATAAGGTGGTCTTTGAAATTAAAATCCAGAACACTGGTCTGGGATTCTAATTCCCGACCACGAACAATTTCAGTGGCCAGGAATACGGTAGTCTTTGGTAATTATAATCCAGAACTTCGGTGGTCACAGAATTTATTTCCCGGACCACGTCTGTTCGAAATGGTGAGAATAAGGTGGTCTGGGATTTCAATTCCGGGACCACGTCTGATTTAGGCCGGAGAACACGGTGGTCTGGATTTAAATTCAGACCACGTCTGATTTCTGGCAGGGAAGCGGTGGTCACAGGATTTGATTTCACCGCGTACACTTAAACAGTAGGAAATAAGGTGGTCGCAATTTAAATTCCAGAACGGTGGTCTGTGTAGGGCCATCAATGGATTTTGGCCAAAACCGTTGATGGACCTACATGAGTCCAAATTCAAATCTTTACATCGATGAAATACTAACCCGGCTTACATGGTGTTGCGTCGAGGAAACTTCCTTCCGATCCTCCTACCTCCCGGTTTGGCGCGTGCGGTTAGCGCGAGGCACGATTTGAAAATTGGGTGTAAACCTAATCACGCCTTGAAAATCGAAATTCGGACACGATACACGGAGGCAAGTCCCAAAGCCACTTTGGAGTTGGTTTGGACGAGTTGAGGTGACTAGGGCCATCAATGGGTTTTGAAACCCATTGATGGACCTATAAAGTCCAAATTCGAATTCTTTACATCGATTGAAAGACCCCTTCACATGTTGTTGCGTCGAGCAAATTTCGTTGTGATCCTCCTGCCTCCCAGTTTCGGCCTCGTGGCATTTGGCACGGGGCCTGATTTCTGAAAATATGTGCTGGGAATTAAATCCCAGGAACACAGTGGTCCTGAAAATTTAATTCGGGACCACGCCCATTGCGACTGGCCAGAAATAAGGTGGTCTTTGGGAATCTCAATCCAGAACAGTAGTGGTAAGTGAATTCTCGGCACGCATGATGATATCGGGACGAGATAAAATGTGGTCTTTGGAAATTAAATCCGGGAACACGGTGGTCTGAAATCTAATTTCGACACGTCCATTTCGGGTCGAGAAAAAGGTGGTGTTGGGAATCAATCGAGAATGCGTTGGTCTTTGGAAAGTGAATTTCGGCTGCGTCTGATTCAATTGGCCAGGAATACGGTGGTCTTTGGGAATGTAACTCCCGAGAACATAGTAGTCTGGAAATATAATTCTCGGACGTCCATTTGCGAAGCCAGAAATAAGGTGGTCTTTGGGAATCTTAATCCAGAACACGGTGGTCCTGAAATTTAATTCCGGCCTGCGTAGAAATCACATCACAACATCATAAAGTCGAAGTGGTTGAAATATTTAACAAAGTATATATATTCCATAATTGTACAGATACTACACAGATTGCAAACACCTTTGCAGCTGACTAATGACTTTTACAGGCAGGCACCTTGTATTTGCTACATATCTAAAACTCAGATAGTCTCAGCGTATCCACTATACAAACATCATAATTGAAACAAAATTGTGAGTGCGCATTATTCTATTCCCCACCACGAATCAAGCTCCTCGTATCATCTTTATGCAATCTTTTAGGGTACCCAAATAGTAGGCTCTCAATGTATCGTATTATAAAAATGCGATCATAGTGTAAAAATTAAAAATTATTAGTCCAATGCTAGCTTATAAAATATGGTATTTACAAAGATTATTAGATGTCTTACGAAGAGCTTTATGCGGGACCACGACTCGGCCTTGCGGAAAAGTTTACATTACAAAAATTTTTCGGCCGGGCGGGATGCGATTATCATAATCTGAAGAGTGCATCTTTTTAAAGAATTCAACACAGGACCGAAATAAATGCTATGAATCCTCCATACACAAGCGGTTTATTTAATGAAATCTAATCTAATGCTTCTGTTTCTTGAATTGAGTAGTGTAAGCCTTTCTGACGGACAAGGAGTTGTAGTGGATGAACTCTGAAATTTCCAAGTCGGCCACTAGTAGGTGGCAGTGATCGTCATGGATTATTGGACAAAATATGTATCTGATTGGATTGCCTGGGGTTTTAAAAGTTTGCTTGAATGCTTGGACGTACATAATATTAAACATATCTTGTGTATAAAAAAATCTATCAAAACACCGAAGCCGTAAAGTTTACAATTCCTTGCAAAGGGCGAAAACTTCACAGGGAATCCATTACGAGAAAATTGAGTTATAGTTGCGGCTTATCGGTCACCTTTGCGCTCATTAAGGGAAAAATATGCTTATAACATTCAATCAAATATTGTAAGGAAAGAGTCCATGTATAAGTTAATAGCATCGGTCTTCCACACTGGTCCTGATACTGTCACACTACACAAGGAAAGGGTTATTAGCAACTCTCAAAACATAAGATGAAAGGTATATACAAAGAATATAAGATTGTCTTACTCTTTTTTTTTTAGTTTCAATAAAGACTCCCGACGTTTGGATCCTATCTTACCGAATTCTTTATAAAGCTTCTTTATACAAAATAAAAGCTGATTTTCATGAAATATTTTGTCTGAAAAATAGGATTTAGACGGGATAACTTATGCTCACCTCGATATCCTCTGCTTGGCGTCGTCGAGTGTTGGTTGTTTTTCATGGAGACTTGTGTGCGTCGATATTTGGGTTCACCCTCCTCGTGATTGATTTCCCTTTTTATCACGGCACGACTCACGCTCGATGTTTGGCTCTGCGGAGAGATATTAGGGTCTCTTGAGGATACTCAATAGCCTTGGTGGGACAATTAGAGTTTCAACTCTCCTTCTTTTAGGGATGTTTGAAAACCATGCGGGAGGGAGGCTTAAGGCTAGGGGTGATAGGCCAGTCAAGAGCCTTCTTCCTCACACAAACCTTCCGCCTAGTGTATGCAAAAGAAGAATTTGTTGGGTTTATGCACATAGTATAAGGTGTGATTGTAACCCCTCTACATCCGGGATTATAAATTGAGTTGAAGCTCCAGATATTAAAGCTGTCTTTTTGATTAATGCTTCTTTTTAATTATATCATCCCTTTCACTTATCTCGTTGTCCTTCCTCTTCCTGACCTCCTCTAACTCTTGAAAGAAGCTCCTGTATTGTCTTTTCTTGTTGTTCGATGGTCGCTTCCTTAAGTAGGGAGGTGCTTTCAAAATCACACCTTGCTTCAACTAGCTTGGTGCTTAGAGTAGATACAATTTCTGCATTCTCTGGCATCTGGACAGTCGTTTCCTCTTCGTCGACTGAGTTTGGGTTGAGGTTGATCTGAAAATCTAGGTGAAGCGGTATGTACGGATGCTGACTCATTTGTCTTTGAATTAGATCGACAATTATTTTGTCAGTCGAGACCATCTACCATCTTCTTATGACCCTTACATTTGTGGAACTCCACCTCCATCTCAGCATTCTTGGCAAAGCATGAGGGACGTGTGGAGGTAGGATACACAAATGTTCGTACATCCATACCTGGAATGACAAGATTAGTTGTTAATAGACAGATTTATCTATACTATTTGCGGAAGACATAAAATATATTCACTCACAACCATTAAGTGTGTGAAACCCAAACATTGATGCAGTGGATCCACCTACGACGTCTGCTTTTGGCAATGTGACTCCCGTACCAATTGACTCCATTTGAGGAGCCATATGCGTATAAAGTGCTTCGCACCAATTGTACTGCCTAAGTTATCAAAATCCTCTACACAATCTATAAGTGATCGATAGCTATTCTAGGCTTACGGTGGTAGTAAAAACACACAAGAGAAAAAATATAAAATAAACAACTCGACAATAAAGTTTTGCAGATCCTAAATTATCCGAGATCCGAGGTCTTCAATAAATCCTCCGGATGCTTGTTAGAGCAATCGCTTCCACGAAATATTGAATATATAGCTGTCGGCAGAGCTTCATTATTCATAGGAACTTGAGTCCATCATCCGTAGACGAGGATGAGGAGACATCCGTCTTTGTGAAATGCAATTTCTTGTCTTGGAATATAAAACATTTCTCCGCGGTCCCAATTATCAAACATATTCTCGAGCGAGGGGTCCGACATGGGTAATATCTCGGAATGTCCAAAACCCACGCAAAGGGAGCTCGAATAAGCGTTTCTTCTTCCACACTCTCGGCACACTTGCAATAAATTTTTAAACTGGAAAGCGTTGCTTTTCCATTCATTCTCTTGGTTCTTCCTCGCATCAACGCACGGGTTCTTGCGAATATCGCTTGATGATTCACGATTAAACCATCGTTAATCGAAAAAATTTCCTTAGGTTAACAACCAAATGCATTATGAATCTGACAATTTTAAACGATAGATTAAATGGATTGAAACATGTGTGATGATTCAAACAAACGTTACCTCTGCTTAAATGGTAAAACCTAAAAACCTAAACCTGATCAGGCCCGAGTTTAAAAGAGATCGTTAACGAATTAAGGCAAAATCCCTAGATAGATCTGAAGAAAGGATAGCGACACAGAATTTAATAAATCTACAGAACTTACTTAGGTCGAAAATCGCGTTAAGATGGTGTTGGTGGTGTTGAGATGTTTTAACTTCGCCAGGGAGGTTTAAGCGACACGGGGGTTTTTGGCATAGGGAGTTTGAGCTGGGCAGAAGAGTTTGAGCGGTCGTCGAGAACGAGCGGAATTCGCGAGAGGCGAGCCGAGGCGATAGAGAAATGAAATGTGGTGTTGAGATGTTTGAACTTCCAGGGAGTTTTATATTAGCAATTGTCGGTGCGGTCGGACGGATTTACAATACTTTGGTCTTTGGTAATTATAATCCCGAACAAAGTGGTCTGAATTTATTTCCCGGCTCACGTCTAATTCGAAATAGCTAAGGAATAAGGTGGTGCTGGGATTTCATTTCCCAGTACCACGTACAATTTAGAAGTGGCCGGGGAACACACTGTGGTCCTGGGATTTCAATTCCCAGGACCGCGTACAATTTAGAACTGGCCGGGGAACACACGGTGGTCCTGGGATTTCAATTCCCAGTACCACATACACTTTCAAACAGGCCGGAAATAAGGTGGTGCTGGGATTTCAATTCCCAGGACCACGTACAATTTAGAAGTGGTCGGGGAACACACAGTGGTCCTGGGATTTCAATTCCCAGGACCACGTACAATTTAGAACTGGCCGGGGAACACACAGTGGTCCTGGGATTTCAATTCCCAGTACCACGTACACTTTCAAACAGGCCGGAAATAAGGTGGTGCTGGGATTTCAATTCCCAGGACCACGCGTCTGTTAGAAGTGGCGGGAACACTGGTCTGGGATTTCAATTCGGACCACGCGTCTTAGAATCGACGGGAACACGCGGTGGTCACGGGATTTCAATTCCCAGCGTACGACACTTTTAAAGCGAAAATAAGGTGGTCTTTGTGATTTAAATTCCAGAACACGGTGGTCTATGTAGGGCCATCGATGGATTTTGGCCAAAACCGTTGATGGACCTCACGTCCAAATCGAAATCTTTGCATCGACTGAAAGACCTAACGACTTCACATATTGTTGCATCGAGGAAACTTCCTTCTGATCCTCCTACCTCCATGTTTTGCGTGCCGCCACTGCAGGCTGATTCAAAATTGGTCATGTAAACCTAATCCTGCCTTGAATATCGGAAATTTTGGACACGATACACAGAGATATTGAGATTACAATTTTGCAAACTAACGTAACAAAATTTTCCATTACAATTCTGCAAAATAGCTTAACATTAACATTGACATTGACATTGACATTAACATTGTTTCCTTTAAAAATATTTACACAACCACAATAAACATACTTAGGAATTAGTAGCCGGTGGCATTCTACAAGACCTCCTATTATGCCCAAGCTGTTTGCATCTGCTGCATTTATTTTTCACCCTCCCAGTATGTTTGGACTCTATCGTACCTTTTTTCTTCGCCTGCCGCACAAGGCTACGAGGAGGTAGAACTCCGAAAATTTTGTCACCATTAGGCCAAAATTTCTTACTTTGACATGGGTAAATACGATCCATGTAAGTGGCCTCCCAGGTTTCCCTTAGAAAATAATGCTCGCAGTAACGGTATGGATCCATGTTCCGATATATGATGACTGCAATAGCATGCGAGCAAGGAATTCCTGAAATTTGAAACTCACCGCAGATGCAACTTCGCCTATCCAAATCAACAATATACGAAGATGCTATTGTCTGTACTTCCATTTCCGTTTGTGAATATGGGAATACCGAATATAATCGAGTTCTTTCTCTCCTTTCATCAATCTCTTTAATGGCATAATGTGTTAGAAAACCTGACCTTTTTGAAGATTCTTCCCTACGGTTATAGAACCATTGAGCAAGCTTTCTTCTAGTGTTGTCAATTAAACTGGTGATGGGGAGTTCACGTGCTTCCTTGAATAATGCATTTAAACTCTCGGAACAATTAGTGGTTAACATTGTGTACCTCCTGCCAGGAAAGTGTGCATTGGCCCATCTTTTTGGATCGATCTTTTGTAGCCACGCATATGCTTCCTTGTGTTTGTCATGTTCGTGCATTAACAAAGTCAACTCTTGTATTTGCTCTTGCTGCTGCCCAAAATAAACCTAATGAGGATCTATCCCGGGTATCTGTCACCATGTTACAAGACAAGTGATAGCAACAAAAACCATGATGGGCAGATGGATACACTTTGTTAACTGCTGATATAATCCCCCGATGTCTATCTGAGACAATGCTCAATGACTCTGGCAGGACATCAAGGAATGTCTTTACATGATCCAAAAACCACTCCCAAGCAGATCCACATTCAACTTCGGCAATTCCAAATGCAACTGGCATAATTTTTGCATTACTCAAGCGTGTGAGCTTATTAGCAAAACACCGGGATACTTGCGATCATATGTGTAGAATCAATTCCAATTAGTTTTCATGAATACAACTGAATACTCTTCGTCAAGCACCAAATGCCCAAAAACATCGCTGTATTTGATTTTCACCATTTCTTTTTACTGCACATATGTATCAGGATCTCTAACTCTTAACTCACGCTAGTACATTGGAAGATCAATATAGGCTGATCAAAATCACCTACCACTCTTTTAATGCTTTACATGCATGTGTATGCTTTCTTGTATGAAATGTGAACACCAAACCTAGCTTGCATTTCTCTTGAATTGAACTTGGTTTGTAATCATCGAGGTAGCTACAAGTCCTCTGATACTGTTTGCTACAAATGTGGATGTGCAAGCATGGTGATTCTTTCCCTATCATCAGTACACTCATCTTTGCTTTACATATTTTGTGACAGTGAACTCCACATCTCCACTTGCAACTAGACTCCATGAACAAGGCTGACTAAAGCAAATAACTTTAATTCTATTGAGTCTGGTGTCAACTGGCTTGTATCTGAAGTTTTTTAGCATCGCATGCCTTACTAGTGCATCTTTAAACTCTTGTCGAGAGGAAAAAACTTATCCAGTGAAAAAATCATTTGGATCTGATGAACCGACATCTGTCAATAGTCTTATTTATGGATTTAAAACATAGGGATCATCAGCAATTGGGAACACTTCCTCTAAGTCACTGTACTGATCTAGATTTAACTCACCTTCTTCATGTTGGATATCATCAGCGAAGAATTCTTCCGAAGAATTTGTATATTCTAACTCTTCTATCCCATGTATATCACTTACCTCCTCTTCACTCCAAGTTTGTTCAAAATATTCATTATCTACTGTGGTAGCAGTGACAAACTCTTCTTCGAGTATGGAAGAAGCGTCTCTATTTATATCAAGGTGTTGATCACTGGTAATTCTATTGCCCACATCGATGGCGAGATGAAGATGGAATATTACTTGGGCACAGATTTATGGAATCTTGATCATCTAACTCTCTATCCTTCAAATTTGATTCAATTGTTTCCAAAAATGTTAACACTTCATCAGGAAGGGGGTCATCCCTGCAAATGTTTTTAAAATCAACAACTTATATATATAGTGTGCTATGAAAGTAGGAATTTGAATTTTTAACTAGGCTTTAGAAGTCTGAAGACAAGTGGAGGATGAGAGTTTATGGTTAGGTTTCCCAATTATGCACTTAACTAATTATAACATTTGATGTTGATAGATAGGGCCATTAATGGGTTTTTACCGAAACCCATTGATGGACCTTTCAATGTTGAAATTATGAATGGTTTATATGGAATGGAAGAGGAAGACATTTACCGGGTTTATGCGCAAAGGGATACTTAGTTCACACTCCTACAGGTAGTTATGGGTGCGTGCAGTGCACGCGATGCCAATTGGCACTCTTTCATAACTACTGTTTGGAAGCATAAGGAAAGGTGGAGAATGATAGTATAGGTCACGCTTGGACTCGACCCGCCTAGACGACTTTATTTATCTCCAATATAAATTTATAGCACCACTCTTTTTCTTAGCCAGGTTCCTCTCTCTGGTCTTTGGAAATTTATATCCGGGCCCATGGTCTTTGGGATATAAATTTCGGACCACCATTTATCTCGACAGTTCCATCTCACAGTGCTGGAATTTTTAAAACGCAGAACCACTTTGTGTTCTTTGGGGTTTTAGTTCAAACACCACCAACAATTCCGTGAATTTTATGTACATGGTGCTAGAAATTTCATTCCCAGCACCATGCTGTTGCTGGGGGTTTTAATCCCATTACCACGGTGGTGCTGGGATATTAATTCCCAGCACCACTATTTATCTGGACTAGTTCCATCTCCACAGTCTTTGGGATATTTAAAGCCTTGAGAACCATGTGTTCTTTGGGGTTTTAGTTCGGCCACCACCAACAATTCCGGCAATTTTTATGTACATGGTGCTGGAAATTTCATTCCCAGCACCATGGTGTTGCTGATGGTTTTAATCTCATTATCACGGTGGTGCTGGGATATAAACTCCCAGCACCACCATTTATCTGATGGTTCCATCTCACAGTCTTTGGGATATTTAACGCGAGAACCTTTGTATTCTTTGGGGTTTTAGTTCCCAAAGACCATCAACATTTCTGCTAACTTATATGTACACATGGTCTTTGGAAATTACATTCCAGATCATCATGGTGTTCTTCAGGGGTTTTAATCCCATTACCACAGTGGTGCTGGGATATAAATTCCCAGCAGGCCCGTACCTAATGTAAGGCCAGAGAGGCGATCGCCTCGGGCCCATTTTTAAAATAGGTTAAATGTCTCTTTAAAAGGGCCTAAAAAAAATATAAAGGGTCCAAAAATAATTCATCAATATATTTTTTAAAATTTGTTTCGGACCCTTTAAATTTTAGGTACGACTCTGATTCCCACCACCACCATTTATCTCGACCAGTCCAATGCTAATGGTGCTGGGAGTCTTATTCGCAGGACCATAGTGTTGCTGAGGTTTCTAATCCCAGCACCACCCTTAATGTCGACCACTTATATCTCCTTGGTCTAGTGAATTAGATTCCCAGCACCAAGGTGTTGCTGGGAGTTTGAATCTCATTACCATCGTGGTGCTGGAATATAAATTATCAGCACCACAATTTATCTCGACAAGTTCATTCCCCATGGTGCTGGGAGTATTAAACTCAGCACCACGGTGGTGACGAGATTTAAATTCCCAGCACCATATTTTATCCCGAATTTGTTGAACCTTAATGGTCTTTGAGAATTTTGCGACCAGTATACGATATTCGGGATTTAAATTCCCGGATCACTTTTATCCGGAACCGGTAGGAATTTCATTACAAGACCACCTACTCTCCCATGGTGCTGGGATTTTAAATTTTAGGGATACGGTGGTCTTTGGAATTTCATTGCACCTACCTACTCTCTCGAATGATTGAATCTCCTAGTCTGGAAATATCAATCAGGGGAACTTGATGTCGTGGGATTTAATTGGAAGCATCACCTTTTAAGTTAGGTGGCATTTGTTTAGGTGGGGACAAAACTTCGGTTATGAATCTCTGCGCATCGCAATTATGGGTGCATTAGTCTACTTTGGTATGATATGCCTACATCGTATTTATGGGTGTGTGGCAAACTTGGTTATACAACCACTCTGCATTTATTAACCTCATAGCGATCTCGAGAATAAAACACATACATACATGATAATACTATGTGAAGCGGTGGTGAGTGGTGCGACTTCAATTAATCTGGCGATAAATTCGTGGGAGCATGATGTCGTTGATAACTACTACTAGGGTTTCATCAAAATGGTGTTGCTCGTTGGTTTGCGGAGGAAAGGCTGCGTGGTGGTGCTCATCAATGACATGGTGACGCTCACGTGGCTGGAAGAGACGTTTGGATGGCTCGGGATTTCCAGATGTGCCTCGGATGGATGCAAACCTCTCTCTGCATTAAATTCCAAAGCTGTTTGGCGGGAGGGATATTTTGGGAATTACGCGCGCGATTTGGTCATTATGAAACTATAGTGCGCGTTTTGGGCAAATCCGAACTTCGGCTGCTGTGTTTGGTAAATTGCTGTAAGAATTTCCTTCAAATGAAGTGTTGTACATGAAAAAATTTTTTGGGACCGAATCGATAGTCTATGGAATTAATTGGATCAAAGACTTGAATATATATAAAAAAAATAATAGATAAAAAAAACAGGGCAACTATATTCTTCTCATAATGATTAAAAATTAATAAATTAATTTCTCAAACTCGGAATCGTTTCGCTTTACGGAATAGGGGAGCCAAATACAATCGCCCGGGAGATGCGACGGAAAGCTGCCGGTTTCCGCTGACCTCGTCACGTCCTCTTCCTGTTTTCCGTCGTCCTCCGCCTCCCTTACTCTCCTCCGCATTCTCTTCGCGGGATTCGTTGCAAGACAGGGAGGGCCCTTCTGAATCGGACGGGGGTTATGTCGGCATCTCCCCCTTCGTTTTGTTTCGATTCCTCGAATGTCTTTGAATCGCTTCTTTACGCATGAAGTGGGTTTTCTCGGTTGTTCATTTTTTCATTTGATTGGTTTGTAAAATTGAATGCGCATCCGTGTTGCAAGATCCAATTTTTATGTGGTCTTGTCTCGGAGTGAATTTGATCGACCTCGGGCGTGGGATTCAGTTTTGTTTGGATTGGCCACGAGCATTTCGATCCAATGCCGAAGAGGCATCGCCGGGAACATTGATTCTTGAATCGAGATGGGGAATGTATGCGTTGGACCGACCCTTTCGAGAAATGCGATCTTTCAATCATTGTCTACTACTTTTTGGCGTAACCGTGCAAATCAGGACGCTCTTCCAGCTTCTGATGGCAAAGGCTCCGGCGAAGGGTCCTCAACCTCGTTTTCATCAGCTAAAGCGGACACCCAAGCGCCCCGACCGGTTAGCATCCATGAAGATGTGCAGAAACCTGTCAAGGTCCCAGAAGTGGAGGCCAAACCGGCACCTGATAGGTCGTCAACGGACCGACCGAACAGGCCCACACATGTCAAGAGAGCCTCCAGTATCGCAGGGCTTCAAGCAGAATTCGTTTTGAAGCGCCAAACTGAAAATTTGAAGGATATTTACAGCTTAGGTAGGAAGCTCGGACAAGGACAATTTGGTACCACATATCTCTGCGTAGAGAAGGCAACTTGCAATGAGTTTGCTTGCAAGTCCATTTTGAAGAGGAAGTTGACGACGGAGGAGGATGTGGAAGATGTTAGGAGGGAAATTCAGATAATGCATCACTTGGCCGGCCACCCAAATGTCGTTTCCATCAAGGAGGCTTATGAAGACGCAATGGCTGTTCATGTTGTCATGGAGCTATGTTCTGGGGGCGAGCTGTTTGACCGAATCATTCAGAAGGGGCACTACACAGAGAGAAAGGCGGCGGAGCTCGCAAGGGTAATCATAGGTGTTGTCGAAGCTTGCCACTCGATGGGGGTCATGCATCGTGATTTGAAGCCGGAAAATTTTCTTTTTGTCAACCAAATGGAGGATGCCCCTCTTAAGACGATTGACTTTGGATTGTCTATTTTCTTCAAACCAGGTACTGATCTTCTCCTTTCAATTTTCTTCTTGTTAATATTGTTATGAAGCTCAAGATGCATCTTTGCTTGAGCATGCTTGTGATTTTGGTCCTAATTGTCTTGCAGGATCATAGTAAATAACTAAATATATCCAACTTTCTTTCAGTATCCTTATTTTGAATCACACGAAAGTTTTAGTAGTTAGCTTAGTCACTTAGATATGTATTTTAGTTGATTTATCTAATCTTTCCTTTGCATCTAGATAATCGTCCTAATCATGGGCTTTAGATGCCGGATTGATTAGCTATATAGAAATTGAGGTAAAATAATTTTATTCAACATCCATGTGGATATTGATTAGCTATATAGAAATTGAGGTAAAAGAATTTTATTCAATCACGGGCTTCAGATGCTGTTCGTATTTTCACTAGTCGCTTTGTCTCACTTACAAAGTTTTGGTTGTTGTCCTTCCAAAATACCCAATGTCATCCAAGAACATCTAAATGGATGGAGTTGGCTAAATATGACATACCTCATAGAAAGAATGATTGCATAAGTACTATTAATCTGGTCTAGTTTCATGGAGCAGTTGTCCATGAAATTCTTTCATCCAGCTTATTGATGGGTCAGTTCTCTTGTTCAGGAGAGATATTCACTGATGTGGTTGGCAGCCCTTATTATGTTGCTCCTGAAGTCTTAAAAAAACTTTATCGTCCTGAGGCAGATATTTGGAGTGCTGGGGTTATCATTTATATTCTTCTTAGTGGTGTTCCTCCATTTTGGGCTGGTGAGAATTTGTTCTCTATTCTTGTCAGTTTATATTAGCAAATTTATACTGTTTATATATTTCCCATTATATAAGCATCATTTTTTCTATAATTTTCTGATCTAATATCTTCTGTAATTCACAACACTCATAGAAACCGAGCAAGGTATATTTGAAGAGATTTTGCACGGTGCTCTTGATTTTGAGTCAGATCCATGGCCAAGCATCTCCGATAGCGCCAAAGATCTTGTAAGAAGAATGCTTATTAGGGACCCCAAGAGGCGGTTAAATGCTCATGATGTTTTGCGTAAGTAATTATTATTAATTCAGGCGCATCACTGTTTATGCAAATTTGTTAATCTGTGTCGAAGAGTTATTATTGTTTTTCTCTGTGAGTATGGTTCTATTGTATCTACTGCATGTAAAACAAACACATCCACTAGGAAATGTCTTGAGGTCTGCCTAGCATGGTCATTGTAGCTTTGTTGTTTGGTCTTATTCCCTCTATTTCATGATTCAAAACGCATCTACACGACAGTTTGGTAATTTGACTAGCTCGGTAAATATACCTTTGAGTCTGATTAAGCAGCGTTTAGATGTTTCACGAAAACAATGGATGATCTAGTTTTATGGTTGAATTTTATTTGCTCAACTTGTTCTTGGTTTCCTCTCAGGTCATCCATGGGTTCAGATAGATGGAGTGGCTCCTGATAAGCCTCTGGACTCTGCTGTCCTATCTCGATTGAAGCAATTCTGTGCAATGAACAAGCTGAAAAAGATGGCCATAAGAGTAAGCTTTGAAATTGTTTGGGGAAAATGCAGTAAATGTTGATACTACTAGGATGTTTACTTTACTTATGAATGATCCTCGGACAAATCAACTGAAGATCTTATCAATTAACTCCAAAGGATCACAGTATTTCTCCAGTTTTGGTTATGATCATTGCATGCATATGTATCCATGTCACATAACAAAGATGGTTTTTCTGCAGTTTCTTTGCTCATTATTTATTATATTGACATCGCAATGGTTCCTGTGATTCTTTAAAGATCAGTTCTTATTGTCACAATGCATAAGTTGACTCGGCCAAATTCACGTCCTTCCAAGTTAAACGTCTTATTTTCTTTTCTGTCATTACACTGGTCCAAATATTCCATGTTAATGGTGTCTTTATCATCTCCATTTTCTAAGATGAGATTTTGAAGGTAATTGCTGAACAACTTTCGGAGGATGAAATTGCTGGACTAAAGCAAATGTTTAAGATGATAGACACAGACAATAGTGGACAAATAACATTCGAAGAACTCAAGGCTGGTTTAGAAAGAGTCGGTGCTAATCTAAAGGAGTCCGAAATTTATGCACTTATGCAGGCGGTAAGCATTCAAAAATGCAAAAGTTATCATGATATGTAGTTAACAACCAGGATTCTGTAAAAAAAAAACATATATTCTTTTGCCATTGTCTTCCACCGATGTCGTATATCATTTTCTTGAGAAAACAAGTCGAACACAAAACAAATTAACGATAAGATTTCATCAAGTATATTAACACAAAACTGTTTCTTTTCATCTTGTTTCTATTTCTTGGAATTTGGAAATTTTAGGCAGATTTTGATAATAGCGGCACCATCGACTATGGTGAGTTTGTGGCTGCCACTTTGCACCTAAACAAGATAGAGAAGGAGGATCATTTGTTTGCTGCCTTCTCGTATTTCGACAAAGATGGGAGCGGTTACATAACTCAAGATGAACTACAAAAAGCTTGCGAAGAGTTTGGTATAGAAGATGTCAAGCTAGAGGATATGATCAAAGACGTCGATCAAGATAATGTAAATTTTATGACATTTACTATAACCTTTTGCTGATAAACTATATCAGGAGAAGAAAATTCTCACCTTTTTGTACTTTACCTCTTTGCAGGATGGACGCATAGATTACCACGAATTCGTAGCAATGATGCACAAAGGAAATGTTGGATTTGGCAAGAAAGGGATGCAATCGAATTTAGGTATTGCTTTTGGGACGCTTTGAAGGTTAGCTAACGAGGTAGTTTTGGACGACTTCGCTCACACTCGGGCACTAGTAGTACCCAAATACGGTGGATTCATGCGTCCAACGCAATTATTTCTAAAATATTTATGCATGTATGATCAATAGGAAATTCAAATGTTCACTCGGAGTTTTGTTGTTCGAGTGTTAGTATCCAACTCATAGCTAGACAAAGAGCCTTGGTTACGTTGTTTTGCTTTCTTTCCATATATATATATATATATATATATATTTTTTTTTTTTTTTTTTTTTTGTAATTAGCATTCATAGAGTTACAACTTCAGGAACTGAGTCTCTATTTTGTTGTATGGCAAGCAATTCAAAATAGTTTGGATTTCATTCCTTTTTACAGTGAATTGCAAGGCGCTTTCAATTTGCTTTTCAGTTTGTTCGACCGAATCATTTTTCTTTATTTGTTTTAAGCACACGATGAAAAAAAATTTTGACGATCTAAATCGAATTTTAAAAAAATATTAATAGATTTTTTGAATTCTTTCGAAAATGATTTAAACCATTTGCGTCTATTAGGTAGTGTTTGGTTCGTAGAGAATTTTTCAATTTTTTAGAAAATAATTTTTTATTTTTTTAGAAAACGAAAATGAAAATAAAAAATAATTTTTTTATATTTTTTAATTTTCTAAAAAATACTCCTTTATTTTTGGAAGACGAAGATGAAAAACATCAAATCATTTTTTCAAAAAATAAAAACAACCCCCTTAGATTTTTGATCGCTTCGTCTTGGCTCAAATCTCAACTCTTTGTTGGTATCCAATGGCTGAATTGACTTGATGATTTTTTGGACGACAATAACTTGTTTTGATTCGATGATTTTCTGGTCGAATTGGTCGGGTAGTTTTCTGATGGCATGTCTATTTCAGAAAATTTGGGTTTTCTGAAAAAAGAAAATGTACATCGAAGAATCTTTATATGTATTTCAAATTTTAAATCTAATGAATTTGACAAAGACATTAAAAAAGACTAATCAGAGGCATTTGGACAGATAACACGTGTCGGTAAAGAGGTTACGCTAGGTGAAAAGAATAATTAGAGTAATTTTTATATGCGAAGGGATAGCGTACGAAAATTCGATTTTATTATTCTAATTCTAAATAGAAAATATTTGCCCCACGGATTAGTGCCTTGTTAACTTTATTATATAAAATCTTGCAATCAATTTGCAGGATGCAAAATAGTTCGTTATTTTTTTTTTTCTCTCCGCAAAATTCTCTATGATTTATTATCCTTTGTTAAATTGAGAATTCGTGAATATTATAAATGTCGTATAAATAAAAAAAATATTTCAGATCTTATTAATAAGATTAAAAAATAAAAAAAAAATTAAAAAAATATAGAATCGTCCTATTAACGACTCTCTCCAATTGTCTCTATATATGGAAGAGTTAAATTGAACAATTGCAAGCGGATTACAAATACACCATAATTAAGGATCGACTCAAGGGACATATTTAGATTTTAACATATACTTCTTTTCCGCTACACTATAACTCGAGAGCGAATTAAAAAATATAAAAATAGTTGCATTCGACTATTTTATTAAAAGCTACAATTTTATTATCATATTTTCCACATTGTTTATTTTATTTTTAGTTTGTATATAAAAAGAATCTTCTTATTTTTATTATGAACAAGTAATTGGAGCTTAAAAATCAGTCCCCTTCGACTTCAAACCAGATTCTTGCACTTCAGAATTATTGCTCTAAAATATCAAAACTGAGAACTATGAACTATCCCTCCTCTGTTCGCAGATGGACATTTTTTTATTTTTTTCAATTACAAATGGAAATAATTAAATTGGATTACGACTGGATACAGTGATCTCCATCTGTAAGCTAGGCTGGCTGAAGACTGAAGAGTGGAGACAAAATACTATATGAAGACAGCTTAGACAGCTAGCTATGGATCACGATCAAAACTCCATAGTTCGTGTTCTAGTTGTGCATTGAGGATTTAATTTAATCATTTGTGAGGCTTTGCTTCTGAAAGGAAATCATAATCAATGACGGTCGAACCATTCAGCAGAATGACGACCGAAGATCAGAAAAGACACAAATGAAGAAGAAAATAAAACTTTTGAGGCTATTATTTGGAATTTGACTTTGTATCAAAACAAACATGATGACAGCAATCACAAAAAAGAAAAGAACATTTCCTATACAAATTCTTATACCTCAGTCATCGACGATACAAACACTCAATTCATCCCCCCACTATGCAAGAACAATTTTATTATATAAAGAATGGAGCAGGGCTGGTGCATCCTTTTTTTTTTTTTTCTTTTGTTTTTTGTTTTTCACCTTCGATCTTAGTTGAGTCTTCTAACTATTGGCAGGTGGTAAACTTAGAGCGCTGACTCAACACCCCGAGCAAATTGCATCCAATTTCTAATAATTTACCTGCAACCAATGATAGCAAACATGTCTTAATTAATCTGAATAACCGGTTATTAACAAGAAAATATTATGGAAAAAAAATGTATCTATTTGTCAACTTGCTTTAAATCATGATGTCATTTTCAAATAAAATAAAATAAATAAATAAATAAATGTTTTCTTACAGCTACTACCAGAAGAATAAAAATAAATCTGTTCTAAAACGTTGTGAGCGACAAACCAACTAGTTCTACTCGATAATATAAACGTGCTAATGATGAAAAACAATCGAATTGATCAAGAACAAACATTCTCTCATCTTTCGCATCTATTGGCATCCATAAATCAATGTTATGTGAAAAACGAGACATTTAAACTTCATGATTTATAAGAAGAAATAAAAATACTTGTCTTTAATATTATTTAGTAAAAATGTGATCTTTAAACTATAAGGATAAATTAATGAATAGATACATTACGGAGGTCAAAATGAAATAACAAAAAGGGCGAAAGACTTTATTTGCAAGAAAGATGAAAAGGATTCTTCACCAGAAAGCATAAAATTCCATCGACAACTCACGCTGCTCTGCTTTCCACTAATTTTAAAGCAGCGAACTAATACGAACCACATTGCACAGGCCTTTAGGTATATAATAATTAATAAAAACTACTGATTTAGTCTAATCTAAAGGACTGCAACATGTTCGATCGATCGTAATATTGAGTGCGTTTGAATAGAGAAAAAATAATACGAAAACGGAATTTGCCGGAATGCGCGCCGGCAGAAGGCGACGGAAAATAAGAGACCACATTGCAGAGGCAGGTAAGAAGAAGTGGAGAATAGAGGTTACCTCTTCTGAGCTTGGTTTTGAGTTTGGACTTGGATTTGACCTGGGCGATCTCAGCCTTGCGGGCGGCAGGGGAGAGAGGAGTGGCGGGTGGCGCCTCCTCGTCAGGGGGAAAGAGGACGGCGTCGATACCCTGTACGGAGATGCGGCCGTCGGTGTAGATGTCGGGGTCAAATAAGTAGGCAGAGCCCTCGCCGGAGCCGAATTTGACGGAGCCGTCAGCCTCGCGCGCTACCACCTTGTGCGGCAGGCGTAGCGTGTCGTAGCGCACCTTTCCGAACCGTCGCACGGCGTTGTACATGCTCTCCTCCGTCTGGTACTCCGGGATGAGGTGGTAGTACATGATGGCCTCCGGTGCCCCGGGCTCGCTGAGCTGGTCCGCCGTCAACCTCCCCATCGCATCGTCGCTCGGCGCCAGCACGGTAAGCACGTAGCCCTCTGACACCAGTCGACCCATCTCCGTAGCGAGCGACGTGAGGTTAACCAGGATGTCTGCGAACTCGTTGTAGCCTCCATAAAGGAGGAGAGTCTGGATGAAGTCCTTCACCTGGCTCTCCCCGTCGAACCAATGCTTGCCGGATCCGGGCCCTGGCGCAGGTGCAGGCGCCAGCGAAGGACCAGGGGCCAGAGCGTCGTAGATCGGAAGCACGGGCGGGGCACCAGGCGGAACCGGCGGCGCCGGCTTTTTGAGTCGATGGGTGCGCGGGTCCACCTCAGGCGCACCGGTAGGAAGTACGGCAGAAATGGCAGCGAGACTCCGCCGACGATTGAAGTCCTCCTGCACGGATCTAGGCACCAGCAGCCGCTCGATTCCATGAATTACCCCATCCGGGCGAATCACAGCGTCCGGGTGCACGACGGCGGCAAGACCCACCTTATTCTCCTCCAACTGAAGGTGATCGCCAGCAAGAGTGGGATGGCGGGCCTGAGGCCAGACTCCAGAAGCGATGCGGGCGGGGACGACGTGGTACAGGA
Source organism: Wurfbainia villosa (assembly GCA_025175895.1). NCBI lineage: Eukaryota > Viridiplantae > Streptophyta > Magnoliopsida > Zingiberales > Zingiberaceae > Wurfbainia > Wurfbainia villosa. Next base: position 24,334,424 of record CM045991.1, on the reverse strand, counting down.
GTAGGGTCTGCAGGGAACGAAGATTGCGAGGCTCCAGAAGGAAGCGCTTGAACTCGGGGTCCAGGTCACGCCCGAGCGCCTCGTTTCGAGGGGCGAAGATGGTGAGGTTATGGCTTCCGACGGCGGCCTCGAGGGATGGGAGAAGGAGCGCCTTCTCCACTAGCTCGGCCAGCTCGGTGTAGTGGGAGTCGAGAAGGGCGACGAGGACGGAATTGGAGTTAATCTGCCCGCTGGAATTGGACGCGCCGGCCAATGTGACAGCAGAGGACTCAGATCCCGTAGTTGCTGGCAAAGAAGAAGAGGAGGTCGATGCAGAGACAGCGACGACGATAGCATAGAGAACGCAAAGCAGTAACCGAAAAGAAGCACCGCCAACGGAGGGGCGATTCATGGCGACAGGTACAGCGGAGAAGATCTCTGTGAACCCTCTTATCCCCGATTTCTTCCCCTTCTTCTTCTGATTAGCCGGGGGGAAAGAGAAAGAGGCGGAGCGGGTTGCAGACGACTTGATGACGGTGGTAGAACCGAGATGCCAAATGAACACGAGGCCCAATGAAACGCATCACAACAGGCTGGTGAGGGCTGGTGGTCCCCACGCGACCATTACTCGGTCACTTTTAGCTACGCCGAGGTAAATAAATCCATCGGCAAAAGACCAATTTACTCTCGTAATTATTGCCATTTCCTCCGCTCTGCCCTCCCACCCATCATGGGCTAAATGGTAAATTGCCTCAGTCATGTCGTGACCGGACCTACCGTTCGGAAGCAAGCGAAAGACAGTCATCGTCTCGTGGCCGGAAGCTTGAAGCCGAGCAATTACTCCATCTGCCGTCTCCCTTTTTTTGCTTTTGTTTCTTTTTTGTTTTTGTTTTTTTTTTTTTTTGGATCTAGACTATTTTTTAATTTTGAACTGTAAAATAAATGCGTTTAAGATGAGTAAATATGGAAAATAAATACTTTGTTTACTTTCCGAATTAATTAAATGCTATTGGCGAAAAAAAGTGGGTGGACTTGTGTACGTGAGAGCTTGGAAATGGGTGGTAAGTGACCGATGGCGACGTTTTACCCGACGAGGGCTGCCGCGATCGACTATTTTTTTTAAACACGCAAGTGGGGTCCATGTCCGAATCGGAAGTAGAGTTCGCGAATGGGTGCGAGCTTTAGGTGAGACATCCTTTCCATTTTTATTCCTGCCCTGATTGCTCGAACGCAATTTCACCGGTACTCGTTCACCTCTCACCCATTTGCCTACTGTCGATCCGAGACGAGAGATATGTCGGCCCAACTGATTGAAGGATAATTAAGTGAGGGTATCACACTTGGTAGTTCTGTTATGTGCGGTAAGAGTGAGGAAGTTGTCGGTGTCGGTGCGCTCTCTTTCCGCGTCGCTTCTACTTCAAATATGGAATTTCGAAAATATAAAAAAAGTGAGAAAATGCCATTTTTTTAAATAATAATAATAATAATAATAAAATAGTAAATTTCTAGAGCCGGTGGAAAATTTCACCGATAATGTGAAGATATTTCAAAAACAGAAACTAAATTAAAATTTTCACCGAAAATATATATTAAATTAAATATATTGCAGCCACAAATTTGGTTTTAAACTTGTGCTACAAATAATTCTAATTTAAGGGAATGATGCCGAGGCATGACGGTGGACGATTCTATATTTTGTTCTCGCAAGTTTGTCATTTTTTTTTTTTAGTTTGGACTTTAAAAAAAATATTTGGACGCATTTCTTTTTTGGATTTGATATTTGATTGACCTGAACAAACACAGAACCGAAGGCCCATTTCTACCAAACGTAGAATTAGAATCTTGGTTGGATTTTATTCTCACTGTAATTTTAAAACAAACTTAAAATTAATTAGCTGAGAAATTACCATTTTTAAATATATATATATATATTTAGAGAATAAAGCGATTAACTAGATAAATAATTATAGTCGCTGAAACTGTAGCAGTTCGATCTGGTGGTGCATCACTGAAATATTTAGAGGGCGTTTGATATTTATTTTCTTCTTCATTTTTTTTTTATTTTCTATGAAAATGAAAAAATATGTTTGGTTCATTTTTTCCATCTCAATTTTTCAGAAAATAAAGAAACGTTTTTTGAAAAACTATAAAACAAAAAATAATTATTTTCTATTTTTATTTTCGTTTTTCAAAAAATAAAAAAGTGTTTTCTGGAAAATTAGAAAATAAAAAAAAATCGTTTTTTGGTTTCTGAAAAACGAAAGAATGAAAATAAAAAATAAAAAATTCTCTATGAACTAAACACCCCCTAATATTTCTTACATAATTCGTACATTTGAACACACATTCAGAAAATTTTCTTCTCTTAATTATCAATTCTGATGATCTTTTAGTTGCATCTCTGCATTCTTTAGTACATACCAGAATCAGAAATGAAAAATAAAAATTTATATGAAACACGAGATTGGAGTGCAGTGCTATTACAATTTCAAATGCGTTAATGGACCAAAGAAAAATCAAAACAAAATTTTCAGAAACTAGGAGCAAGCTAGTCTTGAAGAAAAAGCCTAAGAGAAATTTTAATTGATAATTGTAAACAAAAGTTGGAGTTCATTAGATGTTTTTTTTTAATCCGATCATAATCTTAAAAAAAACTTGTGAAAATTTTATTTCTAAATGTGAACTCTACATATTACTACAATCAAATAATAATGAAATAAAGTATAATAAAAATCTTCTTAGCAGACCATTTGTTTTTTTTTTCCATGTTTATGAGCTTATTTCCACTGATTCGTTGTGTCGTTAATTGATTGCTCTCTCCGATGCAACAGTAAAAGTGAGAATAGAGCTCTCGGGGATACGATACATTGGCAAAAACATATAAACATCGTATCGTACAAAAGAATATAATTCAATCATCTACTATCGTCGTATTATTAAGTGATAAATTTAGAAAAAAATTAAATCATTTGGATGACTTTGGATCTAGGAGTTTATCTGATGGATAGAGTATGTCAGCGTTGAACCGTCGTTCAAGAATGACACAGCTGTGAAGTCCTAACTGAATTGTGAAAAAGTTGCGAGCGCTTTCTTGATTTACCTTTGATGACAAATGAAGGTTACTTGGACTCTAATCTTATCCGACTAAATGTTAATTTAAATATCGTGATGTCGATAAAAAAACGATAAAAGTGAAAATAGAAATGAGATAGATATGTGAACGTTTGGTAGGAGTGTTTTCTATTTTTATTTTTAAAAAATTAAAAAAAAAATACGAAAATGAAAAAATTATTTTTTAGGAAATGATATTTTAATTTAGTTGGAAAATAAAAAATGCTAAAAAATTATTTTTTATTTTCTAGGAAATGAAAAAAATAGCAGAAATAAAAAAAACGAGAAAATGTAAATCAAACACCTGAACTACTACTACAAGGTACATTCTGAGAAAAAAACAAGATCGATTCTTGGAACTCAAATAAAATCGTATTTGGTGTTTCTAAACAAATAATTCAACATTGCTATAAATTCCTTTTTTCAGGTGAAAGATATATTACCCAAAATGAATGAGGTAGAAAAGAATAACTAAGAACATTTCAACTATGAAACAGAAATCAAGTTTTAGTTTTACAATAAGTTGTTATCATAATCTAAGTAAAATTAATTTTAAATTAAAAAAAAACAATTATTGACACAACCAAAGTCCTTAATGATATATTCTCCATCAAGATTATCATGGCTATTAATATTGCTAGATATTTAAATTTGTAAACCAGATGAAATATTTAAAATTGGAAGAAATAATCTTATAATCTGGATGAATTCATTATATATAATCAACACTAGTGATCAAAACAATTCAAGGAGTTGCAAAAATTAAACATATTAGACAGTAGTACGTAATTTGTCACCACGATAAACAATAACTTTATAATAAATCTAAAAGTATTTTTATATAATTAAATCAAATAAAATGAATCGTAAATATGATCCAAAAAATTATTATATATTGATACTTGACTTTAAACATCATGCAATACATTTTTTTATCAATGTCTGGTCCTTGATGATTTCTGGATATGAAATTAAATTTTAATTCTTGTTTATTATATACAAATGGAAGACGGATAGATATTGATTAATTTTCATAATATTATTTCTCTTTCCCCATTTGCAATCTTTCATTTGATTTTAATTTCCATCAATATTTTATAATTAATTAACTAATTGAGTCGAATGTATCCACATATGGATATGATTATATTCGGGATAAAATATATTTGAGAGAAAATGTATCAAATCCTAATACTCCATTACAAGATCACCTCTGGTTTAAATAATATATCAGTCACATAGAAATGTTGGACCATGCGTTCCACATTGTTAACAAAATAAAATCTACGTGAGGTGATGGATCATGGATCGTGTGTGAATCGTAAAATGTGAGTCCAAAATGTTTAGTTAATTAACAATATATGATTTGAGGGATGAAAAAAAAAACCCATGAAAGTTAACCTTATAATCTGTTCACGATGAGGAAAAATAAAATATAAAGGATCTAGCTTGCGCATTAATTAATTAATCTAACTACCATCATATATATGATGAATAAATAAGAGAGAATACTGATCCACATGGCTCAAAGAAAATTTGTCAACATAATATACATATCAGTATCAGTATGTTAGCCCGTGGAGTCGATCTAAACTTGGCCTAGAATCGTTTGGACTTTGGTTCGGTAATCTTGACTCACGAGACTCAAATATTAAGGGGCGGCAACTATGATGAATGATTATAACTATATGATTAAAGGAGATTGACGGCTAAAATGAACCCTAAATTCTAAATCTTAGAATGAACGTGCTCGAATAAAAGGTGTAACGACTATTTCATCTATCCTTTTTTTTTTTTTTTTTTTTTTTTTATTAATCATGTATCGGGCTTTTCACTAATCCACAGGTCAATCGCCCCGCTTCAACCAAGTCCCACCGCCGATGTAAATCGGGAGGTGGCCCGTGGCGCTTTCTGAGCTCATGGCGCTGATGAACCCCACGCCCAGAGGGGCATCGAGCACCACCACCCGCCCAGCGCGCGCTGCTAATGGACGGAATCGATCCCAGGCATATCCAGAGGAGGCCTTCGCTTGGAACCACCACGCCGCGCCCTCGGGGGCGCTATTTCATCTATCCTCGGATGTATGAGAGAATGAAAAGGTAAGGTTGCGTTTGGTTTAAGCCTTCTCCGTTTTTCTTTTCTCGTTTTCCATCTTTTTTATCATTTTTTGGAAAATGGTTTTTTTTTTTTTTGCATTTTTTAATTTTTTGAAAAAATGATTTTTCATTTTCTAGAAAACGAAGATAGAAAATACAAACCAAACACATTTTTTTATTTTTCCATAAAATGAAAATGAAAATGCTCTATCTGCATACCAAAAGCACCCTAACTTTTTTGCCTAGGCTCATTCGGCATAACTCAGCTTTGGAGAAGCAATCTTGTTCAAAACATTAGTTAGACGGTCGACTCGAACATCTATCGACTTACGAAACCCTTGTCTCCACGGGGATGACACGATGGTAAAAATATTAATTGATACGAGGTCAATTGATGAGGTCTAAAATCCTCTCGCTCGGATAGCTCCTGCATGTTTGCCACGTGTCCGGGACATAGTCTCCCCCGTGATTTATCCTCCCTCTCGCCAATAGCCCTGGGACGGATGACAGGGGACTGCTAGTTGGACAGATTTCCAACTTTTGGACTTACGAAACCCCGATCCGATAACAAGGAACGACCTAATAAACAAGCAATCTATCTCGTCAAAGTAAAAACACGTTTGATCAAAGCTCAGTTAGAACTCCAGAGAGTTTGGTCCATCTAAATGATCTCTAATCCGAATCAATAATGATTCTTTGATTCCAAGGATCTGAAAGACAGTAAAAATCAAATTGAAGAGGAAAAAACTAATTAATATTACTCCTATAAAAATCGTGATGATGAAAAATTCCAAGTATCAAACCAAATATGTATAAAACTTTTGCTTTCCAACATAAAAAATTATAATTTTAATCAGTATTTTTCTGTTCTACTTTAAAAAACGATTTTTTTTTTTTATTTCTTACTTCCAATTGCGTAAACTACTTTCTTTCTCTTTCTTTGGAGGAACCTCCGTATAAGTTAATAAGCATTAATAAAATTCATTAACGTAGATTAACAGACTTTTCTTAGTTTTTACATCAATTTACTGACTTTTTTTGTCAGCGCGAAGAGTTATATCCTGTTATGTCGTTAAAGATCAGGAAAGGTGAAACTCTCAGGATTCAAAATACATAAATACTTGTGTCAATGAGATACATATCCTGATATGAAGTCTACAAGTAAATTTGTAAGAGTTATTACATTAGAGATTGCTCACAAATAATTTAAATAGATTTGATTGAAATTTTATCAACCTGTCATTTTAACTAATCTAAACGAATCAACCTGAACAGATTACGGGTCTAGACGGATTGACCTGTGACAGACTTGAGTTAATTGGTTCGCAGATTGAGAAATGTCAAAACAAAATAAAACTTGTGAAAGAAAAATTGTTTAAGTTTTTTTATCAATATTCTAATAGTAACAAGCTCATAATCACAATATTCTTCTATCACACAAGTAACTCGACACAAAGCGTAGAAAAAATTAGAAAAAATAATAAAAAAATATTTAATTTAAGTACTCTAATAAATTTTTTTAATCTTTTAATTAGTTTATAATTATTTTGTCACTACTATTTCAATTAATATAGGAAATGATGATATATCATAGTCAACTAATTAAAAAAAAATCTCAATTAGATCTTTATTTGGAGGAGCCAAAACTTGAATTTGCATATTATCAAGATTTAAATATTTTGGAACGTTCGAAGAATAAAAAACATCAGTATCTAACATTGTCGATCGATAATCAGATATTAATTATAAGATTTTAGTTGTTTCAAATATATATATTCTTTATCATCATATTATATCCACTTGCCGGTTATTACCTCAAGCCCTTAACATCTCAATAATTATGATTTTTTTAAAATTTTCTTCCCGTATATTGACTTGCCTAATTCACTACTTGTCGATTATTATCTCAAGCTCTTAGCGTCTTAATAATTTTGATTCTTTTTTCTTCTGACTCATAGATTGGTCTGCCTAATTTGCAACTTGCCGGTTATTACCTCAAGCTTTTTAACGTCTCAATAATTTTGATTTTTTTTATTTTTCTGGCCTGTAAATTGATTCGTCTAATTCGCAATCCATTTTAGATTGGAGATTATTTTAGATTGGAGATTTTTTAATCTGTTAAGATGATGGATCGATTCACGCCTCCTCATTAAACATTAAATTTACGATTGACATGCTCCATCGTGAATGTCAGGCCACAGATGCAGAGTTTTATATGGAAAATGAGAAGGCCGAGGTTTGACTCATTTATTGACATTCATATCTTCAACTACTACGTGAATGTGCTACTTAGTCTCCACAGGGATGATGGGTTGGTTAAGATAGAGGGTGTTTATCGATGAAAGTGGAGTTCAATTTCTGAGGTGACCGGTTTAATCCTCCTCAGCCCTCTCTAGACTTGGTCTATGGGGTATCGCTCGGATTTATCCTGAAATTCTTCTTGAGACTACTAGATTGATAGTTCTGAATTTTTGCCGGTGAATATATATGCTACTTAACTTTCCCTTTAAAACAGAGCTTTCCGCCGTCTCGGATGTCCTAACTTTAGTTGCCTTCGGACCTTGTCTTTCGTCTTTAACATGCTTTTCTAATCTTTACATTCTTTATGAGCATTATTAATTTGCGTAATTTAGATGTCAAATTCTGAAATATTTAGAACTGAAAAACCACCCACTTGCTTTTATTGACATTGCAAGGCAAAGTTTGAAATATGAGACTTCAAGATTAAAAAAAGATAGTCCAATGCACGAACATCCTCTCTATTGTATGCCGGTCTTCAAAATTAAGATTACTAAACTAATTCAACCAAATATGAGGTATTTCAGTCTTTGATTTAATTTCCTGTGAACATCTACAACTATCTTAGCTAGAAACTTTGCCCATGGTTTTGATATCCTGTTCAGTGTCAAAATTTGATTCTTTCTTTTCTGTCATGCTGTTTCATTTTCATGAAAAAATACAGACAATTTCACTTCCAGGTGCCACATATCATATTTCTCTTTGCATGGATTATCCCCAGACTACTGTCTGTTGTGTGATTCTGAAATTCATATTTAAAATTTATAGAAGCAGATTTTCAGCTGGACAGGCAGAAGGATTGGGTAGATTCATTTCCAAGTCTACTATACACTACAAGCTAAGAAAGTACGTATGTATCATCTTTTATGGTATTTTTCTGAACTTTAATAGTATTTTACATGCAACTAATTAAAAGATTAATTAGTTCAGTTGAGCTGAGAAATTATTGCATTTTGGCTAACCTGCAACATAAAAGATGAATAATTAACCTATCTTACATGCTTCTTGAGGCATTGAAATTTTTTAGTTTTATTATAGATCAGATTTCTCGGAAATCCGTTTTAGATGGCTTCGCTGGTCCATTTCACATCTCACTATTGTGTTACTACATTAATAGCATGACCCGCTATGTTATATGCGGATTAAATCTGTTATATTACATGACGTTAAATATTAGACTATGACTCAAGCACATAAGTAAAAAATGAGAGTTGCAGAGATGATGATATTAAGATGGATGTGCGGACATACGAGGATGGACAGAATAAAAAACGAGAGTATTAGTGAAAAAGTCGGAGTTGCATTTATTGAAGAAAAACTCCGAGAGATATATTTAAAGTGGTACGGATATATATTTAGTCGACTAATAAATATTTCAGTTAGACGACGTAAAACGATTACAAATACACATATCAAACGAGGAAGAGAAAAATCAAAAAAGACTTAGTTAGTAATAATAAAACAAGATAAAATTTATTTAAATATAAATAATGATATAGTAGGAGATAAAGTCAAATGACATAAAAAGATCTATATAATTGATCTCTATCTAGTAGAATAAGATTTGATTGATTATTATTTATTAATAAATTTTTGATTGATGGCCATTATATCATGACTTGTGACCGGCTAGAAATTAGAAAAACCATTGTACTGATGAAGACTAACTATTATTCTCAATACCAATGGTCGTAGTAGTTTGATATATATTAACTAATTTTTCTCGTACACATTTTCGCAGTTTTGATTCTTCTTTTTCTTCTTAATATCGTGATTCTTTTGAAAATTGCAGTTTACACTGTACAATTTGTGGTTTTGTTTATCAATGGTAATTTACTGGGGAAAAAGAAACACTCGTGTATTGCTTACTTATCACTGGAGCTGTCAAATTGGGTTGGATTAAATTCGTCGAATTGATTCGCTCCGTCAAATAATTTAGATGGATTGGATCGAAATTTTATCAATCCATCATTTTGACGGGCCTAAACGGATCGACCCGCACATGTTGCGGGTCTAGACGGGTCGGCCCGCCGTAGACACGGGTTGATCCGCGGGTTGAGAAATGTCAAAAGATGGAACATGTGAAAATGAAATTATATAAGTTTTTTTTTACCAATATTCTAATATTAATTAATAAGAGAAGTTTTTCATCATCATAATTTTTTTCTATTACATATACACCTCAACAAAATATAAGAGAAATTAAGAGAAAAAATAAAATAATATTTGATATACTTTAATATTTTTTGTATATACTTTAATTATTTTATATTATCTTATTATTACTATTTTAATCGATGTGAGAAACGATGACATATCAAAGTTAAATAATTATAAGAGTTAAAAAATCTCAATTAAATCTTTATTTAAATGAGTAAAAATTTAAATTTATATATTATAAAATTTTGATATTTTAGATCATTGAAAGAATAAAAAACATCGGTACTAAACTTTGTCAGTCGATAATTAAATCTCAATTATAAGATTTTAGTTACTTTTATTTTTTTAATCATGATACTCTATTTGTCTTATCGATCATCGCCACAAACTCTTAACACTTTAGTAATTTTAGATATAGTTTTTTAATTTTTGTGCCCTGCGGATTGATCCGCCTAACTCGTAATCCGCTTTGGGTTAGATTGGATTGGAGATTTCTCAATCTGTTAAGATGACGGGTCGATCTGTCTCTCTCCATTAAATATTAAATTAATAACGAATTGGACCCGTTCCATTATATATGGATCGATCATTTGACAACTCTATTAGAATCGATACGGCCCTGCTCACAAAACACATCTCGGATAATATGTATCCTTTTTATTATTTGTTTATTTATCAGTATTATATTATTTTGCTATATCGCTCGATTACAGAACTTCCCTGCTCAATTCTCTCATAAATGTATTTTATTTAATTTGTTCTTTGCAACTGGTAGAACTTTGAAATAGCATATTGTATATTTGTCAAAAAAAAAAAAAAAAAAATTGAAATTGTAAATTTAGCGGTCCTTATCAATTCGCTTTTAAATTATAATAAAAAAAATAAATCATGATGAATATGTAACTTGAAATTAGTAACCAACACATTGAGTAAATCATGGTAATATGCTCAGTGCATATTAATTCATGTCATGTTGTGGCTCTGCTGTACTTGTAGACATTGAAAAACTAAGGGGATATTTGGTAGAAAGAAAAATTTTTATTTTCTATTTTTATTTTATGAAAAAATGAAAAAATTTATTTGATTGGTATTTTTCATCTCCGTTTTCTGTAAGAGAATTTTTTAAGAAACTAAAAAAAAAAAACTATTTTTTATTTTTTAAAAAATAGAAAATGAGAAGGTTGACAAACAGCCCCTAAACTTGGATCGGGTTTTAGCACATTTTTTTTAACTCCACAGGATGCTGCTTATTGATGCGGAGGCGAGTAACATGATCCACGTGGCACCGTCCTTACTCGGTCAGTGGTGATGAGTAAGAACAGTGAAAACACTGTTTGCAGCGTTATTCGTGCACACGTGCTCACAAATCAGGCGCTCAGCTGATCCTTCCCCAAGGATCATGATCAATAAATAAAAATCACGGAGTCGTAAAAGATTTGAGAAGTGTCGCGAAGAACTCGATGAGAGTCGTAAAAGATTCGACGAAAATCACAAAAAAAAAAAAAAAAAAAAAAAAAAAAATCTGACCGAAATCGTAAAACACTCGATAAAAGTCGTAAGAAACTTAGTAAGAGTCATAAAAACATTTGACAAGATGACCACGAAGAATTCGACAGTATAGAATCCAAGCAAATCCAGTGGACTTAGGAGGGTATAGATGTTGCCCTCAGATTTAATCTTCACTCACTTATGTTAACAGGAAAAGATTAGAATTCGTTAATTTAATGATATGTATCGGTTTATTTTATAGTTATTTTGAGAGAGATAAATCACAGAGTATCCTATGGATCTTGATATGGTAGTTAAGATATGTTAAAGTCATTTAAATTAAAAAAAAAATTTAGATCTCCTCTGAAATCAACTCTTATTTTATCCGTAAATTTCGCCGTATCTTAACCACCACATCATTTCCACGAAAATAATACAACCCATTAAGAATGCAGGATAGGGTTAGATTCAGGAAGCTTGGAGGCCTTATGTTATCTCCATAGCTCCAAATACTATTCTCGTGATTTCTATACCTCCACTTCTAGGTGCGCGCGTATATACATTGCGCGCCTTTCATTTCTACGGCTGTGCGTGACCCGTCAACGTGTTCATGTGAGGAGTTGCGCACTCGACGCCCTCGATTGTCGGCAGAAGGTCGGATTCTAGCTCTAATTCGGTCGAAATCCGACGACGATCCGATTGGAATCCGATCGCGATATGGTCGGAATCTGATCGCGATTCGACTGGAATCCAATCGCGATCTGATCGACACCGGAGTCCGGTCGAATTCCGATCGAAAACGGCTGCGATTGTGGCCGCCAGTGGGCGCGCCACTGGCGGTCGCAATCCGACCGAGATCCGATCGACATTGGAGTCCGACCAGATCCCAATCGATTTCCGATCAGATTGCGGCTGAAAACAACCGCGATTGCAGTTGAAAACGGTGGCGATTGTGGTCAGAAACGACCAGAATCCGATCGAAAATCGGTCGGGATCCGATCGGACTCCGGTGCCGACCAGCCGGCGGTGAATTGACGATGACAACGGTGAAAATCACACGGAAAAATTATGCAATCGCGATTTTGATCCAACGGCTAAAACACTGTCGCGCAGCATAAGATGCATAGTAGATCAACGCTATATATATATAAAAATTTCTCTCTCATGGGTGCTTGTCTATGTGTATCGACGTATGTGCGTGAGGATAGACATCCAACAGATCCATCTGCACTATAGAGAGAGACGATCAACTGTGCACCTATGCATGTGCAATTGAAGTGAACAATGAATCATTGTTCACTTCAACTGTGTGAACAGTAAAATTACTGTTCACTTTTACTACGTGCGCATAGATACACAGTGATCCGACACACAATTGATATATATATGCCAAAGGCAAAAAAGTGTTGTCTCACTTTTGTTCTCTCCTTTTTTTTTTTTTTTTTTTTTTGTTATTTACACAAGGGGATTAATCAAAATATATTTTAACACTATTTTTTTTTAACTAACATTAGACATCTGAATTTTCGACCAGATTAATCTTAGAAATAATTGATTCAGCTTATAAATCTTTAACATGATACTAAATAACTCTCAAGTGAGATATACTCCATCGATCATCAAAGTAAACTAAAGAAGCGCTCATGGCTTAACAACTAAATCCGACAATATAGTTGTACTGTCCATAAGATAGGTCTGACGTTGAAGATATATTCCATCCGAAAAGATAAACTCTCGATCTACATCCGACTTAGGGTCACATGTTCAAATTTTTTTTGAAATTCAGAACTGAATTTATTTCAACAGAAGATCGAACCATACTAACATGTAAGATGTCATCCGTTTTATCTCTTTTTATTCTATGTTACATTGTTATATTGGAACGAAAGCTTCGTAACCAGGTTAGTGTGGCGTGGAAATTAAACTTGCAATCTCACAAATAATATCTCTGACTCTTGAACACTTATCGATGTGGAAAGATAATTTATAATTTACGTGATGAGATTGACTTAGTCAATAAATATGAATACACGTACTTTTATATGTCCCAACTCCATACTTCCATTCCATGACTCTACACTCCCATTTCTCCATGGAGTCATACTCTCACTTCGTGCTCGCTGCACATTTCTATGTCTTTTTTTATTATATATAGATATATAATAGTCCAGACAATCTTAAAAGAAGACTCTCAAGTAATTTCTAAATAATTTATTCTTTTTATTTCTATTTTTTTATTTTTATTTGGTCACTGACTTGAATATTGGTGGGCCACACCGAGCTCCCTTTAAATTTCTCGACTTTCACATTGTTGACACCCGATCTCCTGAGAGCGCAAACACTCGACCTTTGTGCGGATGACGCTGAATTTTTAAAATACGATAAACGATCTATAAAATTAAATCGGCTCATTGAAGATTGATCTCATCGATAATATATCTCATTGAAGACTAATATAATTTAAACTTGATCGGTCAAAAATATTTGACATTGTATATTATATTAAATCATCGTACCTCTGTCCCTGACCGGTACACTTATATATTTCTAAGTTTTCAATAAAGGATGGATGCTAATTCGTGATTACTGTGCGAAACCTTCCATTTGCATTCTTAGGCTGGGGAGGCCCATAAGACTTAGCAGCCATCTGATCAAACAGCTCGAGCATATGCATGCAATTTGGACTTTTAAAATGTAAAACCGATCGTGTGCATGAGTGATCATAGTTTCGAAATCGTCAGTTTCGATTTTAAAATTTTCGATTCTAATTTATTATTCAATGAAATCGAAATCGAATTACTTATCAACAATTTCAATTTCGATTTCAAAATCACTGATTCCAATTTTTTACGATTCAATTTTGATTTTGAAATCGTCGATTTTGATTTACCATCCATCTGAATTGAACCCGAACGATAAATCGACGATTTCAGATTCTTACGATTTGATTTCGATTCGAACCGTTTAGAACTAAAATTTAAATCATTTAATTTTAATCTCTAAATTTAAATATATTATTTTTTAATTTCATTTATTTTAATTTAAATTTTATACTTGGAGATTTATTTATTTTATATAATTTTTTAAATCAAATATTTATCATAAAAAATTAGTATCGAATTTACATAGTAAATTAAAAAGAATATATATATATATATATATACGATTATTTTCTCTCGTAGAAATCGTAGCGCTATGGCGATTAAGTTCGATGAATCAGCGGATTTCACTGTTCAGCTATAAATAACGATAATTCATATATATATATATATATATATATATATATATATATAAAAGATAATTTATCTCTTTCATTCTTAGATTTAACAATAAAAAAAAATATAAACTTAGGTGACATTTGATAGATGGATTTGGAACGAGAGAATGAAAATGAAAATTATATAGAGTATTTAATTAATATGTTTGAGATTGAAATTTTAGAATGATTTATAATTATTTGAGAATCAACAAAACTCATTCCAATTAGTGAGTTTGAGTTTCATTCCAATCCATTCGTTGCCCATTTGACGGTCATCGATCATCGGTCGTCGACTGTTCATGGTCATCGATCGTTGATGGTCGCTAGCTAACGGTTGCGGGCCGTCGATCCCCAATTGTCAACCGTTGACTGTTGATCGATGACCGTTGATCATCGACTGTCGACTATCGATCCCCGGTTGTTGACCACTGATCATTGCTCATCAATCGTCGGTCTGTTGACGATCGTCGACGATGCCGTCCACGACGACATCGAAGTTGTCTCCGCCTTCATTTCTAATATATAAATTAAACAACTTTATTGGAATGTCTAAACTCATTCCCATTCCACCCTACTATCAAATCCATTATCATTCCTATTCCCACACTCTAACCAAATTTCACCTTAAGTTACATAAATTAAGTTGTCTACGTATTCTTTTAGGATATAAATAAATCAAAGTCCTTGTAATTCATTTACTATTTAAATATGACTCCTTACCTTAATTTAATCTGAAATATTATCAAAGATAGCGATTAATGTGCCTTCGGTTATAAAATCATATATGTCTTTATTATTCTTCTTCATTATCTCTCGTTATCTAAAAGCTGCTTTTAAAAATTCAATTTCGGTTTCAATAAAAAAATACTCAATTCTAATTATGGTTCGATTCCGATCCCAAAAATTTAGAAATTAGAATTGAACCATATGTCTTCAATTCTGATTTCGATTTCTAAACCGGAATCAAAAATCAATTTCGATTCGATTTTTAAGTCATCGATTTCGATTCGATTCACTTATTGAATCGAATCGTGATCACTCCTAATCGAGTGTATAATTCCGATTGCAATTATACTAACACAAATATTAAAATAAAATACCGATACAAAATATAATATAAGGAATTAACCATTTGCTCAATTGTTAATACAATAAAAAAAAAGAGATAGAGAGGTGAAGAAATGAGCACATGAATAATTGCATCATCAAAATGATTTCAGAATTAATTTTTTGAACTTTTTGTGAGAATGTGGAAGCATCAAAATATCTTCTCAGCTTCTGTATTTTTAAAGGATAAGGTGAAATTCATCACAGTCCAGATCAATTGGTTTCATAATTATTATAAAAAAAATAAATAATGAAAAATATTTTTATCTAATCAAAAATTAATATAAAAAAATAGAAACAACTTTACAGACTCCTGTGTATCTTAAACTAGGTAAGAAAAGTCTGCAATGCAATCTCCCTTTTATTCCCATGATGCAGTGTGATAACAGTAGCCAGAAAATTGAAGACCACATATTCTTAAAGGAAGCCAATTGATCACCTTTATTATTATTATTATTATTTAATTATACTGCATTTTTTATTTTTAAAATTTGATTTAATAATAATAATAAAAATAATAGTTGTATGTGCCAACACCTTTACAAAAAGAATGTAAAAGAGTGTCTGTGCACTTGATATGTCCTCTTTTATCCCTATCAACTCGATCCTTTCAGGTGTCCCCTTCCGTCCTTTCCCATTCTCGATTCCATTCCCAGGCCAACGCCATACGAAGGCCACGTGCCGGTAATACTCGAGCCACCGTCACCTTCCACTCCGCCTTGCTGCGCTCCCCTTCACTCTCCTGCGTTCTTATCGCCGTCACTGTATTAAAGTTACCGAAAGCGACCCGCATTTGCCTCCATCGGACCACCACCGCGGTCGCCTTCTCCTCTCTTTCTTCGGTTCTTCCCCTCTTCCTCTCCGTGTCCTTCCTCGCTTTTTCATTCGCTTCCTTCTCGAAGCTTCTCTTCCGCCTCTGATGCTGCCCCAACTACCGGACTTCCGCCGCGCCGCTCTCTTCATCCTCCTCCTCTTGTTCTTCCTCTTCCTCGTCTTCTTCTACTCCTTCCACCCCTTTTCCTCCTCCCATCGCCCCGACGGAATCTCTCCCACAGTGGCTCAGCGTCTCCTCCTCGCCCTCTCCTCCGGCGCCAATGCCAGCATCGCCTTCGACCTCCACGCCCTCACCCTCCACCCTCATCTCGCTGGCACCCCCGCCGCCTCCGTCCTCGCCTCCTACGTCCTTTCGCACTTCCGATCCGCCGGCCTCCGCTCCTTCGCCGTCGACTATTCTCCCCTCCTCTCCTACCCCGCCTCGGCCTCCCTCTCCCTTCTCCGCTCGGACGGATCCCTCCTGAAGTCCCTCTCCCTCACCGAGCCAGCCGACCCCTTCGCCGCCGCCGTTCCGCCGTACCATGCTTACTCTCCCTCCGGCGCCGCCGTCGCCCCCGCCGTCTACGTCAACTTCGGACGCGAGGAGGACTACGTCGTGCTCCATCGGATGGGCGTCGAAGTCAAGGGGTGCGTCGTGATCGCGAGGCGTGGCGGGGAGTACCGGGGTGCAGTGGTGGCAAGGGCCGCTACGAAGGGGGCGAAGGCGCTGCTGATTTTTAAGGTGGCCGACCTCGGTGGGGTCGAGAGGGGCACCGTGTTGCTCGGTGGGATCGGCGATCCGCTGACCCCCGGATGGGCTGCCGCCTCGGACGAGGGAGGTGAGAGGCTCGGCACCGAGGAGGCGGACGTGAGGCGGCGGTTTCCAAAGATTCCGTCGATGCCGGTGGCGGAAGTGGTGGCGTTGGAGATTCTTAATACTCTCGGTGGACCCCCGATGCCTCTTGAGTGGAAAGATGATTTGCGTTTGGCGGCTAGGAGCGGCCTGGGGCCAGGTCCCCTGTTGGTCAACTTCACCTATCAGGTAATCTCACCCGTCCATTGTCTCAATCAGAAACCTTTTGGATGGCCGTCAATGATGGGGTCTTTTCCTATGCTTACCCGATCCATCGTCGGTTTCGTTGTTTAACCTGAATTACCGAATTGTTACGATCCTTTTTTTACTCGGCAATTTTAGCCTTCCGCTGATGCAAAGTGGTCCAATGCCATGGATGAATTAGTGGCCTGAATGTCTAAAAGGCGCCGTTTGTAGCAATTCTGTCTTGTGTTGGGTCCACATGATCTGCCAATGCTAGTAGCTGAATGGGGGACGTATGCTCGTCATTTTCATATGCAGGCAGATTGTCATGGAGTTACCGACGTATCTGATACTAGGCCTCGCCGGGACAATTCCCGGCGAGTCTCTGACGGGTGTTATCTATGTAGGCCCGGCCGGAGGAGGAATGGCCCCATCTGCGGGAAACGAGGGCTAAGACGTCGAGGAATCTGAAGTGGCTGAAGAAGGAGGAAGGGGAAAAACCCCGGCCACGCGAAGTAGGCCCACGCCCAAGCTGCCCTACCTGGTCTCTTCCTTTGCCATCTCCCCATGATCTGCTCTCTCTTCCTCTCCTCCCTTCCTCTTCTCATCGTCGTCATGGAGGAGAGACCGCGGCAATAGGTTCCGAGCCCGAGCTGGGGCCGGCACCCGTGAAGCCTTCCTCCAATCTTTTCCAGTCTTCATCATCTTCGCAAATTCGTCGTAAATGATTTTCCCATCCTATGAAAACAGAATAACTGGCTTGTTGGTAAAGGAGATGAAATCCGACACCACCGAGCATAGAATACTATTTACACCTGTCATTACTACAATGCTCGGCTTGTGCTGCAAATAAGGAGGTCTGCTGTCTGCTGGATTTTTTTCTTTCGGATGCAAGAGGCTGGACTATAGGATTCTTGTTTTCAATCCATTTACTTAGACATGCATGCTTGCAATTAAAAGTCCGTCAAAGTACAGCTCACTGTGTTGTTCCTTTTCCAATGGCTTTATCCATGAGCTTGATTCATTGGAGGGGAGGTGAAAATGCTAATTTATCTGTCCAAAGAGGCTTTTGATGGGATGATCATAGCATGTGGTGATTTTGGAGTTCCCATCTGTTTAATATGCCGTGAATATTTTTAATGAGAGTCATCGCTGCTGGTGTTTTTCAACTTGCATTTGGGAATTGGCGAACCATGAGACAGAGCATTGAAACTCCTTAAATGGATGATCTGCATGTCTTGTGGATGCACACTTCTAGCCGCATGCAAAGCATTAAGAAGTCAGCTGCCTAGGTACCCTTTTTAAGGTATTTATATCATCTCTCTAGGCTGCGGCCGCTCAAGTGAGATTGAGTTATCTCTCCTGTCCTATTATCCAAGATTGAATCAATTCTGTCTTGACCACTTGGCCGGGATCGAATAACTTTCTCTTGGCCGTTCAGTGAGGGATCGAGTTATCTATCTTGTCTTACCGCCTAGGATTGAATCATTTTTCTCCCAATCATCTAGTCGGAATTGAGTTCTCTCTTGTTTTATTAACCAGGATAAATTCATTACTTTTTTGGTTGTTCGGTCGAGATCGAGTTATCTCTCGTAATCTATTGGTTAGGATTGAGTCATCTCTCTTGGTTGCTCGGTCGAGATCGAACCATCTCTCTCAACCGCTTAACTAGGATCGAGTTATCTCTTCTTCCATATCAGTCAAGATCGAGTCATTTCTCTCTCGATTGCTCAGTCGGGATCAAGTTTTCTCTTTTGGCCTATTGGCTAGGATCGAGTCATTTATCCCTCAGCCTCTTGACCAACATCGAGTCATTTCTTTCAATTATTCGGCTGGGATCGAGTTATCTCTCCTAGCCTATCGGTTGACATAAAGTCATTTCTCTCTTGACCTCCCGATCGGGATTGAGCCATCTTTCCCGACCGCTCGGCTAGTATTGAGTTATCTCTAGTGTGGTCTAGAAGGAGGCGACATATTTCAAGCTGCAACAGTATCAATTCATTTTTTGTTGCATCTCATTCAATCCCAGTAGGTGTGATCCCAAATCCAAATTGAGGTTGTCCAAGTGAAGCAATGATAAAGTCAACACCTATGTTTTCTTCTTTCTAATTTATAAGGTGCTACATTTTGGGCAGGACAACATTTCTTTGGCCCGTAGAATATGTCTATTGCTGCTTGCATGTGGAAGTATGTGCATGATTCAACTAATAAAGGAGTAGCCTGTGGATAAAGCTTTTGCCAATGCGGAATTTTAGAAAAGGGTTGGAACACATTGGATTTATTATGTACAGTTTTACCCTCATTGCAAGAGATTAATTTCATGACTTGAACCAATAACTATAAAGTCACGTGGTAGCAACTTTATTAGTACGAAAAAGCTCCCTTCAATGTGCATGACACAACTAGTCAAAAATTTTAATTTTCATGATGAACTGGCCACTTATTATTTGCATGAGTTGGTAGGCCATTAGTCATTGAAAGTAGGGTTGTAAACGAACCAAACGTTCATGAACAAGCTTGGTGTTTCACTAGATAAGAGCTCGTTTATGTCCGTTCAATATACATCAAAGTCAATTAATTGAACAACTTGATAAATTAAATAAACAAGCTTGAACACATATGTGTTCGGCTTGTTAATGTTCGTGAATAATGTTCGTAAACAAACTCATTTAAAAATTATTTATGAGCTTATATACTCATTTATAAACAAGTATTAAAATATTAAAAGTTTAAAATAAACAAACAAGCTTAACTTAAGAGCTTGATAACATTTAAATAAACCAAACTTAACAAGTTTGAATCAAGCTTGATTAGAAGTTTGATACCCAATAAGCAAGCCAAGCTCAATCTCTAAAAAAAGAAACCAAACTAAGTTTGAACAGATTTTTTAATAGCTCAGTTAATTTTAGACTCGGCTTGGTTATCTTATCAAACAAGTCTGAACACTGTAAAACTTGACTTGACTCGTTTACAACCCTAATTGAAAGGGTCTCTTTACATGCACTTGTGATATAACATCACATGATGTAAAATATATGATAATATTAGTGCACGCCATTATAATATCCTTGTCAGCCTAAATGCATGAGATGCACATGTGTATGAATTTGCTAACATTCTTTGCTGTTAATGTTCAGTAATATAACTTGATGCAGGTCCTAGTTCTTGGTACGACTAATCTATATGGTCTTCTTTACAAATTGCAACAAAGAAGCTATATTGACTTGCATGTTTTAAAACCTATTTGATTATTATCTTGTGTGATCTATTGTACTCGTGATCTCTCTTCAGAAAATAGTCTTTTTGTCTATTTGGTAGGGGTCAATCTCCTGTCTTTTATGTTGGAATAAAACTCATTGTTAGCTTCTCGAATCTGATACTGATCCCTTTGATTTTATTTGTATCTACTGTTTAAATTGGAAAATCCTTTGATATTTCTATCTATTGATCTTCATTAAGGAAGATAGAAAGCTGGCAAAGATTCAAAATATTTTTGGTGTCATATGGGGAAGAGAGGAACCTGATCGTTATGTCATTCTCGGCAACCACAGAGATGCATGGACATTTGGTGCTGTGGATCCTAATAGTGGAACAGCTACCCTCCTTGATGTCGCACGCCGTTATGGAAGTTTATTGCGATCTGGTTGGAGACCTCGAAGGACAATAATCTTATGTAGCTGGGATGCTGAGGAGTTTGGGATGGTACGCTATTTATTCATTGTATTCTGCAATGTTTATGAATGTTGGGCTTCCGTCTTTATTTACTTATACAAAAATTCAGATACAATTGTAGCTAGAGTAAAGAAAGCAAAAGTGATTCTCATAATAGAGGTGAGTGAAATGGGATTGTAAAACGCCATCGATTTTGCCATGAAAGTGTTACTTTGACCAACTTGTGTCAAATTCAAATGGAAATATTGATTGTTGGCACTGTTGCGCACTTAACAATATCTGTCCATTCATGCAATCCTTGAGATATTCTTGTTTGGTTAAGATCCTAGTCTGAACATCGCATAGCGGTTGAGTTATATCACGTGGCGGATTTGCTTTTCTTCTAAATCAGTGGCTATTTTCTTCATAGATTGGATCTACTGAATGGGTTGAGCAGAACCTTGGATGGTTGACATCAAAAGCTGTGGTATACTTGAATGTTGATTGTGCTGTTCAAGGTGATGGTTTTTTTGCTGGTGCAAGTCCCCAATTGGATGGTCTTCTAGTTCAAGTGATGAAGCAGGTGACCATAAGTATTTGCTCGTCCTTTTTTATCTACTCAGAAAAATCTGACAAGTAGGTTAGTTTAAAATTTTGAGCTTGTGATAACTTATTTTCATGAATCTTGTAGTTTCTTCACTTCATTGATGCTGCCAATGAAACAGTAAAAACTTGATTATCATAATCAGATTATTGTCAATTCAATTTGGGACATACAATATGAACCTTATGTTTGAATCGACTGGATCAGGTATCTGTGCAATTCAATTGGCGAAGGACCATTCAATACAAACCAAATTACCTGCAATTCTGGAGCATTGTACAAAACCTGAACCAGTTAATTTTAAACAACACGAACCTTTAAAAAAGCATGCACAATATTTGAGGGTTAGATTATTACTTCTTGTACTATAACTCTTTAAGCATATTCAATCTCTCATGTAGTTTTCCTATTCCTTTATCGAACAATCACTATTCTTGGTTGCAAGGTGTTTAATCAGTAAGTTTTCGAAACATGAGTTCAAAAGATTGCTACTCTGTTCCCTGCATTGATTTGTGATATTGATCTAAAATATATCCTTAACTTTTTATGCATTTTTAGAATTTACAAAAATGTACTTCATTAATCATCCTGTGGTGTTAAATCAAATATCGTTATTTGGATTATATACTTTTAGATGTATTTTTTTCAGTATGGTAGAAATATTTAACATATATTTTATACATGAAACTTAGGATTAATGATTTGCTCCTTCATGAAAACGATAACCTCTATTTAACGACCTCAACGACCTTGGGCTAAGAACAGAGAATGATTTTGTTAGAGATTAAGCATTGGAGGCAAATTAGTTGGTGATATTAAATCAGTTCTATAAATGGATCTACTATGCTGTTATCTATGAGATGTGCCTTTGTTTGCTTCCAAGTATGATATTGCCACCTTGATGTTTCAGATCCAGGATCCAGATATTGAAGGCACTACGGTTTATGATACTTGGGTAGCAAAAAGTGGTGGTGTTAATGTAAGTCTTTAGAGAAATCTTATCGTTTTTCCCTAGAATAGCGAGTACATGTTCAGAAAAAGAAAAATGTGAGGTAAGTAAATGGTTGGGATTTCTTTTTCTATCTGTAATACAATTTGCCAACTT
This sequence comes from Wurfbainia villosa, assembly GCA_025175895.1. Taxonomy (NCBI): domain Eukaryota; kingdom Viridiplantae; phylum Streptophyta; class Magnoliopsida; order Zingiberales; family Zingiberaceae; genus Wurfbainia; species Wurfbainia villosa. The sequence goes on along the minus strand of CM045991.1, from coordinate 24,311,717 downwards.
TGCTATAGAAATTATCTTTTAGTTTAATAATTTTTTTTCTTCCATTTTTAATAATAATATCATTGTTATATACTTATATCCATAGATTGAAATGATTTGACCATTTATGTTTTCATATGCTATGCCCTACAACTCAAGATTAATGAGTCACTTTTATTTTCAATAATTTGATAGTCTGTTGCTTGTTTTCTGTAGTCTCATTTTATTTTCCCTATGCTATCTTTACATCATAGCTCATGCTTGTTTTATTCAGAAAATTGAAAGGTTGGGTAGAGCTGATTCAGATTTTTCAGCATTTTTGCACATTGCTGGGGTTCCTTCAATAGATATGTTTTATGGAGATGGTATGCCTCTTTTTTCAATTATAATATTAAATAATTGTGTGTGAAGATTATGTTTCAACTTTTGGTATCCTTGGCCTGTTATGTTTCTACATTCACGGTGTCAGGTAAAAATATTACATGAAATTAGAAAAAAAAAAATCTTGCACAAGATTAGGGCAGCTCTGACACCAATTGTCACTTTGATTAAATAAATGAACTGACCTATTAAATGATTTGGTCTAATCACTTACCCAAAATGCCTAAGCCAGTTTAACAGTAACTCACTCATAACACACAACTAACAATATGAGACTATAGAAGGGTGTGGCATACTCTTCTTGTTGGCTAAAATTGGTGCCAATGACTAATATTCTCCTTTCATTATAGAAATTGAACTCAGCATGTAAGTTTCATATGTTAGTTATTTTGATTAATGATCCCTTGTTCAAAGTTGAACCTCGCTAACTTACTGGGTTATGCATCTTTCTACAATAACTAGTGATTTGGGGGGTGGCGATTCTACATTTTTTTTTTTTTTGAACTTGATGAATCAACTTTATAGTTCTCCTGCTTCCTCAAGGAAGTATAGCGTCCATTTTGTTCCCAACTTTATTTTTCAGCTGTCACTGTTTCAAAAAGTGGATGCAGAGAGTTCATTCAATTTTTAAAGGCTTATCTAATCTTAGACGTACTTTTTGGGAGATTGTCCAAAGGTGCACCTAAGTTCCAGGTGTTTCGAAACCCCAAACCCTACTTTGTTTTTTCCCAAATTATGCACCTCCTCATTTTTATGTACCCAAACTACTACTAATTTTTTTCTGTGGACAACCACAAGTTAATAACTCCTTTGAACTTGTTTTGGGAATCTAAGGTGCAAAGATATGGTCTCATTTTCTGTTTTTAACAAGTGCAAGGCTATCAAGATGAGTTGATTGGCCAATAAAAAGAATCATACTACAAACTTCCTGAGAGTCTTAATTAGAATATTTCTGCCTTTTTGAGTCAAAAGAACCATTATTGAGTGAAAAAATCATTAAACTGTTTTGGCAAAAGCCTTGATGACCTTTGTTTTAAACCTGTTTTTACTCAAAAAAAATAAATTATGATTTGGTTCGCATATGCTGGTTACTTGTTGTGTTTTGAACTATGGAAGAGTGCTGCATTTAATTGAATCATATAGAATCTTCCTGTTTGTGCGGGAAGTTAGGTCATAGGTGATAAAATATGTTAAACATGATATGGCCACGTTTGGTCTATAACTTTCACTAGTTGAGCTAAGCTAGGTCAAGGGAGATCAAAGAAATTTTTTAAAAAATAAAAGGGACTTCAATGTTGCTTTACATTGAGCTCCATGTCTGTGAAAGATCCCTTTAGCAACCCAAATTCTTCACACACCTTTTGTTATGATTGTTTATCTCTTCAATTAGTGGGCTTGAGGACTGGGCTATTCTTGCAAGTCAAGTCAATATCCCGCATAGTCTTGCATCTGAATTATGAAGTATACCAGAGCATTAGGGGTGAGCACAGTTCGGATTATTGATTTAGTTAGGAAAATTGAACCATAGTTTTAAATTTCGATCCATGTCGAGTGGTATGGGTAGAATTTATCGTTCCGCTCATCGCCAGACACCAGTACGGACTATACTAGAGGCTTCACATGGTGGTAGCGCAAGGCGGTGGACCTCCGATGCGCGGCCTCACGCAGGCTCGCGAGGGCGCCTCGCAGCGGGCCGTGGCTACCGAGGGTGGCCTCATGCGGGTCACGGCTGTCGAGGGCGGCCTCGCACTGGTCGTGACTACCGTGGGCTACCTCACATGAGGCCACAATTATTGCGGGTGGCCTCGCCCGAGGTCGCGACTTTTGCAAGCGACCTCGGAAGGGCCGCAATAGCCTTTTGCGGGACTACAGTTGTTGGTGGTAGTCTAGCGGACTATGGAGCAGACACTGAAATTAATGAAAAGATAGACTTTAATAATTTCAATCAACTCCTCCCACTATAGTTCGGATAAATAAATAAAATCAATTAAAATTTAATAAAATTATCTCATTAATCTAAAAATATTTCATAAATTATTTTAAAATTTATTTTTAATCCTATTTAATCCAAATTAATTAAATTAAGTTTACTATTATAATTAATTTTTTGGTAGTTTTTCTTTTTGTAATCATTTTTTATTTTTAATATTTAAGTTAAAAATTTCATTTTTAATTTATATATTTTATATTTAAAAATTATCAATACGGCGTGATAATGAAACCACATCATTCTAATCGCGAATCGAAACCTCGATACCGTTCGAAATTTTAAATCTTGATTAAAACCAAACTTGAATATTTGGTCTGAAAAATCCAATCCAAAATTGAGCCAGTCATTTTGGTTCAGTTTGAACACAAAACAAAAATTTCAGTCCATTAATTTAAAAATAATCATAAATTTAACAAACAATCGATCAAAAACTGGCTTCTAAACAGCAATCTTAATGATAAAATTTATTATAATTTAAAGTTCATATTGACTAGGGAGCATAAAAATAAATAATAATAAGAACCCATGATTATTGACATACTAATCTTAGTTATATACATATTGTAAAATCTTTAATGGTTCAGTTTGGTTGTAATAGTTTGCACAAGTTGAAACCAATACTGAATTTAATCTTGTATGCAAATCGAAACCAAACCTATAAACCAATAAATTGATTTTTTTATTGTTTGAACTGGTTCGGGGTTCAGGTATATCAGGTTCTGGTCATAGATTCTCACCTCTAAAGTGCTCTATGCAATAAGTTTGATATTGCATAGGGTCACTTTTGGATGTTTTATTATAGGCATGTCACTGTTGATTGGTTATCAGCTTATAAAACAATTTCTAAATATTTGATAGTATCTTTTGTTCTGATGGCTGATTTTCCTCGACACTTGATCTTGGAGCTCTTTTCCTGATCTGTAAAAGTTAGTGCTTAAAGGTCATTTCTGATTCTCTTTCTTCGTATAATATTTTAATTATATCATTGTTCTTTGCAAGTTTCGATGCATTCTTATCTTATTTAAAGTAGTTGAGCTTTGATCGTTGGTTCTGGAAAGATGTCATAGATGCCTAGTTCTAATTTTGTGATCAGATGAGTAATTCTGATTTCTTCTTTCAGTATTCACTGGCTACCATACAGCATTAGACAACTACAAATGGATGTCAGAACATGGTGATCCATCATTCCGCCATCATGTGGCCAGTAAGTGTTACAACTTCCCAGATGTTTTTGACACAAAATATCTCAGTTCAGGCCTGTACTATTTGTTTATTTCATTCAGCTGTTGTTTTTGTGTATATTCCTCAGTTGCTGAAATATGGGGACTCTTAGGTCTTCGTCTGGCAGATGATCCAGTCCTACCCTTTGATTATCTTTCTTACGCTACCCAGCTACATGTAAGTGCTTATTGGCTTAAGCCTCATGAGGGATCAATTTTTTTGCTTTCCCCTTTTTTTCCCTGTCATAGCAGTTCATTTTTGTCCTGCATGCCTAAACTGGTAATATGAGATTATATCTTGACTTGAAATTATCCAGGGCTCGTATCTCAAAAATATGTTGTATTGCAAGAGTAAAGCTATCACTGCCATATGAACTTTATACAATATTGATTTGTGTTTGCCCTGGTAAAATGGCTTGTTTATATTTTCTTTTTGAGCAATTGCTGGAAGAATAGGTACGCAAGTTACAAAGCAATAACTATATTTGTCTGACCTCTACAAAAATTAGGAGTTATCTTTGTTCCTTCCATCTTTCTGGGTTCTACAATTACAGAGCTGGCCTTTCTGCTACTATTTATGAATTTCTTGCAAGGTGATGTATATTTATTTCACTAAACTCATTTACCTTTAGTTTATAACCGACCTATACTTCTTAGGCCATATTTCTACCTCGATAATAGGTCGAGAATAGAGGTTTTTTTTTTACATAGTTTGCCAAAGCCTTTCTTTTCTGCTCTTCATCAAGTAGAAATCTGAAATCCTTTACCTTTTTTTTGGCCTATTTTTAAGTCCATACAAAATTTATCCAAGTACCTTAATTGAATTAATTAGTAGGTTTTATAGAATTATATGGATTATATCAAAGCTAAACTGATGCTAAAGTACTTTGATAGACACAAATTAGAGTGACATTTTGTGATTTGGATAAATTAGAGTTTTTGGACTTGTGTTTTCCTCTTGTACTTGCAGGAGCATGCAACTGCATTGATTACCTTGCTAGATGAGGGGTTATCTTTACAACCTTTAAATACATCTATCGATGAGCTCACTGCAGCCATCAGAAAAGTTCTAGAAGAAGGACAGGTCAGGCTCCAAAGTTACAAAAAAAAAAATTTACTTTTTTTTATTATTGTAATCAATTTTTTAGGCTCCAAAGGTTATCTTTACAATCGTTGTACATTTCTAGCAACAGTAATATAACAGTCTCTATACTGGGATATGTAGAGTTTGTTTTATCAGTTATTTTATAAACACGATAGCTGCTTTGAAATGCATTTGTTTTAGAGTCATTAAAAATTATTCATGCATCAACAGGAATTGCAAGAGCTGGAAGACAACGGGTATTCTGCTTCTTTAAGGCAGCGTGCTTTTAATGATCGCCTAATGCTTGCTGAAAGAGGCTTTCTTGAAGCAGAGGGCCTTCAAGGAAGGCCATGGTTTAAGCATCTGGTAAATTTTATTATGAATCTTAAATGTTTGATTTCTGGGACTTACAAACACAGGCAGTTCTTACTAAACAAAGCAAACTGGTGATCATTGTCTTAATCAAATGTTTTTTAAATTAATGGCAAATAGTGATTTGCACAAAGACACATCTTAGTTACAATTTGCATGTTGAGAAACGGGAAAAAAGAACACGAGGCACCTTGCAGGAAATAAAAAACAATTTGAAAGTCTCGTATCCTGCTGCTATTTTGTCCACACTAAGGCAAATTAACTGCAGATGTAGTAAAAACTTTAACCAATAAAAATCAACAGTGTCATGTTTGTTTTCCTTGGTACAAAAGGTGATGTACTCACTCCCGCCCCTCATCATCGGCCCCACAACTAGATGAAGGGAGATAAATCACTATCGAGCTTTGGTCATACCGGCACATGACACAGTAGAGGGTAGGCACCTCCGCAAACGCAAGGGATTGACCTTGCTCACTTGGTGCAAATATGCATTGTGTTAGCCATCCGGTTTTGTTCGGGGGGGGGGGGGGGAGGGGTTTGATTTCCTAGATATAGATATGGTTGTATCTTCATATGGTCCTACAGCCCTATTAATAAATTTAAGACCTATTACATGTGGTTGCCATATTCTTCTAACAGATACAAATTTCGATAAGGATGGAAGTCGAACATGCTAAGGTCATTCTAGTCCTACAACATTTTTTGGAGTTGAGAATTAAAAAAATGAAAATTCTCATCCTCATATTTCTCTCTAGTTTTCTTTCAGTATGCAGGATCTTCCCATATGATTTCTAACGTAGAGCTAGGCGAAACATTTTTGTGGCCTTAAATTGTTGATTGTAATCCCATATTTACTGAATCAGTATAATTTTCTGTAGTTTGAAGGTTGAATTCGTTAACTTTCTAGTTCAGCAAATAAACGTGCATTGGTCATACATCCTATCGAAGTGCTGATTACTCGTGCAGTTGTACTCACCGCCCGAGGATCCGGAGAGCAAGTTCTCTTTCTTTCCGGGGATAGCTGATGCCATTTCTCAAGCTGCTCGTAGTACAGGGAAGGAAGCACAGCTCAACATTCAACGTGAGATTTGGAGAGTTGCTAGAGCCATTCAAAGGGCTACTGCTGCTCTCAGAGGGGAGCCAATTTAAGATAAAAGGGGGAAATATAATTGTAGTACGTATGACAAAATGAATCCTGTATCTTGTTAATAGAACTTTTTTTTATTTTTCTTTATTTTGTTGGTTGCCTTTGATGAGTTGTATTTCACCAAATTTCCATAATTTTGTTTCCATGGCACTTGTTTTCATTGCATGTTAGGTTATATAGGCAATGAAGTTAATTTCCAATCGTCAATTATGTTTACTGGGTTTTCATTTCAACTGGTAAATCAATTATACCAAACAATTTCACTATGTTATTCATAAATTTTAATTTCACGAAGGGCATTTTTATAGCCGATTCTAAGATAAGATTTAGTTGGTGGTGTTGGCCATTTCACTATGGTTTTTAGTGCTAGGTGCTAGTCTTTTTCGGCACACACGAAGATTTTTAGGTTCTTTTATGTATTAAAGACGTTTTTAAAATTGTATCGCATTGTCAATTATAATGAAGAAATTGAATTGTGTGATCTCACGATAGATGAGTTACATTCCGCTGGGATTTTATTGGGAGTATTTTTCACGGAATTTGTATTTCCCTGTCATTGTGCAAGCAGCTATCATATGCACATTAATACTCTTTATTAATTATATATGGAAAAGTAAAGTTAACTTGTTTGGAGTAAAATTACCACAGAGAAAAAAATCCACAATATTTTCAAAAATTTTAAGAGGGTTTTCAACGCGTCTATTTTTTTTTTAAATCAAAATTTTGATTTGATAATTGATATGATTATTGGATAGGTATTTCTTACTTACTTACTTTGGGTCAGTGGCATGCCACTTGACTATGGACTTTAGCGGTTCTATCCATAGACAAACCTTACGTTGCGCTCTGCGTCGAGTTTTTCACTGTTTGATCAAATGATACAATGTTTCTCTCCTACGATTTCAATCAAAATTTTCATTGTCGATCGTTATCCGTATTATGATCCAACTCCTGAATCCGTCAAGCTCGTCGCCGTCATCCGACCGATCGAACCGCGGTTGAATTCCAATCGGATCATGTCAGAATTTGATCGAATTACAATCGCCAATACCACACCCACTGACAACCATAATCGTGGGCAATCCCAATTGCAATATGATCGATATTGAAGTCCAATCACGATTCGGTCGAATTCCGATATCGACAGATAGAATCGGTCCTCAAAGTTTAAAGACTCCGGACGAAACAATAAAAAATGAGCCCTTTCATAAGTGATTTTTTTTTTTCGATAAAAATTGTCTTTTCCATATATTATTTTGAAGATTAATTTTTTAGTCTTGACGAGGACCTAATAATTCTTCCTAAGATTGACTTTGTCGGTCGGATCACAGTCGAATTCCAATTACTCGATGGTAATATCGAACGACATGAACTTCTAGGACGAAGTTCATTATAACTCGCCTACCCATATATCTATTTGGAATGTTAACTCGTCTAGTTTGTGTATGGGATAGAGCATTATTAGGATAGTAAATTAATAGTTAGACTAATTAAGCAAAAACTTTACTCTATTACCAGCTGTGTAAGTACTGCTCATCTGTTTAAAAGGAAATAAAAATTGTGAAAAAAATTTAGCAAGGTCTTCTGTCTAATTAATTTTGAGAATGGTCATTGGATCTTACAAATTTTCGATAGGATATTAAATAAATAAATTTTCGATAAAATATTAAATAATTTTTAGATGAGATATTTATAGTTCAGTAATTAAATTCGATGACACTGTCATATTATCTATATAAAACAGATTCGATATCGAAAATATATTATGTTCGAAAAGATAAATTTTCAATCAGTATTTAATTCAGAATTGTATGTTCAATTTTTTTTTTAATTCAAAATCAAATTTATTTTAATAAAAAATCAAATTGTATTAATCTACAATGTCACTTTATTTTATCTTATCGCTGTATACTCATGTGAGCGTTTTTTTTATTCTTTTGTTCAGTCAACGGAGGAACAAATTTAAGATTCTATCTCGACGTATTATTTTCTTTACTTTACTAATATTTTTTTTTTTCATTCGAATTGAACGGATTTTTTTTTTCTTTTTAATTTTGTACGGTCGATGAAAATTTGCTTTTGTAGCCATAGCCCATAGTGGTTGGCCACCGATGCCGTCAATCGTCAGCCGCTGATCATCAGCCAGCGACGGCGGGCGAGCATTGCGACTGTGGATGTGGATGGATAATTTTTTTATTTCTTTATTTCATTTTTTTTTTCCGTTTTCTCATCTCCTCAATTTTTTTTTTTTTTCCTCCGCGTTTTCTCGAAACTGCACTGGCAATTTGAAATCGAACCATTGGCGCCGACTCAGCGTTGCTCGCTGGGTCTTCCTTTTTAATTCTGGGTCGAAGTACAAGCAATCGGCTGTTGTCGGAAGCTGGAACCGGAAGCGTGGAGGCCGAGATGGAGGCCGCCATCTCCGCCTTCTGCCAATCCCTCTCCGCCTTCTGTCATCACGTCGACACCGCCTCCAAATCCCTCTCCGACTCCATCCGATGCCGCCCGATTCCCCTCGGTAATGATGTCACGAAGAAGAGGGATTTCACCTCCCCCCTCACTCCCCCTTTGGATTTATACGGTGAAAACCCTGATCTGATCCTTCATTCTCCTCCAGATTCGGCTGCATCCGCCTTCTTGCAATCAGTCGAGCGACGGATCTCCTCGGCCAGCGCCGACCTCGACCTCCTCGAGTCCATGGCATTCGGCACCGTCTCATTCGAGGAGCTCCTCGGCCACTGCAACGAGGTATTCAAGAACAACCAGAGATACATCGCCGACCTCGAGGAGAGGATGCAGAGCTTAGGATACGTCCCTGGTGAGCCACTGATTTGAAACCCTAGAATCATTGTTTCCATTTTTTGCTTTGTTGATTTGAGTTGTTGCGCAGATGTGGAGTTGGAAGATGACAAGATTTTGGACGATTCGAAGTTTATGAGTCCTGTGAGTGGATTTCAGAAACCTTCCTTTGAGTTTGGCTCGGTTTCTGTTGTTCGGTCGAGCAGGAAGAGGCTAGAGGAGGATTCCTTGTATCCTTTCCCCATGGTTTCTTGCGAATTCTTTATGTTGATTCTCTGTTTGATCCATTGATGATAATCTTTTAGTTATTGCCTTTTGTTCTACATTTCACTTCATTTTAGAGTAATGTGCAATCAAAAAATAAACGAAGTCAATGCAAATCGGTTGAATCACAAAATTGGTCAATGATTGGGGATCCTTCATTAAGCTTGCAAATTATTGCTCGAATATTTCACTTTGGTAAATTTTGTTATTAATTATTACTTTGCTGTCTTGGTTATATAGATTCGTCAAATTTGTTTAATAATTTGTAGGTTGTCTTCCTAAGATTTTGCAAGAGTAGTCACTAGTATGAGTGGGCTTGTTTGGATAGGAAAAAAAATTGGAAGAAGGGAAGAGTAAATATGTTTTTTCCTCTTCGTGGTTAGGCAGAGAGAACAAGAGGATTTATAGCTCTCTTATTTAGACAGTAAAGACAAGATATGGGTTTAATTGAAGGGAATTTGTTCATCTGCAACCCACAAATTCTCTTCCCATAAATAAGAGATTTTTTGAGAAAAAAACTTGACCAAATAAAAAAAGATGCAATTTCTACCCATTTCAAATTCTTAGTGTTACAAAAATAGAATTAACTCAAACAGTAATATTAAGCAATCATTCTAATAATTCCTTGACTTGGTTAGACTTGTGCTTTACAAAATATTTAGCTCAAAAAATATACTTTGTCTAACCAATGATTCATTGACTTAGACCATTTAGCTGGAGCATGAAACAAATAATAAACAGAGAGAAAACAACATTAACAAAATGATTTCCATGGACTTCCCAAATCAAGGGAGAATTACAAATGAAGGAAGAAAATTCAACATAAACAGTACAACAGCTAGACTCAAAAAGGGTGATGATGATTCCTCCTATGATGAACGTTCTTCTCTCTATGGCATCATGTCTTTTCCTAAAGCTCAAGATCTTGACGTTTAACTTGTACAACAAACATATATTTATATGCAACATACAACAATTTAATAATAAAGTAATAAAACTCAAATCAGACGTGGTAGAAGTGAAATTCTAGTGAGCTAAAAGTTTTTCATTTTAATGATTTAGTGGGCTTGTTGTGTTTACATGTCACACCAACCATTAGTGGACATTGGTTAGGCTCGATTTACCTATTGATACTCAACTGTCTGTTATTGTGTTGGACTTTGTCAATTGTCAAATTTTTGTAATGTTGAACTTTTTGTCACCATACTTGACTTGATCTGTTCTCCAGTGGTCAACAACACAAGGACTAGCATAGAGAGCCTTATTGCTTGATGATCTTGTTTGTCTGAACCCTAAGTTCAAGAACTCTCCCAACTTCAACCTTTCTTTGGTTAGCTTCATGACAGCAAGTCAGACACTTTGAGTCATGCATATAACCTTTGATACATTTGTTTCCCTATTTGAGCACCACCCAATCCTTTTTGATTAATTTAAAGTTTTGCGTCTACTGAGTTTAGGTTAAGAGGCAAAGAAGGATAGGGATGTAATTTTCAAATTGCTAGGCAGGTAAGCATTATTTATGTCCCATTTTTTTAAACCCACATCCATGTGGGATTAACCCAAATAGTTGGGATTAACATGGCTTAATGTTGATTTTGAGGGAGTTAGAGAGGTTGGGGAGCTCAAGCTTTAAGTTCTTGCTTTTTTATTTATTTAATGTGGTGTTGACTTGGAGCGGGCAGGAAAAGTTTCATAAAATTTAGTTGGTTGTCCAAAACACTTGATATTCAAACATAAGTTTGGATTGCGGTTATTATTTTTATTGTCTCATAGTTTAAAACTCTTGATATTCAAACATAAGTTTGGATTTCAGTTATTATATCGTTGTCTCATATTACTGTATGTATATAATAGAAAAAAAAAACTCAGAAGTCTATGTAATTGTCAATTTAACTCTCACGAATACATTTGAAACATCTATATTCTTTTTAAGCATGTACCATCTGATTCTTATTTAGCAATCTTTTCTGTTCCTTTACATTTATAAGATTTGAGGATTCCATTTCCTTGCAAAATCTTGGTCTTTCAGATGCTGGTCTGGCTACTTTAGCTTCAGAAGGTTAGAAGACCTCTGAATTTGTGTTAAGAAATTATATAATATGCATTAAATGTCATATTAGCATATAACTTTCTTGCTTATCTCATTACATGCATATCCTATATACCTCAAAAATTTTCTAGGAACAGAATATCTTACGTAAATTTAAACTTCTATTTTAGCAGTTAATGATGCAGGCGAGAGAGGTCTTTCGACCATGAAAAAAATTTCAGGAGAAACAATGAGGTTAATTTCACATGATTTTCTATCTAGATGTTTATCTTCTTTTGTTATTATATTCATCTTTCTCCTGTATGCCTTCTGTGGTTTTTCTGTAGTTATTGTAATGACAAAATATCTGACAAGATGACTTTGCCTGGATATTCAAAACATGCCCTGAATGCTTCAGGTGTTGGAGTTGTTTACCTAGTATTGACTTGTATGGTTAAGATAACAGTGGTTCTTACTTCAATTAGCACTTCGTGACCACTTTCATGTGAAACAGATTCATACAATGATGAAATTCCAGTTACCAGAAATATTGCCAAAGCTATAGTGTGTGCATCTAGAGACGGCTACGATGACCTGCCTGCCTACATGAAAAGTCTGGTATCATGGGAGGTAATTGTTCTGTGCCTATTTTACTTTTGCAATGAGATCATGGAATTCTCTAGGATATAATGTTACTAGTCATTTGTTGCTCTGACAGTTTTACTGGCAATTTAACACTTGAAGTAACCTTCAATGTAATAACATAATCAGTATCTTAATGTAAGAGGATTATGGAAGCACAGTGAACATGTAGAATTTTCTGTATAATTACACAATCAGGATCTTAATGTGCATCTCTGTGCAGTATATTTAAAAGTAAAAAATATTTGTAAAATAGGTAAGAGGATTTCAGAAAACACAGTGAACATCTCTTGTTGAATTGCTTTAGGAACATGATTATGCACATTTCCAATGAATTAAAGAAAAAAGTCGTGACTTTCCTTAGGCTACATTTAGTTTTTGGCTGAAAGCCTTTCAGTATCTTCCAAGACATGCCAAAAAGTTAATAATTTTTTTTCAGAATGTTGCATCCAACTTTTTTTCATCCCCTTATGGAACATATTGGTTTCTTAATTGACTTTTAGCTCTTTTCACTTCTCTAGGAGTTGCAGGAAGCTGTGGTCAAGATTAATTCTTTCCTCGCTGAACATGAGCACAATGGTGTGTTTAACCAAGATGAGCTTGAAAAAATGGGGCTGGGTCAGTATTCAATTATTTGTTCCTTAATTTGAATATAAGTTCTCAGGAAATTGTCTGTTTTCTCTCTCATTGCATGGTGCATATGTTAGTCTTGTAGATCATCTCCACGACATAAGCTGTGGTCGACTAAAGTCATCTGACTTCTTATTGCAGGGCGAAAAGCAAGATCGTACTTGTTACTTCTTCTGAGGATGAATCAGTTTGTTGCGGAGACGATCAACAACTCTATACTCTACAGAGTTCACTCCTGTTAGCTCGTAGATTTGTCATTGGTGAAGTTTCGCCCAATATATTTTCAATGAATCAGGTTGCTTTACGATTGTTACATTCACGTAATCAATCTAGTAGTCATTTCATGTCGTGGTTTGCTATCTAGTACGCATTTCCACTGGAAAGAGGCATTTTATTTGTAAACATTTTAAAGTAGCAAATATATTGCTCACCGTACTTTCTAATTAACAGAGACCGTTCTCGTGCATTGTTAAATTACTGGACTTAAGTTGTCTTTGGCGCCCGTTTTGTGACGGGCTTTTTATAAGCCCTTTCACAATGGTTTTCATGCAGCACAACCGACAAATTTGGGTTTCGCAGTGGCCCTTCTCCACCCAAAATTATGTTGCTGAGAAGATGAGGTTGCTCCGTCAATGAAGGTGATGGCGATGACCGCCGCCGCTCTCGGCCTTTCCTACGTCTCCTCGGTCGGTTGCTCCACACTGGCTGCGTGCTTGGGAGTGCCAGGAGAACTCGCATGTCTGTGGCAGGTGGAAACATTTGCACCCAGAATTAGACAAGTTGTCAACCGGTACGCGTAACCTTCCTTGCTGGTTCATACTTTCTATGTGCTCGCTCATGCTCGAGATGATTATTGTTAAGGATTTACATGATTGGCTATCATGAGTAAGTGCGTTTAACCATATGTAATGATCTTTTGATGGAAATGTCTCTATGAAAAATATTGCTAATTTAACTTGTCCAGTTTGAGAAATAGCAGATCTACTTCAGTATTTATTTCCATACCTTCGGACTAATTTCAACGTTCATGGGGAGCTTAGTAATGATTTAGGCCCTATAGATGAGTCTGACTTGCTTTCTCATTTCTCATATATCCAAGTATATGTGTGATATTTTCTTATAGGAGCATTACAATATTTCAGTGGCTAGCCAGAAATATTTCGAGATTTTTTTTTATTTTTTATTTTTTTTGGCGCACAAGCAATGTGATAATCAAAGCAATTTGCTACAGAAGGTAGCCACAAGAGATATATCGACGTTTTGCATGCTTTTAATCTGTCACATCTTTGATGTGGCATTCTTGAGAATATATTAGTGTTGATAAAATGTTATCCGACAGAATTGGACAAATTCAGGCAGTAGATTTGGAAAAAGTCTAGTTATTTTATTTTAAATTAACACCATAACTAGCTTTTCCTCTGTAATTAAAACATATTCAAGCAGCAATTCATCTGGTTTTTTATTTTCTCATGTTATATCAAGTTATTCAAAAGTTATCCAAGTTTTTTTTCTTCCCTTTCTATCTTTTGTAGTAGGGCCCAAAATCTCATTTAAAACCCAGAACAAACCCTGCTTATGTGATAGTTTGATATCTCATTATTGCAAGTGTTAAGTGAATTTTTGCTCATTATTGTCTATGATAATATTGTCATGGTTATCGCACATGAATGTTTTACCTTGTTAGGTTGGCAGTTCTCGTTATTTTCTGTGTGTATTGCATATCTGACATTTGTGAATTGGGTGATAGGTAGTCTAAAATTTTATCATGAAAGATTTCGATCTCCCACTTTTAATTATAACATGAAGACGATTGGTTGTCTATGCCGTTGCATAAAATTTGTCACGCAGTGGATTTTATTGCATAGAAAAAACACGGATGCTATTAAAACCCGTGGTTCAACAATTTCAAATTCAACGCTGCAGATGTGTTGCAATGGCATTCGTTAACGAGGCATTTTCACTAAGATATTATATTCCTCCTGAAAAGTGGAAATTAATCTAACAGTATTTTTCTCAACGCATCCTCTGGTTTATGGTCGTACCCTTCAAAATAACCTCACTAGATGAATGCAACGCGAATGCGACAAATCATTCAACATAAACCAGGAGCTGTTGAATTTGCACGAGGAACAAAAAGATACGCTGCGAGTATATTAATGTTTAGATGTTGCATTTGGTGTTTTCATCACAAAAAAAGTATAAAAAACTCGAAGGTGTTGAACTCGAGGAAAAGATGCAATACAAAGAATGTTGCACTAGGTGTTTTCATCACAAAAAATATACATAACGTGTATGAGCATACAACGAACTAGTTTTCAGCATGTCTTTTACATGGCCTTCATATCGTAGACCAAGACAACCACTACAGCTAATACCATCCCATTTTACAACCCCAATTGATAAATATGTGAAACGTATAGCAAAGGTAGGAAGGGAAATGAACACAACGCAAAAAACTGAAAAGACAACCAACTATACCCTTATATGTGCCCCCCCTAATTCAAAATCTTATGTACTAAGTTACACAGAACCAAAGGCAAAAGAAGTCTAACAGAAGGCTTCATGGAGCAAAACCTATCGAGTCATAATAAAGAGAGGGCGAGCCGTTACAAGAACTCAAGATCAAGCGTCAATTCTCTAATGTTTTGTCCTCTGAGATGGCCGTGACACTTGGACCAAAAATATTTTGGTTAAAAGTCCCTTCATTTTCTACCTCACCTTTGCTGCTTTTATCTTAAAGAATATGCAGTTCATTCTCCCCTATCCTTGAATTGGCGAGGTGACAACATGGGATGCTATGGGAGGATATCCAGAAGGCTTTCAATTATAAATTTTCACCGGTTTCTCAAATGTGTGACGGTTCTGCATGAGAATATAGGCCTTCATAAATAAGAATACTGAACAAAATCCAGTGGAATTTGCCTAATTGTTGGAAAGTGTACAAAGAAATTGAATGGGCGATAGTGAGTTTGAATGGAAAAGGCTAAAATACCTGATTAGTTGTGTAAGCTCTTTTTGGAGCAGTGTCTGAATGCTCTAAACCTAGATACTGTTCCCAGGCTCCATAAATATCTCTTCTCTGCATCAACTAAATCATGCTGTAGCGAGTGACAACAGAAGAAGAAACACCAAAAACAAACATACCTGAAATCTGTTGGATACTACATCTGAATCCTGGAGGTATTCAGGGCGACCAAGTGACATAAAAGCAAACTTCCACTATTGAACAAAAGAATTGTCAGATTCAATGACAAAACTGGATTGTAAATTTAAACAGAATACAAACACAGACAGGAATAACAAAGTAAACTAGTATATTTGACAGGAATTCAAGTTTACGCAAGACATGACAAGGGACACAGCTAGGTACAAAGTGATCTTTACAAAGCTAAAGATTACATCAGACAGGGCATTTTATAATAAAGATGCAATATAAATGATCACTGAATCACTAAAGTAAGAAGAAAAGTACCTTTGAGAATTCGTCATCTGGAACTTGCAGTTTCTTCTGAATGCGTATCTTGGCATTGGCTAAAGTTTCACCTTCCTTAATGACTAAGAAGAAAGGCTCTCCAAAATTCTGAACTTGCTGCCAAGAAACAAAAAACATGTTCATAGGGAAGTTTGACTTCACAAGATAAATAGAGGTAACAAGTAATCAAGGATCTGTATAATAATGTGATCAGTGGAGTAAAGCATGTGGGCATCTACAAGGCAATTAAGAATGGGAAAAAGTTCAATACAGATAAAAGAAATCACACAAGAATTTGTTGGCAAAGAATATAAAATACACCAGATGGTAATTATTAACATAAGATAAATGCATCTATTTTATTCAATGCTACAAAAAATAGCACAAGTCAAACACATTATACTTGCCATTTGGTTCTGATTAGGATCTCTATTAAAATGGTAAACATGAATCAAGCGATCATGAGGCCCAAGGTTTTTCTCTTCTTCTGGAATCTGCAAGGAGAATACCCAATCGACCATAAGATACCATTAGATCGCAATATTTGACACAATCATACAGGCTTGCCTTGAAACAGATAGGTCTCCTAACAAAGATGAAATAACACAATAGAGCATGTAAACAAAAAAATTTCAGATAAATGTAAAAGTATCCCCAATATAACTCACCTCCTCTGCACGCAAAGTCCAATACTGATCATTAATGTTTTCAATCTTCTCACCAGGTGGAAAGATCTGCATGGATAAAAAGTAAGAAGAAGGTTAAAATGCCAAACAGTTAAGATGAGAGGATTTCTAAGTGTATGTAGAAAATAATTGGTGGCTCGATGTTCAATAGGATAGAATTTGACTTTGAAGTATCTACTAATGACCAGTGTATGCCAGCCAAAGGAATTCATACGAGCACATCCTCAGTTTTAATGCATGTCACATACAAGTTTTCACTAGATTGAAATCAGGGGCGTTAGTGTTTATCTCAAGGCCTAATAGATGTAGCAGAGCTGACATCAGGCTTTTAGGGATAACATACCAAACAGAAAGTCATTACAAACTGTGCAAGTTTTTTTCTCTTCCCCTAAGAGTAATAATGACAAAATGGTACCTTGTAGATTTTGTGATAAAAAACTTCGAGCAACCTGAGTTCAGCATCAGGACGAGAGAGCTCAACCTAATATACAGAAATTAAACATTAGAAGTGGTAAAACACTAATAAAGAAGCGACAAAATATGGTCAATTAGACACTCAAGGTAAAAACTTGAATATTTGAATAAAAAACAAAGTACACCAGAAATGAAGTTACTTTAGTCTTTAGGTCATTTATTACGTCGGCCACAGTGCTATTTTTTGGAAGTCGAATGCTGTGAATTGCCACCTAAAAATAAAATATCTAAGTTACAAGAAAATTTCACAAAACAAGGAAATATATAAAGAACAGAAGGATCAAGCCAACCTCCTCTTTTGTGGCATGGTGGAATGCTACTTTTAGAGTTTTTAAACCTTGCAATTCAGGAAGAGGAATATCCAATATCTCATAATACAATATATCAGATGTCTGCAGCAATTAAACTAACATCCATTAATTCACTAAATTTACCATAAACAATGTGCTTCTAAAACATAAATTATCGAAATAATAATAATAAAACCTGGTTATAATGAACCAGCATGTCTGAAAGATGATCCACGCCACGGTACTTAATTGGTTGTGGTTTAGGCTGCTGAGAATAGCAGTTATGAGATGTAAGGCGAATTTTTGTGGGATCATCTAGACCAAGATGGTGTGCAACTCTTTCAACAACATCATCATACGTAAAGAGTTTAGATCTGAATCAATATCATATGAGAATAAAAGGTTAGTAAAATAACTTAGCCAGATAAGTGTTAAAGAGAATACTATTCTCCAAACTTACAGTTCCAAGGAAAAATCCTCCTCCTTTGGCTTCTCCAAGGATCGAAAATGAACAACCTATAACAAAAAATTATGCAAGCCTTGAGTACAAGCCTCTTGAACCGCAGAGAAGAAGAAAACAATGTGGAATTTAGAAATCAAATCACACTGGCGACCAAGAGTTAGCCAAATGCACACTAAGCAAGCACTTGACCATCACATTCTCTTTGAAATTTAGATGGAAAGATTTTCATGGAAAAAATTGTACAGCTTTCCACCCTTGCTTTCCTCATTTTTCTTCCAAGTAAATGACTGTAGCTTCCACCATCTCTTTTCTTCTCTTCATCCATTCCGTCCAATATGGGAAACTTGACCTTCATTTTCTTTGATCAGAAAATCTGACCAAACAAAGTGACTCATGGATTAAAACTTTGGATTGCACCACCAAGTACAGGTGGAACATAGTAGTTCAATTCAAATGTTCTGCATGCTTGCAATCTTTCTAGAAGCATCAAATTTGAGTAGTTAAATATAAGTAGCTTCTTCTGAAGTTTATGAGAAAATTTAGGGGAAAAGAAAAAAGAAGAAATGCTACACCCTTTTTTTCAGATTTACAAAATGGGTATAGGAGAAGTAAAGAATCTGCAGGATGCATCTCAACTTTGATTCTTCCCATCACAAAGTTTCCTCTAGAAAACATTTCCCCTTAAACTTCAGCCATGGTTTTGAAAAGTATCTGCCTGGGTAAGCATTACACAGCCACCTAGTCAGACATTCAGCGAAACATAGACGATATACAATCTAATCTGATGTGCAGTTAAAAATCTTATTTGGGTTCATCTGGGCCAACTTAACCAAACCAACTTTACTTAAAATCCTAAGCTGTCCTAAGAATTAACTTACAATACTTATTTTGCTGCAGACCTACCTAGCTGCCAACCAAGGAAGGATTTCAAAGACATTCTTTCCTTTAGCATTAGACCATTCCATTGTGAAAGTAGAAGGCTGAACCAACTGAAAGAACACAATTGCACACAACTGCAAGAGGACTCACTGCTGTATAGAAGCTCAATAATCTCCCATGGTAAGGTTCATATGGTGTCTTGCTCCATTCTTAAGGGTGACAAATAGCAAGTCAATTTAGTAAGGCATACAGATACTACCAGTACCTTACTGAACACCAGCTACACTGTACATACAGTTTTTGAAACCTTGACTTTGGTATCTGCTAAAACTTCTGGATCATATGTATAAAAGGCTGACATTATTAAATAAATTTGCCTTCTTAGGGTTTTCCAGATAACTCTATTGGAAAAGGCTACAAGTCTCCAAATGGAATCACATGATGAAGCATTCTAGGAATGGCATTTAATAAGGTTGAGGAAGACAGACCTGGCGGTTACGAACATATTCCAAGAAAGAGGGAACATCAGGATACCGAAACTGATCTCTATTTGTTGATGTCAAAACTTTTTGATAACAAATGATATCTCCATCTTCAAGCTACATTCAGCAAACAAGATAAGCGAAGAAGTGGAATTACAGGAGAAATGTAAAAAAAAACTATTTATCTATATATATACCTGGCTTGATTTGAAAGAAATCCTCTTATCGATGTGTTCACACATAACATTTGGTTCAAACTTTATTTCCTATACATTGTAGCAGAGCGATTAGATCCCTATCTTAGATTAGCATAAGACACGTAAGTAGATTATCAAGAAGATACTTTGTGAACAAGAAGTTAGACTCCTCTGTTTAATTAATACGATAAGACATCTATCTGACAATCTTAATACATGAGAAAAAGGATAGCTTTCAACAAACTAGTTCTGGAACAGTTTTAAACTGGAACCTAGGATATCAATTTGGATTTTATTTATGAAAATAATATAAAACTTTCTTCGTCTGAACTGTAATCAACTGCTAAAATGAAACAAGTTCCTTCTCTTGTCAACAATTAGGTTAGCCAACTCCAACCTTCTAACATGAAAAACCTTCGAAACTGAAATATTGAGAATTTTGGAAACTTTTAAATGGCAGATAGCTTGTGAAAAAAATTTACAATTCATCATTTCTTTTATTATTTTGCAAATAAAAATTAACGTTTTAACAAAATATGCAGTCAAAATGATGTTGCACACAATATTTAAATAATGATCAGTTTAACACATGATTAGAACTTCAAAGATCAAGTAATTCCAACTTAATATTTGTCTTAAGTATTAACAGTGCAGTAACTTTATATCTACTCTGCATTGATTCTCTATCCCTAGCAATGAAGGACCTATTTCTAAACCCAAAATACTGAGTTAAAGAGCTGAAGGAATCCATTAGCTCCATTGCACATAAACCACACCTCATAAAGTTCAATTTCTTCATTTGCAGGAAATTCAGCCATTTCAATCAATTTTGAGAGTATGTCAATTGGTTTCCCAAGAGCCTTCACAAACAGCCTTCCTACAAATCTACAAACACAAAAGAAGAACAAATAAAACATTAAGAAGAAGATTGGCCCACAATAAGATTCTCTTTCATTATACACTCTAGAGGATTTCAGATCAGAAACTAGTTTGATAGCAAAGGCTAGTCTCATCAATTCAATATTGGCAGGATTTTTTGCACTAAACTATTCTTTCGGAAGTAATCAGGCAAACTCATAATCAAAATAATTGAGGAATAAAGCATACCTCAGATCTTCTTTTTCAGGGTCATAGAGCTTGAAGAAGAGTAGTATGTCCTCCTTCGTTTTTAGTGGTGGCGGAAGAGGGCGCAGATCCTAGGTCACCACAATTGATCAGAAAATTGGGTCAGGCAATATGATAAGAACATGAAGCTTTTGCTAAAAAATATTTTCACCTTTATACAGATTATGAGTACAAATACAGAATGTCAAAAGGGAGCAACCCAATATGCACAAGGGAGTGAAAGATGGATTTACCGGTCCAAGCTCTACTTCCAAGAAAAGCTTCAACTCAGCATTATGTGCCTTATTTGAAACCTCCCTAAGCTGTCCAACCTATAAATGTTTATAGAAATAAGACAAGCAACTGTTAGATACTAGGGCTCATCCATGATATATATGCAATAAACAAAAAATCGTATCAATCAATATTGATTTACATACAAAAGGACCACATGGAAGAACATGAAAAAAAAAATCACTGCAATCACGATGGCATGGACAAATATTTTTTAAAAATTGGAACAATTTATAGGGGGCATGAAATCTATCAAAAAGATGGAATATACAATCTGGAATTGGACGAAGAATTATAAAAGAAAACTGAAGGTTTCAACTTCAATATTACTATATTATGTATGACATCTTGTCATGTTTGGCAAGTACTTGAGGTCTGGACAAGGCTACTCAAACTCCATGACACTCCTTTTTTTGTGCAATTCACTTAACCCATAAAGGGCAACCTGGTGCATGAAGCTTCCCCTAATATGGGGTCTCAAAAAAGGGTCTACACAACTTTATCCTGCTTTGCAAAAGGTTGTTTTCGCGACTCGAACTTGTGACCTCCAGGTCGCATACGGAAGCAACTTTACAGTTGTGTCAAGGCTCCCCTTCAAAAAATAAACTCATGAACTAACTCTATTACTTTTCGTAGAAGCCCAAGGAGCCCATTCCAACCCAAAATGGCAAAACATTTAGGTGGAGATCCTTTGATAGTCAAACAAGACCAAGATTATCTCACTTAGCAATGCAATACTAAAGTAAGGAGTTCTTAGCTCTCTTCATGACCCCTCAATCACCACATCATTAGAGATGAGGTACAGACTCAGTTACCATGTTGAAGTTGAGCGGATAAATTCCATCTCAAATTAACTAGTCACTGTGAAGGACACCCTTTTATGATATTAGGCATTATAGAGCATCCTAAAAGTACCTGGCCTATCGAGGGCTGAAATAAATGTGCAAGCCCAATGAAACCCATGCCAATCCAAAATACCAAGAAACTAAGGTGGAGATCCCTGTTCAAGAAAATCTCAACAAAGCACATGCAAATAGATACGTTGATTTTCATGTTCACTTGGCTGAGGAACAGTCAGGCAGCCTAACATAGGTGCAATATCTTGATAAAAATTTCTGTAATAAACAGTTAACTTTTAGTTCCAGGATTTACCGAGAACATTTTTACATTTTGAAACAGAAGTGAACAGAGAACTATACTATACTCACGGACTGAGCTTCTTCCTGAGGCAATAAAGGCCGATTGGGTCGATATGTGTGGTTTTGCCGCTTGGCCCACAACCAGAACCGCAGAAATTGCACTGGAATGCCAAATTCTATAGCCACCTCCTCCTGCCAATGATATTGTTTATTTAGAGATTAAGAAATTTGTAGGCCAATAAAGAAGCAATACAATGATATAAGGAGATCATGAATAAAGCAGAACTCGGGTCAATTAAACCTATATTAAAGGTGTTCAAAAAAGAATTATGGACTCTAAGTTAACTGTTATGCATATGGCTGATCTGGCTATGCATATGAATGTGAGAATTCTACAAGTTGCACCAAACCAAAAGATTCAAAAACTAAATCCTCTTTTAGTATATCATGTCTATATCATTCGTTAAGATGATCCATGAATATTAATTCATATTGCCCCCTGTCTTTTCCTCCATACAAAACAACAGAATAGCTATTTTATATTTTCAATCCCCAACATTTGAAACTTCTTCTAAACAGAACTATAATTTCATATCATTATCATTGTTTAGAGGAACTACTTTGGATTGGGAGAATCAATGTTTGAAATCTCATTTTGTGCTAAAAATTGGTCCCCGGCCAAGAACAACACAATGTCATGCCATACCAGGGTAAGATGACACGCAGTTCAAAAGGCACTAATGAGAAGAAGAAAGAGGTCAAAACGAACGCGGTGAGGAGTATAAGGGCGAAGAGGAGGGGATAAGACTTGGTGTGAAAATCTAACGGATCACTTTTTCCTACCAGTGCATGAATGATATCGAAGAAGTCAAAATCATTCCTCTGTTCACTCAAGTCAAAGTCATTCCATTGTTCCATGAATGCGATCAAAGTCTCCGTGAATGATTCTGATGTCACTTGTCAAAGCCAGATCAATTACAACAGAAAAATTGATGCCCAAAGTCATCTTGTCATTCACAGTTCATGGCTACAGAACAAGGGCTTGGGTAACAGTGACTTGGGTGAAGGATGAGTTTGCAGATTGTTAGCAGGTAAAAGGATGAGCTCGCAACTCATTTGTGGACAATGGATGAGCCTGTGGCTCAATGCGTACGAACACTCAGATGAAGGATGAGCTTACAATGAAGGATCTGCTCGAGCACTTGGATTTGAACCTTGCATGTTGGTTGGCATGTGAAACAAAAAATTTCACCAAAGACTTGTGGGCATAGAATGAAATTTGAAACACTGGGAAAAACTTTAGTCTCACATAAAAGTATTGAAAAATACTCATTGCTTTAATTATTATTAAAGATACGACGAGATGAAAATTTTCATATTGCAATAGCACAGTTTAAAATTTATAAGAAAATAAGCTTGTTAAGATAATATATAATTATGTGTACGTCATCAGCTTGTGAAAACCTACTGGTTACTTGCATTTGATCAACTAGCTTGATCACCTTTTTACCTTAAAATAGTGGAATGGCAGTTGTTTTTGGATGCGAAAGCTCCGAACTTTGTCATGGTCTACAAGATCAAAAAATATTTCCTTTCCAATTTGTTCTGCCAAATCCTCATTCCGAGCTACCTGCATGGGTTAGGGAAAAGAAGACTGGAACCCTACATCAAAAGATATATCAAAAGATATATCAGCACACTGGAACCCTACATCAAACCTTTATGATAGTGTAAAGGTGGGCCTCAGCTTTCTCCTTCTTCTTGTGCTCCTTCTCTTCTTGTTCTTTCTTTAGTCTAATCTGTGGGTATTAATTTGTGAATATCAGAGATATTTAACTATTATATAACTAATGAAACTCATCAACTTACTCTGAGATGCTCAGCAATGTCTTTCTCATCCACATTACACATAATTTTCTCCTTATCACTTTCACGAATGTACACAAGCATATAAGCATTTGAATATTTAGTAAATTTAAATGGAGTATTGTTGAAGCCAGGATTTGTCTGGGGTAACTTCAAGACAACATGGTAAAAGGCAGAAGCAGCATAAGAAGGGTTGCAAAGAGAGACATTAGCATTAAACAAGATTGCGGTTATTTCAAACCTCCTCTTCACCACCATACTGCTCCTCCAGTGCCCTTTTTGCATCTTCCTTAGTTACCCTCTCATCATCAAATTTAAACCTGTGATGGAAGTTATCTTAACTTCACATAGTTTATAAAAGAACTAATTAATACTATGTAGTTTGTCCATATAGTTTAGGTAACAGAACATGAACTCTAATTTAAGCATTGAGTTAAAAAAAAGCGACTCCATGAAATTTCAGAGTGAAACACAATTCATTCTGGAAACTAAACAGTGAATAGTCAATTAAGAAAAGAAGCAATTGGATTTCTACAGTTAGGTAAGACTAATAAACTAAATAAAGCATTGTTCATAAGCTTATCAAATAATAGTGGTAAATGAATAGCTTAATAATAGCATGTAATCACAACATTGAAGACAAGAACTCACAAGTCATACATATAATCTCAGTGAAGCAAAAGCAGAAAATTCAAATAGTATTATGGTTGAGCAATAGGAAATACACCCTTAGAAATGGCCAAATGAACATAACTAAAAGGCTGACCGCATCTCATAGTGAAGGATGTCAAAATATTAATGTGATAAATTCAGATCTCAATTCTCAACTGAATCATCCCACTCTGTGCAACTAGTATAACGGATGACATTTGGTATTGTTTGCAACCATAAACATTTAGTAGTATCTAGAATAGTATATTTTCATTACATACACCTAACAACAGTGTATAAAGGTAGAGGTATAAGGTTAAATACCATTGATCTGATAGAGTTGGTCTTATGAAAGCATAATAATGTCCGCCATGCACCCCACCACTGTGAACAAGAATACTGCAATCCAAGAGAAGAAACAAATAATAAATCATTTGAAATCAGCAAATACTAGTTATTTCACATTAGACACTTGCAGAGAAAGACAACTGAGCCAATGACCAAATAATTCATTAGGTAATTATGATAACAGTTTTTCATCTTTAAACAGGTAGGTATGAGCTCAGTTTGGGCAAATTGCCCCACTTAGATTTATTACAGTAGTTATATCTTATAAGACATCAACCCCATAATGCTGCTACAAGCTAAAATTCTTTTAGTTAATTTTACCTTCCAATTTTGGATGTTGAGGCAATATCATAAGCTTGCAGCAACAACCGCACTGATTTTTGCTAGCCACCAAGACCTAGTGTATTAATTATTAACTACGACCCATCTTTGTATGTCATCCTTTAGTTTTCCTTTATTTCTTTAGAACCATTCATAATTTAGTATGGTAACAATTATCCTAATTAAAATTAAGATAACAAAGTATATTTGGATTTAAAGTGCAGCATTATTCTCAAATGTAGCATGAGATGATAATTCTACTTAATTGGCTGACGAATTTTTCCAATTTACTATGGAAAGTTCATGAAATCCAAAGATATAAACTATTTCAGTCTCTTAATTTTCATTGGTATAATATAAGATCATCATTTGTTTTATATATAAATGTTCAAGAGTTCAATGAGCAATTTAAATAACTAAATACAAATCAAAAGTAGTTTTTCCCCCTATGATAGGAAAAGACAAATTTGTCTTGCATAGTTAATAATCAACTTTGAGATTTACATAGTGGGTATGCATGCTCGTGATTAATTTGATGACAAAAGGAATCAATATTCTTGCAAAACAATTATTCAAATACGTTGTGAATTTAACACTTAAACTATATGCCACTTTGGGACAGTTTTCTTTTGGAAATTAATAACTGAAAATTATATTGTGGTACAGAATGACAGATTGTTATTACTTATATGAAGAAATTCATAATGATTTGACCACTCATATTTTAATCTTTAAACGAGCATTGAGTGCAATTTCAACAGATTTCTATCTATCAGAAGCAATTTTAATGATATTGTCAATTTTGAATTTTATCAGATTAGTATTTCATAACCCCTCATACCTAGTAATTTATGCCCCAACTACCTCTTAGGTCCAGAATCTGTCATTTTCTTATATCTAGTTCCCTTTTAAAAATGAGAAATTACCTGTGAAGAGTATAGAGGTTACAAACCCTCCTGTCTGCATCAGGAGAAAGATATCTACCATTATCTCTATCAAGGTCCAGCTGAAGTGGAAACTCATACCGATCATTTATCTGCATTCCGATGGATGATTAATTACAAATATGGGGAAAAACTATACATACTATATGATTATAATATTCATCATACAATTTGTCAGTCATTTAATTAGTTCTTCAACCTCAAAGTGGATCAATATATATACACAAAGCCATTTTACTACAGTATTTCGAGCTCAAAGTGTGAATCGAAATATGAATGATGTTGATGGTCTCAACTCAAGTAAATGTGATAGACTCGATTATGCTGCGATAGGATGTATCCTATAACTGAATAATGGTTAGAATGAATCTATCACTTAATGAAACCATAATAATAGATGTATCTGCAGCTAGATCATCTCCCTTTTGAAGGAGATAAAGTTTATCGCCCTTGAATGTTACAATATTAACACCAGAACTGAGCTAAACACCAAGAGTGTGTGCCAAGCTTCAAGATGGAAATAGAAATTTACTTATATTAACTTACTGGGTCACATTAAGTAGATGATACAATCTTGCTGTCTATGTACCCATAAAACCAATGTCCCACATATGTGACCAAAGGAATATAAACTGGAATGATTTACGAAACATCTGAATACTATTTAGAAACTGAAATAATTGTGCAAATATAATAAAGAAGTGGAAGAATAAAAGTGAAACATCAAATTTATGTAGGGCCTTGTTGAGGCCTAAAAATATGGTCTATAAACCTATCTTTCAAAACCATTGTTGTGGTATTATCTCATTTCATGATTTCAAGCAAAATTTACATCTATGATCTAGTCAGAGATGATATTTCAGACAACCTCACAAATATTCATTTGCAATCAAAATAAATTTAAAAAACTCCAACATTTGATGCTCTGCTAGCCAGCCAACGTCTCCCAAGTTCCAAATCTTAGATAAGAGAAAGACTTTTCGTCATATTATTAATAATTTTTTAGGAACTGAAGGAGGACTAGAAAAGCTATAATAAGCTGCACATAAAAAAAAAAACTGCATGAATGAGTCATAGTGTCAACAGCTCACTGACCTTCACCATTGTATCACGCATGAAATCATATTCAAATCGCTTAAGTTGGAGTTGCAAAACTGGTGGGAAATCAATGAACAGAACACCCTTCTTAGCATCCTGAGAGAACATAATTATAGAGGTGAAAGTAAATCCTGAGTCTAATAGAACCGCACAATTATAAATAAATAAGGTATTCCCTATTGTCATAAAAGACTGTACAAGTGTTAATGGTTCCATTTTCTAAATGCAGAGGACAATATGTTATATGTATAGTTTTTCTAGATCCCATAAGTTTTTAAATTTAGATTTTTGATATTCTAAAATTCCAAGTTAACAAATATCAAGCACTCATTGTAAACAAGCAAAGAAAATCCATTAGACAAGCATCAATAAGAATAAAACAAGCAAACAATCAGTGAAGCCAGCATTATGTATTATGCAATATAATTTACAGCTCTAACGAGAATTATGCAGCGGTAGCTGATAGGACACTATCAGTTTGCTGTAGATACGTAACATCGTAGACTAACACATCAAGTACAAAAATTGAGATCATAACTACAAAAGTCAGTGCAAAGAAAATGCCAACAGTACCAAGCAAATGTTACAACACTTAACCTGATCGTAAAGCAGGATGAAACAAGATGATGGAATAATAATCTAAAACAAAAAATTCAAAAGGAATGACACACTCTTGTGTTTTTTTTCTAAAGGTGAAATAGATTCTAAACTCAGCTTCTAAGGAAAATGAAGCGTAAAAGAGACATTACTTCTCCATGCAGCTACAGACTTGATTTAAATTAACTAAGGGAAAAAGGATCCATATAAAAATCAGCATTTAAGTTCAAGTTTAACATACCTGTAACCCATGGTTTTCTGCTTGATATTTATTATCTCCCTCAAGCCGCTCTACCTCAACATACTTATCAAATGAAGCATAAACATCACGGCAACCCTTTACATCTAGCTGCAGATCTATATAAAATGCAACCAAGAAGTAATTAAAATAAAAATATATCCAAAAGTTCCAAAACTCATACATACCATAGAATGACTCTTTTCTAGTGGATTTGTAGTCCACATTAATGCATTCAATATAGTTCATGTGATGTCCTTCAAACAAATGCTGAATTGTGCCCTCAACCACAGTACCCTGTGTCAATATTTAAAGTACAATAAATTTATTGAATGAAATAGACCAATGTCAATATAAATCCTTTGCAATTTTCAAACCTTCATCTTATCTTCCAGTTTTTCACATAGAACCCTGTTGAGTTCTTGGACATCATGTTGCATAAAAGAATCATATGTGTCCCAACCAAAAGATTTTGTCAATTCCTTTGTAGCAACACTGTTGTCACTATATTGAAGTTTATAAAAAAGACTCTGCAAAGCCAGTGGAATGCTCCCCGAGGGCATATCATTCTCCGTAGTTGGCATGTGATAAACAGCCTGGAAATAAGATTTTAGGATCATTCACTAAGTATATCAATACTAGAACTAAATGAACATTTAGCTCTCTACCTTTCTGAAGTATGGAATGTGATACAGAGTCTGCAGAAGAGAGTTCATGTAACAAGTAGCTCCTTGGTTCTTAAGGCCAACATAACCTGTTTCCTTTTTTGAGTCATAACTCCAGTAATCTACAACCTTACGGACAGTAACTTCAGCTTCAATCACACATGAATCATTAACAAGGTATCCTCTAGTTGGATCATAGAGTTCACTTAGAGACATATATGAAGTAAAGCCCCAATCACTTTCTCGTCCATTAAATTGATGTTGTGTATCTGCAAAAAGTAAAAAAATGAAGGAGAAGGTCAGCATCAAAATATCAAAAGATATTTATCACTAAAGCAGACAGAAGTCATAGTTGTATCAGCATGTGAAACTCAAAAAAGATACAAATGTCGAAATGCATATGTGAGAAGCTCATCCATAGAAAGGCCTTAGAGGTGTCGCTTTGTCAAAAATAATAATAATAAAAACATCTGAGGATCTTCTTAACTGCAGATAGAACAGTTTGGTAACAGAGGTTTAGTTTAAAAAATTGGATATTTCAAACAGTAACCATTATCATCCTATTCCACAAAAAGAAAAGAATATCCTTGTATCAACCTTATCCACAGTTCTCAGTTTTGTTAGATCAAAGGAATAACAACCATTTATATTCAGAAAAGCTAAAACATAATTCTTAATAACATTCACATAAAGATTATTTTTATCCTTTTAGGCATACTGAAAAAAACATTCGCAATGACACTTAGTGAGCAAACAACCACTCAACTCACAAACTCCCAGATAGAAAAACACTGAGTTAACCATCTATTCTAGAATTAATGTTTGCAGAGACTTCAGCGGATATTACCATAGTAGCTAGAATCATATGATTTCTGATTCATATCTTAATGATATGTTCAGATTCACATACAAATTTATATGGTTCTTATATGTGAATTGGAAACTTAAAGAACTATACAATTCAGTTTGGCTGAAAAAGATCCAAATTACTTATTTTATAATGCAATTCATTAAGAAATGAATTACGATACGATACAACCCGGTGCACGAAGCTCCCGCCACGCGGGGTACCGGAGAAGGAATCCATTGTACGCAGCCTTACCTTGCTTTTTTTTGCAAGAGGTTGTTTCCAGGATTTGAACCTGTGACCTCTTGGTCACAAGACAACAACTTTAACGTTGTGTCAAGGCTCCCTTCTCATTAAGAAATGAATTGAACACAATAAACTAGAAACTAAACTAAATTTATTATAAAACAATTAAGTGACAATGAATTTTATATTATATGATAGGAGCATAAAGTTATTATCTTGTAACCCAGAGATCATGGGTTCGAGTCCTGGAAACAACCTCTTGCAAAAAGCAAGGTAAGGTTGCGTATAATAGACCCTTCTTCGGAATCCCGTATGGCGGGAGCTTCGTGCATCAGGCTGTCCTTTTTTTATGAAAGGAGCATAAAACTCCAACAAAGTAGAATCTTGAAATCAAAGACAACATAGAAGAAAAAAGTGTAGTGACTTAAAAGTCATTCCAATACTAGTTTTTTCTAATATCAACATCATATGATCAGAAAGTTTCATTTATATATTGTACTATATTGCTAAATGAGAATGGGAGCCTTGGCATAACAGTAAAGTTGTTGTCTTGTGACCTAGAGGTCACAAGTTCGAGTCTTAAAAATAGCCTCTTGCAAAAAACATGGTACAGCTACGTACAGTAGACCCTTCCCTGGGACCCCACATGAAGGGAGCCTCGTGCACCAAGTTGCCCTTTTAGTATACTGCTAAATGAGATATTACTTTTTTATATACTCTTGGCTATCAAAACTATATTAATTTTAACTTATTTTATAATTTGTTATTTGAATATTATGATTCACAATTTGGAGTGATTCCTAATCTGACAATTCACGAAAATGATTTACGATATGAATACCAATTTACCAACCTTTGATATGCCAATAGCTAATGCGGGAGAGAATATTTCTAGTGGCAGACATGGCAAGTGGTAGGAATCTTAAAATATATATAAGCAGTTTGTTTCTGCATTCAAAATGTGCTAAAATACTGTCTAACACATAGTCAAGCAAACATTGAGGATATCTGCCTTTCCGCTTACCAACAAAACAATTCAGGACTCTGCATTATCTACAATTTTAACATCTATCAAACTATTTGCAATATTTGAATATCAGGAAATTAAAGAATATGACTTGATCTTACAAATGAAACTAACTTCTGAATTATCACATTATCAGAATATTTTGATCTCTGCATCATATTATCTTTAACAGTTGTTTTCTTAATTATTCAAATGAAACTAATTTTTGATGTGTCACAATTATCAAAATTTTTAATCTGGATCATGTTATCTTTAACAGTTGTTTTCTATAACTTTTGTTTCAAGTTGTGCGCTTCATATCACACCATGCAGACTCTCATGCCTGCCTCATTGCAACAAAATTGATGCAGAAAAATGACCAAACGTGAAAAAGGGATGAGGTACCTTTTCTTATTGTGTACTTCCCATGAATTTGATTGACAACTGCAAGTGAGAACTGTGCATATCTATTCCAGCCATATGGTAAGGTAGCTGAATCAGCAACATCAAGGTATATAGACAGGTGGTCAACATTATTTCCCTTGGGAAAAATCAACACTCGCCTGTGATAGCCAAATCAAGCATGAATCTTCAAACCCCTCAATTATTTTTCACTGAGTAAGATAGATCGTGCACACCTAGGGAACAGAGACGCAGTTGTGCACTAAATGCATCAGCTTACCACTTGTATACCCCGACAATGAAAACGTCAGAGTAGAGCTTCTTGGTGTTCAACCTAGAGAAGTTCTCAATTGTCCACCGATATTTGAACGTAGGAGGATCCTCCAACTGATGATTCTCAGGTGCAGTTGCTGGCTCGGATGATACAGCTATAACGATAACGAATGGTACTTAGAAAAAACCACATTAAAATCAAAACCCTAAATTCAGTAGGCTAGACGCAAAACGAAGCAGAGACAGCAATTTCATTTTCCAATCAACAGAAACGTGCAACAGCAATCTTAAAATCAAAAACATCAACTAAAAAACAACAACAGTCACCTTCCATCGGCTGGGGTCCCTCCGTGAACTCCTGATGTGGAACCAGCATTTCCTCGTCCTCTTGCTGCTGCAAAAACCAAGGCACACAAATCAGAGCTCAGATCCATCAAAATCAGCCACGCCTCGATCAAAAAGGCGTCCTAGCAGACACGAGAAGGGAGGTCAATGGGCGTCCCAATTCGACCCAATTCACGGGGCAAGTAGCGCCCCGCCCTCCAAACCCTAGAACTCACGCGAACCGCGCTGGAGAGGGCGAGATCGCCAAGTCGAGAGTGCAGCCCCATCTCGAAGTAAAGAATCGATAACTAGGGTGAACGAGAAGAGGCAAGCGTTGGAAGAAGCGTACGTCGAGAGGGGGCGGCGTCATCATAGTCATGAGCGGGTGGTCGCCGCTGCGGCAGGGAAGATCCGGCCCAGGACGGAGGATCAACGGCGGAGGAGAGAATCGAGGGGGGAGGCCAGGGGGCAAGAGAGGAAGAGCCTTCCGACGAGACCGAAACCGGAATTGGGTCAGGGTCGACGGCCAAGTGGTTTTCTAGATGGTCGAGTGTCTCGCAGGAAAACTTTCGCGGGGCCCACGAACCACCCTCGTGTCATCGTACCAGTCCCCGTGCGAACCATAGTTGGGCATGCATCTGCGTCGACCGCAGGAGTGGCTGCGGGACCTTTTGCCACCCCAAGTGGCGTCCCCTCGACTCCCAAGTCCCACCTCTGTAAGGGTCGGATCAGTTCAGCCATGACACGTATCTAGATCCGATAATGGAGACTTTTGGGTCGGAGCGAATTCAATTTATCGCGGTGATAAAAGGGCAACATTTTTTTATTAATTATTTTCAAACAAACAAAAATCCATTATTCCCGAGTTTTAGCTAGATCTATATCTAAATGGGACTGACCCAGCCTGAAACGACTTGCTGAACAAGGCTTAACAGAAGATGTGATTTTTTTTTTAAAATATAGATCTCAAATTTAACATCATTAATTTGTATCGATTAAATTGGCTGGCGTCTTCGATAAATATGGAATTCGTCTCCCATCGGATTTCTATCCTCTGAAATGGACCAAATCGGCTTTCGGTTGCCTATTTAACTGGTTGAATTGACCTGGTTGAATTGACCTGGTTGATTGAACCGGCTGATAACGGTCGATAACAGTAACAATTAGAAAGAGAAAGAAACCACTAAGGCACGCCGTTGACCACCACTGTAGAGAAGTTGAGTCTTGTTTTATATAGACTGGAATAGCTACGCTTCTTCCACGTTGAATCGAAGCAGATTCTGTCTTCAACGAACAAGAAACAAATTAATGAAGATCCCGGACACGGAAAAATGAAAATATGTTTCATAAGAAAATACAATTTAATTCTTTATTGAATTAATATTCGATAATAAATTTTAAAAAAATTATATGAATAATTTTTTTATTCAATGAATAAATTAATTATAAAATTCGAATTGAACTGTTCATATGAATGTTTTTTTGATATATTTAAATAGTTGGAAAATATATAAAGACTGTGATCCCTTCTTCTGATTCAATTTTCGAAGAAGAGACATTTCCAAAATTCGAACATCCGACGTTAATAAAAAAAATAGATCAATGAAACCATGCCACCTCATACGAAATAAAGGATTTGGAAATTTGAAATGGACGAGTTTGCAAATTGCGTTCGAGGACCAGCATTTGCTGGATTCAGGAGGAAAATTAAATTTTGTTTATGAAGTGGGCATGCAAAACGGGCAAATTTAACATTGTAATATACAGAGCAAGATGAGGTCGGACTATTCCCATATAATGATTAAAATACGATAGAATTTACGAATAAAATAATGATCAATTTTGGAGAAATTTCAAAAAAAAAATTTAGATTCAAATGATCATCATATATTTTGACCACCACATCAAAATTCATAGAATTCTCCGTAATTTATCTCTTTCATAACGACTTCGGAATAGATCGATAAAGATTGATAGATTGACGGATTCCAATACATAGAAATAAACTTATAAAGAAATTACAGCAAAAAATATTAAATAAGCATGGCACAATAAGTCCATCAAAGTGAACCCAAAAAAAAAAAAAAAGAATGCATATTTCCCGTGCAATTGGTAATCATAATTTGATTTAATATGCAATGTTGGATTGTTTTAAAGAATAAAAAAAATAATTTACGAAATTTTCATTCTGAAAAAGGACTATTATGTATAGTCTTATTCTATTTTACAAAAGATTATTTCTAGAATTCAAATTGTGACCTTTAGATCACAAGATAGTAAGAGATTATTTGAAAGGATTGAAATATGAAATATATAAGATCCAAATACATATTATTATCTCAAATTCATTTAAGAGACGACCAACACAAGATATATCAAATTCACAGTTTCATTTTAGAATTAATCGAGCCAAAGATCTGGAAACACCGATGCCAACTAAAAAAAATCACAGCTTCTAAGAACAAAAATTAACATTACATCAGCTACTAAATCTCTGGATGAGCTTGAAGCCTTCCTTACAATACAGTGTCTCCAGTTTCAAGAAATGGCACTTCTGATTAACTATACAAAGCAAAGGCCTAGAAAAAAAATTGATGTCACAATTGCAAAAAGTCAACTCAAAATTAGTCGCCATATGATTTTGCTACACAAGTACAAGAAAATCCATTGATAATACACAGTTTGATAAAAATAAATAATTGAGATCTGATGGAGCATGTCCAATAGCATCCGACATTGGCTTGAACTGAAATTCTGAGCTCAGCTATGTAGGCTGTAACCCTATAATGTATTTAGAAGGTAAAGATTATATACAGCATGGCTATCAGTTTTCATATGAAGCATTTTTTTTGAAAGAGAATAAGAGTGAAAAAAGGTTTGCTTAAATAGATTAAAACTACAAAGGTAAAAAAAGTTCAGTTCTAGGCTATCGACAATCTAAACTGAAGTAAAATTGGATGGAAGCAACATTTCAAATAAAGGATGAAATTAATAATGGCCAAACAATGCTGTTGCACTGCAGTCCCATATCACAATAATAATAATAAATAAATAAATGAATAGGTAAAAAAAAATCAATTATGGAGGAAATTATTTTGTTACAATCAACAGTTTTTTTTCTTATTTATGGTGTCAAATACCTTTTCATCCCCTAAAAACCTCTGCCCATATCGATAAGCAGTTGTCTAAATGCAAAAATGCTCAAATGACAAGTATTTCTAACCACATACAATACAGTATAGTCAAAATCAGAATTAATAGATGATGAATATTAATAACTGGAAAAACATCCACACGTTTACTAAAGGTACCTTGGATCTGATTTTTCAAAGACTTGCGATGCATTATCCTATCACATGTTTTCTTTGAGTTGTCTTTCATGTTTTTTCCCCTCCATTTGTTTCTATTTGTGCCAATATGTCATCCAATTCTGCATCTTCAAAAGATTTGGTATAAGCAGATACTTGATCTAAGTGATGGTAATAGTCTCTTTAGCCAAATCCTAAAGATTAACTCATGCTAGTTCATTTCCTTTTATACGAAGCGTTTCCTATTGTCTATGAAACTGCTGCTCTTTTAATCTCGATTTCCTGACTTTTCTCAACAATCTCATCTTTAGGTTCCTATGTCCTCTGCAAAAGGTTCCTATGTCCTCGTTTTTTCATTGATAGGATAACGACCACTCATGTTCCATCGATCATTGACAGCTACCAATGGTGGCAGTGCTTTTGTGGATGCAGCCAACTGCATAGCCGAGCTGAGACTGCTGCAGAGCTAAAGCAAGACAAACTCAAAGAAACACCAAACAGCGATAGGATCCCAGCTCAAGAGACTGCTGCAGACCAAGCACCGCAGTATTCCAGTTGTACTTCAATTATGTGCTGCTAAGAATAGGAGTGTAATGACAATTTGAACATCATCTAAAGTGGTACAACCAATGATGAAACCCATAAAGGAGAAAATGCTGCAGAGTTCAATAACAAGAGGAACAAGTCGGGCACATCATAAACAATTTTCATTTGTTTTCCAGCCAGAGAAAAACACCAGCCTATACCTTGTGGAATAATGGCTATTTTCTAATCACCAATAGTCAAGGCATGAGCATTTTCCTTCCTTGAAATGATGAAATCTGCTCCCATCTCTCACAATAATCTCTCTATTGAACACCTTAGTGACCAACTTGCTAAACTCGTGACAATCACCACAAACTCTCAAGTTTTTCACAATTCGAATAGGATAGCCCACGTGAACCACCATGAAACCAAAAGCAATTGCCAATCTTTCACTATGCTCCTTGATCACATGGACCTTCTCCTCATCCTCAATATCATGCAATATAGCTGATACATCAGGTTGATAACCAGCATCTCTCAATCTGGTTACAATCATTTCAAGTGTCTTGTTGATTTCTGGAGAATCTTTATGCTGTTTGTCTCCTGCCATGAACTTATGCACATTCCCATGAGCCTCGATCAAGCTCCAACCAGCAATTTTGTTTGTTCCTCGGTTAGACATCAATCGTCGAACGTTGATAACATTTCCCCATTTCCTTGCCTTGGCATACATACCAGACAAAAGAACATAGTGACCATCATGTCCTGGATCTAGATCAATCAATTTGTTCCCTATGCGGATGCCTAATTCTACCATCCCATGTACCTTGCAAGCCCCCAACAAAATGCCCCATAACACAGGATCAGGAGGGATGGTCATTCCTTCAATCAACTCAACAGCTTCAGACACAAGACCAGCACGGCCCAAAAGATCAACAAGGCAACCATAGTGTTCCATCTCTGGCTCAATACCATATTCTTCTACCATTAACTTGAAGTGACGGCGACCTTCATCAACTAAACCAGCACGGCTGCATGCATTTAGAACCCCAACGAACGTCACCCTTGTAGGGAAAAATCCCCAATCTATAAATTGGTGGAACAGTTTGACTGCCTCGTTTCCTAGACCATGTGTTGCTAATCCACAAATCATCGTGTTCCATGAAAACACATCCTTCCGCTTCATCTCATTAAAGATCTTTCTTGACAGCTCTATGCACCCACATTTTGCATACATGTCCACCAAGGCAGTGCCAAGTGCGACAGTCAGTGGGAAATTCATTGACCTAATAGTCGAATGAATGAACTTGCCAATATCCAGCAGTCCCAGTTGTGCGGATGCCGAGAGAGCTGTCACCAAAATGGCCTCATTCACCCTCAACCCCTTTGCGATCAACTCCCTGAACAACTCCAGACCCTTCTCCAAGGCCCCATTTTGAACGTAACCCATAATCATAGTGCTCCAAGAAATTACGTCTCTCTCAGGCATTTTCTCGAACAAATTCTCTGAAACATCCACCCGTCCAGCCCGAGCATACCCTGCCAGTATAGCATTCCAAGAAACAAGATCGCGTTGGGCTGGGAGTTCATCAAAAACTCGTCTTGCATAATCCAACGCGCTACAAGATCCGTAAAAGCTTATGAACGCGTTCCTCACATACAAATCACGATCAAGCCCACACTTGACTGCCTGACTGTGCAACTGGGCACCTTCGCCGATGATCGGGTGTCGGCTGCACGCCTGCAGGAGGAAAGGGAAAGTGTAATTATTCGTCGGGATGCCGGTACGGCGCATGCGAGAGTAAAAACGCAAGGCGTCAAGGACGGGGGCTGCCGCATCGTCTTCGGAGCGGGCGAGGCAACGAAGGAGGTTGTTGCTGGCGAAGACGTTGGGGCGGTCGATGGCGCCAAAGAGGGTGCGAAAGTAGCGCGACGGGGCGGAGGGTGAGAGGGCGGCGCAGATGGCGAGGAGGCGGGCGAGGGAGGCGCGGTGAGCAGCGAGGCCGAGGACGACAAGTCGGGCGTGGGCTTGCAGGAGGTGGGAGAGGGAGGGAGACGGCGGGAGGCTGGAGAGGACGCGTTCGGGGCGGCGCAGGCCAGCATCCGAGGGGGAGAGTGAGAGGATTGGGCGGCGGTGCTTCAAGGCAGCGATCAATGGCGGTGGCCGAAACCGCATCAAGAAACCCGAAATAGACATTCTTCTTCTGGTCAACGAACCATCGCTTTATATAGAAAATAGAAGCGCATGATGAAACGCTACATTCGTCTTTGCTCGTTAATGTGTATTTATTTATTATAATAATAATCTCGAACTAAAAATCGAGCGAATATATTATGATATTAGAAGAAGAAAAAAAAAGAATATCTGTTTATATTGGATTCATCTGTCATAAATAAATTCGGAAAGTTACTGCCGTATAAATTTATATCAAATAAGTAAAGGTCAATCCTTCGACGGTCTTGGATGTCTACTATGCCAACCGGTATCAAAACAATGAATGGTAATGCGTTTGTAATTAAATTGTTGGATGATTGAGGTAGAAAATGAAATTTTAATTTGAAAATATAATTTAAATTAGATTTATACGTTGAGAAGTTTGCAACTGATAATCTCAAGTTGTTGGTCCTGAAAGAAGCTAAGATGTTGAATCCGAGAGATTGAATTGATCTATTGAGTTTGAGAGATCGAATTGAGTTGTCAAATCTAAGAGATCGAACTAAGTTGTGGAGTCTGAAAGATCGAGCAGAGTTGTCAAATTCGAGAGACCGAAATGAGTTGTCAAGTTCGAGAGATATAGTTGAACTGTCGAGTTTGAGAGGACGAACTGAGTTGTCGAGATCGAGAAATCGAACTGAGTTATCAAGTCCAAGAAATCGAATTGAACTACAAAGTTGAGTGGGCAGTCGAGTAGCACTGTGACTGAGCAGATTGCTCGAAAATAGAGGAGTCAGTCTGCATTCTCCATAGATTTAGTCTACTTCTGTGGTACTTTGAGGTCATCACGGGATGCCCATTTTTTAAGATACAACGGTGAATCGTGATCCCCACCCAACACGGATGGTCGCGACAAAATGAGAGGTATCCGAAGGATATCACAAAGATTTTGCCAAATAGAAAAGGTATTCGACAAAAAATTAGAGAGAGAGAGGGGTATAGGTGGATAGACTCTACTTATCCCTTTTGCTCAAGATCTTAATTGCCTCCTTTTTATAGACGGGTTTAACAAAAATCATTAAATCAATTTGATTCATCGCATTGAAAAGTCAACCATTTTGACGATTAAGACGTCGTCAGTTGTTTCACCTAAATAAGGATTCTCATTAATTATATTATGCATCCGTTATGATTGAATAAAAATATTTCGGATGGAAAAAAATTGATTCATTCGCTTGATAAATTTTATTCTGATCAATCCGGCATTTGATCTGAACCGATCGTATTCACATATAAGTCACCTGGGTTAGTACAATCTATATGCCTTGGATGTGCATAGATCGTGTTCACATATAAGTCACTTGGGTTAGTACTTAGTACAATCTATAAGCCTTAGATGCGCATCTCATGTGAGCGCACATGTGAGAGGAAATATTTCTCTATCTATTTGTTCATAATATACTTGTTTGTGAAACAATATAAATTAATTATGATATTTTAAAATTTTTAATGTGAGACTAAAATCTCATGCACAAATAACACAATGAAACATTCTTCATCGACTTTCCATTCACATTTTCCAGCGTAACACAGCGCCATTGATGCCAAAAATGTAGTGGATTGCACACACCATCCTCTCTTCTCTCTTCGTAACTCCAAGAAACACATCCATCAATGGCTCCCAAGCTGCAGGTCCTCGCGGTTCTGTTTGCCATGGCAACTAGCGCGCGCCCATTTGCTATGGCAGCAGACATCGATCGTTGATGGGGACCATAATGGACTGCATATGGGTTGAGATCGATTTCGGAGAAGGATCTAAAATTTTTTCTGGGTTCAGATGACCTCTCACTGTTTTGCCATCGTGTCCGAGATATAGTCTCCCCGTGATTTACCCTTCCTCTCGCAAATAACCCTGAGATGGATGACAGAGAACTGCTGATTGAACAGATTCCCAACTTTTAATATATATGCTACCAAAATAATGACGGTTCTAGGTAACCATTAGCTCGTGTTATGTGTTTAGTTTTGATTTCGGTGTATTCGACGCATTAGAATTACAAAAAAATTAATGGGTTATTTTACATAATTTTACAGTTAATTTTCAAGCGCAGCAGGGAGATCGAGTCACAATATGTGGGGGTGTCAACGCGCGGGTGGGAAACGTGTAAATATTCATAACAGTGAGTAATAGGTTTAATAACCGAATCAATTAAATCAAAATCGAATAAATTGGTTTTTTTAATAAATTGCAAATTTTTTAATAAAATTGAATAGATTGAATTGAACTAATAAAAAATTAATTAATTAAGTTAAAAAATAAACAAATTAAATCGGATTTTTTTATCATCCGATTGATGATGATAAAAATTGTAAAGCTCGAAATAATCAGTTGACTGATTTACATTAATCAAATTGACTGATATGATAAATCGATTGATGGACTCCAGTTTAATTTAATCGGTTTAATTGATTATTTTTATTTCAAAATCAAAATCGAACCGAATAAATTTATTAAATTGATATTTAAAAAAATAATTTTTCGAATAAATCAAACTGAAAAATTCAATTCGATAGATTTGATCGGTTTAATCAATTTTTTGCTCACCCTTAAGAAGAGATGGTACATATGCAGAGTAGAAGAGTTCCTGCGAGATGGCATATTGATAAGTACAGTGTATATTAAATTTGCCTTCAATATCAAATAATTATCTCAGATTTTACCATTGCTACTCAGAAATACGTTGACTATTAGGGTTGTTTTATTTTTTATTTTTTTATTTTGTGTTTGATTAACTATTAGAATTCTAGAATATTTTACAATCAACATCCACAGAATAAGAATTATATTTGATTTTATAATTTGAAATGATGATTCCTATAATTCGTTTATCTGTATATATAGCAGTGATCAAAAAAGGGTTGTGTGATAATACCTGTTTACGTCTTTTATTGCTAATGTTATTTTTCTGCGCAAGGCAAAAGAGAATATATATATATATATATATATATATATATATATATTTCAAAGGACGTATATATACGGACATAATCTAATTAACTTTTTACCACTAGACCATAAAAAAAAGGCTCAAAATAAAATTTCCTTACGTAAAAATTCAAATCTGATTCAATGGAAACAAGTTCACATTTTTATTTCCCTTTTTCAAGTTAAACTACTCAAATAACAAAACCATATAATTTATTTAGACCAGCGTACGTAGACGCTGAAACTGAAAATGTTTAATTTAAGCATATTTATAGCATTGAGTACGTACTATCGCTCTAGCTGTTAGACAAGAATACGATAAGAGAAAAATAAAAGACTTAATTGGAGAACTGAGTTGCTAAGTAGAGCTCGATATATCCCTTAGTACCAAAAACAGAGAGTTATATATACACTCTCATGACTTCATTACATTAATTGAGATCTAAATGCAATTGATTCCCAAAAGACTCGTAAATAGTTATATTTGACCCATCATCTTCTAGGATGCCACATCTAATCTCTTGAGAATTACAAAATCATTTATGTTATTGAAAATTGTTTTATTAATAAGTGCATTAGTTCCAACACTCCCCCTTAATGCACTTTCTTTGTGACTCCAATTCGTTGTCTGAGAAAATAAAATTTTTCTTTTGGTAGAGCTTTGGTCAAAATATCAGCCAATTGTTCTTGAGTGCTGCAATATTCCAATTGAATTTCTCTATTCTGAATTGATTCTCTAATAAAATGATACTTGATTGCAATATGCTTTGTGCGATCATGGTTGACTGGATTTTTACCAATAGCAATGGCTGACTTGTTATCACAATATAAGATGATCTTTTCTTGTTCTTCTCCCATATCACACAGAATTCTTTGAAGCCATATAGCTTGAGATGTTGCTTTTGCAACAGCAATATATTCTGCTTCGGCAGTGGATTGAGCTACAACTTTTTGTTTCTTTGAAGCCCATGAACATATTCCAGAACCAAGTGAAAAAATATAACCTGAAGTGCTCTTCATATCATCAAGACAACCAGCCCAATCACTATCTGAGTAGCCATTTAATCTTGTATTTTCGATCGTCTTGTATGAAATTCCATAGTCCATAGTACCTTGCAAATATTTCAAAACTCTTTTTGCCACTCCATAATGAATTTGACTGGGCACCTGCATGAATCTGGATAGTAAACTTGCTGCAAACATTATATCTGGTCTAGTAGACGTTAAATATAATAGACTTCCAATAATACTTCTATATGTTGCAGCATCGACCTTTGGAGCTCCATCTTCCTTTTTTAACC
The DNA here is from genome assembly GCA_025175895.1 of Wurfbainia villosa. Lineage (NCBI taxonomy): Eukaryota > Viridiplantae > Streptophyta > Magnoliopsida > Zingiberales > Zingiberaceae > Wurfbainia > Wurfbainia villosa. The sequence goes on along the minus strand of CM045991.1, from coordinate 24,269,599 downwards.
TTGGGAATGATTGTAGAATCAAGATTAAGAAAAATATTTTCATTACCTGACATGTGATTGCTGCACCCACTGTCAAGAAGCCATGTGCTATCTTTGTCTTCAAGAGCTGATTGGCAAGCATAAAATAAATGACCTTCTTCGTCACTATTTTCCTTTTTATCTTGAATGACTTGTTTAAATCTGCAATCTTTTTCAATATGGCCAAACTTCTTGCAATTACGACATTGAGGCTTTCCACGATGCTAACAATTTGAAGCAGTATGACCTTGTCTTTTGCATGCAAAAGGGCTTGGAATTATCATATGTTGACTCTCTTTTGCTTTCGTTGCCTTCCCTTCCATTAGATTCTCCATTCTGTAATTTTTCTTTGTCATTTTTCTGATTATCTTTGAAATTATCCCTTTTGAAGGAACTTTGATCCCTGAGGTTTAACTTTGTCGGAAAAGCACTCTCCAAAGTTTGCTCATTACGCATCATCCTTCTTTGCTCATGAGACTCTAAAGATCCTATCAACTCTTCGATGGAAAGGGTGGTGAGATCCTTAGATTCTTCAATGGCAACAACAATATGTTCAAATTTTTCTGGCAAGCTAATAAGAATTTTTTGGATTACCCTTTGATCAGCAACGTCTTCTCCAAGAATTCTCATATGATTAACTACTTCAATTACTTTAGAAAAATATTCTTTAATAGACTCGGATTCATTCATCTTCAGATTTTCAAACTCTCTACGAAAAGTTTGAAGCTTGATAACTTTTGCTTTGGTATCACCTTGAAATTCTCGTTCTAGAAGATCCCAAGCATTCTTTGCCGAAGTAGCTCTCATAATTCTTGGAAAGATAGTTGTGGTGACTTCATTTTGAATTTTTGACAGAGCTTTAGCATTTATCATGCGGTCTGCTTCAAGCTTCTCAATATTTGCTGCCGAAAGTTGAATCCTTGCTTCAGGTTCTACAAAACCATTAGCAACAATATTCCATAAACCTTCGGACAAAAGTAAAGTCTTCATTTTCACCTTCCAGAAATCATAATTTTCTCCTCCGAATATTGGAATGCTTGAATAAGAAATCGTAGAATTTTGTATTGAAGTGGATGTCATCTTCGGACTGATAGAAGACTCCCAACCGGATCTCGAACCTGGCTCTGATACCAACTTTGTTAGACAAGAATATGACAAGAGAAAAATAAAAGACTTAATTGGAGAACTGAGTTGCTAAGTAGAGCTCGATATATCCCTTAGTACCAAAAACAGAGAGTTATATATACACTCTCATGACTTCATTACATTAATTGAGATCTAAATACAATTGATTCCCAAAGACTCGTAAATAGTTATATTTGACCCATCTTCTAGGATGCCACATCTAATCTCTTGAGAATTACAAAATCATTTATGTTCTTGAGAATTGTTTTATTAATAAGTGCATTAGTTCCAACACTAGCCAGCCGCCGCCGGCGTCAACACGACGGTGAAGGAGCCGGTGGTGAAATTTGTGGAGCACTGTATGGATCAGGGGACGGCGCCGTTGCCGGAGTCGAAGCTGGAAGAACCACGACGACGAGTTTCTGACCTCGTTCGCAATGATCTGCAACTCCACACAGGTACCATTTCCTCCCAGGTGTTTTGAGAACCACCACATCCCTGCCACTCCTCAGCACTTTGTTTCCTCCATTTGGTTTGCACGCCCTGAACTCTTCTCCGCTCACTGGGATCACATTGTGAAATCCTGCAGTGTACTTGAATACTGCAAAGGTTTAAAAGAAAAATCAGTGTTTGTTACATTAGAAACTGAAGACCAACTCAAAATAGAGTTTCACCGAGCTGGTCGCCAATCCTGAATTCCTTTGTGCTAGCCCAAGCTGTGTAGTTGAAATCTGGACTCCATCCAGCGTCATCACCAACAACGAAGCTTGTTGCCATGGCTGATGGCAGCGCATAAGCGACCATGGCGAGAAGCAGCGGGAGCGTCAGCCAGGAAGCCATTAATGGAGCTCGAATCGGTTAATTTCTTTCTGTTGCTAAGTTTGTTGATATGGGAATGCCAATTCTATGGCTATATTATATATATAGGCATTGGTGGGATTCAAGTGTAGGTCGGCAGGAACGGAAGGTACATGGCTTGAGCCTCGTTTTCGCTGTTTGCTCGTATGAGTTGAAGAGGGACGAGCCAAAACAAGATAGAGCAACATTGCCGATCGATGGAAACAAAGAACTAAATAGGTACTTGGTCAAATTCAACTCGATCGGTTGGATTTTCTTTTTGTAATTTATTAGGAACTATACTGTTTATTACTATTAATATCATTACAATATAATATTTAGTATATACAAATTCTGCAAAGTATTTTTTTTATTAATATGTGATATATAGTTTATTATGTATACAATTATGTTCGAGTAAAGAAATAATGTTAAATGTATTATGTATATATTTTTGGACCTATGAACCAATCTGAATTCTGAAATCATCATAAATTCATGAACATAATTTTTAAATCAGATCAAACGGCATTCATTGGATGGGTTTCGTATTATATATATATATATATATATATATGATGCAATGTCGATTCTCTCAATGAATACATGCACCACATAATATAAGCAAGAATCTTCTTGTCCCGTTCTTGGAGAGATTTGCCAATTGACAACGGCCAATTAACATTTAACACAACGACGAAGCATATGCCGACCTTTGCCTGCCAAGTAACTAGATTAATCTAATGGTTCAGATTGACGAAGTCCATGCCAGGATCTTGTACATGTATATATATACACCTGCTTTCCAGTCCCAGAAGCAACAGAATTAGCTCAATAACACAAAGCAACGACATCAAATTCAGTACTTCGCCTCATCCATGGCTTCCAAGATCCTTGCAGCTCTTCTGTCCGTGACCACTGCACTGCTACCATTTGCCATGGCAACGGATATTATAGTCGGCGATGAGAATGGTTGGATGACAGGCTTCAACTACACAGAATGGGCAGCGAGCAAAGTGTTCATGGTTGGAGACAGCTTAGGTAATCAATTCAACTCCATGTTTAAATATCACTCAGGATTGTACAAGTTTATATATATGTAATAATTTTTTCTCTCTCTCTTTTTTTTTTTTGCAGTCTTCAAGTACAGCGTAGGGGATCACAATGTCATCCCGGTTGGAGGAGAAGAATTCAAGGCATGCGATGCAACTGGAGCAACCAAAGTGTTTAACAGTGGCCACGACGTTATACCTCTTAAGACAACAGGAAAGAAATGGTACCTTTGTGGAATTGCAGGCCATTGCCAAGGAGGTCAGAAGATGGTCATCAATGTTATTCCGGCCACGAGTGCTTCCCCTGCCCTGTCTCCTTCTCCGGCACCGACTTCGTCGTCGAACTCAATCATGAAATACACATACCGAATGGTGATGGTGATAACAGCAGTGATTGCGATTATGAACGGAATATGAATTCATTCATTGATTTGGTTCCCATTCTTTTGAGTCAGTGTGTGACTCTGTTGAACCTGTTCTTTTGTATTTTTAATGAACTTTATCTTATAGATGGACAATAATGCTATTGATCAAATAATTATCTCAGATTTTACCATTTCTACTCAGAGATACGTTGACTATTAGGGTTGTTTTATTTTTTATTTTGTGTTTGATTAACTATTAGAATTCTGTTGAATATTTTACAATCAACATCCACAGTATAAGAGTTATATTTGGTTTTATATATAATTTGAAATGATTCCTATAATTCGTTTATCTGTATATATATATGCAGTGATAAAAAAAGGGTGGTGTGATAATACCTGTTTATGTTTTTTATTGCTAATGTTATTCTTCTGCGCAAGGCAAAAGAGAGAATATATATATTTCAAAAGAAGTATATATACTTATACCGGCTATACCGGCTAAAATTGATCTAGGATTGAAACACTAATTGTCTCACCCATTGAGCTCAACCCTATGGTTGTCTAAAAATTATATATCGAGTTGGCCGAATGACAAAAGTATTATATCTCGGCAAGCTCAATGACGTGACGATTGTTAAAATCAAAATGTTCAATTAGACATCCTTTGTCAAAGGTCCCCACCCGACAAGAAAATATATGTCCATGTCATATTTATAGAGTTCTGTCTCTCATCAACCACGCGAAGAACATTAATTGCGCTGCGACATTTTTGAAGGTAACACCTCTATTACTCTTTAAAATGGAGGGGCATCACTTCAAAAAGTCATGCCGCCCATACGTTTGTACCGCTCCGTAAGGAGGAACCTACCCATATAAAGGTGACGGAAGGAAAAGGTTAAGGCGAGATTTTTTTAACCCTTGCTCTTTGCATTCGTTGCCTTTTTTTTCTCTCCCTACTACATCTCTAACTTGAGCATTGGAGGGGTTTGGTCGAGATCTCTCTCGGCGCCCTTAACTGCTTTTTCTTCACAATACTCTTCTCGCCCAACCGTGATACGCCATTCGGCCTTGCCCGAGAGGCCTTCACATCCAGCCGAATCAATGAACCCGCCTCTGCTCCAGATTCTCAACCGTGTCGGCCAACAAGCCAAATCATCAACTGAAAAGCCGCTTTCGTCATTGGACACCTCCGCATCTCATTCTCAGCCGAAACATAATTGATGTCATCTGTGAGAACTCTATTAATATAACTGAGATATAGATGAGAGATCAAGGAGCGAACTCTGACAATCGGAATTCTACTGAAGGAAGCATGACGAGGGAAAACATCATCGCCCTCGTCAAGACAACCATGGAGGATGTCCTGCATGAACATTTCTCTAGAGGTCCTGCTTCGAGACTTGCATCTCCCAACCTAGCTCAGGCCCCAACACCAGCACCTACTCCTTCGACACCAGTCCCAGAGGAACATTTGAGTTGATTCGAGAAAGTTGTCATGATGCATAATTATACTGATGGAGTGAAGTGCAAAGTCTTCTCTATCACCTTAGTAGGATCCACACAAAGGTAGTTTGATCGGCTTCCCCAAGGATCTATCTGCTTCTTTGAAGAGCTTTGTATGCTTTTCCTCCAATACTTCATCAGTAGCAAAAGGTACCGAAAAAATGCTCAATATCTTTTGTCTATAAAATAGAGAAATCAGGAGTCCCTGAGAGAATATATACACTGTTTCAATCGGATGGTCGTGGACGTCTCGGGTGTCTCACCCGAGGCTTAGTGCGGGGAGATTTCTCTAAGTCCTTGATGAAGAGACCTCTAGCCCATTTCGAAGTCTTACTAAGACGAGAAGAAGCATACATCAATTTGGAGGAAACTAAGAGAGCGATAGATGAGCAAAAAGTCACGAGGGAGTCTAGCAAACCTCATCCGTCACGGCTGAATAAAAAAGCTATCGTCCCTACATCGCCTCGTCCTCCACGAACTCCTCACGCTTATGCTCCATGGCTGGCCAGGGATAAGGTAATTCATGCAGTACAGGAGGCTGCTCAGCTACCAATGATGCCGAGTCAGCCCAGCCCATTTTGTTCCTTCCATCAAATGCATGGCCACTCCACCCGAGAATACCGCAATATGGCCGAAGAAATCCGACAGGTGGTCCGGGAACACCAGCAAGGTCTAAACGTTCAGCTCGAATTTTCGCGAATAGAGGCAAGGCCAGAGCCAAGAAACAACACTTAGTGAGTTCCCCCAAGACAAGCTCGACGACGACGCCCCCCCGCCCCACTAGAAGAATCCAATAGACGAGCCAAGACTCTACGGAGAGCTCAGGGGTTTTCCCCAAGATAGCCAACTCCTCAACATGATTCGCCGAGAGACCTTTCCAATACTCCACACTGAGGAACCATTAATATGATTGCGGGTGGAGCCACGGATGGAGACTCAAACCGAGCCCGGAAAGATCAAGGGAGCTAGTTGGAGAACATGGAGGTGAATACCAGTAGGAGACGCGCCGAAGGACCATCAATAAACTTCGGCCTTGAGGACCTATGAGGAGTTTCTGTTCCACATGATGATGCCTTGGTGATTTGGGCCACCAAAGCTAATTACAATGTGGCCAAAATATTCGTGGACACAGACATCTCGGTTAATATTTTATTTAAAGAAGCTTTTTTTCGCATGCAACTCGACCCGACTCAACTTCATGAACACTGCTTTATTCAGTTTCTTGGGTCATGAAGTATCTCTACTCGGCATAATTGATTTACCCTTATCCTTGGGAGAAGAGCCCCTCCGACAGACCCAAATTACCACTTTCACGGTGATAGATGTTGCCTCGGCTTGCAACGTTATTTTGGGAAGGTCAGCATTTCATTCCTTTGAAGTTGTCGTATCCACCTATCATCAGAAGCTCAAATTCCCCGTAAATAATCAAGTGGGTGAAGCTACGGAAGATCAAAAGGTAGCTTGAAGATGTTACATGGAGGAAGTCCAGACAGGTCCTAGGAAGAGCCAGAAGGTCAAAGGTGCATAAGTCTACTCCCTCCAAGAGGAGTCATTGGGTGAAGATGAAGCTGTGTGAATATGGCCTGATCAACTTGGCCGAGTTGTCCGAGTTGCTGCCGATTTACCATCCGAGCTGAAGTAAAGGGTGGTCAACTGTCTTTCGGACAACTGGGACGTCTTCACTTGGCCAGAAGAGCGAAAAAGAGGCATTTCCCGAGTCGTAATGGAACATCGATTGAATATTCTCCCTGGAGCTCGATAGTGAAGCAAAATAGAAGGCATTTCGGCACAGAAAAAGACCAGATCATCCGCATCGAGATACAGAAGCTACTACAAGGCGAATATATTCAAGAGGTCCAATTCCCTGAATGACTATCAAATGTTGCATTGGTACCTAAGCCAGGAGGTAGTTGGAGGGTATGTATAGACTTCCGAGATCTCAATAAAGCATGCCCTAAAAATTGTTACCCCTTGTCTCGGATAGATCAGCTAGTTGATTCTACAGCAGGGTGTGAGCTGATTTGTATGTTAGATGCATATCAGGGGTACCATCAAATCCCATTAGCACAAGAGGATTAAGAAAAGATTAGCTTCGTCATGACGGATGACACTTTTTGCTACAAAGTTATGCCATTCGGATTAAAGAATGTTGGCGCAACTTACCAGAGGTTGATAGACAAAGTCTTTCGGTCACAGATTGACCGAAATATTAAAGTATATGTAGACGATATTCTCATCAAATCCACCAAGGCCGAAGGTATTGTACTATGCCAATATGGGATTCAGCTCAATCTTAGCAAATGTTTATTCAGTGTCAAAAATGACAGATTTCTCGGCTATATTGTAACTTAGAAGGGTATTGAAGTCAATCTCGAGAAAGCTCAGACCTTACAAAATATGATTTCTCCCCAAAATACTAAAGAAGTATAGAGGCTATTGGGACGAATAACAGCTCTCTCACAGTTCATCCCTAAGTTGACTGAGCAGAGTTTACCTTTTTTCAAGATACTCCGTAAGTCGGCTCGATTTTCATGGGATGAAAAATGTGAACAGACCTTCATAGAGTTAAAGTAGTACATATCTGAATTACCCACTTTAGCAAAGCCAATGGCCGGAGAAAGCTTATAGTTATACCTAGCTACCTCCGAAGAAGTTGTGGCCTCTGTCTTAATTCGACAGGAGGAGGGTAAGCAATTTTCAATTTATTTCGTTAGCCACCTGCTAAAAGCTGTTGAAAATCGATATACTACATTGGAGAAATTGGTGCTTACTCTTCTCATAATGGCTCGGAGGCTTCGCCCCTATTTCTTATTCCATCCGGTCATGGTATTGACTAATAGCGGCCTTGGAAGAATATTAACCAATCCCGAAGCCTTTGGTCGCTTGATCAAATGGACCACAGGATTAGCCAAGTATGATATTCAGTACCAGCCTCGAACATCTCTCAAAGGACAAGTACTGGCGGATTTCTTAGCTGAGACACCGAGATCCGAGAAGAATGGGGTATGAAAAATATATGTTGATGGTAAGCAAGGAAGCGGTGTCGGAGTGCTGTTAATATCCCCTTAGGAAGACATGATCCGAATAGCTATGCAGCTCAATTTCTAGGCCTCCAATAATGAAGCCGAATGTGAAGCCCTACTGGCTGGTCTTCGAGCGGCCTGTCATGTTGGAGCTTCTCAGATTATCTTACATTTCGACTCACAATTGACCGTAGAACAAGTTAAAGGATCATTCGACACCAACAATCAACGGCTTCAACTATATATACAGGCTTACCACAAGTTAGCAGTCGAATTCCAAGAGGTAATTCTTCATAAGATTCCTCAGGAGGATAATCAGAAAGTCGACGAGTTGGCTCGTATGACCAGCGCGCTTACCACCTGGAGCCTAGAAGACTCATTTGTCGAGACTCATCTTGTCACTCAGATAGATCAGGATTAGAATACGCCAAGAAGCCCTTCGTATTGGAGAGATCCTCTGATAAATTATCTGAGTGGAATATTGTCGGATAATAGAGCCGAGGCGCAAATCATAAAGAAAAGAGAGGCCCGATTTGTTTTAATCGGAGACACTTTATACAAAGTGGACTTTCACTTGTCCCTTGCTCAAATGTCTCGGCCCAGAAGAATCTGATTATGTTATGAGAGAAATACATGAAGGCTATTGCGGGAACCATTCGGGAGGAACATCCTTAGCTCGGAAGATTCTATTGGCCGAATATTTTTGGCCAACCATCCAGAAGGACGCCGCTCATTGTGTTTGTATATGCCTCACCTATCAGTAGCATTAAAATTTCTCCCAACAACTATCTGAGGTATTAAAGGCGTCAGTAATATCATGTCCATTTGACCGACGGGGAATGAACATAGTAGGTCCATTACCAATCGGGCTGAATCAGAAGAAGTTTATGTTAGTTGTTGTGAACTATTTTTCAAAATGGATAGAGGCAGAACCACTGCCAAGAAAATCGAAGAGACTGTATTAAAATTTCTCTAGAAAAGCATAGTTTACCGATTCGACATTCCTTAGAGACTAGTCTTAGATAATGGTTGACAATTCCAAAGCCGAAAAATCAAAGAATGGTGCCAACAACCAGAGATTTAGCAGGCCTTTACTTCAATAGCTTATCCCCAAAGCAATGGGCAAGCTAAAGTCACCAACCGGGAGCTAATTCGGGGATTTAAAATCAAGCTGGACAACACAAGAGGAAGTGGGTTGAGGAGCTACCAAGTATTTTATGGGCATACCGAACAACTCCCAAAAACAGTACATGCCTCACTCTTTTTCATCTAGTCTACGACTGTGAAGCCCTTGTCCCGGTTGAAATTGGCATGGGTTCACCAAGGGTTTCTACTTATGCCTTGGGCAATGGCAACAGTGATGAGAAAAGATTGATAGAACTAGGCTTATTAACCAAGACACGAGAAAACGCTGCCAACCGAATGGGTACCTTTTGGCGAAAGATAGCTCAAGCTTACAATAAAAAGGTTGTGCCTCGCTCCTTTTGACAGGGTGACTTCGTATGGAAGATCTAGTCAGTAGGGGAGGTTCGCAAACACCCCGATGGGAGGGTCCTTACAAAGTTATCAAGAAGCTCAACTCGGGAGCTTATTATCTTCAAGATAGCGAGGGGAAAGAGCTCACTCGACCATGAAACACTTTTCATTTATGACCTTATCATGTATAATGACTGATGGGCAGAGGGTATGTAATAATCCTTTTCTCTTGAATAATAATAAGTCTCTCTTATTGTTGCAGGCTTATGTTTCTCAAAGTCGCCTATCATGCCACATATATTTTTTAAAGTCACCTATCACGACGCATATATTTTAAAGCCGCATATCACGGCGCATATATTTCAAAGCCACCTATCATGATGCACATGTTTTAAAATCACCTATCACGATGCATATTTTTCAAAGTCGCCTACCATGGTGCACATATTTCAAAGTCGCCTATCATGATGCACATATTTCAAAGCCGCCTACCACGACCATATTTTTCAAAGCTGCCTATCACAGTGCATATTTTTCAAAGCATCTTATCATGACGCATTTCAGCAAAGTCGCCTATCATGACGCATCTTGGCAAAGTCGCCTATCATGACGCATCTTGGCAAAGTCACCTGTCACGGCGCATCTCGGCAAAGTTACCTATCACGGCGCATTTCAGCAAAGTCGCCTATCACGGTGCATTTCAGAAAAGTCACTTATCACGGTGCATTTCAGTAAAGTTGTCTGTCACGACGCATCTCAACAAAGTCGCCTATCACGGTGCATTTTAGCAAAGTCGTTTATCACGGTATATCTCGACAAAGTCATCTATCATGATGTATATATTTCAAAGTCACTTCTTACTGTGCATTCCTCTGGGTCCCTTATTATTGGGCATTATAAAAGCGCTTATTGTGGTTCATCACGATTCTTAGTTCTTAAGTAGTGCCTACTATCGCCTATCACGACACGGTTTATTTCCTTATATTTCTTGGTGCTTTGGAAAAACCGAGATATCCGATCATTTCTTCGAACAAAGGTATACAGTAACAATTATACTAGGCAAAATACTTGTTACATTAAAGATTAGTACATTTAGTACATTCATTACAAGTATTCAAAACTATCGAAAGAAAGAAAAACAATCGAAGTACTATGACTAGCTATAGGAAATAAAAACTAGTTATTTAAGAAGTCCGCCGAGTGCCGAGTCAGGAGTCTCATCGATTAAGCGTTGGAGATCTAGGAAGTCGGCAACGACTCCTTCAGGAGGGTATCCGGCTTCCTTGAAGTGCTGGATCACACCCTCGTATCCTATATCTAGGAGGTCGACGGTGTGCTCCCTTAGGATGTCAGAAAATTCCTCGGAAGACAGGAAAGCCTTCTTCCTGTTTTCCCATCGACCCTCTTCTCCAGCTCGATAAGAGGCTAATTCAGCCTTAGCAATCTCGGCTTGGGCTGCTAACTCCTTTCGCTGAGCTGCTTCTAGGGCCGCTTGGGCTACTTGAGTTTGCTCACCATCGAACAACTTTGCTCGCAACCCCTCCGCTTCCGCAGCTTGTGCTCGAAGTTCTTCTACTTCGGCCGCTTGGAGTTGTAGGCGCTCGATCTCTCGGGCTTGACTCCGCATATCATCTTCGTAGTGGAGGGACTTTGATCGGTATACGGTCGTCTCGTCTTGGGCCATCCCTAGCTCCGTCTCTTTATCTTGGAGCTGAACCAAAATCGCCGCCACTTGGGCCCGCATCCCCTGAAACGTAGTGGTCATGGGGGGGGGGATGGGTCATCAACTTTAGGTGGTAACCCCAGAAATACAAGACAATTAAGTTGGTTAATCAGAGTAAAAAATAAAATTTTTACTTACTTGTGCCAAGTGGACATTCATAGCCTCGCAAAGGGTAGGTACAAATTTGTCCTTTGCAGACGATTCGCCTGCCTCATGGATTTCCTTGAGAAATCCTTAGGGAGCAGGTCATTCCCGCCTTGGCACAGAATACCCTGATGACATCCCGGGGAGAAAGGAGCTGGGACTACCTTAGCGTGAGGCAGACGGCTCGGGAGGGGGAGCGGGAGCCTCTGGGTACGACTCTACGGGAATCGATGCTGGACTGACGGATGGTCCAGCATTGCTCGGCCTAGCTGAGTCATTGAGACTTGGGTTGGGGGACCTGTGAGAGGGACTCCCTTCGAATGAGGAGATGATCACCTGGCTCATCTTCCAGCTTTGGCGCAGTTCCTCAGAATCCTCGGAGTTGATTGGCTCGACCACCATAGACGACCAAGGTGGGGGGAGTTGATCCGAGCCGACCTCGTCCGGTGTCTCGGCAGGAGCTTCCAGAGGGGCAATCATCTGTGTCATCTTCCATTTAATCCGCTTATTTATGGAAGCCCTCAGCATAACTTCAACTACGAAAAAGCACAATACAAGTTAGATATTAGTAAAGAAAAAGAGACAAGTCAAGGTTGTTACCTAAGGACCCACTCAATTCGGCCTATATCGGGCTAAGGCCAAAGTGATACAGTAGTCCTTCCTCTAGCAGGATATTGACGTTGAAGCTTAGGCCAGATAGGACTTTGGCTATTTCTCGGCAAGTGGTTGATTTCTTAAAACTCCTCAGAGAGGGAGTAGGTGCTAGGTCAAACTGCCAATCACTCGGCCAAGAGAAAGAGGAAGCTGATTTTACATACACATACCGGGTCTTCCAATGTTTGCAGGAGGTAATGAGTTGCGATAAGAATTTGACTTCTTGGCACGCCGTGAAGAAGAAGACGCCAGCTTCTTTCCGTTTCAGAACGAAGCAATAATGAAATGATTTGACACATAAAGGAAGGTGGTAGAAAAGGAAAATAATGATAAGTCGTTAATAAGGCTAAAAGAGTTCGGAGCCATCTGCTGCAAAGGTATGCGAAAGTAAGCAGACATCTCAACATAGAAGGGGTGGATAGGAAAACGAAGGCCAGCCGCCAATTGGTCATGAAAGAAGGTTGTAAAGCCTTCTGGTGGCTCGTGGGGACACTAGTCTCGCTGAGGAGCTCTAAGTCTATGGGTAAGGGGGATGTGAGAGGCTGCCCTAATTTCACGATGATCATCGGAAGTGATGACCCTACGGGTCCTAAGAAACCACATACTAGAGGTCTCGCCCATCGGAAAAAGAGGAAGGAAAGGACTTACAAGGAAAATGACATGCTGGAGTCAGGCAAAAGGGGGAGATCGTCAAAGAAGACGGAGAAGGGAAATCACTGGAGGAGACTGCACTGGAGAAATCGTGAGGGGTAGATGGTGGGTCTTAGGGTTCGAATGTCATTTATAAAGAGGGATCGTGTCGATTCATCTCTCAATGGGCCAATTTAGGGCTTTGAAGAACACGTGGTGACTCATGGCGAAGCCTCGGGAAACGAGATAATCATATTAAATATGTGTATTAATGATCCGTCTTTAAAGATGGATCTCATCCGTTTATGAGGATGTGCTTCAAGCGTCCTCCCCCATGCTCACCTTAATGGGGCGAAAAAGGCGCGATCACCTAACCCAAAAAAGTGTTTCGACTAGTCCAGTCAGTCATGCTATGCATGTCCTTGACTAGACTTTGAGGATACCTGTAATCTTGGCTAAAATTGATTGAGTTGAAACACTAAATTATCTCATTGGGCTCAACCCTATGGTTGTCTAAAAATTATATCTCGACCTGGCCGAATGACATAAGTATTATATCACGGGCTGGCCGAATGACAGAAGTATTATATCTCGGCAAGCTCAGTGATGTGGCGGTCGTTAAAATCAAGATGTACAACGAAACATCCTCTGTCAAAGGCCCCCACCCGACAAGAAAACATATGCCTATGTCGTATTTATGGAGTTCTGTCTCCCATCAACCACACGAAGGGTATTAATTGTGCTCCATACGCCTGCGACATTTATGAAGGTAACACCCATATTACTCCTAAAAATGACGGGCCATCACTTCAAAAAGTCATGCCGCTCATATCGCCCGTACTACTCTGTAGGGAGGAACCTATCTATATAAAGGTGATTGGAGGAAAAGGTTAAGGAGAGATTTTTTTAACCCTTGCTCTTTGCATTTGTTGTCTTTTTTTCTCTCCCTGTTATATCCCTAACTTGAGCATCGGAGGGGTTTAGCCGAGATCTCTCTCGGCGTCCTTAACTGCTTTTTCTTCACAATGCTTTTCTCGGGCAGCCGCGATATGACATTCGGCCTCGCCCAAGATGCCTTCACATCCAGCCGAATCAACGAACCCGTCTCTGCTCTAGATTCTCAATTGTGTCAGCCAACAAACCGGATCATCAACCGAAAAGTCGCTTTCGCCATTGGACACCTCCGCGTCTCATTCTCAGCCGAAACATGGACATAATCTAACTTTTACCCACTATACCATAAAAAAAAAAAAGGCTCAAAATAAAATATCCTTACGTGAAAACTCAAATCTGATTCAATTGAAACAAGTTCACATTTTTATTTCCCTTTTTCAAGTTAAACTACTCAAATAACAAAACCAAATAATTTATTTAGACCAGCGTACGTAGACACTGAAACTGAAAGTGTTTAATTTAAGCATATTTATAGCATATTAGCATTGAGTACTATCCCTCTAGCCAGCCGCCGCCGGCGTCAACACGACGGTGAAGGAGCCGGTGATGAAAATTGTGGAGCACTGTATGGATCAGGGGACGGCGCCGTTGCCGGAGTCGAAGCTGGAAGAACCACGACGACAAGTTTCTGACCTCGTTCGCAATGATCTGCAACTCCACACAGGTACCATTTCCTCCCAGGTGTTTTGAGAAGCACCACATCCCTGCCACTCCTCAGCACTTTGTTTCCTCCATTTGGTTTGCACGCCCTGAACTCTTCTCCGCTCACTGGGATCACATTGTGAAATCCTGCAGTGTACTTGAATACTGCGAAGGTTTAAAAAAAAATAAAAAATCAGTGTTTGTTACATTAGAAACTGAAGACCAACTCAAAATAGAGTTTCACCGAGCTGGTCGCCAATCCTGAATTCCTTTGTGCTAGCCCAAGCTGTGTAGTTGAAGTCTGGACTCCATCCAGCGTCATCACCAACAACGAAGCTTGTTGCCATGGCTGATGGCAGCGCATAAGCGACCATGGCGAGAAGCAGCGGGAGCGTCAGCCAGGAAGCCATTAATGGAGCTCGAATCGGTTAATTTCTTTCTGTTGCTAAGTTTGTTGATATGGGAATGCCAATTCTATGGCTATATATATAGGCATTGGTGGGATTCAAGTGTAGGTCGGCAGGAACGGAAGGTACTTGGCCTGAGCCTCGTTTTCGCTGTTTGCTCGTATGAGTTGAAGAGGGACGAGCCAAAACAATTAGAGCAACATTGCCGATGGAAACAAAGAAGAACTAAATAGGTACTTGGTCAAATTCAACTCGATCGGTTGGATTTTCTTTTTGTAATTTATTAGAAACTATGCTGTTTTATTACTATTAATATTATTACAATCTAATATTTAGTATATACAAATTCTGCAAAGTATTTTTTTTATTAATATGTGATATATAGTTTATTATGTATACAATTATGTTCGAGTAAAGAAATGTTAAATATATTATGTATATATTTTTGGACCTATGAACCAATCTGAAATCATCATAAATTCATGAACATAATTTTTAAATCAGATCAAACGTACGGCATTCATTGGATGGGTTTCGTATTATATATATATATATATATATATATATATATATATATATATATATATATATATATATATATATATATATATATCTTGTCCCGTTCTTGGAGAAATTTGCCAATTGACAACAGCCAATTAACATTTAACACAACGACGAAGCATATGCCGACCTTTGCCTGCCAATTAACTAGATTAATCTAATGGTTCAGATTGACGAAGTCCATGCCAGGATCTTGTACATGTATATATATACACCTGCTTTCCAGTCCCAGAAGCAACAGAATTAGCTCAATAACACAAAGCAACGACATCAAATTCATTACTTCGCCTCATCCATGACTTCCAAGATCCTTGCAGTTCTTCTGGCCGTGGCCACTACTGCACTGCTACCATTTGCCATGCCAACGGATATTATAGTCGGCGATGAGAATGGTTGGATGACAGGCTTCAACTACACAGAATGGGCAGCGAGCAAAGCGTTCATGGTTGGAGACAGCTTAGGTAATCAATTCAGCTTCATGTTTAATCACTCAGGATTGTATAAGTTTATATATATGTAATAATTTTCTCTCTCTTTTTTTTTTGTGTTTTGCAGTCTTCAAGTACAGCGTAGGGGATCACAATGTCATTTCGGTAGGAGGAGGAGAATTCAAGGCATGCAATGCAACTGGAGCAACCAAAGTGTTTAACAGTGGCCACGACGTTATACCTCTTAAGACAACAGGAAAGAAATGGTACCTTTGTGGAATCGCAGGCCATTGCCAAGGAGGTCAGAAGATGGTCATCAATGTTCTTCCGGCCACGAGTGCTTCCCCTGCCCTGTCTCCTTCTCCGGCACCGACTTCGTCGTCGAACTCAATCATGAAATACACATACCGAATGGTGATGGTGATAACAGCAGTGATTGCGATTATGAACGGAAGATGAATTCATTCATTGATTTGGTTCCCATTCTTTTGAGTCACTGTGTGACTCTGTTGAACCTGTTCTTTTGTATTTTTAATGAACTTTATCTTATAGATGGACAATAATGCTATTGATCAAATAATTATCTCAGATTTTACCATTTCTACTCAGAGATACGTTGACTATTAGGGTTGTTTTATTTTTTATTTTGTGTCTGATTAACTATTAGAATTCTGTTGAATATTTTACAATCAACATCCACAGTATAAGAGTTATATTTGGTTTTATATATAATTTGAAATGTTTCCTATAATTCGTTTATCTGTATATATATATGCAGTGATAAAAAAAGGGTGGTGTGATAATACCTGTTTATGTTTTTTATTGCTAATGTTATTCTTCTGCGCAAGGCAAAAGAGAGAATATATATATTTCAAAAGAAGCTGGCTAAAACTGATCTAGGATTGAAACGCTAATTGTCTCACCCATTGAGCTCAACCCTATGGTTGTCTAAAAATTATATATCGAGTTGGCCGAATGACAAAAGTATTATATCTCGGCAAGCTCAATGACGTGACGTTTGTTAAAATCAAAATGTTCAATTAGACATCCTTTGTCAAAGGTTCCCACCCGATAAGAAAATATATGTCCATGTCACATTTATAGAGTTCTGTCTCTCATCAACCATGCGAATAACTAGACTCGGTCGGCCGTCAAACCCGGACAGGCGAACCGGACCGTGGTCAACGGTCCGTTAGCGGAATCGCAGGTTTGACCGGACCGGACCGACCGCCTATTAGGCGGTCGGTTCGCTTTTAAAAACCGAACCGGAAAAAAAAAACCGGCATTTAAAAAAAAAAAAAAAAATAGCAGACGCGGGCGTGTCGCCGGTAAACACGCGCTGTCGTCTGCTATTCCGTTACACGACACGGGCGTGTCGCACGGGGCACAGCCGAGGCGTGTCGTCACGACACGGGTACGGGCTTTGGACCGAGCACAGGCGTGTCGACCCGGACTTGACCCGGACCCGGACCCGGACCGGAACCGGCGGTTCCATGACGTAACGTGCCACGAAGCGGGCGGTTAATAATTGCGCTCTATATGTCTGCGACATTTTTGAAGGTAACACCTCTATTACTCTTTAAAATGGAGGGGTATCACTTCAAAAATGTAAGGGATCGTTTGAAGGCAAGAGGGGGGGGGGGGTGAATAGCTCTTTTCGTTTCTACAAAAATAATTAGCGGAAGCAAACACAAGTAATATATGTAAAAACAAAAACCAATGCTAACAAAGCCTTTACGTGGTTCGGAGATAACGCTCCTACTCCACGGCGATCCTTAAGGTGGATCAACCCAAGCAATTTCACTATGAAGCTTTCTCTTTACAAAGACCTCCTCTTCTTACAAAAGATGACAATGAAGATTTGAGAGGATAAAGGAGATTAATATACTTAGAAAGCTTTGGAAAACTTGTAGGAGCTTAGAAGAAAGATCAGAATATAAGCATTAGGCTCTTCTTGCTCGCCTTGGGCTCTTTTTATAGGAAAGAGCCTCTTTTTCCCGTTGGAGGTCTATCGATCGATGACTTTCGATCATTGCGCCCGATTCTAACGGCCACGAGCACCGGATTCATGGATTTGCCGCCGTCGTCATCGCCAACGGAAGACTATCGATCGGCCAATGCGGCGTCAGCGATGGCGATTCGGTAATCTTGCTAAAGCCGTGGCGATCGGCTACGAACGCTATTTAATGCGATCGGCCAATGATATGATGGCTTGATCGGCCTTCATACTTGAAAACATAACCTAAGCCTAGACTTAACCTTCTAGCTTCTCCATCACCTTGCGCCTCTAGGATTTCTCCGAGTCCACGACTCCATCCATGCGCTTACCTTCAAAAGCTTCCTTCGGTTTCGTCATGCTTTAGGTTTCTTCTTTGCCAAATGCGCTTGGACTTTACGCCGCCAAGACTACATGCTTGGACTTATGCCAAGACTTTCCTTTGGTCTTCCTTTTCCAAGGATCGCTTGGACTTTACGCCGCCAAGACTACATGCTTGGACTTATCGCCAAGACCTTTCCTTGACTTCTCTTTGCCAAGATCACACTTGGACTTGTCTTTACCAAGTCTTCATACTTGGATTTTCCTCACTTAAACATGTATACAATTAGATCACAAAACATTGCCTAACTTAGATGATTATCCAAACATCAAAATATATATAAATGCTCGGGGCATTGTTGCACCAACAATCTCCCCCTTTTTGATGTTTGGCAATCATTTAAGTTAGACCTTTAATACATAAACATATTTCAATATGAATTCTAACTTCAATGTCCCTTCTCCCCCTTTGACATACAACAAAAAGGGAAGAGGTTATTCAATAAGTGCAGGAAAGAATTATAATTAACACATCTTGAACAAAGGTATAAAATTGATATGAAGCTCCCCCTAAATCCAAGACATGTTTCATGATAAACAAAACATAAGCAATAGGCAAATATGTCCTAGTCTTGCACCAACAATTATATAAATAAGGGATTTAGCTCCCCCTAAACCAGTGCACCAAGAAAATCCGTCTTTCCATGCAAGGTATCATATATATATTGTGGAAATTGTATAATGTCCAAAATTGAACCTTTTAACGGATGAAAAACCACTTTCCATTCCAGCAAAGCGGTGACAGGTTATTGGAAGAGCGCGTGATCAAATAAACTGCCGACCATAGCGATCGGCTAATAACAGCGATCGTGATATCGACAAATCTGAATTTGAGTTTTTATCAAAGTTTGAAAATGCGTAGAAAATTACGTGGGTGTCCAAAAATCACGAAACTTGGCATACACATTCTATTCGACTAGTATAACATATGAAAAATATTAGACGAAAAACATGTTCATCAGATTAATGGATTGATACGATATCTAAAAACAACCAAAATTATGACACAAAAAGTGTAATTGTATCGTATCAACATTCATAACTTCGTACTATATTCTCAACTTCTAAACTTGATAAACAACAAATTGTAGGCACTAATAGAAGTGAATAAAAACAATTTCATATCATCAATCAAAAGTCATTACATAAGTAGGAGTTTATGCCGTACATACGGCCAAAAAGAAAATAACAAAGAAAACAAGCGATCTAACGATCGTCGTCCTCAGCATCCATCGGTGCCGATGACGAACCATCGTGAGGTGGGTGTCCAGGGGCAGCAGGGCGAAGAATCGCCAAAATGTCCTGCTGTTGCCGATGCACCTCTCTCACGAGGGAGAGGAGCTCCTGATGCTCTAGGCGCAGCTCCTCAAGACGTGTGTCCACCCGCTCCGCAAAAGCATTGAAGCGGGCACCGAGGGATGTGTCTGGTAGAACGGTATCGCCTGCAGCAGTCTCCCCTGCAGCAGTCCCCTCAGCAACACCTGCAGCACCATCCTCAGCAACACCTTCCGCAGCGGCATCCTCTGGTGCCGGAGCGGCACTACCGCCGTCTTGGGTCCCGGAAAGACGGATCCTCCTGCCTTCGCACATGATGAGAAACTCTGTCGAGTCATCTGATCATATTTCCTATTCATGATTTTAATGACTCCTATATTCACATCAATGCCTACATAGCTGAGCCATTGAGTGAGGACATTTCCAAATGGTATGTGAATCTTCCCATTGTTTGGTCTTATGAAATGAATGATGCATTGGAAGGTATTTAGACCAATGTTAATGTCTAAGTATTGACGAAAGAAATGCATGAGAAGTAGGTGTGGAGGGCGAACCAAGGCCAAACCACGGGTAACAATGGGAAGAAGACAATGAGCAATGACCTTATAAAGGACATTGTCGGGCGCAGTTCTTGTGATTGAAATAAATTGGTGTTCAAAGGTCGAGGATAGTGATAGAAGGTATCATGAAGGAATCTAAAGAAATCTCCTCAAAGGAGATGGAAGAGGTTCACCCAAGATGGATATAGAGTGAAATCACTCTAAGGAAGACATCCGAGAAAATCGGTCTAGATCCTGGGATCAAATCCAGATCGCTAGCAACGCGAGTCCCAGATCTCAGCCCATCTCCAACCGGTCGTAGGTTGTTGAAAAATTCAGAGAGGAGGGTGATGTTTACGTGATGTTCACAGAAAACCAACGACTCAAGGTTGTAATGTTGGATGATTTGAACTATGTCGAAACAAAAGTCTTTAAGAAACTTGGAATCCATTGACCTAGGTGGAATAAGTTGGAATTTGTTTTTATGAAAAGCACTTTCAAGGGCGGAATTTGGAAATCTAGGATCAACAGAGGGTTGAGGGTTTGACGGGCCCTCATTGGTCGGAGGTGCCCGGGTGCGCTTAGTAGCAACATGCTTAATTCTAAATGGGCGAAAAGACAACAAAAATGCACAATGTAGGTTGATGATGCATGAGCAAGATAAGCATGGGTTAGTGAAAATCATAGGAACAAAACAAAACATTGATCATGAAAGAAAATATACCTAGGTGGCATGGTGAACAAGGATTAGTGCCGGACCACGAAACCCTAGCCAAGTGTCTAGACCCTAGAGCGCGACCGGAGGGACACGAGAAGTTTCTCGAGTTGGAGAGCACTGATTACGTGTCGATGGAGTCGCCGGAAAACAAAAAGGAACGGCAAAGAGGTGCGGTGGACGATCGTCGGAAGAGGAAAGAAAGAGAGAAGTCGAGAGGTTCTGGCGAGTCGAACCGGTGGAAAGCCCTAAAAACCGCGACACCAGTCGACTGCCGTTAGTCGCGATCGAGCGATGGTGATCGATCAGGCCCGACCCGATCGCATACGAACCATTACATGCGCGTCGATCGATCGCCGTAAATGGCGATCGAATCGACGATCGCATCTGAACCATTACATGCAGCGTCGGTCGCCGCCGTAAATGGCGATCGAGTGATCGTGATCGATCGAGCCCGACCCGATCGCATCACGAACCATTAAAATTGCAGCGTCGAATAATTAATTCAATAAAGATCAAAAATCACGAAATTTCGTGGGTAATATTGTTAGATCATTTCCTATCAAGGAAAAATTATTTTAAAGGTATATTACCTCTAGATTTTGATATTGACACAATCTTGAGATTTTGCAAAAGTTATGATATCTTTGCAAAACTTTGTATCACTTTGGCTTATCAATAGGAATTTGTTTCTCAAGGTTTGATAGACATAGTTTATATTTTATTTTATTTGACATTTCCAATCATATTCTTGGAGCTATATGCACATTAATCGTACATAGGCCTTCCCAATGATTGGTCCAATGAAGGATTAATGTTTCTAGATGACACTTTGATTCATAGTAATGCATCATAACAAGCATGATGAACCAAGTGCATCTCTCTAACATCTCACATGTTGTCTAGGTGGCTCAATACAAAAATCATGGTTTCCTAAGTGTTTTGTGAGATGGTTAAAGGTATAAATCCTAGTATTTCTATAGAATCATGCAAAAACTACACTTCTATTCTACAAAGCACATCCCAAGTTCTCTCCTAAGTGATGAAAATTCTAGTTCGGGAGAGGCTTGGTAAAGATGTCGACTAGGTTGGACTTAGATTCAATGTAATTAAGCTCAATGTCCCCCTTTGCCACATGGTCTAATGAAGTGATGTTTCACTCAATGTGCTTGGTCCTAGAGTGATGCAATCGGATTTTTGGTCAAGTTAATGGTGCTCACATTATCACAAAGTACTTTTATGTTGGAGTAAGTTAGCTCATAATCTTCTAAGGTATGTTTCATCCATAATAGTTGAGCTACACAACCACCCATAGCAACATATTCGGCTTCGGTGGTTGATAAAGCAATACAAAGTTGCTTCATACTACTCCAACTAACTAGGGAGGACCCAAGAAATTGGCATCCACCACTAGTACTTTTCCTATCCAATTTGCACCCGGCATAATCGGAATCGGTATACCCAAGTAATTCAAATGACCTAGTCCTAGGGTACCATAGACCTACATTTAGTGTGCCCTTGACATATCTTAAAATTCTTTTAACGACAACTAAATGAGATTCCTTAGCACATGATTGATACCTAGCACACATACCAACCGCAAATAATATGTCGGGTCTACTAGCGGTTAAATACAAGAGGCTACCAATCATGCTCCTATAAAGGGTAAGATCTATTTGTTTTCCTTCACTATCACTATCTATTTTGGCATTGGTTGCCATTGGAGTTGACACTACCTTAGCATTTTCCAAACCAAATTTCTTAATCATTTCCTTAGCATATTTGGTTTGATAAATGTAAATTCCTTCACTAGTTTGTTTAACTTGCAAACCTAGGAAGAAATTTAATTCTCCAACTAGACTCATCTCAAACTCTTTTTCCATATTTTGAATAAAGTCTTCAAGAAACTCATCATTTGTTGACCCAAAGATAATGTCATCAACATACACTTGTGCTACAAAAATGTCCTTAGATGTTGACTTTATAAAGAGAGTTTGATCTATACTACCCCTTCTGAAATCCTTGGAGATTAGGAAAGTTGACAATCTTTCATACCAAGCCCGGGGAGCTTGTTTCAAACCATATAAGGCTTTCCTAAGTTTGTATACATGGTTTGGGTAGTCCATATTTTCAAACCCGGGAGGTTGTTCTACATACACCTCTTCCTTAATAAACCCATTTAGGAATGCCGATTTGACATCCATTTGATGGAGTTTGAAACCCATATAGGAGGCATATGCTAAAAGTATTCTAATGGACTCTAATCTAGTGGGCATATGTTTCATCATAATCAAGTCCTTCAACTTGATTAAAACCCCTTGCAACTAATCGTGCTTTATTTCTAGTGATATTCCCTTGGTCATCTAGTTTGTTCCTAAAGACCCATCTTGTAGTAATAATAGTGTTTTCACTTGGTCTAGGAACTAACTCCCACTTGACTGACTCTATCAAATTGAGCCAATTCATCTTGCATTGCTAAGATCCAATCCGGATCAAGCAATGCATCTTTAATGTTTTTGGGCTCAATTTGAGAAATTAGAGCTATATGACTAGTGGGGTCCCTATGGAATGACCTAGTCCTAACTCCTTGAGATAATTCACCCACAATTTGATATAATGGGTGACTTTGATGAACTCTTATGGTTCTAGGAGGTGTATCAAGTTGAGTTTGATCATGATCTACTTCAATTCTATGTTCATTATCGGAATCATCCCTTACTTCCCCTTGATCCAATCCTCCCCCTTGATTATTACCCCCTAAGTTTAAATCTTGAAATTGTTTGGTAATTTCTTGATTTTCATTATTTATGTCATCATCAATAGGGGATTTTCTAGGGTATGTATTTGAAGTTTCATCAAATTGAACATTTGAAGATTCTTCAATCTTTTGAGTCCTTTTATTGTAGACTCTATATCCTACACTAGTGGATGAGTATCCAACTAGGATTCCCGCATCCGCTTTGGACTCAAATTTACTTAGGTTGTCTTTGGTATTTAAGATATAGACTTTACATCCAAAAACCTTAAAATAATGAATTGTTGGAATTGTACCATTCCACAATTCAAATGGAGTTTTTCCTAAAAACCTATGAATTAATACCCTATTTTGGATATAGCGGTATTAACCGCCACCACAAGTAGCTAGGAATATGCATTAAGCATTGTCCTAGCCGCTTCTTGTAGGACACGATTTTTCTTTCCACAACCCCATTTTGTTGGGGTGTTCTAGGACAAGAAAATTCGTGCTTGTACTTGTTCTAAGCAAAAGTTGAAAAGTTAGAATTCTCAAACTCTCCACCATGATCACTCACGGATCCGGTTGATTTTGAGTTTTCTTTCATTTCTACTCTTTTGCTAAATCCTATGATTATTTCTAAGGTTTCATCCTTATTTTCAAGAAAAACACCAAAGTAAACCTAGAAAAATCATCTACTATTACCAAGCAATATTTACTACCAATTATAGATGGGGTACTATGGCAATCAAATAAATCCATATGTAGCAATTCTAATGGTAAAGCGGTACTAAGTAAGTTTTACCTTTGTGTGATGTTTTTGATTGTTTCCCTTCTTGACAAGCATCACACATCTTGTCCTTGAGATATTTGACTCTAGGCAATCCTTTGACTAGCTTCAATTTTGCTATTTTGGCTATATTCTTCATGTTTATGTGACCTAGTCTCCTATGCCAAAGCCAACTCTCTTCCTCTTTTGCAATAAGACACTTAGTGGAAGGATTAGTAGCATAAGATAAATCAACATAATATATATTTGATTTTCTAAAGCCTACTAACATGCAATCATTTATAGTTTTGTGTCTTATAAAGCATTTTGAGGAATCAAACTTAACATCAAAATTTGCATCACATAATTGGCTTACACTAAGTAAGTTAAATTTCATATTTTTAACTAATAGAACTCTATGAATAGCAAGATTGGGAGATACCTCAATGGTGCCCTTTCCTAAGATTTTAAGTTTGCCGCTATTACCAAAAGACACTTTTCCTTGGCTAGTGTGGTTGATAGTGGAGAATTTTCTCACAGCCCAGGTCATATGCTTTGAGCACCCACTATCAACTATCCACAAGCTTGGATCTTCTACCTATGTCACAAGAAAAACACAATCCTTAGGTACCCAAATCTTAGGACCACTAGCATTAGTTATAAATTTCTTTGGTACCCATGCTTTTCTCCCCTTGCTTTTAATCATGGATTTTCTACTAACTAGGGATGCAAATGCTACCTCTTTCTCCTTAGGTTTATATCCTAAACCGACCTTATTGTAAATTGCCCTTTGGTCCTTGATAATCATATCTAGATATTTGGAACCATTAGTGAACTTTTCTAGGCATGTTCTTAATTTACTTATTTCTTTTCTTAACTCATCATTTTCATCCCTAAGAGTACACTTATCATCACTAGATGATTTATCACATGATGCATCTATATTCTTAAATGATTTGATTTCTAATTTTAGATCCTTAATCCTAGTTTTTGATCTATTTAAAGCATTTTGTAAACATGCAATAGTCTTATAAAGTAAATCTACTTTGGGTGAGTCATTTACCTCATCATCATCACTTGATGATGATTCATCACTTGAAGAGGAAGAAGACTCCTCGCTTGAGCTTTCGGTTTCTTCCAATGCCATGAGGGCTAAGTTCCGGGTTGAATGGCAAACTTCTTCACCGTCGGTAGACTCCTCCATACTTAGAGTGTCCCACGTTTGTGCCAACATCGCCTCCTTCTTCTTCTTTTCCTTCTTCTTCTTCTCCTTCTTTCCTACAACAAGAGCTATACCCTTCTCTTTGGATGAAGTGTTAGCTTGTTCATGCAATTGAAATTCACAAAATAACTCATCTAATTTAACTAATGAAAGATCCCTAGAGACCTTATAGGCATCTACCATTGAGGCCCATAAGGCGGTCCTAGGGAAGGCTTGTAGTACATACCTCACAAGGTCTCGGTTGTCGACCTTTTCACCTATAACGTGTAGTCCGTTGACTACCTCCTTGAAGCGCCCATGCATTTGGCTCACCGTTTCATTTGTCTTCATAGTGAAGCTTTGGAGTTGGCCAATCAAAAGATCCCTCTTGGCCCTTCTTGTCTCTTTGGATCCTTCGTTGAGTTCGATGAGCTTCTCCCAAAGCTCCTTTGCGGAGTTGAATGGCCCGACCTTAGATAGTTGCTCCTTGGATAGACCACATTGAAGTGTGGTCGTTGCTTTTGCATTCGCTTGTGCTTTCTTGGCCATCTCTCTTGTCCAATCCTTTGTTGGTAGTGGTGCTCCGAATTCGTCGACCGGCTTCTCAAAACCATCTACAATGCTAAACCAATTTTCAATATCGTTCATTAAATAATACTCCATCCTACCTTTCCAATATCCAAAATTGTTGCCGTCGAAGAACGGAGGCCTCGCCTGCTATACCCCTCTTGAAATGCCATCTTTGCTCGTTGATTGCTAGATCTTCCGATGCGATCCGCTCGATACCACTTGTAAGGGATCGCTTTGAAGGCTAGAGGGTGAATAGCTCTTTCGCTTCTACAAAAATAATTAGCGGAAGCAAACACAAGTAATATATGTAAAAACAAAAACCAATGCTAACAAAGCCTTTACGTGGTTCGGAGATAACGCTCCTACTCCACGGCGATCCTTAAGGTGGATCAACCCAAGCAATTTCACTATGAAGCTTTCTCTTTACAAAGACCTCCTCTTCTTAAAAAAGATGACAATGATGATTTGAGAGGAGAAAGGAGATTAATATACTTAGAAAGCTTTGGAAAACTTGTAGGAGCTTAGAAGAAAGATCGAATATAAGCATTAGGCTCTTGTGGCTCCCCTTGGGCTCTTTTTATAGTAACGAGCCTCTTTTCCCGTTGAGGTCTATCACCGACCGATGACTTTCATCATCACCGACCACGATTCTAACGGCTCGAACAGCCGGATTCGCGGGATTTGCCATCGCCATCGCTAACGGAAGACTATCACCGATCGCCAACGCGGGCGATCGACCGATGTCGCCGTAGCCGACCGGCGATCGCCACGGCCATTATTTGTGCGCGATCCGCCATCGATGGCGATCGCCACCCGTAGCCGAAGTCGAGTCGATCACACGCTCGACTAGATAACCCCTACCGATCCGATAACAAACTTCCAAACTCTAATGCTAAATTTTAAAGGCCGTCACTGACCGACACCATGTTCCAATGATCGCACACTCCAAGTACGACTAATTCATACTTGAAAACATAACCTAAGCCTAGACTTAACCTTCTAGCTTCTCCATCACCTTGCGCCTAGGATTTCTCGAGTCCACGACTCCATCCATGCGCTTGCCTTCAAAAGCTTCCTTCGCTTCGCCATGCTTTAGGTTTCTTCTTTGCCAAAGTACGCTTGGACTTTACGCCGCCAAGACTACATGCTTGGACTTATGCCGCCAAGACTTTCCTTTGGTCTTCCTTTTCCAAGGACTGCTTGGACTTTACGCCGCCAAGACTACATGCTTGGACTTATGCTGCCAAGACCTTTCCTTGACTTCTCTTTGCCAAGATCACACTTGGACTTGTCTTTTACCAAGTCTTCATACTTGGATTTTCCTGTCACTTAAACATGTATACAATTAGATCACAAAACATTGCCTAACTTAGATGATTATCCAAACATCAAAATATATATAAATGCTTGGGGCATTGTTGCACCAACAAAAAAGTCATGCCGCCCATACGTTTGTACGGCTCCGTAAGGAGGAACCTACCCATATAAAGGTGACTGAAGGAAAAGGTTAAGGCGAGATTTTTTTAACCCTTGCTCTTTGCATTCGTTGCCTTTTTTTTCTCTCCCTACTACATCTCTATCTTGAGCATTGGAGGGGTTTGGTCGAGATCTCTCTCGGCGCCCTTAACTGCTTTTTCTTCACAATACTCTTCTCACCCAACCGTGATACGCCATTCGGCCTTGCCCGAGAGGCCTTCACATCCAGCCGAATCAATGAACCCGCCTCTGTTCCAGATTCTCAACCGTGTCGGCCAACAAGCCAGATCATCAACTGAAAAGCCGCTTTCGTCATTGGACACCTTCACATCTCATTCTCAGCCGAAACATAATTGATGTCATCTATGAGAACTCTATTAATATAACTGAGATATAGATGAGAGATCAAGGAGCGAACTCTGACAATCGGAATTCTACTGAAGGAAGCATGACGAGGGAAAACATTATCGCCCTCGTCAAGACAACCATGGAGGATGTCCTGCATGAACATTTCTCTAGAGGTCCTGCTTCGAGGCCTGCATCTCCCAACCTAGCTCAGGCCCCAACACCAGCACCTACTCCTTCGACACCAGTCCCAGAGGAACATTTGAGTTGATTCGAGAAAGTTGTCATGCTGCATAATTATACTGATGGAGTGAAGTTAGGGGTGTAAACAAACCGAATCGAATCGAATTTTTTAAAAAATTTAGTATTCGAGTTCAATTCGAAGTTCGAATTGAGATATTCGAATTCGATTCGAAATTCGAAAATTTAATAATTTTGGGCTCGAATTCGATTCGAATCAAAGCTCGAGTTCGGATTCAATTCGAAATTTTTGAATATTAATTCGAACGGTTCGATTACTATTCGAAATTGAGGCTCGATTTAATATTCGAATGAGGCTCGGTTTGATATTCGAAAATTAATACTCGATTTAATATTCGATTTTTTTTAAAAAAAAAAGTTTGCGAATAGTTCGAACAGTATTATTTCGGCTCGAGTTCGATTCGAAAAATATTTGTACATATTCGAGTTCGGCTCGAATTCGATAATTTCGAATTTGAATCGAATATTATTCGAACCGGCTCGAAAAGCTCGTGAACCAGCTCGATTCGTTTACACCCCTAAGTGAAGTGCAAAGTCTTCTCTATCACCTTAGTAGGATCCGCACAAAGGTAGTTTGATCGGCTTCCCCAGGGATCTATCTGCTTCTTTGAAGAGCTTTGTATGCTTTTCCTCCAATACTTCGTCAGTAGCAAAAGGTACCGAAAAATTGCTCAATATCTTTTGTCTATAAAATAGAGAAATCAAGAGTCCCTGAGAGAATATATACACCGTTTCAATCGGATGGCCGTGGACGTCTCGGGTGTCTCACCCGAGACGGTAGTTAATGCCTTCTCCCAAGGCTTAGTGCGGGGAGATTTCTCTAAGTCCTTGATGAAGAGACCTCTGGCCCATTTCGAAGTCTTACTAAGACGAGAAGAAGCATACATCAATTTGGAGGAAACTAAGAGAGCGACAGATGAGCAAAAAGTCACGAGGGAGTCTAGCAAACCTCATCCGTCACGGCTGAATAAAAAAGCTATCGTCCCTACATCGCCTCGTCCTCCACGAATTCCTCAGGGATAAGGTAATTCATGCGATGACAGAGGTGCTTTCATTACCAATGATCTCCTTCCATCAAATGCATGCCCACTCCACCCGAGAATACCGCAATATGGCCGAAGAAATCCGACAGGTGGTCCGGGAACACCAGCAAGGTCTAAACGTTCAGCTCGAATTTTCGCGAATAGAGGCAAGGCCAGAGCCAAGAAACAACACTTAGTGAGTTCCCCCAAGACAATCTCGACCCCCCCCACTAGAAGAATCCAATAGATGAGCCAAGACTCTACGGAGAGCTCGGGGGTTTTCCCCAAGATAGCCAACTCCTCAACATGATTCGCCGAGAGACCTTTCCAATACTCCACACTGAGGAACCATTAATATGATTGCGGGTGGAGCCACGGATGGAGACTCAAACCGAGCCTGGAAAGATCAAGGGAGCTAGTTGGAGAACATGGAGGTGAATACCAGTAGGAGACGCGCCGAAGGACCATCAATAAACTTCGGCCCTGAGGACCTATGAGGAGTTTCTGTTCCACATGATGATGCCTTGGTGATCTGGGCCACCATAGCTAATTACAATGTGGCCAAAATATTCGTGGACACAGGCAGCTCGGTTAATATTTTATTTAAAGAAGCTTTTTTTCGCATGCAACTCGACCCGACTCAACTTCAACCGATGAACACTGCTTTATTCAGTTTCTTGGGTCATGAAGTATCTCTACTCGGCATAATTGATTTACCCTTATCCTTGGGAGAAGAGCCCCTCCGACAGACCCAAATTACCACTTTCACGGTGATAGATGTTGCCTCGGCTTACAACGTTATTTTGGGAAGGTCAGTATTTCATTCCTTTGAAGTTGTCGTATCCACCTATCATCAGAAGCTCAAATTCCCCGTAAATAATCAAGTGGGTGAAGCTACGGAAGATCAAAAGGTAGCTCGAAGATGTTACATGGAGGAAGTCCAGACGGGTCCTAGGAAAGGCGAGGAAGGTCAGTAGCGTAAGTCTACTCCCTCGAGGAGTCATTGGGTGAAGATGGTTTGTGTGAATATGGCACGTCAACTTGGCGGGTTAATCAGGAGTTCTTTGAGATTTACCATCGAGTGAAGTAAGGGTGGTATTGTCTTTCGGACAACTGGGACGTCTTCACTTGGCCAGAAGAGCGAAAAAGAGGCATTTCCCGAGTCGTAATGGAACATCGATTGAATATTCTCCCTGGAGCTCGACAGTGAAGCAAAATAGAAGGCATTTCGGCACAGAAAAAGACCAGATCATCCGCATCGAGATACAGAAGCTACTACAAGGCGAATATATTCGAGAGGTCCAATTCCCTGAATGACTATCAAATGTTGCATTGGTACCTAAGCCAGGAGGTAGTTGGAGGGTATGTATAGACTTCCGAGATCTCAATAAAGCATGCCCTAAAAATTGTTACCCCTTGTCTCAGATAGATCAGCTAGTTGATTCTACAGCAGGGTGTGAGCTGATTTGTATGTTAGATGCATATCAGGGGTACCATCAAATCCCATTAGCACAAGAGGATTAAGAAAAGATTAGCTTCGTCATGACGGATGACACTTTTTGCTACAAAGTTATGCCATTCGGATTAAAGAATGTTGGCGCAACTTACCAGAGGTTGATAGACAAAGTCTTTCGGTCACAGATTGGCCGAAATATTAAAGTATATGTAGGTGATATTCTCATCAAATCCACCAAGGCCGAAGGTATTGTACTACGCTAATATGGGATTCAGCTCAATCTTAGCAAATGTTTATTCGGTGTCAAAAATGATAGATTTCTCGGCTATATTGTAACTTAGAAGGGTATTGAAGTCAATCTCGAGAAAGCTCAGACCTTACAAAATATGATTTCTCCCCAAAATACTAAAGAAGTATAGAGGCTATTGGGATGAATAACAGCTCTCTCACAGTTCACCCCTAAGTTGACTGAGCGGAGTTTACCTTTTTTCAAGATACTCCGCAAGTCGGCTCGATTTTCATGGGATGAAAAATGTGAATAGACCTTCATAGAGTTAAAGTAGTACATATCTGAATTACCCACTTTAGCAAAGCCAGTGGCCGGAGAAAGCTTATAGTTATACCTAGCTACCTCCGAATAAGTTGTGGCCTCTGTCTTAATTCGACAGGAGGAGGGTAAGCAATTTTCAATTTATTTCGTTAGCCACCTGCTAAAAGCTGCTGAAAATCGATATACTACATTGGAGAAATTGGTGCTTACTCTTCTCATAATGGCTCGGAGGCTTCGCCCCTATTTCTTATTCCATCCGGTCATGGTATTGACTAATAGCGGCCTTGGAAGAATATTAACCAATCCCGAAGCCTTTGGTCGCTTGATCAAATGGACCACAGGATTAGCCAAGTATGATATTCAGTACCAGCCTCGAACATCTCTCAAAGGACAAGTACTGGCGGATTTCTTAGCTGAGACACCGAGATCCGAGAAGAATGGGGTATGAAAAATATATGTTGATGGTAAGCAAGGAAGCGGTGTCGGAGTGCTGTTAATATCCCCTTAGGAAGACATGATCCGAATAGCTATGCAGCTCAATTTCTAGGCCTCCAATAATGAAGCCGAATGTGAAGCCCTACTGGCTGGTCTTCGAGCGGCCTGTCATGTTGGAGCTTCTCAGATTATCTTACATTTCGACTCACAATTGACCGTAGAACAAGTTAAAGGATCATTCGACACCAACAATCAACGGCTTCAACTATATATACAGGCTTACCACAAGTTAGCAGTCGAATTCCAAGAGGTAATTCTTCATAAGATTCCTCAGGAGGATAATCAGAAAGTCGACGAGTTGGCTCGTATGACCAGTGCGCTTACCACCTAGAGCCTAGAAGACTCATTTGTCGAGACTCATCTTGTCACTCAGATAGATCAGGATCAGAATACGCCAAGAAGCCCTTCGGATTGGAGAGATCCTCTGATAAATTATCTGAGTGGAATATTGTCGGATAATAGAGCCGAGGCGCAAATCATAAAGAAAAGAGAGGCCTGATTTGTTTTAATCGGAGACACTTTATACAAAGCGGACTTTCGCTTGTCCCTTGCTCAAATGTCTCGGCCCAGAAGAATCTGATTATGTTATGAGAGAAATACATGAAGGCTATTGCGGGAACCATTCGGGAGGAACATCCTTAGCTCGGAAGATTCTATTGGCCGAATATTTTTGGCCAACCATCCAGAAGGACGCCGCTCATTGTGTTTGTATATGCCTCACCTGTCAGTAGCATCAAAATTTCTCCCAACAACTATCTGAGGTATTAAAGGCGTCAATAATATCATGTCCATTTGACCGACGGGGAATGAACATAGTAGGTCCATTACCAATTGGGCTGAATCAGAAGAAGTTTATGTTAGTTGTTGTGGACTATTTTTCAAAATGGATAGAGGCAGAACCACTGCCAAGAAAATCGAAGAGACTGTATTAAAATTTCTCTAGAAAATCATAGTTTACCGATTCGACATTCCTTAGAGACTAGTCTTAGATAATGGTTGACAATTCCAAAGCCGAAAAATCAAAGAATGGTGCCAATAGCCAGAGATTTAGCAGGCCTTTACTTCAATAGCTTATCCCCAAAGCAATGGGCAAGCTAAAGTCACCAACCGGGAGCTAATTCGGGGATTTAAAATCAAGCTGGACAACACAAGAGGAAGTGGGTTGAGGAGCTACCAAGTATTTTATGGGCCTACCGAACAACTCCCAAAAATAGTACATGCCTCACTCTTTTTCATCTAGTCTACGACTGTGAAGCCCTTGTCCCGGTTGAAATTGGCATGGGTTCACCAAGGGTTTCTACTTATGCCTCGGGCAATGGCAACAGTGATGAGAAAAGATTGATAGAACTAGGCTTATTAACCAAGACACGAGAAAACGCTGCCAACCGAATGGGTACCTTTTGGCGAAAGATAGCTCAAGCTTACAATAAAAAGGTTGTGCCTCGCTCCTTTCGACAGGGTGACTTCGTATGGAAGATCTAGTCAGTAGGGGAGGTTCGCAAACACCCCGATAGGAGGGTCCTTACAAAGTTATCAAGAAGCTCAACTCGGGAGCTTATTATCTTCAAGATAGCGAGGGGAAAGAGCTCACTCGACCATGAAACACTTTTCATTTATGACCTTATCATGTATAATGACTGATGGGCAGAGGGTATGTAATAATCCTTTTCTCTTGAATAATAATAAGTCTCTCTTATTGTTGCAGGCTTATGTTTCTCAAAGTCGTCTATCATGCCACATATATTTTTTAAAGTCGCCTATCACGACGCATATATTTTAAAGCCGCATATCACGGCGTATATATTTCAAAGCCACCTATCATGATGCACATGTTTTAAAATCGCCTATCACGATGCATATTTTTCAAAGTCGCCTACCATGGTGCACATATTTCAAAGTCGCCTATCACAATGCACATATTTCAAAGCCGCCTACCACGACCATATTTTTCAAAGCTGCCTATCACGGTGCATATTTTTCAAAGCATCTTATCATGACGCATTTCAGCAAAGTCGCCTATCATGACGCATCTTGGCAAAGTCGCCTATCATGACGCATCTTGGCAAAGTCACCTGTCACGGCGCATCTCGGCAAAGTCACCTATCACGGCGTATTTCAGCAAAGTCGCCTATCACGGTGCATTTCAGAAAAGTCACTTATCACGGTGCATTTCAGTAAAGTTGTCTGTCACGACGCATCTCAACAAAGTCGTCTATCACGGTGCATTTCAGCAAAGTCGTTTATCACGGTATATCTCGACAAAGTCATCTATCACGACGTATATATTTCAAAGTCACTTCTTACTGTGCATTCCTCTGTGTCCCTTATTATTGGGCATTATAAAAGCGCTTATTGTGGTTCATCACGATTCTTAGTTCTTAAGTAGTGCCTACTATCGCCTATCACGGCACGGTTTATTTCCTTATATTTCTTGGTGCTTTGGAAAAACCGAGATATCCGATCATTTCTTCGAACAAAGGTATACAGTAACAATTATACTAGGCAAAATACTTGTTACATTAAAGATTAGTACATTTAGTACATTCATTACAAGTATTCAAAACTATCGAAAGAAAGAAAAACAATCGAAGTACTATGACTAGCTATAGGAAATAAAAACTAGTTATTTAAGAAGTCCGCCGAGTGCCGAGTCAGGAGTCTCGTCGATTAAGCGTTGGAGATCTAGGAAGTCGGCAACGACTCCTTCAGGAGGGTATCCGGCTTCCTTGAAGTGCTGGATCACACCCTCGTATCCTATATCTAGGAGGTCGACGGTGTGCTCCCTTAGGATGTCAGAAAATTCCTCGGAAGACAGGAAAGCCTTCTTCCTGTTTTCCCATCGACCCTCTTCTCCAGCTCGATAAGAGGCTAATTCAACCTTAGCAATCTCGGCTTGGGCTGCTAACTCCTCTCGCTGAGCTGCTTCTAGGGCCGCTTGGGCTACTTGAGTTTTCTCACCATCGAACAACTTTGCTCGCAACCCCTCCGCTTCTGCAGCTTGTGCTCGAAGTTCTTCTACTTCGGTCGCTTGGAGTTGTAGGCACTCGATCTCTCGGGCTTGACTCCGCATATCATCTTCGTCGTGGAGGGACTTTGATCGGTATACGGTCGTCTCATCTTGGGCCATCCCGCGCTCCGTCTCTTTATCTTGGAGCCGAACCAAAATCGCCGCCACTTGGGCCCGCATCCCCTGAAACGTAGTGGTCATGGGGGAGGGGGGGGGATGGGTCATCAACTCTAGGTGGTAACCCCAGAAATGCAAGACAATTAAGTTGGTTAATCAGAGTAAAAAATAAAATTTTTACTTACTTGTGCCAAGTGGACATTCATAGCCTCGCAAAGGGTAGGTACAAATTTGTCCTTTGCAGACGATTCGCCTGCCTCATGGATTTCCTTGTGAAATCCTTAGGGAGCAGGTCATTCCCGCCTTGGCACAGAATACCCTGATGACATCCCAGGGAGAAAGGAGCTGGGACTACCTTAGCATGAGGCAGACGGCTCGGGAAGGGGAGCGGGAGCCTCTAGGTACGACTCTACGGGAATCGATGCTGGACTGACGGATGGTCCAGCATTGCTCGGCCTAGCCGAGTCATTGAGACTTGGGTTGGGGGACCTGTGAGAGGGACTCCCTTCGAATGAGGAGATGATCACCTGGCTCATCTTCCAGCTTTGGCGCAGTTCCTCAGAATCCTCGGAGTTGATTGGCTCGGCCACCATAGACGACCAAGGTGGGGGGAGTTGATCTGAGCCGACCTCGTCCGGTGTCTCGGCAGGAGCTTCCAGAGGGGCAATCATCTGTGTCATCTTCCATTTAATCCGCTTATTTATGGAAGCCCTCAGCATAACTTCAACTACGAAAAAGCACAATACAAGTTAGATATTAGTAAAGAAAAAGAGACAAGTCAAGGTTGTTACCTAAGGACCCACTCAATTCGGCCTATATCGGGCTAAGGCCAAAGTGATACAGTAGTCCTTCCTCTAGCAGGATATTGACGTTGAAGCTTAGGCCAGATAGGACTTTGGCTATTTCTCGGCAAGTGGCTGATTTCTTAAAACTCCTCAGAGAGGGAGTAGGTGCTAGGTCAAACTGCCAATCACTCGGCCAAGAGAAAGAGGAAGCCGATTTTACATACACATACCGGGTCTTCCAATGTTTGTGGGAGGTAATGAGTTGCGATAAGAATTTGACTTCTTGGCACGTCGTGAAGAAGAAGACGCAAACTTCTTTCCATTTCAGAACGAAGCAATAATGAAATGATTTGACACATAAAGGAAGGTGGTAGAAAAGGAAAATAATGATAAGTCGTTAATAAGGCTAAAAGAGTTCGGAGCCATCTGCTGCAAAGGTATGCGAAAGTAAGCAGACATCTCAACATAGAAGGGGTGGATAGGAAAACGAAGGTCAGCCGCCAATTGGTCATGAAAGAAGGTTGTAAAGCCTTCTGGTGGCTCGTGGGGACACTAGTCTCGCTGAGGAGCTCTAAGTCTATGGGTAAGGGGGATGTGAGAGGCTTCCCTAATTTCACGGTGATCATCGGAAGTGATGACACTACGGGTCCTAAGAAACCACATACTAGAGGTCTCGCCCATCGGAAAAAGAGGAAGGAAAGGACTTACAAGGAAAATGACATGCTGGAGTGAGGCAAAAGGGGGAGATCGTCAAAGAAGACGGAGAAGGGAAATCACTGGAGGAGACTGCACTGGAGAAATCGTGAGGGGTAGATGGTGGGTCTTAGGGTTCGAATGTCGTTTATAAAGAGGGATCGTGTCGATTCATCTCTCGATGGGCCAATTTAGGGCTTTGAAGAACACGTGGTGACTCGTGGCGAAGCCTCGGGAAACGAGATAATCATATCAAATCTGTGTATTAATGATCCGTCTTTAAAGATGGATCTCATCCGTTTCTGAGGACGTGCTTCAAGCGTCCTCCCCCATGCTCACCTTAATGGGGCGAAAAAGGCGCGATCACCTAACCCAAAAAAGTGTTTCGACTAGTCCAGTCAGTCATGCTATGCATGTCCTTGGCTAGACTTTGAGGGAATGCCTATGATACTGGCTAAAATTGACCCAGGATTGAAACACTAACTGTCTCACCCATTGGGCTCAACCCTATGGTTGTCTAAAAATTATATCTCGACCTGGCCGAATGACATAAGTATTATATCACGGGCTGGCCAAATGACAGAAGTATTATATCTCGGCAAGCTCAGTGATGTGGCGGTCGTTAAAATCAAGATGTACAACGAAGCATCCTCTGTCAAAGGCCCCCACCCGACAAGAAAACATATGCCTATGTCATATTTATGGAGTTCTGTCTCCCATCAACCACACGATGGGTATTAATTGCGCTCCATACGCCTGCGACATTTATGAAGGTAACACCCATATTACTCCTAAAAATGACGGGCCATCACTTCAAAAAATCATGCCGCTCATATCGCCCGTACCACTCTGTAGGGAGGAACCTATCTATATAAAGGTGACTGGAGGAAAAGGTTAAGGAGAGATTTTTTTAACCCTTGCTCTTTGCATTTGTTGTCTTTTTTTCTCTCCCTGTTATATCCCTAACTTGAGCATCGGAGGGGTTTAGCCGAGATCTCTCTCGGCGTCCTTAACTGCTTTTTCTTCACAATGCTTTTCTCGGGCAGCCGCGATATGACATTCGGCCTCGCCCAAGATGCCTTCACATCCAGCCGAATCAACGAACCCGCCTCTGCTCTAGATTCTCAATTGTGTCAGCCAACAAACCGGATCATCAACCAAAAAGTCGCTTTCGCCATTGGACACCTCCGCGTCTCATTCTCAGCCGAAACATGGACATAATCTAACTTTTACCCACTATACCATAAAAAAAAAAAAGGCTCAAAATAAAATATCCTTACGTGAAAACTCAAATCTGATTCAATTGAAACAAGTTCACATTTTTATTTCCCTTTTTCAAGTTAAACTACTCAAATAACAAAACCAAATAATTTATTTAGACCAGCGTACGTAGACACTGAAACTGAAAGTGTTTAATTTAAGCATATTTATAGCATATTAGCATTGAGTACTATCCCTCTAGCCAGCCGCCGCCGGCGTCAACACGACGGTGAAGGAGCCGGTGATGAAAATTGTGGAGCACTGTATGGATCAGGGGACGGCGCCGTTGCCGGAGTCGAAGCTGGAAGAACCACGACGACAAGTTTCTGACCTCGTTCGCAATGATCTGCAACTCCACACAGGTACCATTTCCTCCCAGGTGTTTTGAGAAGCACCACATCCCTGCCACTCCTCAGCACTTTGTTTCCTCCATTTGGTTTGCACGCCCTGAACTCTTCTCCGCTCACTGGGATCACATTGTGAAATCCTGCAGTGTACTTGAATACTGCGAAGGTTTAAAAAAAAATAAAAAATCAGTGTTTGTTACATTAGAAACTGAAGACCAACTCAAAATAGAGTTTCACCGAGCTGGTCGCCAATCCTGAATTCCTTTGTGCTAGCCCAAGCTGTGTAGTTGAAGTCTGGACTCCATCCAGCGTCATCACCAACAACGAAGCTTGTTGCCATGGCTGATGGCAGCGCATAAGCGACCATGGCGAGAAGCAGCGGGAGCGTCAGCCAGGAAGCCATTAATGGAGCTCGAATCGGTTAATTTCTTTCTGTTGCTAAGTTTGTTGATATGGGAATGCCAATTCTATGGCTATATATATAGGCATTGGTGGGATTCAAGTGTAGGTCGGCAGGAACGGAAGGTACTTGGCCTGAGCCTCGTTTTCGCTGTTTGCTCGTATGAGTTGAAGAGGGACGAGCCAAAACAATTAGAGCAACATTGCCGATGGAAACAAAGAAGAACTAAATAGGTACTTGGTCAAATTCAACTCGATCGGTTGGATTTTCTTTTTGTAATTTATTAGAAACTATGCTGTTTTATTACTATTAATATTATTACAATCTAATATTTAGTATATACAAATTCTGCAAAGTATTTTTTTTATTAATATGTGATATATAGTTTATTATGTATACAATTATGTTCGAGTAAAGAAATGTTAAATATATTATGTATATATTTTTGGACCTATGAACCAATCTGAAATCATCATAAATTCATGAACATAATTTTTAAATCAGATCAAACGTACGGCATTCATTGGATGGGTTTCGTATTATATATATATATATATATATATATATATATATATCTTGTCCCGTTCTTGGAGAAATTTGCCAATTGACAACAGCCAATTAACATTTAACACAACGACGAAGCATATGCCGACCTTTGCCTGCCAATTAACTAGATTAATCTAATGGTTCAGATTGACGAAGTCCATGCCAGGATCTTGTACATGTATATATATACACCTGCTTTCCAGTCCCAGAAGCAACAGAATTAGCTCAATAACACAAAGCAACGACATCAAATTCATTACTTCGCCTCATCCATGACT
The DNA here is from genome assembly GCA_025175895.1 of Wurfbainia villosa. NCBI lineage: Eukaryota > Viridiplantae > Streptophyta > Magnoliopsida > Zingiberales > Zingiberaceae > Wurfbainia > Wurfbainia villosa. Next base: position 24,230,836 of record CM045991.1, on the reverse strand, counting down.
TCCAAGATCCTTGCAGTTCTTCTGGCCGTGGCCACTACTGCACTGCTACCATTTGCCATGCCAACGGATATTATAGTCGGCGATGAGAATGGTTGGATGACAGGCTTCAACTACACAGAATGGGCAGCGAGCAAAGCGTTCATGGTTGGAGACAGCTTAGGTAATCAATTCAGCTTCATGTTTAATCACTCAGGATTGTATAAGTTTATATATATGTAATAATTTTCTCTCTCTTTTTTTTTTTTGTGTTTTGCAGTCTTCAAGTACAGCGTAGGGGATCACAATGTCATCTCGGTTGGAGGAGGAGAATTCAAGGCATGCAATGCAACTGGAGCAACCAAAGTGTTTAACAGTGGCCACGACGTTATACCTCTTAAGACAACAGGAAAGAAATGGTACCTTTGTGGAATCGCAGGCCATTGCCAAGGAGGTCAGAAGATGGTCATCAATGTTCTTCCGGCCACGAGTGCTTCCCCTGCCCTGTCTCCTTCTCCGGCACCGACTTCGTCGTCGAACTCAATCATGAAATACACATACCGAATGGTGATGGTGATAACAGCAGTGATTGCGATTATGAACGGAAGATGAATTCATTCATTGATTTGGTTCCCATTCTTTTGAGTCACTGTGTGACTCTGTTGAACCTGTTCTTTTGTATTTTTAATGAACTTTATCTTATAGATAGACAATAATGCTATTGATCATATCCTCCTCGATGAAAATTTAGAATAAAGTATTTAAAATAATTATTTATTACTGTTAGATATAAATGCATTTTCAAGTCTCATAAAATGCCATCGCTTATCGCTTGGGAAGATGTAAATATGTGCGTGATTTATACCTAATCAATAATATCACAGTGCTGTATGAGACTCTATGTATAGTATGTTCCACGCTTTGTTTCCTTCATGCATTAGTTATTAATCTCAAAGGTCAAAGATTTACTATGGACAAATTGACAGGGGTACTAGATTGACGAATTCTAACCTTCTTTTATAACATGTTCCACGTGTTGTTAGATTAACATAAAATATACAAAATATCTAAAAGTAGAACAAACAATTTTCTTTTGCAAATACAGCTCCGACTTTTTAAAATTTTAACTATATACACTCCGTTTGATTTCAATTGAATCATACGCTAATAAGCCAGACTATTTAAATATCTACAGCCTTTACCGTTAATCTTGGTATTAACTTTCATACACGTGATATTGATTTTAGCAGTTTATGATAATATACTCTTATAAGGTAGTAGAAATGTTATGTTATATAATTTATCCGTGAATATCAAATTTTTATTAGTTACCGTTCGATCTCTAATACTAATAAAAAAATCCTTAATTAGAAACTGAATTAAAGATCGACTTCAAATCAGTTTCTCATTAGAGATTGATTTATAATTGATCTTTAGTTACTTAAATATCGATCTCTAAATTAGAGATAGATTTCGACCAATTTGAATATCGACTCTAAATTAATTATAAATCAAATCTTTTGAGATCGATTTTGAATAGATTCGATCATCAAGTTTTTTTTTTCACTTGTTCTATTTTTTTTGCGAGGTCATGGGCTTGCTCGGTGCCCTAAGTTGAGCGAGCAGGTCGGGTGCGTGCGCAACCGTGCAAGGAGGCCGCGCGTGGCAACGGTCGCGCGCAGTCGCAATCGCACGAGCTCACTGTTGTGCAAGGCATTAACCGCTGTCGTGTGAGCCCACGGTCGCGCAAGGTAGCGACCGCAGTTGTGGTTGTGTGAGCCCACAGTCGCGCAAGGCAGCGGCTGCGGCCATGCCACGACCTCAGTCGTGTGTCGCAGCGGTTTCGCCCGCGATCTCGTTCTGTCGATCGTTCGATCGCCATTGTCACCTTTGGCCAATTGGAACTAAAGCCTCTCCCTTACTCTTTGGTAGACAAACTTAAACTACTTCCTTCCCTTTTTTACTTCGGCTTGCAGTTCAATTTTTATGCTTGTTATTGTTGTCATCATCGTTGGACTACTTAGAACCGCACAAGATGCGGCAGGCATTGGTGTTGCATTGGGGAGGCATCATCGGGCCTATGTTGTTCGCCTCAATAGTCTCATCACCGGGACGGGCCTGTTAGAAGATGGAGAGCATAAAAAAAAACTATATCACTCTTTCAATAGAGAAAACTAAATTGTACTTTCAGTTTTTTCACCTTGTCATCCATTACATAGGATATTTATAGAGAATATCCAAAATGTATCTTCACTGATACATGAATCAATAATAAATGACATTCATTTTTTTTTTTTTTTTTTTTTTTTTTGATTTACAAGTGGTATCCAAGCTTCGCCCGACTAGTCCACTTGGCGAACCGGCCCTGCCCCACGGCCTCCGAAGAGTCTCCACCGGCCCACAAGGGTAAATCAGGAAGACGCGCCACCAAGTCGCCGTGAGGGGTTTAACGCCAATCAGGGTCCGCACCCCACACCAATCCGCTGGTAAACGGGAACCCGCCTCCGCAACTCGCAAGCGAGTGGAAAACGGCGGAATTCCCTCCGCAAGCTGCAGCCGGCAGGGATCGAACCATGGCTTGCTCCAGGGACCCCCCAAGCTCTTACCGACGCGCCATTGCCCTGGGGGCAATAATAAATGACATTCATGCATCATTGAAGAGTCATTCATGAATTCTCCAAAAAACCTCTAATATTTATGCGCACAATATTAAATAACTAGGACTCAATTAATCTAGTTTATATTACACCAAGGAGAAGACGCAGCTTCATGAAAACATCAAATTTCAATGGTTTTGTGAAGATATCGGCAACTTGATCTTGTGACTTCATGTACTCGAGCTTCACTTCTTTTTTCGATATGCAATCTCGAATAAAATGATACCTAGTATCAATATGCTTGCTTCTTTCATGAAACACTGAATTCTTGGCCAATGCAATTGCAGCTCTCTATTATCAACATAAATCTCCGTCGGATCTTCTTGTGACAAATTCACACTACAAAAAATATAGTCATTAGCGACGAATTTTAAAAAAAAAATTCGTTGCAAAATAAATTAGCGACGAATTTAGCGACAAAAATATTTTCGTTGCGGATAAAGCATCGCAGATATTAGCGACAAAAATAGCGACGAATTCTTGCGACGAATTTTAGCGACGAAAATTTGGGACGAATTTAAATTTTTGTCCCTAATTTTGTTGCAGAAGTTACGAAGAATTCAAAAATTCGTCGCAATTTTGGTCACAAAAATTTGCGACGAATTAATTTTTTCGTTGCTAATTTTTGCGACAAAAAAAAAATTCGTCGCAAAACCTTACGACGAAAAAATAAATTAATCGCAGAAAATTCGCGACGAAATAACAATTTCGTTGGTAAATTTGCGACTGATACAAATTCGTCGCAAATTTCGTCGCTAAATTCGTCACAAAAAACCATATTTTGCGATGAATTTTTTTTTCGTTGCAAAAATTTGCGACGAATTAAATTTTCGTCGCAAATTTCGTTGCAAAATTCGTTGCAGAATTTGTTGCAGGTTAGTTTCGTTGCTAAATTCGTCGCTAATTTGCGACGAAAATAAAATTCGTCGCAGAATTCCCAGAATTTAGCAACGAATTTGTATTTTTGTCGCTAAATTTGTCGCTAAATAAATTTTTTTTTAATAGGTTCCATCCGTTTCGATATTCTATCGTATATACAAATTTCACACATACAAAACAAAACACAATAAGTTCTGATATCCAAATAAATACATTCAATACAAACAAAACACACACACATTTAATACAACAAAATAACATTCAATAATATTCAAAAATATTTCATATCCAAATAAATACAAACTAACACAATAAGTTAAGAACAATACAACATTCCAAATAACAAAGTTATATCGTACAACATTCCAAACATCAACATAGATCTGATATTCAAATAATAATGTTCACGCAAAAGATCTCAACACATGCGAAAGAAAAAAAGGAAAGATCATCTGTAAAAGCAACGACCGTCATTCTTCTACCTGCATTAGAAAAGAAACAAACAAAAAGTATCATACATTAAAAAAAAACTATATACTAACACGAAAATAAATATGCAAAGACTTACTCAGATTTGCATTTTCAACCGGCACAAGGATTGACTTCATCATTCCTGTTTAAAGTAAAATAAAAAGTACTAATCAAAAATTAAAAAAATGAAGGATTAACAAACTCAATAAACTACAAAATTTTAAAAGTACTAATTACAAACATGCATACAATATCATCATCGTCGCCACCATCATCTTCATTACTAGGAGGAATATGACTTGGACCGGAACTAAATTGCTGAAACTATCGCATAAGAAAGGCTTGTTGTCGTCACATTTCTATCATTTCTTGATCCCTTTGTGAGTTTTGTTGTTGTATTTCTAGAATTTGCTGATCTCTTTCAAGTATTATGCCCTTCAAATTGCTAACCTCCTCAGTTAAGTTATGTATCTGTGTCGCTACTGCTGGTGGAGTAGAAGAAATAGATCTACGAGGAACATTATGTATTCTGCTCAGAGAACCCATACCTAATATCCTTCCCCCTTTTGCTCCTCCACTCGCCTCAAGCCATAAATCCAAATTATTACTAACGGATGACTCAGATCCCTCATTATCACCGTCATCTCCTGAAATTCTCTGAGATGAGGATAACTGATCATATCTCTCCTATACAAAATTAAAATTTTAATCAGAGCATATACATAACTAACAGAATTAAAGTTATAAAGATTAATTCAAACCTTAATTGCTCTAGCTCTATCTCCACTCCAAGTCTTATTTTTTTTTTGGAAAGTGCGAACGAAAGTATCTATAAATTCCGGCTCCTTTCCCAATTCCTTAGACTAAAAATAAGAATGTTAGAAATAAAATAATAATCTAAAATAAATTAAAAAACTAATTGTAGAATTAAAAAATTATCAATCTACGTGAATGCTCCTCGATATTTATAGATCCTCCCGCATATGTTGCAGATAAGTCTCCAGAATTACATGCTTGATTTATTTTATTTTGTTGACTCCTTTTTTTGCTCTCATCAGATTGCCAATAATTGGAGATTTTACTCCAATTTTCCGACGTAACATAGGCTGGTTTTTTTCCAGTACTTTTGGCATGATTCAATACATGTCGGATATGATCGCCACATTTTTTTTAAAATTCTTTTAACTTCCAAGTCTTGAGAAGGATCCCAAATAAATGTCCGCTGAGATGAAAAAAAACAATTTATTATATAATCACTTATTTAATATATAAAATGAATCAATTATACCTTAAACTCGCACCACCATAGTTCTTTTGTAGGTCCTGGCGTACTTGAGTATGACAATGAGTCTCCTCTCCAATAGTTATTCACGATTTTATTGATCTCGAATACTTGATTCTGAATTATCAAACCTATGATAAAGTGAAAAAAAATTGGATAAATAATTAAGATAGTTTAAAAATTATAATATTTATATTACTTACGAATCTCCAATCAGAAATATATACGGTCGACTTTCGATATTCTCGATGAGAGTGTGCGTACAGGTGAATTTGAATGGGAAGGCCTGCGTGAATGAGATAATGACGATGCGATCATGTGAAGGTCGGCTGATCGTGGGGCATGTAGGTATAGTCTTTGTGCAGCGGTTAATCGATCGGCGATTAGTACTGTGTCGTCTATGGCCACCACGTCGAAACTATCAACCAAAATCAAAATTAGAATAAAGCAAATAAAACTTTGATGCTTAATGAAGAACATGAAAAACTTACAAAATTCATAATGAAGATCTGAGAAACTGCGAGAAGCTACGATGATGTCACCTCTGATAACCTATAAGAACAAAATATACACAACATACAGAGACAAAAGATATAAATTTAACAATGAGATATTATATAAACAAATAATTGAGCTAAGAAATTTGATAAAATTATAGTTTAAAACTAAAATTATATATAAAAAAACTTACCCTAGACGTCAAAATTCAAAGTCCTCATTATCATCTTCCTCATCCTCATCGGTCTCCTCATCCTCGGTCTCCTCCTCCTTGTCCTCCTCGTCCTCCTCCTCCTCCTCCCCCTCCTCCTCCTCCTCCTCACCATCAATTTCAGTTGCATCCACGTTTATCACTACTCCGCTGGGATCTCGTAACGTTGGAATAATATATTCCTCGGTATGAAACATATTTGTAACTTTGTCTTGTTGATATGCAATGTCTTGCCAGCGCTCTTCAATTTTTTTCCGTGCTTTTGTTTTACAAACAGCCCACCATTCATTTTTGTCACGCTTCAAACTAGGATATGGAGCATAGAAAACTTGAATTGCTTATTGTGCCAAAATAAATGGTTCATATCTCTTATATAATTTTTTATGATTTATTTCAACCAAATTATACTGTGGATGCACTTTCATCCCTCTGACGGGGTCAAACCAGCGACACATAAATAAGATAACTCGCATTTCTGGACCAGGATATTCAATCTCTATAATTTCATCTAGCAAACCATAAAATTCATTGCTTGCACCTCCATCATTGGAAGACTGAATACATACTCCACTATTCATTGTACTCTTTCCATTTCCATATTCTTGAGTATGGAAATTATAGCTGTTTATGAAATATGCTAGCCAAGTGTGTACCATTGCTTTTGGACCCCATGATAGATGGATTAGCAATTCTTGCTGAACTTGAGTTTGATTAGCATAAACCTATACTCAAATGAAAATGATATTTATTTAAAAGCTAAGATATGTGTAAACAAAAATGAGGTAATTAAAACTGCTTACATATGATTTGAACCATGGTGCAAATTCTTGATCGCAGAAGTGATCAAACTCATGTGTCGGGATTTCAGAATATAAGTTTTGGAAAATCCTATAATAAAAAATTGAATTATAACATAAAAAAATTAACACTTAACGAAGAAATAGGAAATATATACTAACTCGAAATATGGCGATACTTCTAGACAATTAAGTAAAACATATGTCTGGGCTGCCCACCATTCTTGATCAGTTAAGTATCATTGTTTACACAGTCCACTTGGTCGACCAAGATAATTAAAAATTGAGAATGAATTCAAATTGGGATCGACAGGACCTTCATCATTCCTTTCGGATTTTCGTCTTTTGGTCTGAACGTGAGGCTCAAAATAATAAGATGCAAAAGTTGTTACTTCCTCCACAATATATGCATTCACAATAGAGGCTTCAACATATGCCTTATTTTTCACTTTTTTCTTCAAATGATATAAGAATCTGATTGTAATATAACAAATTGTATTAGAAATGAATATATAAAAAAATTATAAATTTTTATGCAATAATAATGAAGTATAGAATATGCAAATTATACCTTTCAAAAGGATACATCCATCAATAATGAACTGGTCCTCCAACTTTGGCCTCATATGGCAAGTGAACCAAAAGATGTTCCATTGAATCAAAAAATGCTGGCGGAAAAATCCTTTCTAAATTGCACAAAATGATTGGAATGTCTCTCTCTAACTTCTCCATGTGTGAATATCCCAAAACTGTTGAGCATATATCATGAAGAAAAATACTTAACTCTGTAATGGCACCCCATACAAAATTCGGTAAGAGTTCTTTAAAGGCAATAGGAATTAGTCTTTCCATGAATATATGACAATCATGGCTTTTCAAACCCATCAATTTGCATTCCTTCATATCGACACATCTCCCAAGATTAGAAACATACCCATCAGGAAATCTCAATGACTTCAACCATTCACAAACAACACGTCTCTGTTCCTTATTCAATGTATAAACTGCCTTTGGTTTTGGTCCCCTACTATTTTCATCAACATCAAGGGTGGGTCGTTTACAAATGAGTCGCATATCTTTTCTTGCATTCAGATTATCTTTTGTTTTTTCGGTGATATCCATCACTGTATTTATCAGATTATCAAAAATATTCTTCTCAATATGCATAACATCGAGATTATGATGAATCAAATTACTAAACCAATACGGTAACTCTCAAAATATACTTCGTTTGGTCCATTTATGGTTGCTTCCATATTCATAAGTTATACCATGTGGCTCTTCAATAACAGATGGAAAGTGAAGAACTCGCACAAATATCTTGACTCGCAATCTCAATGGCGGAGGTGTTCTTTCAATTCGATTCTAGTGAATTCATCTTTATTCCTTCGAAATTGTGATTTAGTGGTAAAATTGTCTATGACATAATCAAAATAACTCGGCTTCTTACTATGTTTCAATCTAATCGACATTGATCTCTCCATACATATTGGGCATCCTAAGATCCCTGCAGTACTCCACAATGATAGCATACCATAAGCCGGAAAGTCATTTATGGTCCAAAGAAGAGCTGCCTTCATTACAAACATCTGATTAGTATGAGCGTCAGATGTAGGAAAACCTTCATCCCATAGTTGTTTTAGCTCTGCAATCAATGGTTGCATATAAACATCTATTAACTTCTTCGGATTTTTTGGGCCAGGCACAACCAATGTTAAAAACATATACGGTGTTTTCATGCACATCCCAGGCGGAAGATTATACGGAGTTAATATAACTGACCAACAAGAATAGTGTCTTCCTGATTTACCAAATGGAGCAAATTCGTCAGCACAGAGACCTAACCTAATATTTCAAGTCTCCTTCGCAAAATCAGGATATGTTCTATCAAAATTTTTCCACACCTCTGCATCTAATGGATGACACATTAGTCCCTCTTCTGTTCGATGATTTGCATGCCAAGTCATGTGTTCAGCAGTTGTCTTTGATGCATAAAGTCTTTGTAACCTAGGAGTTAAAGGCAAATAAAACAACTGACTATATGATTTACATCGTTGTTGCCTCCTACTAGTGCTCTTGTACCTATCTTGATTACAGAATTTACAAACATCTACATCTGTATCATCTCCCCAATATAACATACAACCATCTCTGCACACATCAATTCTTTCCACTGGAAGACCTAATTCTTTCATCAGTTTTTTCATACTGTACAAATCATTGGGCAATATATGATCACGCGGCAATGCCTCTTCAAAAGCTTGAACAAAATTATTAAAACAATCTTCAGACACATTATGCTCTGCCTTGACATTCAAGATAGTTTAGTGTGAGTCTCACAACCATCCCATAATGGTTCATCTCGCAGACTCAACACCTCCCGAAATTGAGATATGCTTCATTATTCATATTTTCACCGATATCACATTACTTGTACCTCTTCCAAGGGTGATGCATTAGTAAACATTTGCTCAATTGAGGACAACTTGTCGCACCTTGTGATTGGGAATCAAATTCGGGCCCGCTACATCATATATCATCCTCTGAAATGGATTTAATTGATTATAATCACTTTGATCCCTAGAGACTTGTGTGTTGTGTCTATGATACTCCTCATCAGATATAAATGGTTCACCATGACATGTCCAGTTATAGTAATTTGTAGTAAAACCAAATCTACAAAGATGCTCTGAAACTTTGCTAGACGGTAAAAATCTACCATTGTGACACTTTCTGCACGGACACCTTATCTGATTACCATCCATAAACTCAACATTACTAGCTGCGAAATTTAAAAACTCTTTCAACCCACTCATAAATTCATCAGTTAAACCCCGACGTTCAGGTAAATTCCTATTATACATCCAACTCCTTTCACGCTGCATTATGTCTGTTTTCAATCAATTATATTAATATAAACTCCTAGAAAATACAATAATACGAAACTTAACATTAATTGAATCCTAACAAACATAATTCATGGTAGATCTTTGATCTTTGAAATTAATAACTAATACATAAAAAGATTACACCCTCACATTTATAAAGGATTAATCTATTATTCTATGATACAATTGGTCAACGATCATGAATATTATTGAAGAGAACAAAAAAAATCCAGAGCAAAATTAAATGAACAAGCATGTCGATTTAATTTCCAATGCAAAATGGATTCAATGTTTTTTTAGCTTCTTCTGTGTCCTTTTTTGAATAAACACATTATTATCTGACTCATACTATCCATACATGTTCACATTGATCACACCGTACATGACTCATGGTATCCATACATGTTCACATCTATCCATCTTAGCAACCATACATGTTCACACTATTAGTTGTGTTTCTCCTACATCTACATCTATCCATCTTAGCAACCATTTATAAATATTAGCCTATAATTGTTTAGTAAAATAGTAGTAGTTGTTGGTACTATAATGCCTTAACTCAACTAGTTGAGTGCAATTAGGGTATTTTGATGTTGTATTTTAATGTGGTTGTTTATCGTGTGTTTCTTTGAATCGAAGGTTCAAAATGAGGTGAACTTGAAGGTGATAGGAAAACAAAGGCATGGAACAAGCTTCAATTTGATACATCCGAGAGAATAGATCCTAGTTGAAATAGAATGAGGAGCAAACGAGATATACTGTGGATGGGCTTCAATTTGAAGGTGTGTATGGTGTTTTGTCGATCGGCTGTGGGAGGAGGTTGGCGGCGAGGCGACCGGCATGTGCGCGAGGCTGACGGCTCAGCGGCAGCCGGCTTTGGCTGGGCGGCAGCGGCCGGCGGCTCGGCCCTTGGGGGCACGCGGCGTCGGCGCGCCCGACCTCATGGCCGGACGGCTCCTTCCTTGGCACGCGGCGCCGAGGAGCGAGGAGCGGCGCCTCATGGCGCTGTCGGGCTCATGCGGCGGCGGGCGGCTCAGCCGACCATGGCCGACGGCTCATCGGGCGGGCGCTTAGGAGCACAATGGCGGCGACGAGGCTCGGGCGGCAATGGTCGTGGGTCGATTGGCGTGTTCGTCCACGGACGCAAGGCGGCAAAAGTGGGAAGATGTCTGCCAAGTATGAGTTCGGCCGTCAAGCGCGACGCGACGCGAAGGGAAGAAACAGATGGCATCGGGAATTAGGGCATCCATGGAAAAGTAAAAAAAAAAATCCAACGAATATTCGTTGCAAATTTAAAAAAAAAAATTAAAAAATTTGAAAAGTTTGCAACGAATCTGTGATTCGTTGCAAATTTTTTTTTAAAAAAAAAATTAAAACATTTGAAAATGTTAACTGATTTTTTTAATTTTTTTTTTATAAATTTAAAAAATTGCAACGAATCCATGGATTCGTTGCAAATAATTTTTTTAAAAAAATTAAAAAACTTTAAAATCGTTAAATGAATTTTTTTAAATTTTTTTTATAAAATTAAGAGTTTGCAACGAATCTGTGGATTCGTTGCAAAATTAGCAACGAATCCACAGATTCGTTGCAAATAATTTTTTATTTTAAAATAAATAAAATATTTGAAACTCATTAACTAACTTACAGATCTCCGAATGAGATAAAATCAGTGTCAATATGTTCGTCTAGTTCTCCTCATTATATAAACATCGTCGAAAATATTTTAATCCGGGAATTTTCGAATATCTATCGTCATTCGAGAAATCTAATTCACGTTCAAAAAAATCACATATCGCAATATTTTCGGTAAAATTGATTTTTAAAAATATATATATAATCAGGGGAACTAGACGAACACATAGAATTTGTTTCATCTCATTCCGAACTCTCTAAGTCACTTAACCGGCTTCGACGAATTTTTAATTTTTTTCTAAAATAAGAAGCAACTAATCCTCTGATTCGTTAAATCAAGAACGAATCCACAGATTCGTTGCAAAATATTTAAAAAGAAACTCATTCACGAGAACTTGTTTTTTTTTTAATAAAATAAAAATCTGCGACGAATTATGATTTCGTCGCTAAATTAGCGATTTAATTCAAAATTCAAGTGTAAATTTTACGAAAATAATTTTTAAGCAATTAGCGATTTAAAAAAATTCGCAGATTTTGCAACGAATTTTGAATTCGTTGCAGAAATTTGCGACGAATTTATTTTTTCGTCGCAAATTGGCGACGAAAAATAATTTTCGTCGCCAATTTGCGACGAATTTTGCAACAAACTTTGAATGTTGGAAATTTTTTAATTTTTTCAACAAATTTTTTTCCATCGGAAATTGCATTACAAATTTACGACGAAACATAAGATTCGTTGCTAATTTTGTTGCAGATTTGCAACGAAAATAATGCGTTGCCAAAGTTCGTCGCCAAAAAGCAGTTTTTTTGTAGTGTCAATTCCTTCAACAAATTCCTTAGCCAAGCAACATGACAAACACAAGAAGTAGCAGATACATACTCCGCCTCACAAGTAGAAAGAGTCACAATAGATTGTTTCTTAGAATTCCAAGTAAAAGTTGAATTGTCCATAAAGAAAACAAACCCGATAGTACTTTTCTGACTATCAATATCACCAGCCCAATCACTATCGCAATAACCAACAAGCTTAAAGTCATATGAGAAAGCATACGAGATACCATAATTAATTGTACCTTTGATGTAGCGAAGAATTCTTTTAGCAATTCTCAAATGTGAAGTAGTAGGAGCTTCCATGTAACGACTCATAAGTCCAACGCCAAAAAGAATATCCGGTCTAGTACAGGTTAGATACCTCAAGCTTCCAACAAGACTCTTGAATAAAGTTGGATCAACTTTTTTACCATCTTGATTCATGTGTGGCTTGTTTCCACACTCCACAGGTGTCTTGACCGGCTTATAATTTTTCATATCAAATTTCTTGAGAATTTCTTTGGCATATCCTTCTTGAGAAATAAATATGTCATCATCTCATTGCTTCACTTCAATCCCAAGATAGTAGGACATTATGCCAATATTCGTCATCTCAAACTCTTTTGTCATAGCTCTCTTGAAATCTTCAAACATCTTTGGATTATTCCCTGTAAAAATCAAGTCATCCACATACAAGCAAACAAGTAATATATCGCTATTTTTGTCATTCCTTACATAGAGAGCATGTTCATATGGACACTTGATAAAACCATTTGCTCAGAAATATTTATCAATTATGCTATTTTAAGCGTGAGGGGCTTGCTTCAAGTCGTAGAGAGCCTTTTTCAATTTTAGCACTTTCTTCTCTTCGTTGGGTACTACATAACTCAAAGGTTGATCAATATAGATTTCTTTCTCCAAGTATCCATTCAAAAATACGGATTTTACATCCATTTGATGGGTTCTCCAACGGTTTTGAGCTGCAATAGAAATGATCAACTGAATTGTTTCAAGGCGGGCAACAGGTGCAAATACTTCATCGTAGTCAATTTCGACCTTTTGCCTATACCCCTTGGCAACCAATCTTGCTTTGTATTTTTCAACCTTGCCTTGCGCATTTTTTTTATTATGTATATCCACTTCACACCAATTGTATTCTGCCATTTGACAATGATACTAGCTCCCGTGTATCATTCTTTGTGATTGCCTTGATTTCTTCATTCATGGCATTTCTCCATTTTTTATCATGAGCGACATCATCATAACTTGCAGGCTCGGTTTCTGTTAATAAGTAAAATTGAGTAAAATTACTATAATTTACCTCTTCAGTAGCAATATAAATGTCACTCAAACTTCTGAATCTTCGAGGCCCTTCACTCGAGCTTGCTTCATTTATTTGTAAATCTTGTGGCGGTGGTGTTGGTGGTGGAGTATTTGGTGCTGCTATACTTTCTTCCTCATCATCATCATCAAGGAAAGAACTATATCCCCCCTTTTCCTCTGTAGTACTCCACTCCCAAACACTTTCTTCATCGAACTCCACGTTTTTGCTTATGACAATCTTTCCATTGCTCGGATCATACAACTTATAACCTTTAGGGTGCGTTTGGTTCAAGTAATCATACATAACCTTAGTTATGTGACTACCAGAGAATAAAACATAACCTTGGAATAAAGTATAACCTTAGATAAAAACCTTGTTTGGTTGGAGGTTTTAATATATAACTTAGTTTAACATTTTACTAAATTATCCATTGTCTTTGCTCAATCAATTTGCGGCGACGCAGCTGGCGACGGCGGCGTCCGATGGCGGCCGGCGACGGGCGGCGATGGGCGGCGACGGCGACGGCGGGCGACGGACGACGACGGGGGCCGGCGAGGGGCGGCGGCGGCGGCGGTCGAGCGAAAGAGCGGCGGCGGCCGGCGGATTTGGCGGCGACGGCGGCCGACGACGGCGGCGGTGGATCGACGACGGCGGGGCGGTGGACCGACGACGGCGGCGGGCGACCGGCGATGGCGGCGACGGGCGGCGAGGCGACGGCGGCGACCGACGATGGTGGCGGCGGCGACGGCGGCGGCGAAGGCATGGCGACGGCGGCGACGGCGCAAAGACGGCAAAGGATCGACAAATGAGAAATCGATTGAGTTTTGATAAATTGACATTTAATATATTGCTTGGGGTAATATTGGAAAAAAAATTTCTTAACCCCGGGAATCAACAAAAACCTTGGTTCTCTAAGGTTTTCCGATTCCCCCTAAAAAGGTTTTTGTTCATAACTTGGTAATGATCAATTATCAGGTAATTATTTATAACCTAAACCAAACAAGGTTTTTGTTGATAACCTAACAAGGTTATTAACAAAAACCCCCAACCAAACGCACCCTTAGAGCTTTGATCATAGCCGATGAAGAGATACTTTACACTTTTATCATCAAGCTTCATTCTTTTCTCATTATATATAAACATGCGTGTAGGCAATGCTTCCAAAAACCCTTAAGTGTGAAACACTTGGCTTGTATCCACTCCAAGCTTCTTGAGGTGTCATACCATGGACACTTTTGGTGTGACTCCGATTCATCAAGTATATTACACAAGAGACAACTTCGGCCCAATATTTATTCGGCATGTTCTTGCTTATTAACATACTCCTCGCCATGTTGAGAATAGTTCGGTTCTTCCTTTCTGTCACTCCATTTTGTTATGGTGAGTATGAAGTCGTCATGGGATGGTGAATTCCATTTTCTTCACAAAAAACCTTGAATTCATTAGATGTGAATTCTCCACCTCTATCGGACCGAAGAGCTTTGATTTGATAGCCACTATGTTTCTCCACCATTAATTTGAACCTTTTGAAGGTTCCAAACACTTCCGATTTTGCTTTCAAAAAATATACCCAAGTTTTCCGAGAATAGTCATCAATGAAAAGCACAAAGTAATTATTCTTACCAAGTGATGATGACTTAATTGGTCCACACACATCTGAGTGTATCAATTCCAATGGATGTTGAGCCCTCGATAAAGACTCCTTGGGAAAACTCTTTCTCACTTGCCTGCCAAAAAGACATCCTTCACAGAGTTTTTAGGATGGTTTATGGAGGGCAATCCTTTCACCATTCTTCTATTGCTGATCATTTTTAGCCCGTCGAAGTTCAAATGCCCAAATCCCATGTGTCATAGCCAAGATGAATCTTTGAAACAAGATTTCAAACATACAGGAACAACACTTTGAATATTTCACAAAAACATTCGGTTTTTTGTCATGGACACCTTAGCAAGCAATCTTCCACTTTCATCTTTCAACGTCAAGTATTTATCTTTTAAGTGAATATCATAATTCTTTTCTAATAATTGACCCAAACTCAAAATGTTACTTTTCATAGCTGACACATAAAACACATTAGAAATTAATTGATGACTCCCATCTTTTGAACGAATCAAAATTGTATCTTTTCTTTTCACTTGAACTTTCGAAGATTCACCAAAAGTTATATCTCCATCGATTGATTCATCAAGTTCCATGAACAAATTTCTCCTTCCACAAATGTGACTATTTGCACCGGAATCAAGATACCATGTATTCTCATTCTCGTCTTGATCATTTTTGGAAGCTAGAAGTAAAGTAGGGCCCGGATCTTCTTTTGCATCATTGCTTTCCGCAAAATTATTTGTCTCCTCCATGTTATTTCTACATTCCCAAGAATAGTGACCAAGACGATGACAAGTAAAGCACTCAATGTCAAATTTGTCATACCTTATTTGATGACCTCCACGACTTCTACCTCTTCCACGGTTTCTTCTTTGATTGGAGTTCTGACTAGTCTCATTATTATATGAGGTGTTTTTGTCACCTCGTCTACCTCTTCCATGATCTCGGCCTCGAAATCCTCCACGTCCTTGGCCCTGTCCTCGAAATCCTCCACGTCCGCGACCTCTTTAGGATGTGCCTTGGTTTGTGTCCTTCAATGATAGCTTTGCTTTCAAAGGTTGTTCAACCGATTCTTGAACCGGTTTTATCAATCTTTCTTCGTGTGCTTGTAAAGATCCGGCAAGTTCATCAACGGACATGGTGTCTAAATCTTTAGACTCTTCAATGACAACCACTATATAATTAAATCGTGTATCCAAAGATCTCAAAATTTTCCCAACAATTTGATCATCTTTCATATCAACTCTATATCTTTTCAATTGATTTGTGACAGCCAATACTCTTGAGAAATAATCTGAAATGGATTCGGAATCCTTCATGCGTAGAGATTCAAACTCTCCTCTTAGTGTTTGGAGGCATACCTTCTTCACTTTATCAACACCTTTAAATAAAGCTTGAAGTGTTTCCCATGCTTGCCTGGATGTAGTTGTCGTAGCAACTTTCTCGAACATCTTTTTATCCAAACTTTGATGGATGAGGGTGAGCGTCTTTTGGTCCTTCTTGGAGGATGTCTCATTTTCATCAACATCATTCTCCATTCTCCACAGGATCCCAAGCTTTATATACTCCAAGCAAAGCCTTCATTCTTATGCACCAATTATCATAATTTTCTTTGGTGAGAGATGGAACAACAAATGGAGTTCCAGTAGCCATTTTTCCTTCAAGCTTTACCTTCAAAAACAAATGGTAGGCTCTGATACCAACTTGTTAGAAGATGGAGAGCATAAAAAAAAAAATATCACTCTTTCAATGGAGAAAACTAATTTGTATTTTCACCTTGTCATCCATTACATAGGATATTTATAGAGAATATTCAAAATGTATCTTCACCAATACATGAACTAATAATAAATGACATGCATGCATCATTGAAGATTCATTCATGAATCCTCCAAAAGACCTCCAATATTCATGCACACAATATTAAATAACTGTGACTCAATTAATCTGGTTTATATTTTCAACAAGGCCTACATGGGAAGGGATTGGAAGACATCTTGCTCGCTATATATAACAAGGGCAACCCACTACCAGCCTTTGTTCATGCAGCACAGGTAATATTGCCCTTGCCTGCTAATTAAATTGCATGTCCTTAACCTTTTAGACCCAACAATGCCTTCTTGCTCACCATCTTCCCGTAGGAAAGAGATCAGATTGTGTCAAATATTTATGTTATATATGTTTATTGGTGTAATTGGTCAGCGATGTTCAATCCTAAATCATCCGTGCGATGTTTTTTGGACATTCCTAATGCACTCGATGTGCTTGTAAGTTTGCTTCTTAGGTTGCTGGACATTCCGATCCTAAGGAGATCGCTTGATCTCCTTGCTGATTTGACATGGATTGTATTCTGATTTGGTTTGTATTTTTAGGATGAATCTTTGACTAGGCATTTGACTGGGGGCAAAACAACTCTGTCATCTTCACACCTTCAATTTTAAAAGGTGGCCCATGCTGTTGTATAGGCAGAATACTTCGGTGGCTTTGAATCTTTCGATAGTAGAGAGCATTTGCATACTTATTGGTTGCTTTGAAACTTTGGATAGTAGAGATCTTTTGCAAAATTCTTTAACATTCAACAAAAAAACTCTGAAGCTCTAGAGCTTGAACAGTTATGTTAAGTTTATATTTTGAGATATAATAGTTTGCATTTGTCTTTGAATTTCTGTCATACTCATTCCAATTTGTTTGTCTTTGTGGACTGTGTAGCCTCTATGGCATCTTAAGTCATTCACCCAAAAATATTCTCTGTTCTTGATATATGTTATTTTTTTAAATGCTGTGAGATATGAAGTATGTTTCTTGAACTTGAGCTCCAACCTTGATTGCATGTCCTCAGTAAATAATGACTCTTATTTTGCTCTTATTCTCACTCATATACACCAACAATATCTTCTTTATTTAGCATGGACATGCAATGAACTTACAGTTTTGCTTTGCTCTTGAAGTACCTAGAAGTTTTATTGTAGTATCTCATGGGATCTAACCTTTTGTGATATTTTAAGATGCCTGATCATCTTTGAAACTTTCTAATTTTTGTTAAATTTTTCGTTGAAATTAATAACATTCACAATTAGGAATCAACAATATATTCACATAGGAGCATGAGCAAAGTTTTCATTTTATGGGACATTCACAATTACAAATATTTCCATCATACTTTGAAATATTAAATTTAGTTGTATACATATTAATGAAATTAGTGTTTTAGTTGATATATTATAAAATTATTATTTTTTAGTTGGGACTTTACATCACTCTTTCACATAATATTAGTGTTGTAGTTTGCACATTATGTTTCCATTTTTTTTTTTATTTTGCAAGGAAATCTATGAGTTTAAATGCTTAAATTAACCTACTCTTATATAGACAAATTTAATTATAGTACAATGGATATCTTGTTTGGATTCTTAAATACAAAAATAACTGGTTTCACTTTATATTAATTTACTATATTGTCTTCAACTAATGATTTAGTTGATCTAAAAAGTGCACTATGTTTTCTTTTGATATAGAATATTATTTTGATAAGACCTTAGGGCATCTTTAATGGTAGGAACCTTTTGAGAGCTTCTTTATTGTCCCCACATAGCCACATCAACATCACATCAAAAGTAAAAAATCTCATTCATCCCTCCATTGTAAAAAAAAAAACTCTCTATAACTCCTTTATAGGTCCCTCCGGGGTCCGCATGGAGAAAGTTCCCTCCCACCCCAAATGGAGAGCGCTCCTAGGTCCACTGGAGAAAGCTCCCTCCCATAATAGAGCTATGTTCTTATAGTTCTTTTAGTGACAAATATATACTAGTTTCGTTACTAGCTTTTTTTTTATTAATAATAAACATTATCATATTTTTCATTATTTTTGTAAATAAAATTCATATTGTCACATTTGTCATTAATTTATGATTAATATTATTCAATTATCATATTTCAATATCTCATGTTTCATTTATATTTTCCATGGAATTTTATTTTTATATGTCATGTAATTGAGACGTGTCCTAAAATAATTGCCTTAGAAGTTATTGATAAAATTCACTATTTGAGTATACATTGGTTATGTATTTGATTGGATCTTAAACTCATCTACTAAAGTTCACAATACGATACATAGCATGAAATAAATTATATATAATTTGATCACAATTAGTGAATATCTTATCATGTGTAATCATGTAAATATTGACATTATCCCTAGTCAATGAATTGATGAAATTAGACATCACCAATTATGTGAGACTAGCATATGTTATACTCCTTGGTTTATCCAAACATTTAGTACTCACTGAATGAAAGCATAGGGATACTGCGAGTAAATATGTGGATGCTAGTTAAGGTAACTTATTCATTGGAGTGACCTGTTATGAGACTTCATATGATTTTTTTAATGTCGTTAAAGATCTCATTGTAGCTTGACTGTGAGATTCCTTAAACATGAGGTATTCAAGTCATCTTGGTCATGACATCTTATACTTTGACTTCTTCGCAGCCATCTCCACAGAAGGTGTAACTCCGAATTGATTGGATATAAGTCAAAATGATTGAAGGTGTTTGAATAACCCACAGAAAATTCACCATTCCTTATATAAAGGAGATGTATACCCTGTTAGGGCAATCAACCTATGTGATATGGTTTTGATATGTGTGGTAAAGGGTTTAAGTTAGGTTTGATATGAATTTGATATGTGCGTTGGAGTCTTGCAGGACTTAGTAATTCACACATGGAGCATTGATGAGTTTCACCTCTCATGACTCGGTCCTTGAGTCGGTGAAGGATAGCTTTGCGGAAGCCGTGCGCTTGGGGCATCCAAGGGACGTCGGATGAGAAGCATTGGAGTGAAGTCGGAGGAAGTAAACTTCAGGACGAGACGCGAAGGATGACGCTACGAAGCCATGCGCTTGGGGCATCCGAGGGACGTGGTCGGACGAAGACAACTTCGAAGGCGAGGGACTCCAAGGGAATGAGAGTGAGCGATTGTAACCCAGGACAGGGTAGATCATAGATGAAACTTGGCCATTTGGCTAAGTGTCGGATGAGATTTCCCGACATCAGTCAACTGCCATGTCATAGCAGTCGACTGCTCCAAGTCGACTATGACTCGACTGGTATTCGAGTTTGGTCTGTGTCACATCAGTCGACTACCAAGGATTGATAATCGACTGACGAAACCACCAGTCGACTAATGATGGCATCAGTCGACTGGTTGCAAGAGTTTCGGGCACAGAATGTTGATCAGTCGAGTGCTTGCTTCCGACACTCGACTGTTAGCTCCATCAGTCGACTGATGGGACGATCAGTCGACTGATGTGGGAGCTGTTGGATGAAATCCAACGTGGAAGAAGCTGTTATTGGGCAACAGCTACAGGAAAAGTTGACTGATCGGGGCATCAGTCGACTACCAGGTGCCCAACGGGAAGAATGAGTTCTTCTCTATAAAATGGGGCCTTTGGACACTTGGAGAGTCTAATGCTTCTATTCTAAACATCTCCCAAAGTGCCCAAATGAATTTCCTCCTCTTCCTTGTGCTTATATTCATCTTATTGTAAGAGGAGTGATTTTGTAAGAAAAGGTTACCTCCATCTAGTTTTGTGCAAAAGAGAGATTAGTGGAAAGTTTAAGGCGTGATTCACCTTGGACGAATCGGGTCGTGGATTAGCGGCGAGGCCGTGAACCACGTTACATCGCGGTGTTAGTGTTAGCATCTATTCTTTATTTACTTTGTCTTAATTGCTTGTTTAGTCTTTGTTTCCGTTGCGCTAATATTGTTTATAGACAAGTAATTCCACCATACGACAATTGAGGGCTATTCACCCCCCTCTAGTCGGCCACCTACGATCCAACAAGTGGTATTAGAGCCAAGGTTGCTTGTCGAGGACTAACCGCCGCAACAAGCACAACAACAACGATGGCCGCCTCCAACATTTACCCACCAAAATTTAAAGGCGAATTCTCTTGGTGGAAGAAGAAGAGAATGGAGGTATTCTTTGAAACTGATTTCGATATTATGCTTATAATGGAAAACGGTTTTGAGATGCCTAGGGATGAAGAGGGGAAGCCACTAGAGAAATCAAGATGGACCAAGAAGCAAAGGGAGGAGCACTTGACAAATTCAAAGGCCAAGCACTACTTATTTAATGTGCTTCCTCAATAAGAAATCAACCGGATTGGAGAGTGCTCAAGTGCCAAAGAGATGTGGGAAAGATTGATAGAGCTCCATGAAGACACTTTGGAAACCAAATTAGCAAGGAGAGATATCCTTCACTCCCAACTCAACAATATCAAACTCGATAAAGGGGAGAAGGTAACATTTTTACATTCTAGATTTAAAGAAATTCTTAACGATTTATCTAGCATAGGTGAAAAGCTCTCCAACCGGGATATGGTAATGAAGGCTATAAATGTCTTTCCCCGATCCTCAAAGTGAAGCTTCATGGTGGACTCCTTCTACATCTCCAAGAACCTAGAGGTGAGCACTCTAGAGGATTTCTTCTCCACCATGGAGCTACATGAAACAAGACTTGAAGGAATAAGTGAAGAACCAAGCATCAAGCCATCAAGGGGAGTGGCACTAGTAGCCAACAAGGGGAAGAAGAAGAAGGAGACTCCCTCCTCATCCGATGAAGACACCTCCTCCTCCTCCATGGATAGCACGGAAGAAGCTTACGTGATAAGGAAGGTAAGACGTGCCTTAAAAAGTTTTAAATTTAATAAATCTAATGATAGGAGGAGAAGGCCAAGGAGGAAGATCATATGCTACAATTGCCAAAGAGAGGGACACATAAGAGATGATTGTCCCCTCTTGAACAAGAGCAAAGAAGAGAGGAGGAAGAAAGAAGAAAATAAGAAGGGGAGCAAGAAGAAGGAGGATGAAAAGAAGGACAAAGAAAATGGGAAGGACAAAGCACTAAAAACAAGGACATGGGATGATCCTTCATCTTCATCATCGGAGAAAGAAAATACCTTTGTCACAAATCTAGCTTTAATGGTAATAGAAGATGTGGACACCTCCTCCTCCGAGCAAGAAGAAAGAAGCATAAGTGAGGAGAGCTCTAGTGAAGGGGGAGCTTCATCCTCATCCTCATCGGAATCGGAGGAAGAAGACATGGAAACTATGGTAACGAATCTTTCTCCTAAGAAAATAGTTTCCACGATTTCAAGTTTAACTAGGGACTTATTCAAGATGAAAAATAGAAATAAATGCATGTAAAATGAGATTAAGGCTCTAGAGGAAAAATTAGAAAATGCATGCGTTAATGTTAATGATTATGTGCCTTTTGATGTGATTGATGCATGCATTGAAGAAAATAGGGTTTTAAGGGAAAAGGTAGATCATTTAACTAAGGCCCTAGAAAAATTCACTATAGGCTCCAATACCTTGAACATGATCATAGGGAGCCAAAGGGCAAGCTTCAATAGGAAAGGCCTAGGATATAAGGGAAATAAAAATGAAAAGGTCTATCATTGTTTAATTGCTATGGGTCAAGCCAAAAACAAAACAATAGCTAGAAAATGGATCCCTAAGGAATATTTAGTGAACCTCATAGGAAAGAACTTATATTTGATTTCTAAATCCATCCTTAAGGGTTAGGAAAATCCTAGGATAGTCAACCATAGTGAATTTTATTTATATCATGAAATGGTTGACTTAGGATGGTGTGAGTTATAAATTTTTAACATAATGTTGAGTGATGATACTGCATAACTCATAAATTGAATGTTTAAATCATGATTCATGCTTAAGTTTATAATTTACAATCATGATATGCAATGATTGATGATTTATGATCATGATTGATAATTCTTGATGCATGTTCATGATTGGGTTTTTAGGATGATACTTAACCATGAGTAGAAATGCATGAAATTTTGGTTAAGTACAAATACCTTTAGGAACATCTCACACTCATCATAAGGATAACCTTTATTGAAAACTTAGCATGGGTAAGATGTTAGGATGATACAAATGGTCCACTAATGCTTATGACATTTAGATGGATCATTAAGTGTATCAATAGAGCAATAATAGACCAATCATGGTAAAAGCATATGTTTAATTCATAGATATATTGCCCAAAGATCATGGTTGGATATTTGATATGTTTTCAAAACCATTCCTTACTTTAAAATCTGTGTTTTCATGTTTTGAAACAATCTAAAGCAGAACTAGGTGTTAAAATTGATACAAACTTGATCAAATACTAGTTGTTTTTGAAACTTTTGGATTTTTAGAAAATCATTGAAAATATAAGTAATTTTCATGAAAACTCATTTTTCACTAATAAAGTACTTTAAAAGAAATGTGTTTTCAAAATTCCATAAATTTTTGAATTTTTTGGAATTTCTTATGCATTTCTGAATTTCGGTTCGAAAATCAGAAATGGTAAACTGTGTCGGTCATGATGTCCGATTCAATTGGTAGGTGGCACTATTCACGACTGATTGGTGTTTTAATCGCTTTTGTTTGGTTTTTGGTTTTCTCTTCCTTTAGAGTTGATGTCATGCGTGTATAACATTTAGATAATGTTTTTGATAGTGTCAAAGGGGGAGAATTGATAGGTTTAAGTCAATCATGCTAAAAGGGAAAATTTAGCATGTTTTAAGGGGGAGTTGCATGTTTAAGGGGGAGTTTGATACTCATGTTTTTACTTACATGCTTTCTTGCCTTATGTTTTATGGTATTGTTTTTACCTAACTTAAACGGATTGCCACACTTAAAAAATGGGGAGATTGTTAGGGCAATCAACTCATGTGATATGATTTTGATGTGTGTGGAAAAGAGTTTAAGTTAGGTTTGATATGGATTTGATATGTACATTGGAGTCTTGCAGGACTTAGTAATTCGCACATGGAGCATTGATGAATTTCACCTCTCATGACTTGATCCTTGAGTCGGTGAAGGATAGCTTTATGGAAGTCGTGCGCTTGGGGCATCCGAGGGACCGCCGGACTAGAAGCATTGGAGTGAAGCCGGAGGAAGTAGACTTCAGGGCAAGACGCGAAGGATGACGCTGCGAAGCCGTGCGCTTGGCGCTTCCGAGGGACATGGCCGGACGAAGACAACTTCGAAGGCGAGGGACTCCAAGGAAATGAGAGTGAGCGATTGTAACCCGGGACGGGGTAGATCGTAGGTGAAACTTAGTCATTTGACTAAGTGTCGGATGAGATTTCCCAACATCAATTGACTGCCATGTCATGGCAGTCGACTGCTCCAGGTCGACTGGTGTTCAAGTCTGGTCTGTGTCACATCAGTCAACTGCCAAGGATTGGCAGTCGACTGATGAAACCACCAGTCGACTAATGATGACATCAGTCGACTGGTTGCAAGGGTTTCGGACACAGAATGTTGATCAGTCAAGTGCTCGCTTTCGACACTCGACTGTTAGCTCCATCAGTCGACTAATGAGATGATCAGTCGATTGATGTGGGAGCCGTCGGATGAAATCCAACGTGGAAGAAGTCGTTATTGGGCAATGGCTACAGGAGCAGTCGACTAATCGGGACGTCAGTCGACTGCTAGGCGCCCAACGGGAAGAATGAGTTCTTCTCTATAAAATGGAGCCTTTGGACACTTGGGGAACCTAATGCTTCTATTCTAAACATCTCCCAAAGTGCCCAAACGAATTTCCTCCTTTTCCTTGTGCTTATATTCATCTTATTGTAAGAGGAGTGATTTTGTAAGAAAAGATTACCTCCACCTAGTTTTGTGCAAAGGAGAGATTAGTGGAAGGTTTAAGGCGTGATTCACTTTGGACGAATCAGGTCGTGAATTAGCGGCAAGGTCGTGAACCACGTTACATCGCGGTGTTAGCGTTTGCATCTATTCTTTCTTTACTTTGTCTTAATTGCTTGTTTAGTCTTTGTTTCCGTTGCGCTAATATTGTTTGTAGACAAACAATTCCACCGTACGACAATTGAGGGCTATTCACCCCCCTCTAGCCGGCCACCTACGATCCAACATACCCTAGATCCCTTGTCAGGATTATTACTCAGAAGTCTCTACCATAGCAAGCATGATAAGAAGACAATCTTCTTGAGGACATGTATGAGTAACTTGAATCCACAAGACTAGGAAACTAACTTGGGCTAGGTGTGACGTAGTTTGCCTAATGGGGATGAGCACATAGACCATGTCCTGAAATAAGTGGGTATAAAATGAGTGAAAGGAATAAGGCACGAAAATAACTGTAGCTGTTGAAGGGTTCAGAAACATTCTAGAGTCGATTTGGACTTTTTGGTCAATTGAGGATCATGATGCCTTGCTAGGTGTCACTTATGATCTATTCATAATTAAGGGGTTAATTATGAATGACCAACATAGCCAGAAACGTATATAGGATCACATGCACTATGAGTGATCTCGAGATGTAAAATAAGTTTGAGAATGAGATTTTCAATGAGAGAGGATGTATCTGATTGGACTAGATCACGGGGGTGCGAAACGGAGGCTATGAAACCTCCTATGGCCATGACGGGGCTAAGCATGGTCATATCGCATTTAAACAAAGTTAAACGGACTATACAGAGCCTCACACGGTCGTGTCTAATCTGGCACTGGTCATGCCGAGCTCTGGCTGGAGAAACGACCGAATCTGATCATGCCTAGAGGGACACACTACCAACCGTATGTCAAGGCATGGCCATGCCTATTTGGCACGATCGCGCCTATTTGGCATGACCAACTGTGTAAAATTCACACGGTCGTGTCGCAATTCCGTCGATTTTGAGATTTTTCTTATGAAATTTTCCTAAGTTGATCTTACCTTAATTATGGGATAATTGTGTAAAGAAAGGTTTCGTTTAAGCCTCCTTAGATGCTCTAATCAAGAGATCTATGAATATATCCCTTGATATTCTTTGGAGGAAATTTTTTATTTTTCTTTCTGGGTAGATGTCATTTCTCTCTCTTTCCTTCTTTTGTCTCCGTCAGTTGGCTAGCACCAATCAGAGACAAAGGCTTGTTGTTCTAAGATCTTGATCTTTTTCATTACTTCTTCCGGAGGTAGATGTTTCCTCCAATTCTTCCACCTCTTTGGATGTTGAGCATCTCTCAACTTACGAGTCCTCACTTTCTTGTGAGGATGAGCTTGCCTCTCCTTGACCTTGAGTGGAGGAACACTTCTCTTCTTTCTTATTATGGACCAATGTGGGCTCTTCATAAAATTTGACCACCTTGTCTCATAGGTCTTTAGCATCCCTATATTCACCTAGCCTAGACCAAATGTTGTTAGGAATAAAATCACTAAGCATCTTGATTACCTTGATATTGGTCTTGAAGTCCTTGATTTGATCCTTGGTCTATCTTGACTTTTCTATCGACTTATTTTCTTTGTCTCTAGACATTTTGAAACCATTTTCTAAAATTAACATTATATCAAAATCGCTTTCGAGATATACCTCCAATTTTCTTTTCCACCATTGAAAATCCCCTTCGAATTTTGGTGGTTGGAGGTTGAAGTCGGTCATCTTGTCATGCTTGTGTTGGCGATAAATCCTCGACAAGCTCCTCGCTCTGATACCACTTGTTGCAGGATCGGTGGCCGGCTAGAGGGGGATGAATAGCCCAAATCGCGGGTGGATGGAAATCGTCCGTTCGTCGCGTGCTCGTCTACAATACTCGTTAATGCGCAGCAGAAATAATAGTAATATGAATACAAAAGACAACCACACACAAATACACACGATATATGTGGTTCGGAACCTTAGGGTTCCTATTCCACGGGGCGAGCTCGTGTTATGCGCACGTCGCACGACACTAACAAAATGCCTTCTCGACAGCAAGTCGGAGGTGGAGAAATCTCGTACAAGCAATTACACTAAGTAATACAAGCAAATACAAATACAAGAAGAAATACAAGTAAAGAACACTTTATAAAACTTCGTTTTAATCACTTACTTGTTATTTGATTTGGATTGCTCTACGAAGTAGATAGTACATATCAATAATTTATTTATTAATGAATAATATTTCTCCTTAATTAATTGATATGAAAATTAATTTTTTAACTACTAATTAACGGTTGCCGTGAAAATTAGATCTTACTCGAGTGGTGCAGCGTAACATTCTCTAATAGTTAGACTTTTCATTGCCTATGTTAAAAAGTCGGCATCAAATTTAGATAAAATGTTTGACTTTTCTTTTTCTTCCTCTCGGCTAGCTGTTGAGTAAATTCAACCTTACTCTTTCGCTTCTCGTTTCATATTTAAATTAAACAAAATTGAACAAATAAATTATTTGAAACACAGAAAATGAGGGAGAACATCAGAATCATGAAAATATTAATGACAATCTGTGTCACATAAATGGATCGCATCTATCGTCATCAAACTTACGCTCGAAATAGATAATCAATGCATGTTATTTGTAAGTCAACCCGCTCCGAACAATCTTCTCTCTCAACGAACAGGTTTATTTTAAAGCAACACCATTCGACTTAATTAGGCATAACAACGATGAAGCTCTTCATGCCTTAACGACGATGATCAGCATTGTCACCGCCAGCAAGAGTATCTGAGACACATCGGCTGTGATTCGCATCGAACTCGATGGCGGTGGGAGGACATTGGATGGTTGAGGAGTCGGCGGCAAAGGTGACCAAGGCGAAGGAGAAGGTGAAGAAGGAATCGGTGGAGGTGGAGTTGGAGTTGGAGGTGCAGCAGGAACAACATTGAAGACTAGCTTTTGGCCCCTTTTACAGTGATCTCCAACCCCAGATAAGTACCATCTCCTTCCCTCAGAGTTGAGGAGCAGCACATCGTGGCCGCTTGTAAGAACAACATTAGATGACTCACTTGCATTGCACTCCTTGAATTCGTCTCCCCCTACGGGGATCACATTGTCATCCCCTCGAGTGTAATTGAATACTGCATGCGAGAGATTGCAATAAATCAAAAAAATATTCATAATTTTTTTAACAATTATTTAATATCGAAATAGTATTTTATTCACTGGATAAACTCATAATTACAGGATCGTCCGAATGAATTTTTTTTAAATTCATCGTCGACAACAGATAATGAAACTATATTTTTTTATGAAATATTTCTTTAATTTTATCGTTCTACCCGTGGAGGCGTAAAGAAAAGCGAAAGCAGATCTTACCAATTTGGTCGCCGACCCTGAACTCCACGCTCTTGGCCCAATTGGTGTAGTTGAAGTCCGGCTTCCAGCCATCCTTGGCACCGATCACAATATCTACCGCCACGGCAAATGGCATCACAGCGGCCGCCATGGCCATTAGCACCGCCACGAGCTCCTTTCTGGAAGCCATCATCAATATCGGAACGGATTTGTTACTGATCTATCTCAGAAGCCTTCTTTTGATCCATTTATGCTCTGTCGGTCGATCTGGATATTTATAGTCATCGTGGCATCGATATAAAGGCGGAAGCTTCTCAATTAACAATTAATTTGAGCCTTGTTTTAGCTGTCGCCGGGAAGGAGCAGCAGTGCTAGGAATCGAATAGGACAAAGCAGAGCAGAGTTCAGGGACGGTGTTACCGATGGGAGTAGCGGCTTTAATTTCGAGGTTCAAACAAAATACCGTAGAATGTATGAAGACGGTTGGTAGAGATCGAGTTCTATGTTGGAATAAATAATTAATGGCGACGGGGATTTCGAGATTGACGGTGTTTCTCTTCTTGGATTTCATGGACTGCGGCGACGCGGCGAGCGCGACGACGACGACAACCGTGGAGAAGAACATGAGATCTTCTAGCGAACTTTTTCGCGCGCAAAAAAACTTTATTTATGAGATTTGTAGTGATAAGTTAGCTTTAGATTGACATATTTTTTTTACCAGATTTCAATCTGCGTATATTGAATTATTATTATTTTTTATAATCTTTACCTTTAATCTTTAAAAGGGATTTTTTTTACATATATTTCGTGTGTTTGTGTTTAGTATATTTTCTTGTAATTAATAGTATCACTGTATTCATCGAGTAAAAATAGAAAATTTACACTGTCAATGTTTTCTTATCTGGATTCAAAATCTCTCGTTTTTTATCAACAAATCTGCGTTTTTTTTGCGAAAGACGATGAAAAATATTAGATAAATATAATTATCTTTTACTATAAATTATCTGATGCGGGTGCGGGGGAAAAATCCGTTCGCTCCGTTTTCAAGGCGATGAAGCGATGAGGGAGGTCTCGGAGTATTCTCCCCCGGCAGCGATCAGTAAAGAATAAGAAAATGAAGTAGACGAAACGCGAAAACCCGACACCCGCAATCGAGATTCAGACACGAGATGTAACGTGGTTCGGAATAAAGATTCCTACTCCACGGGGGTGAGGTTTCTCACCAGATGCGGTGCCTAAGCACTTTCACTATGAAGATCCTCCTTTACAGAAAGCAAGTTTCCGGAGGTGGAGGAGAAAGGACCTCTTACAATCATGTTACAAGATGAGGAAAATACAAGAGACTTAACAAACAGCAGATCTCCGTCCTCCTTCTCCGGCGAGATCGTTCTTCCTTTTCTCTCGTCTCCTCTTCTCTCTTGCTGGATGCCAATGATCGCGGATCGATCCTCCCCTCTTTCTTCCTTCCTCTCTCCCTTTTATCTTCCCCCCTCCTTCAACGTAACGTCGCGGATTGTCTCCATCGTACCCGTGGCCCTCTCCCCCTCCTGGAGAATAATTCTGTTACAAATATGAGGAACGAGGACTCCCCCGAATATTGCATGGGGCCCTCCAAGCCGTTGCATAGCACCTTTCCCTTTACTTTTCAGGCAACGAGGTTAAACTGTCTCCCTCACCCCTCTGCTTTGGGTGAAGTTAACTTAGGCCCCTATACCATAGGTGACCTAGTCTTAGGGTTTCTCCTTAAACCGAACCAATTCTCCTTTTTCCCGTACCAAACTTCTTTCGCGTTGATTAGATTGAGTTGACCCTTCCTCCATCCCATTGGCTTCTGGAATGGCCTAGTTGAACCAGTTCCTAGTCCTCTATTAGCGAAGTGCCTTCCGCCTCTTTTTCACCTGCGTCCCTTGCTTCTAGCATTCGCCCGTGCCGATGGCTCTCGCTACTTGTCCGTGCCGATGACCTCTGGTACTTGCGCCCGTGTCGATTACTTCCGATAACTCTCGCCCGTGTCAATGGCTTCTGATAACTCTCGCCCGAACTGTTTCTCCTTTTCCCCTTTGGCTGAACCAGGTATTTTGGGACGGGTCTCGGGTCACCTGCTAACTCTTCTATTGGGAATTAGGTAGAAAAAGTATCAGTAGTATCATTAGTCAACCCCGAAAAATAGTCAAGCGAAGTTATAAGCTTGACTTTCCAAATGTGCGTAAAGTTTATGCCATATTCTTCATTCCTCCGTTTGAATCCACCTTTTCCTTTATAACTCCCTTGTGTGCCTCTCGAGGCGCCCGATGGGCCCATGGGCTCGCTTCTCCTTCTCTCTCCGTGAAATTGAATCGTCCACGGAAACCCTATATAAACCTCCGCCTTCTCCTCTTAGGTATCATTTAGCGTGCCTAACAATCCATTCTCCTTCTTCTGCGATTACGCGTGGTGTTGCGATTGTCCTCCCCTTTTCACGCGATTCTCCCTTTCCCCCGAGTAAGTGCTCTGCTTAGTTTAACACCCATGGCTCCTAGGACCACCCTTCCACCTGTCTGGTACGAACACACCGTAACTCAATTAGATTGCAACCATTACTTTTTTAACATTAAGAACGACTACATAGCCCCTCTATAAAATCTTTCACAACTAAAATACATCGACCTCACAACCCTCCTCCCTGCTGACTGCTTTTTCTCGAGGTTTCTTAACGGCCTATCCCTGCCGGTACCCTCGGTCTATTTGGACCTTCTAGACTTCTATGGACTACCCCTGAACCAATTCACCCCCAACTCCTTCCGAATTCTATCGGGAGCCCACATAGTATTCCAACATTTGAACCTCCCTTTGATCCCAGAACTATTCCATTGCTTCTTCCAATTAAAGTCTTCTAAGGCAGGCCTCTTCTATTTGTCTAGTCGTTCAGACTGCCAATTTCTCCTACTTCCCACAAGGGCTGGGAAGCACTATACTTCTTTGTACAACTTCCTGAGTCTTTATCTTATTCTGATACTTGGAAGGTAGACCTTCCCGAATTACCTTCCTTCCGGGACATGAGGACCAAATGTCCTTTCCCGGAGGTGTATAGAGTTTTAGGAGAGCTACACTACTGAACCACCGCTAGAGACTCCCCTCTTGCGTCATTTTGGATTGTCTCCTCTACCTCGACGACTTGGTTCTTTGTAGGTAGGGTGCTATTTAACGGGCAATAGGACTTCATTTCTGCGTTATTCATCTTTCCTGACAACATACCTTGCAGATAACCTGATGCAGAAGGCTTTGGTAGAAGGGGAGGTGATTGAGGCCGAGAAGAAGAAGAAAACCTCGACCAAAAGAGGTAAATCAACCGCAGTTCCATCATCTCCTCGTAAAAAGCTACGGCTTATCAAGAAAGGAGCCTCGAGTTCCTCGGCTCTTCCTCCCTCATCTTCGGACCAGTTAGAGGCTCGTTCCCTATCCATCTATGAACCAAGGAGAGGAGGCAATACTTCCCCTGCCCCTTCTTCATCCCCTCAAGGAGAGGATTCCCCCTCCCATTTTTTACATTCTTCCCCGTCTGCCCAGAATTCGCCCCCATCCTCTCCTACAGAACTTCCCCCCGCTCCCAAACCTTCCGACCCGAGAGCGGCTCCTGTTCCCCTTCGTTGTATCGGACCTTCTCCACCTGAAGGGGAAGACCTCTATTCCGTTCCTCCGAGGGCCACTTTAGGATCCTTGAAAATTCGGCATCCTTCGGAGGTGAAGTTCTTCAATCAATCGGGCGTACAGGCCCCTTGTGAACAAGTAGGCAAACTACTGGCGGAGGTATCTATTGTTTCTTCGTTTCTTCTTCACCCTGCCTATTTTCATATACTGGCGTGTACTAATAGCTTGTTCTTCTTCAGGCCGCCACCCAATATAGTAGTATGATAACCCATCTGGCCCGATTCCAATCAACTGTGGAAACTCGCCACTTCGCCCGTGTCTCTCATAAAAGCTCGGTAACCGAGCGAGCAAGAGGCGAAAGAAACTGATATGAGGGTCCAATGCGAAGACGCAATGATGCATGTGGCTCTGCTTAAGAGTGAGAAAGAAGAGCTGCAGCTGTAGAATGAGGAATTAGAGCAGCGGATTTTCCTCCAGTCTAGTGAGTTGCAACAGATAGATGAATTGGCGCGGGAACTGAGGGAGTATAAAGGGCACCTGGGAGATGCCATGATTGACTCTGCAAAATCCTCAACCACCATCCTACAGCTTCAGCAGGAGCGCTCCAGGCTCCAATTGGAGCGCTGGCTTAGGAGGCCACGGAAATCTTATGCAGAAATGCGCGGAGCTCTCTTCCTGGTGGCGGCTCTTCCTCAAACCTTGTCCACAATGGCTCCAGAAGCCCTTCTTCATCAAGAATATCGGCCACCGAGAAAGATGCTCGCGATTGAATCGCGGACGAGCCCAACTAGCCCAAAGGTCAAAATCAAATGAAGGAGCAGGAAGCTGACCTCAAGAGCAGATACGTCAAGAAGGGAGTAGACTTGTTCATATTAGGTTTCGAGGGGGTTGTGGCTCAAAACGCCGAACAAGGATATCCGCCTCCTGGCGCGAACACTAGTTACTTAGATCCTGTAGCGGCGTTGGCTAATTGTTCCCCCGAACGATTTGAACTGTAACCTCCAGTACTGTCTTTTCTGTAATAACTTTTTCTTTACTGTTAAGAGCTGACTTTTATCAATATGTCTGTCCTTGCGGGTTCCCTAACGAGTCGGGGTTTCTGGGCCAAT
Source organism: Wurfbainia villosa (assembly GCA_025175895.1). Lineage (NCBI taxonomy): Eukaryota > Viridiplantae > Streptophyta > Magnoliopsida > Zingiberales > Zingiberaceae > Wurfbainia > Wurfbainia villosa. Next base: position 24,197,987 of record CM045991.1, on the reverse strand, counting down.
TTTGAGCTTCCCCTTGTCATTTCTTTACCCGTACCACATAACGCCATCGCCTGGCTGGTTCGGGGGCTCTCTTACGGGATTTTGCCTACTAGTATCCACATCCGCCCCGATTTTGGTTCGGACGTCCCTTTAAATGGCCTTTTGCCCGTTGATTTTCCCTATCCTTCCTCCTGCTTCGGAAAAGATGCCAGCCTCTTCGTCTTCTCCCCCTTCCCCAGAACTTTTTCGCCATTCTCCTTCCATTATAAATCCTTCGTCCCCCTTGTCTTCGTCCTGTTATCTTACCATCATGGCTTCAGCAGGGCATCCCATTGAAATTTCTTCGGAATCAGAGTCTTTTGAAATACAGGACTGGGTCTCTGAGGATGATGCGGTCGAGACCCGATCAACCGCCACTTGTCTTCCATCCCCTACCTTTTCCGCCTTCGGTCCAACTCCCACCCTCCAATGGGAGATCCTTAAGCGCTCCTTTCCCTCCTTCCGCAGGTGTGGAATCCCCCTTCACGTGGGAGTATATGGTGGGGAGATCCTCATGCGTGACGATCTTCCCCCACTTCCGCCAAAGATTGGCGTTCGTGCGATTCCTTCCGAGGACTTGTCCTTCCCTTTGATGAAGGTCCACCAGTTCTTCCTCCACCCCAAGGCGCAACGCCAGAGTTGTATTGGCTCCTTCTCCCCCAAAGAGACATCTCCGTCCCATCTCAAGAGTAATCGGGAAAGTCTCAGATAAATCAAGCCAATGTAATTATTTCAAATATATTAATGAAACAAAGAAGGAAAATGATATCTGCTTTTGTCTCGCCTTCTTTTTTCTTTTTTTTTTCGGTAGAAGTAAGGTTTCTGTTTTCAGAAGGATGGTACCCGGATCCGAACACACACTTTTCTGTCAGTTCTCAGGGATTCGGACCCTCTTAATTACGGTTGTCTGCCCGTCGACCTTCCCACTACCGCCTCCACGTTTCCCTTTCTTTACTGGCACTTATGGTCCCTACCTCTTCTACCAATAAAGGCGTTCCTCCCCTTCGTTGCTATAAAAATCCACCGACCTTTACCTGATAGTTTCCACCATTCTCCTTTTTCCTTTGCTTGTCATGGACAGAATATCGGAACAGGGCAGCAGTTCCTCGCCTTCTAAAGAACAGATAAATGACCGCCGGTACATAGTCATCTTGGAGGAACAAGTGAAGTGTTTACAGCAACAGCTAGAGGAAACCTCCGCCAACAATCGTTCCCTGCGCCAACAACTGATCGGGTCCCAAAAAGAACTGTCCAAGCAAATCTTCTTGAAGCAGTCTTATCTTCAACAGCTACTGCGCCAACCCCGACCGCGCAAAGAAACTCCATCCGTTCCGCCTAACAAAGAATTGTAATACCCTAGATGTATTAGGGTTTCTCTTGTTGTTTCTCCTTGTAGATGGCTGGGAGTATGTAGTTCTCCCGTATCATCGAACTTTCCTAATTTATCTCCTTCCTCCAGGACCTTTTGAGTTGTACTACTCTTTATTCCTTTTGTATTTACGTGTAATTTGGGGCATATTTCGGCTCTCCCGTCTTTTCAATCTGCTGGGTATATAGACCCCTTAGACGAGCCGACTCTGCTATTGCACAAGAATACAACCATATAAAGTTAATTAATACAAGCAACTGAGACATAGAACAAATAATAACCGAGGAATTTCGGTTCTTCCGTTTCACCACCACACGGGGATATCTTCCGCTTTGCGGGGATAGCAATTTGCATAAATAGAGTAAATAATAACCGAGGAGTCTCGGTTCTTCCGTTCCACCACCACACGGGGATATCTTCCGCTTTGCGGGGCTGGCAATTTGCATAAACAGAGTAAATAATAACCGAGGAGTCTCGGTTCTTCCGTTCCACCACCACACGGGGATATCTTCCGCTTTGCGGGGATGGTAATTTGCATAAATAGAGTAAATAATAACCGAGGAGTCTCGGTTCTTCCGTTCCACCACCACACGGGGATATCTTCCGCTTTGCGGGGATAGCATTTTGTATATAAAGTAAATAGTAACCGAGGAGTCTCGGTTCTTCCGTTCCACCACCACACGGGGATAAGCTTCCGCTCTGCGGGGATAACATTTTGTATATAAAGTAAATAGTAACCGAGGAGTCTCGGTTCTTCCGTTCCACCACCACACGGGGATAAACTTCCGCTCTGCGGGGATAGCATTTTGTATATAAAGTAAATAGTAACCGAGGAGTCTCGGTTCTTCCGTTCCACCACCACACGGGGATAAACTTCCGCTCTGCGGGGATAGCATTTTGTATATAAAGTAAATAGTAACCGAGGAGTCTTGGTTCTTCCGTTCCACCACCACACGGGGATAAACTTCCGCTCTGCGGGGATAGCATTTTGCATATAAAGTAAATAGTAACCGAGGAGTCTCGGTTCTTCCGTTCCACCATCACACGGGGATAAACTTCCGCTCTGTGGGGATAGCATTTTGTATATAAAGTAAATAGTAACCGAGGAGTCTCGGTTCTTCCATTCCACCACCACACGGGGATAAACTTCCGCTCTGCGGGGATAGCATTTTGTATATAAAGTAAATAGTAACCGAGGAGTCTCGGTTCTTCCGTTCCACCACCACACGGGGATAAACTTCCGCTCTGCGGGGATAGCATTTCATATATAGAGTAAATAGTAACCGAGGAGTCTCGGTTCCGCTCCACCACCACCGGGATAAACTTTCTGCGAGGATAGCATTTCATATATAGAGTAAATAGTAACCGAGGAGTCTCGGTTCTTCCGCTCCACCATCACACGGGATAAACTTCGCTCTCAAGGATAGCATTTCATATATAGAGTAAATAGTAACCGAGGAGTCTTGGTTCTTCCGTTCCACCACCACACGGGGATAAACTTCCGCTCTGCGGGGATAGCATTTTGTATATAAAGTAAATAGTAACCGAGGAGTCTCGGTTCTTCCGTTCCACCACCACACGGGGATAAACTTCCGCTCTGCGGGGATAGCATTTCATATATAGAGTAAATAGTAACCGAGGAGTCTCGGTTCTTCCGTTCCACAACCACACGGGGATAAACTTCCGCTCTGCGGGGATAGCATTTCATATATAGAGTAAATAGTAACCGAGGAGTCTCGGTTCTTCCGTTCCACCACCACACGGGGATAAACTTCCGCTCTGCGGGGATAGCATTTTGTATATAAAGTAAATAGTAACCGAGGAGTCTCGGTTCTTCCGTTCCACCACCACACGGGGATAAACTTCCGCTCTGCGGGGATAGCATTTCATATATAGAGTAAATAGTAACCGAGGAGTCTCGGTTCTTCCGTTCCACCACCACACGGGGATAAACTTCCGCTCTGCGGGGATAGCATTTCATATATAGTAAATAGTAACCGAGGAGTCTCGGTTCTTCCGTTCCACCACCACACGGGGATAAACTTCCGCTCTGCGGGGATAGCATTTCATATATAGTGGGCTATTTAGGAAAAATAAATCCTTCTTTCCCTTTCACTACCGACGCGGAGCCCATTAACAACTGCAAGCTCATTCTTCCTCCTTTTATAGGGGACCCTTTCGACTTCGTTTCTTCTGCTACCTTCATCCCCTCGTCTTTTGGTTTCCTTCTTCTTCACTCGTTTGCTCCTCCGTCGTCAAATTTCGTTTCTTCTATCTTTCCTTCCCGGTTCCTCGTCTTTCGTTATTTTCAGATATCCGAGATGCATTCCACCTTCTTCCAGGAAATAGCGGGCCGCTACGCGAATCGCAAACGGGGTATCAGTCAGCCCTTAGCTTCTTCTTCTTCTTCACCTCCTTCGATCACCACCATACAGGAATCACCTCGTCGTTCTCCCTCTCCTCCTTCGGTGACTTTCGCTACCCCCATCCCGAAGGAAGCCGGGGTCATCAGTCCCTCTTCACTTCCTCCTACCTGTACAAGCCCTAACTTTCCCCCTTTGCCTCCTTCTGTCAATGATATTCAGAAATCGCCCTTTTCTTCCCCGCAACCTGGGGAGGCATCTGGGAAGGAGATGCCCTCATGCCAGCCGGTGACAGAGGTTATACCACCCCAGTCTTCTCTTTCCCCGGCCCATTATTCCTCTCCTGAACCCATGGCGATTGACATTCCTTCACCGCCAGCTTCCCCCTTTGTTTATCGCCTGAAGAGTCCTTCCCTTCCTGTGGACCCTAACCAGGGTCCTTCTACTTCTAAAATCCCCATATCAAGGCTTCCCGACCCAAAGGCTCATCATCTCATCTCCTCAGAACCCTCCTCCGATCACCTCCTTCCATTTTTCCTTCCGACTTCATCTCCTGCAAAACATGACGCCCATTCCCCCAGATCTCCGGATATGCCATCCTTGACCACCACTTCCATGGGCCTTTTGGATGAGACTCCTCCCTCTCTCTGTTCTCCACCAATGAATACCGCCTCCATTCTCCCCTTTGCGGGTGAAATTCACCCTTCGACGTCATCCGTCCCATCTTCTTCCCTTTCTCCTGTGAGTCTTGATTCGAACTTAGAGGAGATGACTCCTCGTATGGAAGGCCCGGTCATGCTTTGACTGCACGTTTTCTTAGTCAATTTCCTTATCTTTGTTTAACTGACCCATTTCTTTTCTCCTCAATCGGTATGTAGGCCCTGACCAATCATCAAGAATTGGGTTGCTCCCTTCATCAATACCGAACCCAAGCTCAAGAATGGGAGCGGCAGCAACGGGAAGACTTGGCGAATGCTCAGAGCCGAGAACAACTTCTATCACAATAATTGCGCTTGTGCCAGGAGCAATTAACTGAAGCTCGCCAACAAATTCAAAAAGATGCTGACATTATCGCAGTATTAAAGGAACAACCAGATACGGGGGCGGGGCCACTTGTCCCTCAGCAGGAAATCCCATCAAGTTATCTTGACACGGAATCATCCTCAACTCGAGAGCTATTGCGTCTTCAAGGGCAGGTAGCAAAGCTCCTCAAGGGGAAGCAACAGGACGCGGACACCATCGCTCGCCTTCAAGTTCAATACCAACGAGCACAGGATAAGATAGGGGACCTCCGCACCCGCTTGTGTAAGGAGGTACAAGAAAACTCCTCCCTTATAAATTCCCGGGCGCATGCTCATGCCCGTCTACGCAGGCAAGAGACTTCCCTTCAGAGGATGAACACTGAACTCGTCCGGACCAGATCTTATTCTGAAGCGGTGGAAGGGATTTCGGCCTCTATGCGTCGGAATATGGTGGAGATGACGCATCTTGTGCAAAGAGACCAAAGCTCGAGCCGATGATGTTTCCACCGGCCGACGCAATTATGGAGGTGTCACGCGCTTATGTGGACGCAAGGCGTCGAAATCTTCGCGAACAACAAGAGATCGAGCAAGCCCGGCCGCCAACCGCCAGAGCGACTCGTTATTTTAATGCGCGCCACTTATCGTGACGGATTTAATGACGATTAGACAATATGCCGCTCAGGGATTGCCTCCTCCAACTTATCCTTCATTTTCTTTAAATTGGGAGGCTGGGTTCAAACGTTATCCTCCTGAACGATTTAAGCTGTAATACAATATCTCATTTTGAAACGGGAATTTCCTTTCTGTTTTTCTGTTTTTCCTTCAATACTCATTGGTAATACCGTATTGCCCTTGTAAATAACCCCTTAATGAAATTTAGAGAGCATTTGGCATTCAATCGATATAATCAATTCAATAAACACCCCCTCTGAGTTTCATAATTTCTCCCTTTCTATTTCATATTTCTCATACAGTGTGAAAGAGCTTCAAGTGAAGGGCGTTCCAAGGTCGTGGAAGCTCTTTGCCTTGGTCGTCTTTCAGATAATATGCTGACCCTGCTACGCAGCGCGTTATCTCGTAAGGTCCCTCCCAGTTGGGAGCCAACTTTCCAGGATCTCCAGCGGGATTGACCTTACGCAAAACCCAATCTCCTTCTTGAAATCTCCGAGGCACCACTTTCTTATTAAAGGCTCGCTGAACTCTCTGCTTGTAAAATTCCGCTCGCCTCCGGGCCATCTCCCTCCTTTCCTCCACCAGATCTAATTCGGTGCTTCGGATAAGTTGGTTCTGATCTGGCTCGTATGCTTTTACCCGAGCGCTATCCAACAAAACTTCGACCGGAATAACGGCCTCCGCCCCATATACCAAACTAAAGGGAGTCTCTCCTGTCACTGTCTTAGGTGTGGTTCGATAGGCCCACAGGACGCCTGGTAGCTCTTCCACCCAGTTTCCCCTCTGAGCACCCAACTTGGTCTTTAATCCTTGAATGAGGATCCTGTTAGTTACCTCCACTTGTCCATTCGCTTGAGGGTGAGCTACCGAAGTGAAAGCTTGCTGAATGTTGAGACTTTGGCACCATTCTTGAATCTTTTTCCCTTGGAATTGTCGCCCATTATCACTGACTATTTTCCGAGGGATACCATACCGACAAATGATATTTCTCCATAAGAACTGTATTACGGCATTCTCAGTAATTTTGGCTAAGGGCTCGGCCTCCACCCATTTGGAAAAATAATCCACTACCAATAAAAACCTCTTCAGAAGGTGTCGTTGGCATCGGACCCACTATATCCATTCCCATTGATCAAAAGGACAGAAGAGACTACAAATTTCATTAACTCACCGGTCGCTCGTAACGGTTGCTATGTTTACGACAAGCGATGCAACTTTGCACTATACGAGCCGCATCTCGTTGAAGAGTAGGCCAAAAGTATCCGGCCAACAAGGTCTTTCTTGCTAAATCTCTCCCTCCTAAATGATTGCTGCAGCATCCTTCATGGATCTCCCGGAGTACCCATTCCGCATCCTCCTTTCCTAGGCATTTTAACAAGGGTCGCCCGAAAGAGGTCTTATACAGGTCTTCATTTAAGAGGATGAACCGTTTGGCTCGGTGTATTAAAGTAGATGCAATTTTCCTTGAGAATCTTCCTGCGCAGTAAATAAGCTATGATATCGGTTCTCAATCAAGAATTAGGCTTGATTGTGCGTCTCCTCTATGTTGCATATTGCTAAGGAAGTGTGAATTCTACGCTGGATCGTCTCCGATGATTTCATTCCTCCCACAGCGCTAGCCATCCGAGCCAATTCATCTGCCTTCTCATTGTGCTCCCGCGGGATTTGCTTCAAGAGGACTTGATGAAATTGAGCTTTTTCTTTCTCAAAAGCTTTCAAGTACTTGTGCAGCCTTTCCTCCCGAACCGCAAAAGAACCTTGAAGTTGGGATATTACCAACTGGGAATCCGAGTGGATCACAATGGAAGAAGCCCCTACCGCTTTAGCAGCCTGCAATCCCGCTAGGATAGCTTCATATTCCGCTTCATTATTAGATGCCCGATATTCCAAAGTGAGCGGCTAATCGAGTTTCTTCACCCTCCGGGGTAATTAATAGAACACCAACACCACTGCTTGTAGATCCTGAGGAGCCATCTACGAATATATTCCATGCCTTTGATTCCCTCTCCTTCATAGCTGAACCTTCTTCCGAACCACAAGGTACCTCGGCCAGGAAATCAACGAGTGTCTGGGCCTTGATGACCGTGCGAGGTTGGTAGTGTATATCATACTCGCTTAGCTCTATCACCCATTTGGCTAACCTTCCCGAGAAATTTGGCTTAGTGACGACCTTGCCCAATTCGCTGTGTGTTAAAACGGTGATAGGATGAGCCAAAAAGTATGGCCTCAGTTTGCGGGCGGTTAGCACTAGGATATATGTCAGCTTCTCTAACTCTGTATAACGGAATTCTGCCCCCTTCAGAATATGGCTGGTATAGTAAATAGGTTGCTGGTGAGAACCTTCTTGTTTCAGTAATACCGAACTAACGGCTCCTTCTGAGACGGCCAGATACATCCATAGTGGTTCTCCCTGTATTGGTTTAGCCAAGAACGGAGTCCGCCATATCTCTTCAACTCCTGGAAAGCTTGTTCACATTGATCGTCCCACTGAAATTTAGTAGCTTTGCGTAAGATCTTGAAGAAAGGTAGCCCTTTGTCCGCCGATCTGGCTATGAATCGGGATAAAGAAACAATCCTGCCCACCAACTTCTGGGTCTCTTGCAGGTTAGTAGGTGATTTCATGTTGCATAAGGCCTTCACCTTCTCGGGGTTGGCTTGCAACCCCTTCTCAGTCACAATGTACCCCAAGAACTTGCCACTTTTTACCCTGAACAAGCATTTGTTAGGGTTTAGCTTCATATTAAATCGCCTTAACGTAGCGAAGGTTTCATTCAAGTCCTTGACTAAATTCCGAGTGACCTTCGACTTGACCAGGATGTCATCCACGTAGACCTCCACATTCTTCCCTTTCTATTCTGCAAAAATTTTGTCCATAAGGCGCTGATATGTAGCCCCGGCGTTCTTCAATCCGAACGACATGACCACATAGGCATATAATCCCCCTGCAGTCACAAAGCTAACCCTCTTTCGATCCTCTTCGGCCAAAGGTATTTGATGATATCCCTAATATGCATCCATTAGGGAAACCACTTCATATCCTACAGTAGAATCCACCAATTGATCAATACGAGGCAAGGGGTAGCAGTCTTTAGGGCATGCTTTATTCAAATCACGGAAATCGATACACATCCTCCATTGCCCAGAAGGCTTGGGGACCAAGACTACATTAGAAACTCATTCGGGAAACTGGATTTCCTTTACATGGCCCGCTTTTAGTAGCTTATCCACCTCCTCAGCTATGATCTTGTCTTTCTCGGGTCCAAAATGTCGCCTCTTCTGTTGGACGGGTCGGGCTCCTTTAATGATGTTGAGGTGGTGTTCCGCTACTTGAGGATGGATACTCGTGAGATCATGCACATCTCTTGCAAAGATGTCCTCATTCTCCTTTAAGCAGGCCACCAGCTGATCTCCTTTGATATCCAACTGTTGTGCTATCCGTGTGGTCTTTCCCGGAGCAATCTCCACCAGTTCTCCCTCCTCTATCTTATCAGCCTTGGGGGGAAATTCCTCCAGAGACGCTTGAGCGTCGTAGCGATGATGACTTTGCCTTTTAGGTCTTGATTCGGCCTTCTTTTGATCGTCTGAACCATTTGCACATAGCGACTCCGGAGGCCTTCGTTTCTCCACGAACTTCGGAAATTTCCACGGTGATCGGGAAGCCACGGCCTGAAAAAAGGTGAGGAAAGGGCGCCCAAGAATAGCGTTATAAGTGGATGGAGCATCCATAATAAGGAAAGGGATTATACTAGTTTTTTGGCGAGGCTTTTCACCCAGAGTTAAAGGCAATGAAATCTGCCCCGTTGGGTGGACCATGTGCCCTGCGAATCCGAAAAGGGGAGTGGACACATCTTCTAGCTGGGCATTTCCCAGTTGCATCTGCCTGAAGGCCTCCTGGAAGAGGATGTTGACAGAGCTCCCCGAATCAACTAGCACCCGGGCCACTTCATAATTAGCCAGGGATATACGGATAACCAAGGCGTCTGTATGAGGCAGCAGAACACCCTGCAGATCTTCTGGCCCGAACGAAACGGGCGGCGCCGCTTGTACAGTCTGGTCGATGACGATGGCCAAACTCTCCATAAGACGGGCGTATGACTTCCGTGCCCGGTTAGAGTCCCCGTCAGTAGGTCCTCCGGCTATCACATGGATAACTCCCCGAGGGGGAAGGTCATCTGAAGCGGAGGAAGGGCCCTCACCTGATGGACCTTCTTGAGAGACCACCTCTCGGGACGGCGTTTGGGGGAAAGTGACCCGAGGTTGTTGATTATACGGCCCCGGACGGGCGACATTGGTTCGGGGGCCTCGCCGTGCCGTTCCTCCGGCTTGATACCTCAATTGCGGATATGCAACATGGAGGCGATCTAGTTCTTCTTGTAGCTTGAAACATCGATTGCTACTGTGACCGTACTCTGTATGATATTGGCAAAAGAACGGGGCTGGGGGATTACGCGGGATCCCTCTATGTCCCAAGGGTCGCCAGAGCAGCACTCGCTGATCGTAGAACTCCATTTCACGTTCTTTCCAAGTCCTCACAAAAGGAAGCACTTCAGCAGCCATGATTTGCAATGGTGGGGCGGGGCGAACTCCCTGTAGCATTGGTCGAGGCCTCGGAGCCTCGTGCCAAAAAGGTCTTGTATACTCCCGCCGAGGGGGAGCTTGAGGAGCAGCGGGACGAGCCCTTTCAGTTGGGACTGTTGCGGCAGTTCGCTCGGCTCTCATCATCCTTAACCCTTCTTCTTCGCGGATAAACCGCTCGCAAGCGTGGAGTCCAACGGCAAAGACAATGAAGTTCAGGTATAAACTTGGCACATAGTATAATTCTGCTTTCCTCGGTGTTGCTGTTCATTTTGTCGCCATTCCAGACTTTTTTTTTTTTAATTTATTGTTGGTTACTTTTGGGGGTATTGTCCTGCAGAAATGTAGCATTAGCAATCTATTTTACTTGACTTGGTAATTTTTCCCACGGAATTGTGGATGGAAACACACATCTCCAACGATTCTACTGAGATCGTTTGCTAGCAGCATAGTTTTCCATAATGTTTTATTAAAATTCGGATCGTTGATTAATTTGTTTGTTTGGGTTTAGAAGCAAGAATCATTGAGTCGAAACACTTAACGGTACTACAGCTTCCTAGCAACATAATTTTCCATAATGTTTTATTAAAATTCGGATCGTTGATTAATTTGTTTGTTTGGGTTTAGAAGCAAGAATCATTGAGTCGAAACACTTGACGGTACTACAACTTCCTAGCAAGACACGACACACTTGGCCAATTAATAACTGGCTCAAAACCAATAACATTATTATGAAAATACTGAGAAAGTTGGGGCAACTCTCTCACTTGGCACTGGCCAATTGAGTGCGGAGGAGCTTAGCAGCAGCGACCATGCTGGTGAGAGCAGGCTTGACTTCAGCATACTTGCGAGTCTTGAGCCCACAGTCCGGGTTGACCCAGAGGATGTTGGTTTCAAGCACAGCAAGCATTTTGTTGATGCGGTCAGCAATCTCCTCAGTGGAGGGTATCCTGGGGGAGTGGATGTCGTACACGCCCGGGCCAATGCCAGCACCGTACTTGACTCCCTCGCGGAAGACAGAAAGCAGCTTCTCGTCAGACCGGGAGTTCTCAATCGTGATCACATCAGCATCCATGTCAATGATGGAATGGATAATGTCGTTGAAGTTAGAGTAGCACATATGAGTGTGGATCTGTACATAAAAGATGAATGGTTAAGTGAAGATTCAACCGATGTGGAAGTTATTACTTCAAGGCTAAGAGTGGAACCTGAGTAGTGTCCTGAACACCACAGTTTGTGATCCTGAAGGAATGAACAGCCCACTCTAAATAGAAAGCTTCCTCAGACTTACGAAGAGGAAGGCCTTCACGGAGAGCTGCTTCATCGATCTGAATAACCTGGATACCAGCAGCTTCCAAATCCTCCACCTCTTTTTTTATAGCAAGAGCAATCTGGTAGCAAGTCTCAAACCTGATACAGCAAGCAACCAGAATAATTTCAAAGATGATTTTGATGTAATGTAACAGAATGTCTTCCTGAATAATGAGTTTATAGAGAAAATGGCTCACCTCGGTTGGTCATTCCTAACAAAGGACCAGTTGAGAATTGTGACGGGACCTGTCAACATACCCTTCATTGGGCGAGCAGTCATGCTTTGGGCCAGTTTAGACCAGAAAACAGTCATGGCATTAGGACGGCTAACATCACCGTAAATGATGGGAGGCTTAACACAGCGTGAACCATAAGATTGCACCCAACCATTCACAGTGAATGCAAAGCCCGAAAGTTGTTCCCCGAAATATTCAACCATGTCATTTCTCTGCGATGACAATAAGACAAATATGTGACTGAACGGGACATTTTTCCTGATAGGAAACAAGATAGTATGGTTTGCATGCTCACCTCAGGCTCTCCATGGACTAAAACATCAATATCAAGTTCTTCTTGGAGCTTGACAACCTTGCTGATTTCCCCCGTGATGGCCTTTACATATTCTTCCTCTGAGATTCTGAGAGTATACATGATGATGAATATACAACCAATACAGCTAGGAGTGTAAGAAAAGGAGAATAAATAAATAGCAGCACCCACTTCTTTGCCTTGTATTCACGTCGGACTCTTCGAAGATCCATTGTCTGAGGGAATGATCCAATTGTGGTTGTAGGAAGAATTGGAAGGTTAAGCTTTTTCTGCTGCGCATCTAGCCTGGCACTAACATTTGTAGCCCGGCGGTGGTCAGAGCCCTTCAAAGCAGCAGCCTACAATGTCATCATTGAATCATTAGGAGGTTCAGAGAAACCAGAAATTAACTACAGTTTAAGATACTTTACAGCTTTTTGAACTTCTTCATTGGTCACCCTAGGAGATGACTTTCTTGAAGACTGGGCAGCAGCATTGGCTGAGAAGAGAACCTATTCACATAAACCAGCAAATATAAGGGAGTGTATATATAACCTGTGCATGGTGAACAGAACAAGTTGTAAAGGAAGAAAAACATATCCCGATTGGAATAATCAAGTTCCATTCATCACCAAAATCTATTCCCAGAGAGACCAAACCCATAGTGCTTCTGTGCCACTAGTAGTGTAGTGTCTGACACAGAAATGTACCGATTGGCATCTCACAAAACCAGAGATCTATCATGATCCTGTGTCACTAGATTCAACACTTCCAGATATGTCTATCTTCAAGTAATTATTGAAGGGACAACCAAATTGATTTCCTTGGCCACCAAAAGAAACATAGATGCAGATATCATATTTGTCGGCAGATTGGTAGAATTACCTCATCCTTTTGACCGGCCAAGGCTTTAGCCAATGCATTCACTTCAACCACCTTTTGAGCAGCAAAAGCAAGCCATGACTTAATCTCACTATCCAATTTTGTCTCATTGACAAGGTCTACAGCAGTGTGCATGAGTGAGCATGACGTAGACACAACAAGCTTGTCTACAGGCAAACAACAAATTCCATTAGTCACATTTTCAATATAAAGACAATTGAAAAAAGCAAAAAAGTGATCCATGAATACCTTTGCCAACAATGGCCTCAAGAGCCTTAAGTATGGTGAGAGATGATGCAAGGTCATTTGCCCAAATATTCCTTCCATCAACAACTCCGGCAAAAAGGTATTTTCCAGCAGGGAAGCCTACGGTCTTGATCAAGTCAATTGTTTGGGTTCCACGAACAAGATCAAAACCAAAACCAGACACACTCTTCAAAGCAGTGATAATCCTGAAAAATTCAAAATAATAATGAAAATTTTCAAAGCACGTGCAATACATTATCAGTCAATATGAACAGACTAACTTGTATGTTTCTGCAGGCACATCAGCAAAATAAGTTTCAATAAGCACATCCAGGCTAGACAGGGATGATTCTAGTTCAGAGTAGGCCTTTGTGAATGCCTCTATCTGGTAGGATTCAAGATCCTTGACTAGGGCTGGCTCATCAAACTGAATCCATGAAGCACCAGCTTCCTTCAGCTCCGCAATGACTTCCCTGTTGTTTTACAGCATTGCAATTTCTAAGAACCAAACTAAATGATAAAATCATGTAAAGTAAATTTAAAAAAATATATATTATAGGGATTGGTTTAGGGATCTTTACTTGTATACAGGAAGAATCTTTCCAAGAAGTGAGAGAGGAGAAAATGACTTCTCAACACCTCTAGCTGGTTTTGAGAGCAAAAGGTATGTTACAGGACCAATGAGAACAGGGACAGTCTCAATTCCCAACTGTAGATAACAAAATCACACAAAAAAAATGATTGATCAATGAGAAGCATAAAAGAATAAAAATAAGACTTCCTACAATATTTAATCGACCCAACTATTTGAAGAACCTAAGGATCACTCATAAATGTCACAAAACATAACACTACTAGAATATCTACTTCCTGGTACAACTAAAATCCAACGTGCAATTGAAGTTTCAAGTCACTCACTTTGACAATATCGATTACTTGAGTGCAAAACCAGTTAATTAACCATAGAACTGAGATAATTTGGTTTAAAAAGATAGCTTAGGCAGCATGTAAGAATAGAGTATTCATGTAAATATTTCCACTTTATCATCAAAGGAAAATATATTGATGATCAAGGAAACAACAAAATGCTGGGCATTCACACGTCCTTGGAGAGCTAGAGGCTCTTCTGTTAAGCCTTCAATCAGATAGAGGGAAAAAAAAACACGGATTCATAATTTCACAAAAACAAGCATGATCCCATCAGCATGAGTCAAAATGATACTGATAAAATAGGAACAACTGAATAAGAATGGTCAAACAAGAAAACTCAAGTTTAATTAAAAAAAAAAAGGAACTGGGACCATACCGCCTTTGCCTCCTTATATTCAGACACTGCCTTGTGAGAGGAGTATGAGAACTTTGTGTGCGGGCCCAACTCAGGGACAATGAAATGACTATAAAGTAATAATGTATCATCAGAAGTACAAAATCAGAAGAATAGCAAACTTAGGTGACAGGAAGTTCAAGAGGACCTACTAGTTCGTGTCAAACCACTTGGTCATTTCCATAGCAGGAACAGAGGCATTTCCCCTGGCCATAGAGAAATAGATATCAAACCCAATCTCTCCCCCAGTATAGTTGTACCTCTCAGGAACAGCACCAAGCATTGCCGTGGCATCAAGAACTTGATCGTAATAAGAAAAAGTATTGCTCGGAATGTATTTGATTCCAGCATCAGCCATTTGCTTCCAAATAGAACATCTGAGATCAGTGGCAACCTTTTGCAAATCTTCGGCGCTGCTCTTCCCATCCCAAAAGGACTCCAATGCAAATTTGAGCTCTCTCTTGGGCCCCATGCGAGGATATCCAACAATGTGTGATGCCATTTTACTATAAATGACAAGAAAACGAAACTACAATCTTAAGTGAAAAACATTATCCTTGTTATGGATATAAATAACACTAGCTACTTTCAAAAAAAAAAACAACCTAATTAGGTGGACCACGAAATAACTAACAGCATTACATAACGAACTATCCTGTACATACCATCTTAGAGTATTTGAATGCGTCTAGCTCTCGTATGCATGCATTAGATAAGTAAAACAAATTGTGATGAATTTATTTTAATGAAACTAACTTGTCCATAACATCTTAGAGACCTTATATATGCAAGGGTGCCAAGAATAATGAAAGCAATATAGTGAGATCAATGGACTACATCGCTACCATATCCATCAAAGCTCAGCCAATCTGAAACCATTAACGATAGATATCACTACAGTTTTTTTAGTGTTGGCAAATCCACGTGCAAGGTTAATTGAACGAGAATCGAAAGATAGAATGAAGTAAAGGGATGAGGACAAAATAAACTGGGACAGTAAGCCTTTCAGTCAACAACTTCAAGGCATTGACAGAAAGGGAGGCCAATCTAAGTCGCATGGGCAAACAACAAACACATGCGATACAATGGAGAAGTGCGTTTCCTCAATCCAAAAGAGCTGATTAGAAGAAACAAAAAATAGCCGACAGCAAAGGTAAAATCACCGAATGATGGCACATGAACTCAAAAAACGAAGGTCGACTCCTTCAAGCCAAAAGAGCCAGATCTGAGTCGTACTAATCATCAGAACCCCAGAAAGATATGCAGATCTAACATTTCACTTAAGCCCAAAGGTTTGGCAATCAGCATGAGATCAAAACTGAGAGAAATCAAACATAAAAACACAGATCCGGGATCAAATATGACCAAGTGAACGCGATCCATAACTGACAGAAACAGATCCAGATCGCAAAAACCAACCGAAGTAGATTTTACCGAAATAGTAAAGATTCGTATCAGTATGCAAAAATTCAAACGTTCGAGCATTAACGAAGGGTACTAACCAGCAAGCCCTCGACAAAAAAGAACAAAGTCAAGAAATTTCTTGGACGACTCAGACCCGAAAGGTTCTTCTTCGATGAAAAAAAAAACGAAAATATTATAGCGAGAAAGCTCGGATCTAGTGGAGTAGAGTAAATCGCGAGCAAGATGAGCTTACCTTGGATACCGGAGTAGGATCGGGAACCAAGGAAGCGCAAGGGATGGCGAAGAGAGAAGCACGAGCGTAAGCCATGGTATGCAGCCGCTATTAATAGACTCGGACGCCTGGACTGACTCCACCAACCAAAAATGAAATTAAAAAAAATACGCCTACTTTGTTTTCTTCTACAATTATAATTTTTTTTACAATTATATTGATTTTTTTTATTTCCCAAATTCCTATTTCAGTTTTATTTTGAATTTTTCCAAAAAAAAAATGAATCTTAATCGCATTCGTACCGCGAGCCAATTTTTTTTTTTAAATAAAAGGAATTGGTGGATGTAGGTAGACCTAAAATCCAGAACACGTTAATCATTATTCCATATGATCAAAATTTATTTTCAACTATCAATTAGTATTTAATTATCAACGGTGACTATTAAAAATTGATCGAATTGGACGGTCAATAGGAAAGATTTTCCAAAAAAAATGTTTTCCATGACTCTCCCTAATATATGGAGCGGATTTCAATTGCAAAAGTAAAGATGAAGAATATTTGAGAGTCTAGGGCAATGAAGTTTTTGGAAATCGACTCTCATTTACTATATCAAATTTTTATTTACCAACTGAATTAATTTTAAAGACTAATAAGAAAGATTTTCTTAAAATATGAAACCGTCGAATTAACGACCTCCCATGAATGTTCTTAACTTGTGAAAAGATCCCAGCTATAAGCATAAAGATGGAAGGTATTTAAGAGCCAAAGGGGATAAATTCTTCAGTAATCGACTCCTACTGATTACATATAATTTTCTTTGTATTTATTGATCAAGTTACTTACTTACTTTGGGGCTAATTAATAGGAAAGATTTCCCCGTTCGTGGTTGGTGAGGAGGTTGGTGAAACGGTACTACAACCATGTCAATGGACAGGTTAAGGTGGCGGTGCTGGTGAGCTTCCATGTTCAATAATTAATCAAAATCAACATTTTCTTTTCCCACTTTTTATCAGCTCCGGTTGCTTTCTGAATAATTAATTAAGATGGCATTGTTCTTAATCACTTAAAATATTATTTTACAGAAGAAAAAAATTGAAAAATCAGATGGAAGCTAAGAGTGAAAAATTTCGATTATTAATTTGCGAAAGAGGAGAAATACTGTGACCGACACACAAAGCCGAAGAGAAAGTGGGGAAGCTCTGGCAGATCAATCCAAAGCTATAAATTAACAATATGTGATGTGCAAAGCAACCACTTGGCCTCTCACAATTTAAGGACGGACAGAAAGGAAGTTGGATCTTGTCTGTTATAGTGGTTTTGGTTCCAACACGGGAGAGTGCATGTAGAGGTCTGGATAAAGGTAAAAAGATTTTGATTTTTTTTTTTTTGAAGTCATTCTCGTCTCCTGTATGTTCGGCAAAGCGTTAGATCTTCTTTCTTTAAGTCTGCATTTGATGTAATATAATATAATTTATATTATATTATTGAATTTGATCGACTGCGTATAATCTTTGATTATTATATTTTTATAAAAAATATAATTTATATTATTATAAAATAATAAAAATATTTTTATAATTTCGTTCGAATAGAATATAATTAAAATCTTAATTGATTCTCCTTGGCCATCAACGTCATTGTTAGTCTTTGATTGTCGGCTATTGGCCTTCAGTCGTCGACGACTATCAATTGTCGATCGTCGATGATCGCTATCGATTGACGATTTCTAACCATCGATTATTGCCCATCGATGATTTCGACCGTCGATAATTGTCGGTCGTTGATTTGATTCAAAGAATAAGAACTAAGAGTAAAAGTATATTTATTATTTAAATTTTTGACCTCGTAATATAATCGAATTACTTCGATTTTATTTTATAATATAGATTATAATATTTAATTATTTTTTATAATTCAAATTATATTATATTATATTATAATTTTAAAATTGTAATAAAAAAATTAATTATCCGTATCGAACACAGCCAGTGATGTTTTATAACATCTCCTAAAAGGCTGTTATTCGTGCAGTTCCTAAATGAGATTAAATCAGGCGAATCATATGGACGAGGACTCCCACTTAGGGTTACGGTGGTCATGTTCTGTCGAATAAACAATTGTTAATGTATCTTTGTTTTGCTTATTAGAATAAGTGGTTTTCCAATTAAAATTTCCTAAAACTATCCTCCTACACTTTGTGATTTTACTGCTTGTTTTTTATTGTTATTTTCGTACAATTTTCTAGTGCTGCTATACGTTAAACATTTAACGGTGCGGTATTTAGTCAAGTTGGCCTTTGTCATGCACGTGGCTACACGAGCAACTCCCAAATATTGTCATCGATAAATTCGACAAGAGAAATATTTCCGACCAACGTTCAAACTAAAAATAAAAAATAAAAATAAAAATAAAAATAATATCTATTTGATTGGAGTATACGTTTGATTCAAATTATAATATATAATCTTGATAAATAAATAGTTATATTATCAAGATTATGTTTAATAAAATATTATCAAAATATATTTGATAATAAAATCAAAATTTATATCATCTAATTTAATATTTTACTATATTATCTATTTAATTATAAGATTTCGTTTACTCTGAAACATATTTGATTATGGTTGTGTCGATCGAGACGATCATCTTGTCGTCCAATGAGTTGGCAGCGAGCAACTACCGATAATTATGACAATTGCATCAGTAATTGATGGTGGTGGTCGCGATCGATAATTGATGACGAATGACGACGACAACGGTTGACATCGACAACAATTGACGATCAACATTGGCATCGACGACCGACAGCGACAGTGGTCGACCGTGCGACCGTCGACGGCGATCGATCGACAATCGACGATCGACGACGGGCGATTGACGACCGATGACGATGGTCGACGATCGTTGGCGGCAACCGGGCAACGACCGATCGGTGATCATCGACCGATGATGGCGCTCGCCCAGAGACCGATAGTCGACGATCGACTGAAGGTCAACGACCGACCAGCGATTGGCGATCGACGACTGACCACCGACTGACTGATGGTCGACCGATGATCGGTCGATACTCGATCGACGGTCGATGCTCGATCGAGTGGTCGGTGGAGATCGACGATCGACGACGATGACCGACGACCAATGGTGACGATACGGTCGGCGATGGCGGCAAGCCAAATAGTTGATAGTCGCGAGCGGTTGATTAATTAGATTGTTATTTGATAAATCAATAAGGATAGTTTTGTCATAAATAGTAAAAAATCAAAGAGTATTTTTGAAAAAAAAAAATCTATAGGAAATAAAGAAAAATCAAATTTTTTAAAGGTTTTTTCAATTTTCTATGCATAACTTTTTTTTATTAATATGAGTATCGGATATTCATCCTAACTTGATAATCATTCAAATCTTAAATTAAATAAAATTTTTATTGATAATTTTAATTGGATAATCAAACTCAGAATCAAACGCACGTTTGACGTCCTGATGCATAGATACATGATTTCATTTTTTTTTTTATATATATTTGGATGGATCTTATTTTAAAAATAAATTACGAGAGAGAGAGAGAGAGAAGTTGGAACTAAAAAAACAAGACATCCACCATGAAAAGAAATATCGATATCATTCCGCTGAAATGTGTCCTCAGGAATCAACCCCCCTCTCGTCGTCTGAAGCGACAGCCCAACGTACATCTGCCCAAACTGTGGCGTCGGCACCCAGAAAGTAAGTGGTAGTGGTAGAAGACCAACAACACGCGCTGCCTCGTATGCAGCGGACCACGTTGAAACGAACGTTTTAGATCGTGTTAAAATTTTAATAAATAATATTTTTATAATACAATGATATTTTTAGACATTATAACGGTAAAAAAAAACCCGACTATTTAGGTGCTCGTAAAGTTTTGGATTGTTTAAAAAGTATATCTAAATTTAAAGATATCTAAAAGATGTATCTCTTACTCATTTGGTTCCTCCTCAAATTGATATTTTTTTTGTTTCTCTTTCCTATGTTACAAGTTTTTTTTTTCTTTTCCCTTCTTTTCTCTTTCCCTAAATTTTTCATTGAGTTTTAAAAATCAACATCAACATCATTTGATATTTATTTTTGAAATCCAACATCACAAAACAGTGATGAATTTTTTCAACATTATTTATTGATTTTGAAAATCAACACTATAGTGATATTGATTTTTGAAACCAGCACTATGGTAATTTTGAAATCATCACTACGATATGTTAAACTATAACATTCGTTTTTTAAAAATAGTAAAGAAGGATGTATTTAGACTTCAGAGCATTGTAAAAATCAGTGAGAGTTAGAATAAATTCAATCGGAGTTTTTTTTTATATTCATAAATAAATTTTAATCAAAATTCATTGATGGACATAGAAGACTTGAATTTTTTAAAAATTGATATGTAATGGAAGAGGGGAATGCAATGAAAGCATTTACGATTTACATGTTTAATTCCGACATCCCTACGACAAGTTATGTATATATGTCAATAGTCTTAAAATTAAAAATTTTAAAAACCTTCTTATCACTGTTGTTAATTACTTTAATTTGAATAAATTTTTAGGCACATATAAACTCTCACATATTTGAGAAACTTATAACATTTGAAATAAATCCGATTGGAGTTTTCTAGGTCAATTAATGAATTTCGATCAAAATTCATTGATAGACATAAGAGATTTGATTTTTTGAAAAATTGACATGCGATGGAAGAGTATAGTACGGTGAAGGTATTCATGATGTTCATATCTTATTTTAATATTCCTACGATAAGTATCAATTAAATTATTTTTTTTATTTGCATATATGCAATAATATATGTGGTGCTGATTTCGAAAATCAACATTGATTTTCGAACACTAACACCATGGCGATGTTGATTTTAGAATACTAGCACCATGATGATGTTAGATTTCCCGCACCACCTTAGTATTGGTGTTTGAAAATCAACACCACCTCTGTGTTGGTTTTCAAACACCAATGCTATGGTGGTGCTAGATTTCCAGCACTATGATGGTGTTTATGGTGTCGATTTTGAAAATCAGAACGACCATGGTATTGATTTTCGAACACCAGAACTATCTTGGTGAAAACCGGTACAACACCACATAGATTATTGCATGTATATAAATAAAAGAGAATAATTTAATTGACTAATAACTTATCGTAAGAATATCAAAATAAGGTAAGAACATCATAAATATTTTCATCTTCCATTGCATGTCAATTTTTCAAAAATTCAAATCTCCTACGTCTATCAATGGATTTCGGTCAAAATTCAACCTAGAAAACTCCAATCAAATACATTCTAAATACTATAAGTTTCTCAAGTATCTGAAAGTCTATATATATCCAAAAATCTATTCAAAATCATTAACAATAGTGATCAAAAGATTTTCAAAGCTTTTGAATTTAAGACAATTAACACATATACATAACTTATCATAGAGATGTCAGAACTAGACACGAGTATCATAAATATCTTCCATTATACATCATCTTTTAAAAAATCCAAATCTCTTATATCATTAATAGGTTTCGATCGAAACTTATTGATAGACATAGAAAACTCCAATTGAATTCATTCTAGCTCCTGTGGATTTTTACAATGCTCTATAGTCCACACATATCATTCTTTACTATTTTTAAAAAATGAATACCACAGTTTAACACATCGTGGTACTGATTTCAAAAATCCAGCATCACTATAGTACTAATTTTCAAAAATCAGCACTATAGTGTTGGGAGTATTGAGAATACAATCAAAGTTCCACATTGATAAGACATGAAAAAGATCATGTATGTTTATAAGATTAAAAGATACCTCTATTAGTATGAGATCTTTTGAGTAAAATTCAAAGACAAAATCATGAATGTTTAGGCTTAAAATGGGCAATATCATACCATTGTGAATATATGCGAATCTTTTTTACACTAACATTAATTAATATCAGAATCATATTCTATGTCAAGTCATACATCTCGAATGAAGAAAGTGGGTCTCCCATGTCTGGATCAAGAGAACCAGACACTAGACAAGAAGGTTAGTTGGGTCAGAAGGACCGGACAATTGACAAGAAGTCCAATTGGATCAGAAGAGTCGAACAACTGACAGAAAATCCAACTGAATCAAGAGGACTAGACAATTGATAGGAAGTCCTGGTGAATTAAGGATGAACATCATTACATCAAGCAGAGGAAGTCTTTCAATGACGGACAAACTTAAGGAGGAAGTCTTTCGAGAACGGATAAACTTGAAGGGGTCAAATGTGATTCTTCGTTTGAGAGGAAATTATTAAGAGTATTGAAAATATAAATGTGCTTATAAAATAAAAAAATATCTCTGTTGACATGAAATTTTTTTGGATAAAATTAAAAAATAAAACATGAGAGTTTAGGTTTAAAGTGGATAATATCATATTATTATGAAGATATATAAATTTTATTTGTACCTATTTATAGTGTTGAATTTTTAAAATCAACATCACGTTGATTTTAGAACCTCAAAGAAAGATTTGAAGAGAAAGAAAAGAAGAGGGAATAAAAAAAAGGAAAATATCAATTTTGATGGAGAGCAAAATGGAAAAGAGATGCATCTTTTAAATATTTTCAAACCTCAGTACGTTTTTTTGGACCATCTAAAATTTTATGTAGACTTATTGATAAATTGTCGTAAAAAAAAATAGAATAGAGCGGATTAGAACATATTTTATTTTATTTACTGTTTTATTTATATTCAAAGGAAAAATTTGATATCTCGCTGCCTTTTTTTTCTTTGGAATTTTAAATCTCGAAATTATTATTATTTATTAAAAAATTATTATTTATTTATTTTTTTAAACACAAATTCCGTCCCTATTATTTCATAAAAGAATATTAGAATTAGAATGTCATGATCATTTTTGTCAATCCTGTGTGTGACAGTGAAAGAATATTACTATCGAATGCCTTGACAATGAGGAATAAACAAGACAAGCCACATTGAGAACTTGGCACTGAGAACTTAAAAATTTGAATTTAAGTATGATAAATGCAAATATTATAGTTTGAAGAATAACCCTAAATTTCTAAATTTTTCAATAAAAGATAAAATCTCAATAGATAAATACCTCACTAGCTAATGATTTCAAATAATTGAATAGGCAAAAGGATTTTAGAAACTTTTATTTATTTATTTTTCATTCTAATTCTAATTGTTGATATAATTCTTATCCCATTATTATTTTAAATCTCATATCTATTACAAACATATCCTATCCATATTTTTATATTTTATATTTAATTTATTTTATCTTAGGCATTTTTAATATGTATATCTTTGTAATTTGATATAATCACATCTAAGATCTCATGTATCATTTTTCATTAGCTTTATCATGATTTATCTCTATGGAGAGATGTTTAGGATGATCCTAATTTATAATGCAAATTTAAAAAGTAGCGCATGTGACAAATTCATATTATAAATTGCTCAAAAATATTATTTTATATAATTTATTCGTGAATATTTTTATTATATATTATTTGATTTTTTTAAAATTTAAAGATTGAATTATGATATGTAAATAATTAATTAATGGATGAATTATGTATGATAATATTTTTAATAAATTGTCTTGTACTATCTTATCTAAATGCATGCGGGTGAAGCGTTAAGGCACCGAAAATTCAGTGACAAATTATTGCATCATTTTCCTTAAAAAAATAATCCAACTAGGCAACTAGCTAATTATTTGCCAGAAAAATATTTATTTTAAACTAATAATTTGTTTTTGAAATAAGAATTTTGCATTAATCGGCTGCTACGCAAGCGGAGAAGAGTCCATTTTCAATACAAAAAATTAAGATTTATTTTTAAATATAAATACTTGTAAAAAGTCGATGTATCGATCAAATAATCGAGCTGCTAAATCTAGATCTGGGCGAGTTCTATGACTTATAATATTCATATTTTAATTAAATTACAATTGTTTTTCCAAAATTGGATTTACGCGTTAAACAATATTCAATACATTCCAATCCTAAATAAAAAAGTACAATGATTATTTGAAAAAGATTTTTCAAAAATTGTAAAATTTTTAAAAATATTTATTCTTCCGTTTAATTAATTTTTAATTTAATAAAAATATCTGATTTATTTTATTATTCTAAAAAATATTTAGACAATTAAATCTCATCCTACAATATTGAGTCGTATGGATTATTCTACTATTATATCATCATTTATATTGAAATAAATTTTATTTTATTTTATTATTGTTAATTAAATTTTTTTTATCTTCCTCTTCAAATATATATTTGTCATCATTTTATATCGTATAATTGAATATTTATTGATTGTCTAAGTATATATCGGTATAATTTTAAATATTTTTGATTTTTTTAAATATAATTTCGATTTTTATTTTAATATTTTCATTTTTTATTATGTTTATCTCGTTATGTTCACATTTTCGATTCTATTTTATAATTATAAAATGAATAAAATAATATCTTGAAGAATGAGAAATAAAATAAAAAAATAAAGGGGCACGCTGTCGTTTCAAAGGCAGAATATTCGGGACAAGTAAAACGAGGGAAGAAGGCGACGAGGAACAAAGGCAGGCAGAGATTCTTGCTCGCACGGAAGAAGTGCGAAGGAGTAGTGGAGGAGGAGGAGCCGAGGAGGAAGAAGAAGAGAAAGGATTAACAAACAAGGGAGAAGTGTTCATTTTCTCCTCCCCGGTCTCCCCTATCTCCGCTTATTCCGTTGAAAAGGAGGCAAAAACCCAGGCTTTGTTGCGACCGAGGAATTTGACATCGATTAGTCGATAAAGTCGTCTTTTTGTTATATTTTTGTGTTCGCCAGTGATGGGTTTCGAGGAGGGGATGGGGAAGGAGAGAGGGGGCGTCCGTGTGGGGCTACGGTTCCTGACGAGGCGCAAGCAGGTGGATTCTAAGCGCGCGTGGTCGGACGGAGCTCACCAGCTCGCTAAGGCGTTGTCGGTTCCGCAGCTTGTGGCCATAGGTAGTGCCGTCGATTTGTTCAAGTTCTCATCTTAAATGTTCGCTCCTGTTCTTCTTATGACTTTCGAGTTAGATTTTTAGTCCTGATCTATGCGGTGCCGCCGTCGGTATTTGTCCAGTTTCTTCTTCCTCTTTGGGTAATACGCCGTTTTTTTTTCGGCTGTTAATTGATAGAGATTCTGGTTTTTTGTTTTTCTTAATTTTTTCATTAGTCGGAAAAGCAAATGATCATCTTTGCAGCAGTTGGTGAATTTATCATCGTTTCGTTCCTCTTCAAATGAAGCTCGAAACTGATGGGAAATTTGACTTGTTTTTTTTCCGGGATATACAAATTTTTAATTACATTTTGAGTAAAATTGTAGCCTTCATGATAGTCTACAAAAGTTAAAAAGATTTATAATTTGGTGAATTCTATCAATTAACTCAATTTCCTTCTCGTCAAGGATATTTGACACACATATGCATTATTTAGGTTAGTTTAGAAGGTAAAAGATCTAGATTTTCGGTGTATTCTAGCACTTTGGTCAATTTATCGACTATGTAACTATTTTTACGAAAGGCGAATGCAAATGCATATTATTAGACTATTTTTACGAAAGGCGAATGCAAATGCAAATGCACATTATTAGACTGAGTCTTTAAGTCTTTGTGTTGGTTGAGAAGGCAAAAGATTTAAATTTTCGTGAATTCTAGCACTTTGCTCTATTTTCTTGGTTCCGCAGCAGTTTACTACTTTAGCTGCCACTTTCCCTCTTACTTTGCATAATACGGTCAATGGTTATACTGATTGGATTGGATGGTAGGAAATGGTTGTACTTGTTGCCTTAAGCATCTTCTTTATAGTAGTTTGCAAGTTGCAGACTATATTTTCACGGTTACCTCTCATAGCTTCGTTGTGGGATTAAGTTGTTTTTGTTAAGTTTATTCTATGGTTCTGCAAAGCTTGTTTTTGTCCTACATTTTTTCTTTTTCTTACCCTTGGAAAGATTCTTGGCTTTGTAGTAAAATTGTCCTTGTAAATATTTCTCTTCCTTTCTTTATAGGCGTTGGTGCTACAATAGGTGCTGGAGTTTATGTTCTTGTTGGAACTGTTGCCAAAGAGCATGCTGGGCCAGCACTCACCATCTCTTTTCTGATAGCTGGGATAGCGGCTGCTCTTTCAGCTTTCTGCTATGCTGAGCTTGCAAGCCGATGCCCTTCAGCAGGAAGCGCCTATCACTATTCATACATCTGCATTGGAGAAGGGTAATCATTTAGTCTAGTAAGAATGTTAGGTTGTTAGTGTTGTTATTAAATGACAAACCATTCCAATGTGTAGAATTAAGGTCATATCTGAAAAACTAATTTTATTAAAAAATGTTGGCCATATTCGTGATTGAGATAAACGACCATATATAAAGAACTGTAGAACTGCGTAAATTAATTATACTTGACATAATAATATCCATGTCGGCGGGCCCAAATAATTGGGACTATATATCTCTTTTTATTAGGTCGATCAATTATTTCACTGAATATAAGCTAGTTATTTCTAAGTTAATTGACTTTGTCAGGGTTGCTTGGATTATTGGCTGGGCTTTAATTCTTGAATATACAATTGGAGGGTCAGCTGTTGCACGTGGTATATCTCCAAATTTGGTTAGTGTCTCAGGATTTTTACGTATGTGGTTTACTCATATTTAATGGTTGATCTATCATTTTCTGAATTAAACACATCCTTCAAGACCTTTTTGTACATCATTTCTTGTTTTTGATGCTTGGTAATTCTTTTGTATTCATATTTTGGAACATTGTATTATGAGTGTTTGGAATCTGGTGTTAGTATGCTGGATTGAAAACTTGGGAGTTCGAGAAATTTTAATGATGAATGATTGTGTATTGTTAGCAATGCACTTTCAGATCATTTCCTATCAATCTTCTAAATCTTCTACTCGTGACTTGTAGTATCTGCTTGTAGTAATTGTGCCACTTTTTGTATGAGAAAATTGCACTTTGTGCTTTTCTGCTTCACGTGTTGGAACTTTTTCATGGATACATTGTTTTCAAGTTTTTGTTCTTGACTTTTATATTTTGCTATTTATTTACTTTTTCCTTATCTCGATTCTTCCTTTGACCTTGTTATTTCACTTCTCATGAAATTAATAATTTTGTAGGTATTTTTCTTGAAAAATTGATACTAATGCGCACATCATAATGCTTGTCAAGATTGTGAGACATCTCTTTGTTTTAAATGTTTGAGGTGAATTCTTGTCTTCTTATGCTATGCAATTGAAATTATAAATTTAATTTCCTTTCCTCATCTAACACCCAAAATCTGTCCAGTGATTGTATACCCAGCAGAATGTATGACATGGAAAAATTGTTGTTGATTTCATTTGCTTCAGAATTAGATGGGAAGTTATTGACTATGTTTTTTTTTTTTTTTTGGTATTATGCATTCTTTTACTGTAATGCAAACAATGAGTGATATGATCTTTAAGTGAAGTTCTTGGAACAGTGACAAAATGACAGTAACCTAACAGTAACCTAACAAGATTGTATCTTGACACCCTTGAAATTGATTTCAGGCATTAGTTTTTGGAGGACCAGATAGTCTGCCTGTATATTTAGAACGCATTTATATTCCAGGTCTTGATATTGTTGTGGATCCATGTGCTGCTGTTCTTGTACTGGTTGTAACTGGATTACTCTGTTTGGGAATAAAGGAGGTATGCCACCAAGTGCAAAGTTGTTTACACCAAAGCTCATTGTTTGGTACATTTTTGACAATATTAGTTGTTTTATCATGCAGAGTGTGCTTGTACAGGCAATTGTCACAGCACTAAATGTTTGTGTCTTATTATTTGTCATTATTGCTGGTGGGTATATTGGCTTTCAGACCGGATGGGTTGGGTATACTGTAGCTGGCGGGTAATTGTGTGACTCAAAATTCCATACAAGGATTAAATTGTTTCTTGGAACTTGATCATTGTGTACTCTAATCTTTCAGATATTTTCCTTACGGTGTAAATGGAGTTCTTGCTGCTTCGGCAACTGTTTTCTTTTCATATATAGGATTTGACACTGTTGCCAGCACTGCTGAGGAGGTTAGATTTTATTTATTTATTTTGCTTCAAATGATCCTAAGGCAGCTGCTGCTGTGTAAAAGAATTTTTCACAAGAATTACAAGATGGGTGACTGTGACTGTGAAATTCTGAAAAATGACAAAAAGAGTTTGCCCTTCTCTCTGTATTAGTCAGTCTCTTTTCTGGTGGTAATTGCAGGTTAAGCATCCTCAAAGAGATTTGCCATTAGGAATAGCAATAGCTTTGTCTGCGTGTTGCTTATTGTATATGGCAGTTTCTGCTGTGGTTGTTGGCTTGGTTCCATATTTTGCTATGGACCCTGACACTCCGATATCATCCGCATTTTCTAGGAATGATGTTCACTGGGCAGTGTAAGTAGGTTGCCTATGCATCTGAGTTTTTGCATTTTTGTAAGTTTTCTAATTCTTCTTTTGGCATCATGATGACAGGTACATTATCACATCAGGTGCAGTTCTTGCACTATGCTCAGCTTTGATGGGTTCACTTCTCCCACAGGTACAGAATAAGTAATTAAATCTTGATGCCTTTACCTCACTTTCAGCAGATTTCTCACCATTTAGGATTATTTTGTTCTTTATATTATTGCGAAGGAATGTTGTAATTCAAATTTCCCTGGCAAATGCAAGATCCTGTCTGCAAACAGTCAGTGCTTACCTGTGTAAATGATTATTTTTGTCAATGCAAATACGATGGAAAAAATGGAAACATTGTGTGAAACCAGTGCTTTGGTACAATGTATCAAAATATATCTTGTGTTTACTAGGCTGGTCCTTGTTGATAACAAGGAAAGTGTTGGCCTTGGTCATTTATCTTAACAATTGCATTTTTAAACTTGCAATAGTCATAAACCTTATTGCCACATGTGATTTTTCTATGAGTTGCATTGCAGTTGCTATTTTTCTTGCAATAGCTATGATAATGGTACTCAACCCTCAATCCAGGTACCTTACCATGCTTCCTTAGAGTAATATCTAACAATATCAGCAATATCAAGAACCTGAGACAGTGATTTAAAATACAGTACTGTGCCACGCTAATTTCACCGGTAAATAGGAGATTGTGTTTTGAGTAACCTTGGGCTACAAGATTAGTTTCTTTGTGTGTGTTCTCCAGTTATCTACAAGATAATTTTTGTGATTGTTTCATTTGGCTATGTCTAGATGATTACTTGTGCTAATGCAATTTACTTATATTTGTATTTGTTTGCTTCTTTTGCCAGCCTAGAATACTGATGGCAATGGCTAGAGATGGATTGCTGCCATCATTTTTCTCTGATGTTAATAAGTGCACACAAGTTCCTGTCAAGAGCACAATTCTAACTGGAACCTTTGCAGCGTCCCTAGCATTCTTTATGGACGTTTCGCAACTGGCTGGAATGGTAAGATCACATAAGGATCTAGTGTTTTCTTTGAAGATTTGGGCATACTTCTTTTGTTGTCAATTCAACCTGATGAATAAACAAAGAAAAGCTGCAGTATGTTTTCCATCTTACAAATTTGGATAAGGTCATTGATGATTGAAGCGATCTCCATCTATTTACATTTTCTCTTACGTATAGGTCAGCGTTGGCACACTTCTTGCATTTACCATAGTTGCGGTTTCAATTTTGATACTGCGATATGTTCCTCCACATGAGGTCCCACTGCCATCATCTCTTCGTGAATCAATTGAGTCAGTTTCTTTTCGCTATAGCAGTAATGAAGGCATTGACGATGTCACACCCCAAGCAATTTCTCAGGAATCAACTGACTCTCCTCTCATTGTGAAGGAATTTAAGAAAGGTAACTACAGCTAAAATCAATCCTCTCAATGTGGGTCAAACACTTCTTTCTTGTTTACTGAATGGAGATTTCCTATGTCACCCTTGAATTGTGCATAGTTCTAGTAGCACACACTTATACTCTTATAGCTGTGTTATGAACACCAAAATGCAATTTTATTTTCATATATCTGTTTCTTGCAGCTATTTTGTTCAACGTCATCAATGCATCAGTTGATCTTTGCAGATAATTTGAGTGAACAAACCAGGCGTCAAAAAGCAGCTTGGAGCATATCATCTGTTTGTGTTGGAGTGCTTATCCTCACTACATCAGCTTCTTATTCATTTTTTCCCTGGTAGGTTTTCCCAACATTGAGTGAATATTTCCTTGTCAGCTGCATATATTTACTAGCCGCACTATTGAATTTTATCTTTGGTGTCTTTCATGCTCTGAGATGAATTATTTGCAACCATTAACAATCATAAAATGACTTTCATATGGTACATTTGTTCACGCTGTTCTTATAGCTCCCTCCAACTTTATAAATAATAGAGAAACACATTAAATATGATAATGTTTTCTCTACCGTATGAGTTAATGCTCTCTGAACAACAATGCTAATTAGATAGAATCAAGATTGAAAACTACTCAGTAAGTAATCTTTTGGCAACTAAAGTTTTGCATTGTCCATCACTTGGTACTTCATACTGTGATATTCTCTCCATTTCACTTGTGGAATGCATATATGCTTCTTTTTTGCCTATGGAATTCCTGAAATACACTCCTATGCTATAACCCAAGTAAAAGGTTTTCATGTTGGGATTCTTGTTCAATTTGCAGTACCACAGAAATGAAGTTTGACGTAAATTTCTATTCTAAGTAGTAAAAATTTCTTTCAGTTGTGCCCTGATACAACAGAATTGGGTTTGTTGCATATTTCCTGGTTCCATTGGAAGAATTATTTTTAGGTGTTGACCACGAGAAGTGAGTGCCACTCCACCTAGGATGTAGGACTATTCCTTGTTTGGGGTGCAGTGAGTGCCAGTATATGGATTCAAATTCTCGTACATTACTGAAAAGTGCTACTTGATCTAATTTCCTTACCACTAGACCCAGCAACTATTGGTCCCTTTGGTTGAATTTTAGTTACAAATATGTTGGTTCTCCGTCAATGCTTTGCCGTCAACCTGTGATCCTGTTTATAGACGGCATAAGAAACATCAAATTGATAGTTGATTCATACATAATGATGCTGAGAATGGCATATAGAGACAATTAATTACTAGAAGAAAAAAAAAACCCTAGATATTGAGCTTCACCTGATGCTCTTCGAATTAATGTTTCTTGACAGTGTCCTACGCCATATGACATGCTCGATCGGAGGTTTGCTTCTTTTGGGTGGTCTGTTTGTGCTGTCCTGGATAGATCAAGATGACGCTCGCCATAACTTTGGGCACACTGGAGGTACTGTATAATGTTGTTCCTTTTGAAATGTCATGAGTTCTAACACTTTCGATGGTAACTTAGTAACGACAAGGCCGATACTTTTCAGGTTTCATTTGCCCCTTTGTCCCATTTCTCCCCGTTTGTTGCATCCTTGTCAATGCCTATCTTATGGTAAATCTCGGGTAAGTTATCTCCCGACTTCTTTTCATAGGAATGTCTGTGCATACTAAGAGTTTTGGATCAGTTGCTAGTCAGCGGCGTTTTTTAAATGCCATAAAAAACGTTTGAGAGTAAGAAAAAACAAAAATAAAAAAGATACAAAATGGTTATCATCAATCTTTGCGCCGTGAGAATCAACTCTGAAATCATACTTGAAGGAGACAACTCCCAAATTGGCAGAGTAAAGACTTTCTCAGCTTCAAAAATCTTGCTCGTATAAATCTGAATTCACTAACCACATACTTCTGATTGTCTTTTGGTATCAGTTCTGGCACATGGTTTCGAGTATCGATCTGGTTGTTGCTTGGAGTTTTTGTGTACTTGTTCTATGGACGAACCCACAGCTCTCTTAAGGATGTAGTGTATGTTCCCGCGGTCCAGGCCGAAGAAATATACAGAAACTCAGAGTGCGCAGCTTAAAAGTTAAAAGCCATCAGAATCATGCACCTTGCATCAGGTATTCTTTATCATGGCGATTAGTTGCATATTTTGGTTGCATTGTGTGCTGATACAAGTGTTGTAAACATATGTATTGCTACCTCTACAGGAATGTGAATAGTATTTATTATATAATACATGCATAAATTTAGAAGTTTAAATCAATTTTTTGTTGGAAATATGTATAATGATTAAAATGACTAAGACTTATTTACTTCGAATTCAACAGTTTCGAAATAGATGTTTGAGATTGATTCGGGAATACTGATATTGATAGGCCAATTTATTTATATTTTTGGTAGAAGTATAAATAATATTAAATTATCAAAAAAACAATAATAATAATTAAAAGAGTCCTTAACGATGTTAATGGCAAAGTCTAATCAGTTTCTAATCTTCTAATTGTTCTAAAATTTTTGTTTTTATCTTCCTGATTAAAATAGAAATCTTTGCCAAACTTCAGATTCGATGTGTAAGTTTTACTTGTATTGTGATTGCAAATTCAATGAATATAAAGGGCAATTGAAGAAGTAAATTTACATAAAATAATTTCTATTGCAATTGTGTAAGTTTTTAACAATGGATGCTCCGTCGATGTATCGTAGTTTCGGAGACTTTTAATGAGTATTTTTGGATGAATTCGGTATAGATTTAAGATCTTTAATGGCAAGAGATGGCAGTAATATGTGTTGTTTTGGTCTATGTAACTTCTTTTTTGGCCATTTCTCTTTATAATGAGCATTGTTTGGATGAATTCTGTAGATTTAAGCTCCTTAACTGCAAAAGATAGTAGTAATATGAGTTGTTTAAAATTTCTTATTTGAAATAGATAGTTTTCTCCTCGGATTCATAAAGACTCCTAGAATATTAGTCTCGAATGAGATTTAAATTTTGATTTTTTTTTAATTTATTTCTCTTGATCCTCATTTTTATTTCAAATGTGACTTTTTAACCTTTTTATATTATGGGATGAACTTTTTTACTCATAATTTTATATTTGAAATCTCTTTACTCTATCATAGAGTAGTTTTAACTAAAATTATATCATGGATAAAATTGTTTTAAGATTGGTATAATTTTTGGCAAAGTTGTTCATGATTTTGATTATATGATTATTAGATAATCACATGATGAAGAATAAAATATAATTTTATATTCACTAGATAATTTTAAAATCAAGAAAAATTTTACTCTTTTAAAATAATATGATTCCGAGTTATAAATTTCATTTGCTAACGTGACAGATATATTTTATGATTTGATAATCACTTGTTGCTTGAATCAAACATGGTTAAATAATACAGTCTTAAATAGATTGTCAAGATTATCAATGATTATCTTGAATCAAACACGCTTTTAGAGCAATATATCAACTCGGGCAATTTATCAAAAGGAGCGGGTAAAATAATCCAATTCTCAAATGACACACTATAATTTTAAAATTTTCAAATGATGCATTTAATTCCTACATTATTCCTTTATCACAATTGATATTTTTTTCTCTCTCCTTTGCATGCAATTCTTCTCTTTTCTAAATTTTTTTTCTATATTCAGATGATCCTTACGTGTCTTGACCACTATGTCAAAGCACATAGAGTCCTCTGTGATTTACCTTCCTCATAATGATCGTGGAACAAGTTGATGGGGGCTATTAAATTGACAATTTTAACCTTTTGCGAATGCAATTCTTCTCTTTCCTTTTAAATTAAATTATTTTTTTCTCTTTCAATATGCATGCAAAATACCATGATGATGCTGATCTTTAAAGACCAGTATCAATGTAGTGCTAGTCTTCTAAAGACCATCATCAGTGGGTGGTGTTGATTTTTAGATATCAGCATCATGATGATCCTGATTTTTAGATATCAACACCATGATAGTGTTGATTTTTAGATATCAACACTGTGATGGTGCTGATATTTAGAAATCAACATCACAGTGTGTGTTGATTTTTAAAAATCCAACAGTATCATAGTAATATTAGTGTATTATTAAGTTGTGATATTGATTTTTTTAAACAGTAAAAAAATAACATATTTGGAATCCAGAGTATGGTAGAAAGTTATAAGAATTGAAATGAATTGAATCAGAATTCTTTAGGACTATAAATGAATTTTGATCGAAATCCATTAATAGACATAGGAGATTTGAATTTTTGAAAAGTTGATATACAATGAAAGAGGATAGTATAGTGAAAGTATTTTAGCTCTGACATTCTTACGATAAGTTATATATATATGTTAATTATTTTATAGTCATAAACTTTGAAAAACTTCTTATCACTGTTGTTAATGACTTCGAACGGATTTTTTTGGCACATATAGATTTTATGACATTTCAGAAGCCTATAACAATTAGAATAAGTCTGATCGGAGCTCTTTAGATCCATCAATAAATTTTGATCGAAACTTCTTGATGGATTTGAAAAGACTTTAAAGCTATTCACATATATGTATAACTTATTATAGGGATGTCGGAACTAGACATGAACACCATAAATACATTCACTGTACTATCTTCTTTTATTACATGTCAACTTTTCAAAAATTCAAATTCCTTAAGTCTATCAATAGATTTCGATCAAAATCCATTGATTATCCTAAAAAAACTTCGATCGGACTTATTCCAACTCCTATAAATTTGAAATTTCTAGAATGCTCTGAATTCCAAATATGTTCTTAATTTCTAGAATGCTCTGAATTCCAAATATGTTCTTTATTGTTTTTTAAAAAATCACTATCACAACTGACACACTATTATTACTGTGAAACTATTAAATTTTTAAAAATTAATATCATATTGTGGTGTTGATTTCTAAAGACCAATAAATATCTTTGTGGCGCTGTTATCTAAAAACCAATACTACCCAATGGTGCTGATATCTAAAGATCAACACTATTGATTTTTTATCTCTAAAGACAACATCAACACTATAATGGGGCTAGTCTTTAAAGATCAATATCATCGTGGTATTATGCATGTATGTAGAAATAGAAAAAAAATAATTTAATTTAAGAGGAAAGATAAGAGTTGCGTGTGCCCTTGATAAATTATTGTATAAACTTTGATCCCATCTATTCTAAAATGAACACAAAAGATATCTAAAATATTAAATTACGAGTGGAATTGATAAATTTAAAAGAGGGATATTATTTGGAGCAATATAGATATCTTTTAATTTTTCTATTAAATTTATTTTTGTTATTTTCACCTTGAGTTGTTACTTATGCTCCCTCCAAATTTTTTTTTATCCCTCTTGTTTTTTTTTTTATTTTTATTTTTATTTTAGCATGCTGAATGTAATTGTCAAATCCACTAAAACGCTCAATTGACTGGCCAACATGTCCACTTGACTACTAGTGGCTCCTCTTTAACGCGTATAATTTTGTCATGCACGCAACTTCGTTATCAATTCAAAGCGTACTCCGAAATTAATCAAATCTTCGATAATTAGTTGGTTAAACCAAACAATTAGTCTTCGAGTCTTATCTTTTTCCACTAGTCTTCAAGTAAACGAGCACCGCGAAGCGTGGGCCCCAAGAAATGGCAACGTGGGGTCTCCCGGCCCCTTTTTTCCCGGGAAAAATTGTTAAATACTTTCCGGCATCGAATCGACAGTCACGGAGCCCGCGTCGCTTCGAACCAGTACCGGGAAGGGTAGGGTTTCGGGTACATCCGCGTATTGTTTTGAAGAGAAACATGCTGACCTGTCGGCGTCTCCCTCGCTTGCGGTAGTCGTACGCTCGATGACCCCCAGCGAATTGGTTCAGCGTAGCAGCGGTCGATGCCAGGAACACGTCGTTTAATTTCGTGAGGGGGGTGAGTTCACCGAAGTCGCGCCGGTTAGTCCACTCCTGGTACAAACACGCCGAGAGATGATGGATTTGTTGGAGAAGAAAAAATTGTTAAATTTGGGGAAGTATTCGTCTTCTTGAAGGCGAGAAAGCGGAAAGAGACAGAGTGAGGGGACAAGATAGAGGGACGGAGCAAGCAGCGAACGACAAGTAGCGAAGAAGAGAGAAGGGAGAAGAAAGATGGAGAGCAACATCGTCGAGATTTCTATTCACCAGGAGAGGGGTTCGAAGGAGGATGGTAGGTTTAATTCCATCACGCGATTCAATCAGATTGCGCCGACGACGACGACGACGACGACGACGACGCGGGTGAGGAATTCGAGTAATTATTTTGTCCAATTTTTTTGGTGTTGTTGTTTTTGTGCTTTACATGATTCCTTCTTGTTGACGTATCTGTTCTTGTTTGATGGAGTCCTGTTCGTTGTTAACTCTCCAACTGAGCATTTCTCTGTTTTCGTTGTCTAGTTTGGATCGGTTCTGATAGTTTCCATTTCGACCCCCTTTTCAATCTTTTACTGAAGATCTCGACTTTATTGTTTGGTGGGGAATTCTTGTAGGTTTTGCTACAATTGGTCTTATTTTTGTTCGGATGAGAAAGCTCCTTAACTAATTTGCTTTCTTTGATTTGAATACTATTTCAATTCGTTTTCTTGCAAGAAGTCAATGAGTTAGGTTTATTTTAACTTCTTCTTGGATTGGTGGGCATTGCATCTATTGATTGGTGAAAGAAAATCAGTTGTTCTTTCTTTGCGAGCAAATCTTCAGAAAGTGTATTGATCTACAAATGATTTATCCTACATTTCTTGAGAAACCAATTTTGTAGCAATTTTGAAGGTTGATGCAGCTCAATTGAACTATAAATCGAGAACGGCCGGTAGCTTCGTCGGCAGACTCGCCACCGTCCTCTTCTTTACCCACCTCCTCTCCGCCGTCATCCTCATCATCTGCTTAGCCGCCCGCGGCCTCCCCTCCCGGCATCCGTCCTTCCACCAGGCCTACTGGTTCCCGCCTCTCCTCACCTCCGCCACCGCCTCGGTCCCGTTCGCCGTCCTCTGGCTCCTGGTCGCGCTTCGACACCCTACTAAAGCCCTCCGCGCTGCCCTCTGGCTCGCCCCCATCCTCTCGTGCGCAGTCGCCGTACTCCTCCTCACCGACGACAACGGCTACAGCCTGGCCGTCGCAGTGCTCTTCCTCGTCCTCGCTCTCGTGCTCTCCCTCTACTGCTGCTGGATCACCCGCCGCCTCCACCACGCTGGGGAGGTACTCTCCGCGGCCGGAGCCGTCGTCCGGCCAACTCTCTCGCTGGCGAAGTACCTGGGGCTCGCGCTACTCGCCGGAGTGCTATACTTCTTTTTCTGGACGCTGGGCGCCGGCGGCGCCGCAGCCTCTGCCTCGCGGTTCGTTCCGCTCTACGTGGTATTGTTGCTGCTGAACCTGGCATGGACGATGCAGGCCCTGAGGTACACTGTCCACGTGGCGGTGGCGCAGACAGCCTACGCGCGGCTCGCGCGGGGGGCGGAGGCGCAGCCCACGACCACCGCGAGGCTCGTTCTCGGAGAGGTGCTATACGGCGCGGCCGTGGTACCGGCGGCCGCGTTGGCGCGGGGAGCGTCCCAGGCTATGGGGCAGGTGGTGCGCGACTCCGACGAGTTCCTGTTCTCGTGCAGCTTCTGCTTCGAGGGAGTGGCGGAGCGGATGGTGGCGCTGGGCAACCGGTGGGGGTTGGTCTACGTGGGGGCGCAGGGGAAGGGACTCGGCCGGTCGTCAGTGGAAGTGTGGGAGCTGTTCGCGAAGCAGGGGATGGAGAGGTTGATCGAACTCGATCTGACGGGGGCATTCTGCTTCCTCTGCGGCGTGGCTAGCGGCGGCGTGGCCGCAGTGGCAGCGGGGACCTGGGTGCTGGTGTCGCACAAGGGCCATGTCGCGGACGCCACGGCCTACGCCTTCTTCGTTGGCTACTTCATGGTAACTACATGAGAACGACGTATTACGTACCCATCTCCTCTCGTTTGCTGTGTTGGATATGTTCTATATAATTAACCATCTGCAAATTTGGTGGAAACAGACACGGATCGCCATGGCTTGGCCTCAGGCGTGCGTGGCGGCGTACCACGTCGTGTTCGCGGAGAACCCGGCGAACAACGAGATGGGATCTTGCTTACGCGAGCGACTGAGGCAGCTGAACTCCATCTACTCCATCTCCAGACGTCAAATTTCCTGACCAAAAAAACTAATATGCACACACACCACACCAGCAATATCCAAGAAATGCAACTTTCCAAATTGGAATTTAGGTGTACATATAAAATGTTAATTTATGCATATGTAAACCCGATTCCGATTGTAACTTACAATAAGGTTCTTTAATCATAGATGCAGAATGTCCAATGATGTAAAATATTCTAATAAAGGCTGCTGTTATGGAATATAAAGAAGTCTATGAATATCATAACCATAAGGTTATGAGGGGAATGTTAATGGAGCCGAATGCCTGATGCTGTGGCTCAGAATTGCAAATGTACCAAAGAAACAAGTTTATATACACTCTCTTCCATTTTGAGAGAGGTAATGATATCGGAAAAGGGTAAAAAAGCCTACGACTACAAGCCTATGCAATCAGGATGCCTCTTTGGTTGGAAGTTTTGAAAAATTAATTAATATTTTCTTCTCTTTCATGCCTTCTCTAATTCTTTTACACATTCCACTCTAATGGACTTCGCAATCCATTACATTTTCAGAATAAACTTCTACAGAACTACCAAAATAGAATTGATAAGAATTTTGTTCCAAATGTTTTGACAATAACATGGAACCTACAATCCAATGTGTCCCCGCCCTCCACATCTGGAGCACATGATGTTTCCGGCTCCTCCACAAGCTACATACCAAAATAATGTGCATCACAGAAGTGACTGAATGATTCAATAGTTGGAAGATGAAGATAAAATGTCAACTAAGCAATTTATTCCATATTTCTGTACTACGGACTGGTGTTGTAAGCACAAATTTATACTGATACATTGTGTGGAATGAAAAAAAAAAAAACACAACAAAACATGATTTTTTTTTTTTTTGTACTGGAAATTATAGATCTGGAATAATCACAAACTTAATTCAATAGAGAAAATGCAGGGCACGATTAAGAAGTTTTACATATGATCTTTACAAGAAGAATTATTATAATGTCAAGCAGTAGATAAAGGTCTAACTAAATATTACAAGAAATTTTATTGACTAATGGTGCATTGGATTGATCTGAATAATTATTCTATTCCCTATGACTTTCCACAGAAATTGTATTTTTATGCTTGGTTACAAGATGAAATTTAGATCACGATTCCAATGGGGTTGTGATTCCCTACTTGTCCTTCATAGAAAATACATATTCCGGCTCTATAGATATCCTATGAATAGAGTAAAAATAGATATTTTAAAGCAAGTCAGGCGAGTTGACAGGCCAGGCCAAGCAGGTGGCTGGCAGACTGAACTGAACAGGTCATAAGGGATAAGCAATATACAATTGGTAAAAGGGTCAAACAATTAAAACTTCAAAGCAATTAATTTATTGTTTATAGCTCTATACCACTAACACGTGTTGGTTGACTGAGTAGGCCACAAGGGATCAACAACTTATAATCAGTTAAAAGCACTAAGAGATCAAAACTTCTAAGCAATCAGTGTATTGTTTACAGCTTTATATGACTAATGAGAAATAGAGCATAAACGACTATAGTTCCAGTCTCCATAAGGATGACAACACAGTTACTAACTTATCAGGAAAGGGAAAGGGGAAGACACCCCCATCAAAATATGAAGTCTTTCCCAAAGGAAAAATGCCATAAGCTCGATCTGTCCATCCTAAGTAGCAAGCAAGTTAGGATGGCCCAGACTGGGAAAGTTGAGTGCAAAGGATGAATCAATTGGAACAAACAGGTTGGGAAACCCAAGTAGATCGGGTGAACCAAGCAACTTACATTTGTCGCTAGGGCAAGTTGATGACTTGGATGGACTAGGCAGTTGGGATAGATCAGGTGACCCAAACAAATTGAACAACTAGGCCATGAGGGACTGAGTTGGACAAGGCCTGACAAGTTGGCCAACAAAACAGACCACATAGACCAGGTATACTTAGCCATACAGGGTATCTAGGTATTTTGGAGTTTGACTATGACCGATTAATGGTTCCTACAAATGAAACACGGATAGTTCATGTCCATTCCATTTGATTAATCAAATTAAAGAGTATCTATTCAAATTATATTCCTAATCTATTTGATTTCCCGGAAATAATTGTTCTTTTCCTTGTTTATTTGGTTCCTTGAAGCAAGAGCACACCATAAGGTCAATAATTGTTTTTTGGGGAACGTGTTCAGTATGACAGTACTTTAGACAACACTGAAGTATCAACTATAAAATACATATAAGGAAAACATTGTAAAATCATAGAGACAAGTCATGCAAGAAATACAACAATTATGCAAGAAATTAACATTACCTAGGCACCTAACTTTCACAATGATTCCTTGGCTCTCTAGGATTGAGTCGACGTATAAACCAGAACCTTCACAAGTAGCACATAACACCGCGCCTTTCACTTCACAATCGGTGCAAGGTGGGTTATTACCTATTTCCTTCTTATCCATCGACAAACCAACAGGCTTCTCTATATTCTCCTCTGGATAAGACTTATCATAGCAGAACAAGGATTCAAGATTGCTTCTACACTTTTGTAAATCATGGATTGAACTTGAGTTGACCTGTATCACAAAAATAAATAAATTGAGAATCTATTACTCCAAAAATATCAAATCGCAAGGTATGTTATACCCTCATTATATGGATAAGAAGTCTCCTAATGAGTCTTCTAAAAAAAACCAATGGAAAAATTGGAATCATCATAACATTCTAGCCAAGTTATTTCTCTTCACTATTTAGTTATGCTTACACACACACACACATACACACATATATATATATATATATATGTGTGTGTGTGTGTAAACTACAATCCGGTGCACAAAGCTCCTGCCACGCGGAGTATCGGAGAAGGAATCCATTGTACGCAGCTTTACTTTATTTTTTTTTTGTAAGAGGTTGTTTCCAGAATTTGAATCCGTGACCTCTTGGTCACAAAGCAACAGCCTTACCGTTGTGCCAAGACTCCCTATATATATATAAACTAGGACTACTACAATTAGAATTTTAAACTTTTAAATCCAATTACATAGCTGTAACGAGTTACTTAAGAAGATAATATTTGATAAAAGTAGGTACTGTAAAATGCACATGAAAAATCACCACTCAAAAGAAGGAATTTCCTATACAGAAAAAGGGCATAGTTCTTAGGCTTAAATCAGATTCCTGTAACAATAATAAAATGGAGATAAACACTACATTAAAGAGGAAGAAATCTTTCCGTTCTTTATTTCTTCCATGCAAACAATATAGTTACTCCAGGTGTGGCTGTGATTCAAGCAAGACAAACATTTTATAGTGTTTATCAAAACCAATAATTCATTAGCCCAATAAATGGACAGGGGTGGACCAACCGGAACTTTATACATCTGGGTTGTGAATGAGAAGGAAACTCTTTGTCCAGTATGATATCAATAGACAAATTGACAGATGCACAGCTTATTTACAAATGCTAACATGGTTTGGTGATGTTCGTAACTAAACAAGCATCCACACACTACGAAGTAGTATATTAACTAGATTAACCAGAGTGTTATGTTTTCAGTTTTTCTTTCTACATTTTACACTATTTTCCCCTGGTCCATTTGTCTTCTTTTGCCCATCTTATGGTTTGCTAGTGGACACACATCAAACAATGGGTCAATTAAAAGAGGATATGGAAATTAACATCGCCTTCCATTATTACAAACAGGATATCTGAAACTGAATCATCGGATAAATTATACACAGTATCACCGACAAAACAATATGTTTAACCAACTCTGCTGTAGACTGATGATGGATGACCACAAAAAATCTAGTAGCAGCTAAAAAAGGGTAGAATTGTAGTTAACTTCCAAAACAAAATTATGAGAACAATCTTATGAGGGAAATTTTGAAAGAGTATTTGTTCACATTGCTAATATAGCGTGTCATGTCTTATCTGCAAGATACCTACACAGTGTTGTAAGTCACTTTTCACTCCCTAACAATATTGATGCTACTAAATATGGCAACGCAAATTTTATCTTCTCAATGATATTTGAGGTGCCTGATTTCCATGTGTGCATGGTAGTGAGCATAGACCATATATAAATAGGATATGCCCACAAGTCCATCATCATCGAAGGAACTGCAACCAGGACACAGTGCCAAACACCTATATCAGGAAGGTACTGATCAATAACTGGTTGGCATATTCCTAACAGGAAACAACACCAGAAACCAATTCTCTGTCATTCCTAGAAACAGGGTATGTGTAATAGCATGACTTTGTATCTTGCAGTGTTGTTAGGTTGACATTAGTGATTCACACACTTAATGGCTATAAGGTTAGCTAACTCCTAGTTTATAGAAAAACTTCTTTGATCAAAGGATATTGATTCCTATGTGAGTTCTGTGAGAATAATTCAATGTGCTACTTTGAATATCTCATAGAAAATAAGCTGGTTGAATTTATTGGACTGCAGTCGGTAGGTTACCCACTTCACCAACTTCTACGTACTCTTCTCTTGAACAAGCTGCAACAGGGTCTCATTTTCTTCCAACTGAGGCAGGATTCTGATACAAGTAAACATGAATAGTTCAACTTAGATACTTTTCACCACGAAGAATAACGTTAACAAATGTTTTTTTTCCCTGAGGCTACAGAATGGATTGATAGTTCATGATTCCACACTGTACGGGTTAAGATTCCAGAAACAGTTCACGGGAAAAAAGTTAGTAGACATTGAGAACATTAATCAAATTCTGGCGCCAACCAGATGAAGTTAAAAGACAAAAAAATAGCAGTAGATACATTTGTTCTTTGCAGCATCAGTCCTTATAGAGAGAGGAATTGTAAAAGTTAACGAGTATAGGTGCACAACCGATCAAATGAATTTTCTAATCTATGCAAAACAAACAATAATGTGAAAATAAACAAAACTAAACAAGTTGGACCACAGCTAACTTAACTAAGCATCGCTGAGCCATTGGTCTTCCAGTTTCCTATAAGCAAACAGAAATGAAATTTAGAGACAGCATGATCTCATCTAACCAAACATAATTTGATCTGGTTCTCGTTCAACCATGCTCAGTTCTCAAACACTCAAAAACCATCGTTTCTTGAGTGGATCTTCATTTTTATTTCTAAAACCATAAGTTTAAGACAAAAAATCCAGATCAACAGAGCCCCGTCCTACATAGATTAATTTGCATATTACTACGCCCCTAAATTTCACAAAAAGCGTCAAAAAAGTAATGAAAAAAGGTTGGAAACCACTAACCCGAGCTAACTTGCAACGCAGAGTGTCGTGATGCGGATTCACCGAAAGTGGGCGAAATTTCCCAGCGAACTGGAACGCTTTGTTCCGAACCAAGAGCGGCCGCGCACCGCGGCATGGGATCGAGTGGCAGCACAGCGAGACCGAAGAGGGCTTTGCCGAGAATAAGATCGCCATGAAATTTCTTCCCTTGCTGCTGGAACAGTAACAAGAACGAGAGAGCCGGCTTCGGGCGGATCGAGCGGATCGGCTCAACAACAAGACGGACACTTCGGCCTCG
This sequence comes from Wurfbainia villosa, assembly GCA_025175895.1. Classification (NCBI taxonomy): domain Eukaryota; kingdom Viridiplantae; phylum Streptophyta; class Magnoliopsida; order Zingiberales; family Zingiberaceae; genus Wurfbainia; species Wurfbainia villosa. Next base: position 24,154,496 of record CM045991.1, on the reverse strand, counting down.
TTACCTCCGAGAAAATGGTAAAGGATGAACATATAAAAAAAAAATTAAAAGAAACATTTAAAAAAAAAAATGATATTTTGTTTCTTTTTCAGAAGTAATCTTCTTAAAATTTGTTTTTAAAAGTGATCTTCCAAGATGCTTTAAACAAAAATAAAATATTATTTTTTAAAGTCAGAAAATATAAATTAATTATTACTTATTTTTACATTTTTTATTTTTAAATTTTGAATATAATTAAAAAATAATTCATTATCTTTCGTCCTCATTTGATCATTGGCTCTTATATTAGAAAAATCATATATTTATGGCTACTATTTGACGTGGTAAGAAGTTATCTCCTTTCGTCGTGTATTTTCTGAGAGCTAGTTCATCAAGATGGATAGTTTAAGTCTATTGTAACATGAATCAAAAGGTGTCACTCCTCTTCGATATTTAAGTTAGATAAAAAAATATAAAAAAATTAGAATATAAAATATAATTAGTAGAGAAAAATATTTAGAGTGTTTTTTATCTTAATTAATCCTGGAACTCTAATTTACTTATTGTTCGAGATTATCCATTGATTGTATTGTCTGTCGGATTGCTAAGGGATAATTATTATCGGAATTCTCCACTTAGAATGTCATATGATGTCCTTTATCGAGCAATTAGGGGGCATACGTTATAGGAAATCTCCTTTTAGAATGTCATATGTTCCATAGTTATTGGATGATCAAATGTAATAGTTATGGAAAAATTTCATCTATGATCCTTAGGTTTTCAAATTTTGAGTTTTTGACTTCTGAATTCTTAACTTTTGATTTTTCGACTTTTAAATTTCTAACTTAAATTTTTACGACTTCTGAGCTCTCGACTTTCGAATTCTCGACTCTTCAACTCTCGACTTCTTATATTTCTGACTTGCCTCTGAAACTCTTGACAACTTCCAAACTTTCGATTCCTCAACCCTCAACTCTTCATGTTCTCAATTTCTCGTGTTCTCGATCCCTCGACTCCTCGTGCTTTCACCTTCGAAACTCTCATCTCTTGGCATTTTCGATTTTTTTTTCAGACTTTGAACTCCTTCCCATTTAGGTCGCTCCTAATCCCTGCAAGCCCTTCTATTCACCGATTCAACCCATTAATTTTTTTTTCCATCGGTATCACTATTAATTCAAATTATTTAATTTAACTGAATATAGAAAATAAAAGCATTTTCCTTAATTTGGAATTTTTTCCACAAATGGTCCAACCTAATAATAGGTCGATCTGGATCGGGTCGAGCCAATAACCAGAATTCTACAAACATGGCTCGCGGAGCACCAGAAACTCCGGTTGTTTCGATAAAATGGCCAAATGGATGCCGTCTTCCAAATAAACTAAATCAGCGTTCTGCGGGAGCTCTTGGTTTCGTAGTTCCGACCTTCGTCTGCCGTCTTGCCAATCCTTCTTTTCTTCGCCGACTTCTCGATCGATCGTTCTTAATGGGTAGGATGTCTATTTTGCATCGCTCCTCTGGATTTTGCTGACGTTTCTTTTTCTGAATCAAAGTTTTTCTCTTTCTCTCTTCAATTTCGCAGCAAGTTTTTGTTTTAGCTCCTACGCGTGTTAGTCTTCGGGATTTTCTTATATGATTCCTTAGTGCATTGTCCTCATCTCCTAAGGTTCTTAGTTGTATGAGTTGTTAATCACGAGTTCGTTTTCTTTTTTCTTTTTCCTTTTGGATTTCATCTCTTGACTTGTTATGGATCTTTTCGTGCATGATCTTGGATGGCGAAAAGAAATTCCCATTCATTTTCCGAAGATGATATCAGAATCCAGCTACTTCTGACACTCATGCCCGCATCCCTGAAAACATAACGAGCATTAGGCGATCGATAAAGTTCTCAAATATATAAACTTTTTCGTTTTTTAAGTATTTAATGGGACCGTTTCAAAATTTTCGTTCATTTATATATTTCATATAATCCTTTTGTTAGTCTGTGATGAGGGATTAATATCTGCTACTTTTGGATGGCAAATGACAATGGCCATCTGATGATTTTTTTTCCACCGATATCTCTGAGGCGTCTATGCATGCTATCATTTGGCTCATCTTTATAACAAATCAGCCTTTCTAAGGCCTCGTCGGGTTGTACTAATGATAGTTTGGCATCATTTCTTCTTTGTCATTGCTTCATATCATCTAGTTAAAGATGTTTTCATTTACTTCTTAATGATATATTTATGTAGCATATATATATATATATATATCATAAAATACGAGGAAAGCATAACTGATATTCTCCTTGCGTCAGATGGATTCATAGAGGACAGAGTGAGAGGAAAGCAATTATCTGTCAGAATACGAACAGCTGTTCATAAGGATTTGTAAGATTAATTATAATTTGAATTTCCAGCAGAATATTGTGTGATTCTTTCTTCTTTTTTACTAAATTTTGAGAATTCAATGCGACATACCTGTTCTCATGCAATTTGCTTTTTGTTGTACGCTATTGTCCACTGTGTCCTCCTACCAAGTAAGCTTTTATGTGGGTAATCATAACTTCTGCATTAACTTTCTTTAAATTTCTTGTTCCAGATTTGAATGTTAATTTCAACAGTTTGTCTATGTTCTCTTTTCAAATTTCAAAGTGCCCAATTTCAGGTACAATTTTGTACAAGAGGATTGGAGTCTTATAACTTGATAAATTGAAAGGTGCCCTCCCTCCATTGAAGGAACAAATATTGGTGACAGTTGCAGAATCATCAAATACATCAGCGTACAAAGAAAAATCTGATTCCGAGAATAGCATTTCAGGTTTCATTGAGCCTTAGCTTGTCAAGTATGACCAGGGTTCCATAGTGTTCAGTGATGTTAGGGAGGGAGCTTACCTGACATAATGAAGATGCGGTGGATAGTTCATGGCTGAGTTCATTGTGGTGTTGCTGACTGCCTCGGATGCTATGGTGTAGAGAACCTTGGAAATTAGAGTGCATGCAACTTAGCATCTTTTATGCATAGTGCCAGATGTTCATGGATGAGTTCATCGTGGAATTGATCTTTGATAAGTGGCCTCAGATGCTACGGAGTGGAGAACCTTGGAAATTAGAGAATATGCACCTAAGCATCATCTATATACATATGTATATAGAGTCAGAAGTTTTTTTATTTTTATTAGTATTAGATATTCAGGTTTTAGACCCAATTAATTCTGGAGATGAACGATTTTACTCTAAGAAAGTTTTCATCGGCCACCAAAATACAACAGAAAGTATTTGCATGGACAACCTCAGCAAATGTAGCATCTTTGATATGTCATTTTATTTGAAAAAATAATTATAAATGCAGACCGATTGAAAATGAATATGTGAATACTTAGAAACTGAATTTGATGTCCTATCATTGCACCGGGCTCTGGGAGTTAAAGTTAGAAATTCTTGTTTGAATTCATCGTGGAATTGCTGATTGCCTAGATGCTATGGTTTGGAGAACCTTGGAGATGAGAGAACATGCACTGATACAATTTACAAATTCTTGCAAGTCTTCAACTGGGAACATTGAAATAGGTTAAACTGCACGATAGAACAATAACGATCCCAAGTCGGGAAAATCACCACGGAAGAAGAATCCAATGCTATGGTTATTTTCCTAAGCAGTACATTCTTTAAAAACCATGTAATGCTAGCTTTTAACAATAAACAGATAAGACGGGTCTAGTTCTCGGCGAGCGGAATAATCAATAAGATTAAATCTTTGATGGAAAAAGTGATTCGTTCATTTTTTTAATATTTTTATTAACCGATTTTATAATCAATATAAAAAAAATAAATTATAGAGAATATATTGTTCAATTTAGAATTAAATTAGTACGGTAAAAAAAATAAACGTTCAAAAAGATTTATAATTTTTAAAAATTAATTTTTATTTATTGATAAATTTTACTGTCACATTAACTAGATTCTCCCCGGAGACAACAAGATCCAATCCTAATCGGGACACTGCTGGACTTTAATCATCATCGACACCAGTGCAAATGTAGATTTTACATTCGTTGTGTCGTTTCAGTTACTATCGTCGAGGTTAAAAAATATTACGCGTTCGACGCGTGTGGAGTTGCGGCAGATGGGCAATGTGGCGTTTGGCCCATGAAGGGGTGTCCCATGCGGAGGAGTCACATGGCTAACGAGTGTAGAGGTGCGGGGAGAAGAAGGAAGCAAAGACCGACCGCCCCCACCTGGGCTGCCTTTTGCAATGACAGCCAGGTAATTAGTTTAAGTAAATGTGAGAAGAAATTGTACTCGAAAGGATCTCGTATCAGCTTCATCTTCTTAGAAAATCATCTCACACCACAGCGAACTTTATTTTGCAGTTTGTCTTTCTTTTATATATAAGTCAAATATTCAGAACGTTTTCTCATCCTACTCCGATTAATTTTGAAGAAGAGCAATCAATCCTATAGATATGCATCAAATAAATTCATCAAAACTTTTTCAAATCCAAAGTCTTCTTCCATTGGTCAACCAAAAATTGTAATTGCGATTTAATCCTTTTATACTTCTTGATTATCGATGCACGTTGTGATTCTTATTCATTCTACCATTATTCCAAGCACAGTTATTTTTTTCTATATTGGAAAAAAAAATATAAAATCATCACATTAACAATTATATTATAATGATTCCCTATCTAAAACACAGATAAATTAAAAAATATTTATGTAGATAATTTCATCGGTCTCAATTTATTTAATTTGTCACTTCTATCTGAAATATATATATATATATTTCTAGTTCCTTTTCATCAACACGAAGATGTTTTCGGACATCGAAAATGACAGCATTGGTCATGGCTTATAGAGTCATTGGGTGCCAGTCGGCATGGGTAAATCTGTCATTTGCTGCTGTCAGAAGCGAAGCAGAGGTATGCCAGCGCTGCACTGAAATCGATGCTTTCCAGCCAGGACCCGACTACGAATGAAACTTCGCATTTAGTACCACACACAGTCGTTCTTTGCTCCTTCAAAATTAAGTGTGCTCCCTCTCAAATTTTTCCAGCTTCCTGTGCCGTATGCAGATAATTGCCTCGGATTAGTGAGGATGGACCAATGGATTCGAAAGCACAGAAAAGTTACACTTCCAATTGTATGTAGGCGAGGACTCTTTTGTTTTCTCTACTGCTTCATTCGTGCACTGGTACACTAGTCCATGTAACACCAGAATTCGTACAGCAGCTACTTCCCAGAAAGGGAGAAAGTGGAGTGACCGATTTTGCTCCGCGTAGATTTTTCATGAATCATTAAGGAACAATTCTCATGGAAAAAAATACTGGTTGATTGAATCTTTAACTCATGAGAGGACGATCCATTACTGGAACTAAATTATTAACTAAAATTTTGAATGTAATAGGGAGATCATAGTTACGTTTGTGTTTAGCAGGCGCAGCAGGGCTTTTTGGAGGATGACGTTGCAGGTTGATTTGTAGATTTTCCTATGCTAGTGGTGTCCAATGAAATGTGAACTATTTTCAATCGAATTTGCCAATTTTATCTACGAAAGGCTCAGCATTTATGTTGATCTTTTTCTCAACTACTTCTGTATCTTTCACTAGTACATAGTTCTCTTGAATTATTATTGCAGGCCACTAAAGACCATGACGTCCTAGCCATGCCTTTGACATCAGTTGCTATATAAATTTAAGATGAGAAAAGGGGTCCCTGAATAATATGGCTCCACTCCCTCTCCTAGCAAAGTCCATAATCTAGCATTGCATCATTGACGCACAGTTCTTCGAGGCCTTGGGATAATATTCGAACTCTCATGAAAATTTACCCCTATTTAGCGTCCCCTTTCAGAACCCTTTACATAACTTCGTAAACTCGTGATAGAAGATTATGAACTATAGGTCTCTGTTTAATAAACTAGCATTGAAATTAGTGAAAGAATAATTATTCACGTTGTAGGTTGTAGAGATATGGAAAAAATTATAAATTTATAAGATGAAAAAATATCTTAATCAGTATGAGATCTTTTAAAAATAAAATCACAAAGGATTAAATTCAAAATGGATAATAATATACCATCGTGGAAATATTATACAAATATTATTTACACTAAAATTGGTATCCAAACCAATGATTCATGTCAAGTCACGAGTCTGGAACGAAAGAAATGGGAGTTTCCATGTCTTGATCAAGATAACTATACACTATGTAGAAAGTCTAGTTGGATCAGAAGGACTAGACGACTGACAAGAAATCTAGCTGGATCAAAAGAACCAAATAGTTAATAGAAAATTCAATTGGGACAGAAAGACTTGATAGATTGAGGATCGAACATTAAATAGAAAGAAGATTGGGACAAAATACTTGATCCAATGTGATTCTTCATTTGAAAGAAGATTGATGGGACTATTGGAGGAAAAATTAAAGTTACATATTGAAAAAAATATAAAAAAATCATGTATTTATTTTTGGATTATAATATAAAAATAAAACTAGGAAGATTTTGATAATAATGAACAATATCGTATTATAACGAATATATATATATATATTATTTACACGGACGACGACAACTAAAAATAACTTTCATCTACGTTTGTTTCTCTTCCATTTCTCTTGGTACACATCAGAATATTGGAGTCGCGTGCAAATTATGTCGAATGGTAATCTCCCTCGTGCAAAGAGTGTCGAATGGCGTGCAACTTATGTCGAACGGTAATCTCCCTCATGCAAAGAATGTCGAATGGCAATCTTCCTGTTGCAACAACTACGAAACCAGTTGTTTTTCTTCTTCTTCTTCTTCTTCTTCTTCTCATTGTTCTTCCAAGTTCATCACGCAACAGGAACCTGAAAAGATGAAAATAATTTTAATTTACAGTGGGTCGCTCACTGTCAACAGGGAAGCTAAGCCAAAAACAACTATTTCATGTCTCCTATCTCCATAATGCTGCGCGATAAATTTGAAAGAGGTGGGCAAAGACAGCTGTGCTCAATTGGAAGTGATGGAGTTTTCCTAACGTGGAGCCTCTGACAGTAAAATATCATCAAAAAAAATAAAAAAAATCAAAATCCTGTGTAATTGCAGCAGCTTGAGAGGGCCCCAAGCAAGTCTCTTTCTGTTCTCATAATTGATGACGCGCGATGCATGTAATTATTTCAGGAGTGTCGAACCAATGACCAAGATCATGCAGCAATTTTACCGCATTGCTTTGGATCCAAAAAATGGTCTGACGTAGCTCTGGATTGCTAGCTAGTTCATCAGGCAAACCATTGCTTCCAGCAGCAAGCAACTCTTCGACAATTCTTATTATCATTTTAAAAAAATTTCGACTTGGCTCAGGCCTGTTTGGTGACTGTTCTAAGTTCAAAAGTATTGTATTTTAATAGACACTAGGCTTGCAGCATCGGACTTTGGATCCATAAAGAAAGCAGCCAAGCAGGCGGTGGAGTCGTCAGTCACTCATCTCATGGATTCAAAATTTGAAAGGGGTGGAGAGATGTGTGTCCTCTTATAGAGGGGAGGGAGAGTGGTCATCTGTGTTTGAGTGAAAGGGACTTTTTTCTCCCTCTTTTGGTTGGTTGTGTAATTGTATTATATGGTCTCTAGTCTCTACCGACAAAGAACAAGAAGGAGATAGATAATAAAGGGACGAGAAAAGAGGCATAGGAGGTAGCTGCTGCCTGTCCCTCCCTCGTTTTTAAGCCTCTCCTTAATCCACAAGGAACTTAGTATTCAATTCACCACCTCACTCTTCTCCTCCTCCTTTTTTTTTTTAATATATTTTTTATTATTATTTTTGCTTCTTGTTCTTAGTTTTGGTGAGTTGAGCAGTTTGGAATGGACACCTGCAAGAGTTCTTCCACTGCTGCAGCTTCTTTGTTGGGAGACCTCATTCCTGGCTCATTCATGGTCATTTTTCTTTTCTCGTTTGCTATTCCTTAGAAACACAAAACGAGCTTCTTTCTCGGTGTTCGTTTCTCTTGTGTTGGGCGTGTAGTGGAAATTGTGACAGGAGAGAAAAATGCTTTCTGTGAATCACCACTTTCTTCGATATACATCGATGAATGTTTTTAGTAGAATTGTCAATTTATAATGAGTTTGTATTTGTTATTATTTTTTTTTCAATTTCTCCTCCAAATGAAAACTATATTTTGCTTCAACTGGAATTTGGCTCCGTATTTCCATTTAGCTCATCTTCGAGAGCAGATTTCCAGATATGTTTGTAAGAAGACATTTGAGTTGTGTTTCAAGAATTGTCACTTCTACAATGAGCTTGTTTCCCTTCGATTCATTAAGGTTCCAGTATTTTTGTTCTTCTTCTTTTTCTTCTTTTTTCCATATTTCAGTATCCCTCTCGACTGAAAAGCATCTGCATGCAGAAAAATTTATATCATCTCAAGAAACGAATCTTTAAAAACTCTGAGAGGTGCCAGAAAATTTATTTCATCTCAAGAAACGAATCTTTAAAAACTCTGAGAGGTGCCAGCTTTTGCTTTGTGGACTGCCCTCTTGGTTGTTGTTTTCCAATTTTTTTTTTTTTTTTTCATCTGCTGAAAAATCATGCCATTGCAATTATGCAGGTGACTTGATTGCTCTCGATTCTTTTTCTTTTCCCTTCCTAATTTAATTTTCTCATCTGCTGAAAAATTCATGCCATTGTAATCATATAGGTCACTCGATTGCTCTTGATTCTTGTTTTCCATTATAAACTTTTCGTCTTCTGAAAATTCATGCCATTGTAATTATACAGCTCGCTTGATTATGTTCCATGCACACAGGAAGAGGAAGAAGAATGGCTATCCATATATGTGGAGGACTGCTTCTCAAGCGCCACGTCCTACAACAACTTCAACCCTCTTCCGACCTCACCGCCCTCACAAACCCCCAATCCTTCCTCCAAGCCGCTCCTCCCACTTGCAGCAACGGCTTCGACCAAGAGCAGAACCCGAAAGAGGAGGAGAATTTCCCCAGCAGATCACACAAATCTGTCCCTTGGCATGTCCTCAGACATACCCCTACTGCACCAGGCCCACTGGCTTGCAGACAGCGAGCTCCTCATCCTCCCTAAGAAGGAACAAGAGCAAGAAGAGGAAGAAGAGCAAGAAGAAGAGGTGAAGCCACCAAGAGAAGCACTGAGAGGAGGAGGAGGAGGAGAAGGGCAGGCAAGGAGGTGCAGTCATTGTCTGTCACAGAAGACCCCACAGTGGAGGGCAGGGCCACTGGGGCCCAAAACCCTGTGCAATGCATGTGGAGTGAGGTTCAAGTCAGGGAGGCTGCTCCCTGAGTACAGGCCAGCCAAGAGTCCAACTTTTGTGAGCTGCAAGCACTCCAACTCACACAAGAAGGTGATGATGATGAGGATGGCCTTGATGCCTTCCGATTCGAATTCAACCTAATTGCTCTTTTATATATATATATATATATGCAGACTTATATATACATATATTTTGCAAAGAGCCCTACTTTTGTGAGCAAGATGAAGAAGTTAGGTAGATATATGTATGTAAACTAGTATATATTTTGCACATCTAGCAAATAGACTTCTGTTTGTGAACTTAAAAAGCGCTTCCAATCCACAGAAAGGAGTGCTGAATATTTGATGGCTTCAAATTCTAAGTGAACTAAGGATGGTTTTGTTTGTCTTTACATCAAGCTCATGCATGACGGCCCTTGTCTTTACATCTGTGAATTATACTTTTGTTAGCTGTAAGCATTTCTAAATTCACACAAGAAAAGGGATACGAACATGCTACAGTTCTTTGACATCTGTTAGTTTTGTCTACTTTGAACCTTAAATGAGTATAATTCAGAGAGGGTCACGAGGATGGTTGGTTCATCGATTTACTAAAAGGAATCTCATGTCAAATTTATTAACATATTTTTAAATACAGACACGGTTTGTAAGAACGCAAGGCAGGAAACAACTCTCTTTTTCAAATCCAAATCCAATTGACAAATCGATAAATTCAAATTATTATTTGAATTGAATTAAGAGATCAAAACAAAAACAAAAACATGTTTGGCCCACGCCACATAACACTCCATTTTGCTCTACGCAAGTCATATACCAATCAACACAATTATGAGAACATCCACTAAAATCCATCTGGCTCAAAAAGAAAATCTACATAACCAAAAGGAAAGATTTATTAGGATTAATCTGCAGGTCAAAGAGCTACAAAGATGTGATGAGATGAGAAGACGGTGCCCATAAGCAACATTTAACCAAAGAGATCCTTGCAAAAGAGATACGCAGAAGAAAATACACACTATTAAGAGCAGAGAAAACAGGCTGATTGCCTCTAATACTATGAAACTTAAACCCCCCCAATAACCTACTTAAGGGACAGCTTAGGAAACATACTCCAATCAAATATTAAGCTGGAATAAGAGAAACTACAGCTTTTCTACAATGCAGTGGCCAATATAGACCTAAAGCATACATGCCTGCCGCCTGATGCCCCAGTTTTTGATCAAGTCTAAAACCATAGAAAGCAGCTATGTGACAAAACCAATAGTTGAAGCTGTGGGAAAGATCGGCAGATTAACTTAGTACCCATTAGTTATACCATTAGCCACAACCCGCTTCTCAGTCACTGGTTTAGCATCCTTCGGAGCAACGCCAGCTACAACAGGCACACCATTTTTTTCTGATAAAGTGAATTCTGCAAGTGCATTTTGTGCAGATTCTTTCTTCAAAATTGAAACCACTTCCAAGGGCTTCTGCAACCCAGGCTTCCCATTGGCCAAGTCCTTGTCTTTTTCCTCAAAAACGCCTGGTTTTCCATCCACAATCTGAAACGAAAATAACATGGATGAGTGTGGGAAAAAGAAGGGTAACGATCCTAGATGGAGATGCAAATTCCCACACAGGCACTTGATATGAGTTTCATAAAGGAAACTTATGGAACTGAGCCATTGAACTATTAACGCACAGTTTTAGTATTCTGAACTGCAAGCACGCATTAGTTGCTAAATTATTATGGATTGCAGCATAAACCAGTTATGTATAAATGCATGGCGAATCAAAAATATAAAGGACATGGTCATGCCTTCTGTAACTGCTGTTGCTTCGGTTTCTTTTCTTGCATCACCTTCTGTCGGGTCTCATAAAAAGCAAAATCATCAAGAATTGATGTCTTGCTCACATGTTCCTTGAAGAGCTTGAGAAGTTGAAGTCCTTGTTCAAGCTTCACCTAAAGGGAAACAAAAGTTGATAAGAAATGATACTTCATCTTACTATCCATTAAAAATTTTCCTTACCTCCTGAGTGTCTCTACTGTTTGTCACAGGTTTGTTGTCATTATTCTCCAAAGTAATGTGCTTTAGGATACCATTGGGTACATCCTTTACAATGTGCCACTTAACAGGGAAACACCCTATCCACTTGTCCTGCTGCCAATAATCTAACGTTTTGCTGAAATCCACCGGACCAACCATCTCTGCCACACCTACGAACTGTCCACTTGTGTTGACCTATAATGCAAAAACATACTCAACAGTTTACAAAGGAATACTGAAAATAAGAAAGTGTAACATAAAATTAATTCTTACAGAGAATAATAAAAACACTGGGCATTCATTTGTCTTCTCCTTAGATTCCTCATAAGCACCATCAAGCTTCTTGTTCCCATGAGGAGTGCTAGACCACACATTGTACTTGACACTCTTGTGAATATCATCCTCACTGTATGATTTTATAATAAAAAATTTGGCATGTGAATACATTACAGAGAAATCCAGCGTGTTGTATTGATCTTTATCTGGAACTTCAGAAGAGTCCTGGACATCTGTAGGAAGACTTTGTCCCATGACTGCAACAGAAAAATTAGGCCCGAATCCCTTCTGGTTTCTGAAATGACCTGCCCTTGGCCCTTTATTAAGCTCACTTAGCCCTTCTAAATTCTCATTACCATAGCCACTGAAACCATTGGCCTGGCCTCTATGCTTATACTTGTTATCCATGGACACTACCCATCTTCCATTCACGCTAGAGTCATAGATATTTGAACGAAAATTCTGGTTACCTCTGAATCCATTAGCATTCTGGCCATACATTCTATTATTAGAATACATCTTGTTCATTATCCCCGGTGCTGATGATCTTGGAGTATGTATTCCCTGGAAAAATAATGCTCATAAGATATTCTAACTAAACAACAACTAGAAAAGCACAATTACCATATAGAATCAAATTTGAATTTTAGTATGCTTCAGCTTCACATAATATTTGACAAGTAGATCCTAAAGTAATAGTTCAGTGAAACACTTGGCTTGCTGCAAGCTAAATTATGATTACTAAGATCAAGTTATAACAGAATGTAAGTATGCCCGTGCCACATTTTCTTACATATATGGCCTTGCTTAGTTTCACCAAAATGAATAAATATATCAGTTAACAGACAATATACTAATTTGCAAAATACATACTGTAAAATGTGAAAATTGATGGAGATTCTGATTTCTCGTAGATGTAGTATTTCCAATATGAGAAATCATTGAAGCACCATTGTTTGTAGAAGTTGGTCTCTGTTGCCCATCAGGAAACATGGAACTGTCATACCATGAAATAGGTGACCACATGCCGTCATAACCAAATCTCGGATCCTGGTAGCCTGAAGAAGGATTTGCACCAGGTATGGTGCCTTTACCAAACGAGCCCATTGCATTTAATGGTGCATACTGTTGGTTTGGTTTTGCTTTTGTTGTTCCATTGTTGGTATTTGCACTTGCTTTAGCAGTTCCATTTGAATTACCTTTTGTTGTATCTACTGGAATAGGAGGAAGATCAGTGGCAGTAGATGTAGAAACATCTCCTTTGGAACTAGGATTTTGGCTTGGTGTGTATGGTGCACTGGTGGGTGTTGGTGACTGGTAATATGTAGGAGGGAACTGGTAATGTTGGGGTGTGTATAGTTGATTATTGTGCCCCATAGTTGGAACTGGGGAACCAGGCGAAGGATACGGACTATATGGAGCATAACCATATCCATGATGGTACATATCCCCATAAACTCCCTGCCAATGACCAGAAATGATATCAAAATATGAACATTAAAAAAAAAAGGCAAAGCACAAAGGTAATACATGCAAATAATGTATTTAATTAGAATTTACAAATTAATTAATCAAATAGGCAATAAGCAGATCATAAAACTGAAAATGCACAACTAATACTAAAAAAATAGAATGGAGAGTAGACTACAACTTACAAGTGGGGGTAACTCCGCTCCATCAGAGTTAACGTATCTAGGATAATCCTCCCACTCTGTCATTGAGCCATCATAACCTGAATTGTTGATAAATATTATGTCACACCTCAAGAAATGTAATAGTCCTAAGGAAACTAAAGATACTTGTAATCAGTGCAAGCAGCCTGAAATAATTACATTGATAGTTGCTAAAATAAAACATCAAACAAGTTTAAAAAACACACATCCAATTAATTCGACTAAAAACTAAAACATAAAAATAATAAAGACTGATTAGGCTTCTAAGGTCATCCATTGTATTCACATCTAACCTCCATAGTACAAAGATGAAGAGTATCCATGTGGTAAGTAACACATGCTCGCGTCCATATGGTCTTGAAGTAAAGGAGTCAGGTACCGCTCATATGTTGGGATAGGAGCAATTGGTTCCCTGCCATTGACTACACCATACTGAACTCCTGAAGTCTTCATAGAAACAAATAAAGTCAATTGATAATTATTCTATTCAAATAAAACCTAATTAACTAAAATAATAATAATTTTGCTAACAAACTAAAAATTGTACCTTTGTAACTTCCGAAACATTGTCATTTTTATTTTTAGAGTCCAGGGATAACTTTTGCATAAGATCTACAGATTCTGAGGCATATGTTAAAGAACGAGCAAAAATTGACAAGGTATAACCTAATAGTTATGGAGCTCAACAGAGTACGAATCACATAAAAAAGTTAATTTCAATACCAAGTTTCAGATAGTGTATAGGAATATATACGAAATAGAAATTATAGATCGACTTATAAGTTATTCCTTCCCAGGATTAGCATAATAAAACGCATGAAAAAAAAAATCCTTACACTAGGAAACCTCGAGACGATTGAAGAAGTAATAAAACATAAATATCACATCGTACGGCTAACAAGCAGCAAAGAAAAGATAATTTTTACTACACTAAACCCCTCCCACCCCAGGGAAACACACATAATCCACCATTCAACTTCATCATAATTAAGGCTTCTGATCCAACAACAACGCAGACAGAAACCAAAATAAACGACGCAGAGAAACAAAATCAAGTCTTTAAACATAAAAACTAACAGGAAAACAACAAAACAAACGGATCACATCAGGTAAAGTAACACTAAATCGATTCCCTTGGAAGAAAGGATACGGTCGACGGGAGTGGGAGGGGCCACGGTCGCCATCAGCGGATCTGCAGGTAAACCACGGAATCGAAGAAGCGAGCTGTTCCGGGAGGATCAGATGGCCCAAACCCTGGATAGGGCGGAGACGGAGGAGGATAACCCTAGGAAAAGGAGGAGGTGAGCGCCGCCACAGGAGAGGGGAAAAAAAGGGAGGGTTTTGGTCTCGGAGTGGAGCTGATAAAATACACGCGCTTTCGCTTGATCCCGCTCTAACTCAACCCACTCTTCGAATCTACCCTTTGTCCCGTTCGGTACACTGGCTAAAAGTTTTGACTCCGTCGTGGGCCCTCTTCTCTTTCGTGGAAATTAGCCAATAATTAATCCGGTAAATAACTCGGGTGGATTCGTTGTTTTTTTTTCCTCTGGCGCAAAGATTTCCAAAATAGGAAAAAAAAACTGCTGTTCTTTTTAAATTTATTTAGCGGATAAAAATAATTAAAAGCCTGATAAATTACAAACCAGCATACAATTTTGCTTTTTTTTAAGAAACAAAAACTTGAAATATATTTTATACAATATTTTTTATATATAATTAAACTGTCTAAATTTTTGACTGACTAATCAAGAGTAATCGATATTGTCCTATACAAATTTTTCATCAATAATTCGATGGACAACATAAACGAACAGAATTAATATATAGAATTATAAATGAATCAATTCTCATTTATATTCATTCAATAGATATTAAAGTTAATTAATAATTAAATTTGATAAATTAAATAAATAAATTTGAACATATATATATATATATGGTTGATTAATATTCATGAATAATATCCATAAATAATATTTATGATTAAATTTATTTATATTCATTTATAAATAAAGAAATTCTAAAGAAACAAATAATTTTGACTAAGCGTTTGATATCATTTAAATTAGATCACTGTAAATAAATTTGAAAATAAATTTAAATCGAATTTGATTAGAAATTCAATATCGATTAAACAAATCAAATTGAATTCAAATCAAAATAAATTCAATTTCAAAAATAAATAAATAAATTTTTTAATAACTTTATTAATTTTAAATTTTAATTTGACTCAATTGAATATTCTTATAAAATAAATCTAAAAACTCTAAAATTTAAATTGACAGTTCATTTACATAATTCAGCGGAGGTGAATCCTTCGTCTCTATAATATAAAGGTTGGAATTTATCAATCTAGTGATTTCTATCAGTTCGTCTTCAGACTATTATAAGAAAGATAAATCACAATAAATTTTTGATCCTTGAGACTAATAATTAACGTATGGAGGGACGACACAAGGTGAATCCCTCTCTAATGATTCAAATTCGAAAAATTCCAAGAGTCGGAAAAAATAGAATTATGATTGTGTAATTACTATCCTACCATCCTATCCGCCACGTCAAGCACCCGAGTCCTTGTATTAACTTATTATAAAGCAATGTGGAACAGTGATCATCTTCGCACAACAAATCATTGAAAAAAAAAAAAGCAAAACAAATATAGCCAATGGCAAGGATTCCATGCCGGATTTGATTGAATCCAAAGAATAATGCCCAATGAAAAAAAATAACAATTATTATTCCTTACAATTTTATTTATTTATTTTTAACTGGCACTATATATCAAGCTTTTGATCTTATTAATTTTAAAGATGATCAATTTGATTTTACAAAAGTTTTTCATCGAAATAAATTAAAAAATATTCATAATGGATGATTCAATAATTAAATTTTTTTAGACCTAATACTTTATTCGAAGAAAATGTTTATAAATACCGCTGCATTATAGGTTCCAAGCTACTTACAATTTTATTTATGTATAAAATAGTCCTATTTGAGTTTGTTCAGTATAACAGAGTTTCACAAATACAAAAATTCTTATCGTCGCAATGAAAGCTAAAAAAATTTAAGTCATTTGGTTATTTTTATCCTAATAACAATTATTGAATGCAGACGAATTGAAACAAACGTAAAGCCCTTATTGCTATTGAGTGCTTGATGCTCCTTTTAATATATTTTTTTTGAATCCCATTATTTGAATTTGTAATGTGATTAATTTTGATGATGTTCAATTTGATTTTATAATTTTTTTTATCGATTTATCAAAACAAATTCAAAAAATATAATTAAATTTTAATAAACAATCCAGTATCATCAATAATTCGAGCATACTTGATAAATATTTATATAGTACAGAAAATAAATACTCATTGTATAAATATCTCTACTTTATTGTTATCAATCCGCTGTAAGACACTCCTTTTAAATTATTGATATTTATACACACGAAAATAGCAAGGTGTATTGCATTGTAGTTTTTTCGGAATGATTTGTTGGCTAAAGTAACGTAGATACTATTATAAATGAATATGAGTTAAATTTCAACATGAGATTTAAATTTTTCATTCGGACTTAAAAATCTTCCATTGTTTCTGACATATGAATCAAGTAGCATAGCTTCTTCTTCATGATTTACTTTTTTTTTATCATCATCGAGTGACCGACGATATTGATGAAAGACACCGGAGGAAAATATATTCATTTTTTATTACAAGTATTGCACCGTAAATTTTTATTTTTAAAATTTATTGGCTACATAGTTAGCTAAGGAAACTAACTAATTATTCTAGAGAAGTGATGGTTTTTTTTAAGCTCTCTTGCTACAGTGAGTGATAAGATTTTATCATGTTTATGTAGATTTTCAAAAACTTTTGGATCAATCTTTAACTATGGTATATTTATAACCTTTTTTCCAAATGAAAATCAATCGTTTAAAATGTCGAATTTATTGAAATAGTCTATGCCAAATAAGCACTAGGCACGAAGTTCCTTCAACAATTATGTATTTTTATTTATATTTAGATCTTTATTTTTGTTAGCCTCTCTGAAAAACAAGTTCACTTTTGCAAAATTTCCTACCCAAACTTCCACGGTTTATTACAAATCGATGGAGGTAAATCGTAACCCTGTAGTAAGTGCAAGAGAGAGGATCCATCGATAGCAGTCAGCCTATGAATTGCCTCGCCCACTAAGAGTTGCAGCCTTCAGACTTCTACTAAATTTAGCGAGGGGTGATTTATTACAAATCAAGGAAGCACAAGTTATGCTTGAGGGAAAAATGAATATTTGTGGAGGACTCGTTTCCTCATATCAAGAACATCAAAACCTAATTCCCACAGAGATGATGTGGTGGCTAAAGTACTACGAAGTTTATGGATAAAACAAGGATCGATTTCGGAGAAGATCTAAAGCTCTTTTTTAATTCAGATGATTCCCACGTATTTTGACCACCTCATCAAAGCCCATAAAATCCTTCATGATTTATCTCCCTCATAATGGCTATGGGACAGCCGATGGAGACTGCTAAGTTAGCGAATTCCAACCTTTGCGGAGAACATTGAAATCTAAAAGGTTCTCTAATTAAAAATTGTCCCACAAAATCACATTGCTTATAAAAAAAATAGAGAACCATCACATTAGCTATCTCTATCGATGGAAGAGATAAATTAAAATTTCAATTGGTAAGCGCAAAGGAAGCCTTGGTACAACGGTAAGGTTATTGTCTTGTGACCAAGAGGTCACGAGTTCAAATCCTGAAAACAGCCTCTTGCAAAAAAGCAAGGTAAGACTGTATATAATGGATTCCTTCTCCGGTACCCCACGTGGCGGGAGCTTCGTGCACCGGGTTGTAGTTTAAGCGCAAAGGAAGGGAATTAGTCGATGGCTCAGGATGATGAAATCCTCCGGAATTAATCCTTGCTCACTATGGACAAATTTCTTTGTACTTACTAACTGAGTTAGCTATGGGAACTACCACATTGCTTACCAAAGTATGAGGCCAATGAGATCGATGCTCATCGAACAAACTCAACCTTGGGTATTATTTAAATCAGTTGTTTCAGCAGATAACTTATTTCTGGAACTGAGTTATCATGTTGCCGCAACAAGGTAACACAGAAGCCTAGAAATCAAGCTTCCCATCCTCGAAGAACAGTCGCTCGTGCAACTCGGTTGACTCCAAGAGTAAAAGCTCCCATGCGTAGATCACAGTTGTAGGTCTTGCACATCTCCTTCATATTGTTGAAGGCTTTGATAATGTATGTTCTCAGTTCAGCATTCACCTTCTCTTCATCCCACATAAATCCTTGGATATTCTGAAAAGGGAATGGAAAAAAAAATCAATCAAATGTCAGATGCAAATTTTAAGGATGATTACTGATTTCACGCCTCTGTACTTTTAGAGAAAAGAGAGAGCATGATACCGATCAGTTGGTTGCACATGAAATCTGTGAATTTGATTGTTACAAGGTAAGCATGGTGTATGAAGAAGATTGGAACTAACAACTGACCTGAACCCACTCAAAATAACTGACTGTAACTCCACCAGAGTTCGCATATATATCTGGAAGAATGATGACACCTTTCTTTGATAAGATCTAAAACAGGAGCCAAAAGGTTAACTAGTTGGCTATACAAGCAATTATGCTTTTGAGGAATGAGAGGATTAAGACTTGGGTATCACCTCATCAGCTTCAGGGTCAGTTGGATGATTTGCAGCCTCAACAATGAATTTGGCCTTTATGTCATTCGCATTTTCCCTTGGGATTGGTGAAAGAAGAAAAAGTTTCTTAGATCACTGAGCAAACTTCCAAGGAGAAGAAACAATCTTATTCATTCCCAGTGATCTCAGATGTTTCTTAAAACTTCTAATATAAGGGTAGCACAATTTACAGTAAGAAATAAACAATAAATAACCTGTTAATTACACCGCCAAGTGCTGCAGGGATGAGAACATCACAGTCTTCAATAAGCAAAGAATCTGGATCAATGGGTTCTCCACCACTGAAGCCTCTAATTCCATGATTCTCTGCTGAGTGTTTTAGCAATTCTTTTATGTTCAGACCTTTATTGTTCTTGATTGCTCCCGTGACATCGCTAACAGCAATCACCCGACCACCAGCTTCATTAATGAGTTGGGCTGCCCATGATCCAACATTACCAAAGCCCTGAATTTGAAGACAACAAGAGCTTCATCGATAAATAAGTTGAAGAAACCGATTGGTAATGATTTCACAATCTGAACTGGTAAATTATACTGGCCCCAACGGCAAAAAGTGTCGATTTTATAATATGATTCAACTTAATGATTTATGAATAAAAAAACCACATTGAAAAAGTGAAATTCATTTATGACGATCAAAGCAAAAAAGAAAAAGCCACAAACAAGTAAAACTGTATGTAAGCGCAAGAAAGGTAATGAATATAATGGATAATGAAAATTTAAAAATTTCAAGCAAATGTGGATAATCAATATATATGACACAAATAATCAGAAACAAACAAATCATTAATAAATGTAATAACAGAGTATGTTCTGATGTATAATTTCATAGATCTTTATTCATTTCTTTTCTGATTTACATGATGCTATGTTTGAATTATAATTCATATTACTATAATACTTGTGCAGCTAAAAGGGGGTATTAAACTTAAATCCTAGGGTACAAATCATCCAAAGAATGCCAGTACCTAAAGCTGAACGTTTGAAACAAGCTTTGCTTGAGAGAGGTGCTTTGCCAATGGTGTTAGTTGTGTTTTAATGCCATAGTTACCAACAGCATATTCTAGTTTTTCAACAATGGGTTTCGCTTCGTGGTTCCTTTTGTCAGGTACAAAAGGCAATTTTTTAACTTTAATCAACAGGAACCAAAGAGCTATTTAGCAGTCTATAGTTCTCCCAAAAATCTTTGAACTTCATTTTACTGAATCAGGTGCTGAACCTAATTATTATCAATGGCCTATTTTCCATTTTTACTTATCGTTAAGATCCAAACCAATAGTCTCCCCATGAATTCACCAGTTTTTTTGTCATTCTCTTTAATCTCTCTGACAATCTGGTCCATCAAACATTGCAGATCTTCTGTCTATTCGATAAAAAAATCTTTTTATTTAATAAGAGGGATCCAAGATCACAATAATTTCTTTAAATTCCTTATTTTATATAATTAAAAATTTCTTTCTAATTAATTTTAGTTTCAATGATTGAATTGAGAGTCAAATTTGGCAACTAGATGTGTAGAGAAGTTGCAGTAGCAGCTAGATGGGAAGACTAGTTATTTCGGCAACAGCTGAGAAAATAATACAAAGAGTATCTAAAAGTGACTGAATATCAAGATGGTTCCTCTGTTCCATAATGAAGATGGAAACAATTGTATATTTATTTTAGGAAACATCCTACCATTTTGGCCCACATAAAAGAGCATCCCTTAACTTCTCCATGCCCGTAAAAGGATTGTAGACCTTTTCATTTATCTTTCATTTGTAATAATATTAATATATTTCTACTATTATAGTTAAAACTCAATGATGTTTTATTCTTCATAACAATATATTTACTATTGAGTTCCCAGTTATCTGAATAAGAGCTATATGAAAAAAAAAAATCATAACTTTACTTGTATCACAAAGCGCTGATCTTTAAGCCTCTTTCCATGCTCTTCTAGTAGAACTTCTGTTGCAAACAGCACCCCTCTTCCAGTAGCCGCTTCTCTACCAAGAGATCCACCAAGATCCTAAAGAAAAAGAAAATTCTTCATTGCACAAGGTAACAAGAAACTCTACAGTACCTGAATTCTGAAACTATAGTTTTTTCACAAATATGCTGATTTAAGGAATACAATGAAGAATTTACTTTAGAACTGATTAGTTTACAATAAGTCTAAAGCAAGAAATTGTATTTTCCTGAAAAGCAATAGTAACACATAAAGTCAAGAATGAAGATATAACTGCATTCATTTCATACTGAGCATTGAACATGAAAGACCACATTAACCTTTGAAAATACTACTTTCTGGATTTATATCATCATCTCGACCATCTCATCATGATTTATGAAATAACCCCTTGATTCCCACATGCCCAGATAGATACTCACTGAATCGAAATAGGTGCAAGAAATCGCATGTCCTTTAACTTTCCTTGAGTTTTAATTGCCAAACCTTTATTTGATATATGTGATGGGATATCTTTCACTTGATTATTGAGAAACTTAAGTAAAACCAGTAGCAAGCCCACATACAAGCTTATAAAACAAAACAGTGAAACTACATAGACAAAACTTCTAAAGCAGCCACATGGTCCTCGACTCCTTGTAAAATTCAACTGTAGATCACAGTACTTTGTGTTGGTCATTAGTGAGAAAAATCTTACACGAGGCATATTCTCTGCGGTCAAACTCAATAGAGACTCATGGAATAGCTATAAATGTGATTTTATCTAAATAGCCAAAAGTCTTGTCATTTCAGTAGGATTGTCAAAAAAATTGCTGAAGGGGACTACAACAATTGCCCATGAAAGTGAATGATTGTCAAAAGGTGTTGAAGGGACTACAGTGATTGCCCATCCTTAATGTGATCATTTGTCTCACTTATCCCGCATCATTATCTATCAGATTGTGAGGCTCCAAAAACTTGCAGCTCTTCAATGCGAAAAACAGCTGCCATGAACTGTAATCACAATTCTCAATCCAACTCCACAAGGATATCACATTTACTGAATACACGTATGTGTACATGTCAGGTAGAGGGAAACCAACATCAAAGAAAATAGTAGTCAATGTAAAAAAAAATGACTTAATTGAAATGACTATTATGAGAGATAGCCTTGCATAGAATTCAAATAGAGAGATAAGATTCACATAGCTGACCTAAATAGTTAGGACAAACATAGCTTGTGATGGCAATGATACATGGCAACTAGATGAAAAAAGCCATTAGTATTGATACATTCTTTAGGTTGACAAGTATATATAGGCAGTGTATTTGCAACCTAATAGACACTTACAATTTATATTTAGCAACCCTGTGGTTGTGGTATCAATTTAGTGAACTTACAATAGGTTTTCCAGTAACAATTGCTGGTGAAAAACCATGAAACTTTGAGTACTCATCCAGTATCCAAGCCATTGTCTGTAGGAACTCCCACATACAACAATTAGACTGGTATGCAAAAGTATAGTATATTATCGATTAGCTCCAAAAAGGAAAAAGAAATTAAATTAAATTAACCTGTGAGTTAGTCCCCATATCAGGTGCTGGAACATCTGTGTGAATGCCAATCAAATCATGTATCTTCTGAGTGAAAACTCTGGTAAGTCTCTCAAGTTCAGACTTACTAAGTTCCCCTGGACTGCACCCGATTCCACCCTTAGCACCTCCATATGGAATATTTGCTACAGCCGTTTTCCAAGTCATCAATTGTGCCAAAGCATTCACCTCATCTGGATCAACCTATAGTACCATGTAAAATTAAATAAGAAAAAATTGATGTGACAATATCTGTGGAAATGTATCCAATGAAGATAAATCACGATATTGAACTAGTAAAATTTAAAGTGAGAATTGAGTTATTGTCCTTGAGTATACAGACATTCATTTGAATTTTTCGTATGTTCAAGCATACAAATTCAAAAGAATAGCAACATCCTTCACAGCAAGACTAAATCCAATAAAAGACAGATTTAACAAAATATTCAGAAGGTGGATGAACAGAAGCATGTTAATATAGCAAATACACCAAGATGAAACTCTCAGATAAGTAAAAAAACACTTAAGCATTCTTTCCTTTTTCCAATAAACAAAATTATATGTACAAAGACTACATGCAGCATGCATTACCTCCTATATGAACAAGTAAACTACCTCTGTATTTTAAATAGGTTAGTCAAGTGAAAATAATTATAATTTATCTAGGTATGCAACAACAGTGAAGTTACTACAGTGTGACTTTATGATCACAAGTTCGAATCGTGAAAACAACCTTTTGCAATGCAAGATAAGACTGCGTATAATATATTCAATGTGGTTCAATTCTTTCTTGAGATCTCGCATTTGTAGGAGCTTCATGCACCGGGCTAGCCTTTAGGTATGCATCAAGATTACATGCAATATGCCATTCAGGACAATCCCAAAAGTTAAAAATAATTGCTAAAAATCGGTATTCCATAATGGGTTCAAAGGAGTAGTGTAACGTTCTTGGCAGCAGTGAGTGAAGCTTCGTTCTCAATTTTTCTGAAAATGTAACATTTTGACTAATGTTAATCAAGCTTCTAATGAATTTTCCCAGAAAGTGACTTCTGATATCATTATGCAAACCAATTAATTTGGCAGGGGAAAACCAAAGGAATGAACGTGAGAGCTGGGCTTGAAAACCCACCTCATGGTGGTATCGGATACCTCCCTTCATAGGGCCTCTGGCATTATCATGCTGCACTCTGAATCCGACAAAAGATGCTAAAGTACCATCATCTTTTGGGATTGTGCACTCGACCTGCATTGAAATTTGAGGCGGTCAAACAAATAACAGTATTCACAGTACTATCCTTTTTGTTCCAGAAGATAAGTATTAACTTCACTAAATAATAGTCATTGAAGGAAATGATAGGTCAGACAGGTGGATGCTTATTGTCAAAGATCAACATGTTGAGTATTAGTTTTCTAATTTAACCCAAAAAGGTACATCACTTAGAAATTTGAAATCAGTCATTATAATCATTCAATAATGTTTGGGAGGAGGTGAGGGAAGTGCAAGTAAGGAGAAAGGAATTTTAAACTTTGTTTGAGAGGGGGTGAGAAAGAGTAAATAAGGAGAGGAAAATTGTAAACCTTGTTTGGGACAAAGTGAGAGAAGGGGAAGGAAGGATAAGTTTTAACCTTCCTTACCCATAAAAAGAAAGATTTCTTTACACCTCGATTTGGGATGTAAATTTTAATCCTCTCTTCCCTTCCCCATTCCATTACTTACACACTTCCTTCTTACTTTCAAGTTAGTGTGAACTTGAAAGTAGGACCAATCTAACATGGCTGGATTTTTTTGGGGAGGCACAAACATATGTTCGGATAAAAAGAACTGGTAGAAAATTTGTTCAGCAGACAAAAAATGTGATCGTATCATAGCTTCCTTACTTTTATTTCTCTGAATGGAATAAGCAGACTTTTCTCCAGCTTAGAGTCCAAGCCCAGCAGCTTGGCAGCCTGCTTGAAATTTCTACTCGTTGCGGCTAATGCATTCATCTTTTCTTTTTCAACATTCGACCACTTCGAAACCACAAAAAACGAAGATTCTTACATAGCTTAACCAAGGGGGCAAAGTCAAAGGAACAATTTTGTTCTAAAACAAAGTGTGAGTTCTTAGTTCTTACCAAAGCCAAGTGCAAACCAAACTGCTTATGGAATTTTCGCAATATCGAAGTCGGTCGGGCAGATCTGAAAATGGTGTCTGACTGGTTCTGAAACCAGAGGGAAGAATGTTTAGCACTGGGAGTAATTATGGCAGAACGGTAAGCAACAGCAGAAAAGTCTTCAGCAATAAATGCGTGGCAATGTACAATTATTTAGTTAATGAACAATGGCACATGAATAAAAATTCTAATCCAGGAATGTAAATACAAGATAACGCAAAACTTTCTGTCAGAAAAGTAATAATAATAATAAAACAAACAGAAACAACATATGGCTGCCACCTATTGCTGATGAAAGCTTGGTGACAAGTCAAAGATTTGCGGATAACTTGCCAAGAAATTAAGCTCGCCAATCATCTGAGAAGTAGCAATGGCTGTGTCTCACTTTCCGAAATGTGGACACCAACAACCAGGAAATTTTCTTTCTTGAACATTAGAACATATCTTAATTTTGTATATGATGTTTTAACAGTAACGCTTTAGTCTCTTCTGAAACAAATACAAAGAAATGTTATGAAACTTTCTTAATTTAAAATAACATTCCTCAATGTTTAGCCCGACCAAGCTCTGTTCATTTGTATTTCTTTTTACGTTTCATCTGTACAGGTGTCTTCAAACTCCAAATTCATATACATGCCACATGTTATACACGTAGTTTACCTACAGTAGTTCTGTGATTAAGAAAAAAACAAAAAAGCTAAAAGGTTGTTATTAGTACCACAACTCTATAATCTCTCTCACTCACATGTTGGCTATGGAATTGTTGCGTACAAACCTTATCTACACATCCATGTGCCTCCAAAATGAACACCATTTTCCTATTACTTCTTTAATAATTTCTCGAATTAGTGTCGCGACGGTTGGAATCATTCAGCCATGGGAATTCTCAGCACCACGAATTTCCTCGTGAAGATGAAACCATTTTTGGAGGAAATTAAGAAGATAAACTATTTATTAAGGTAGTCAAATGTAAATACTTATATTGCCAAACCATCCTTGCCTCCTTGATTTAACCATCTTCGTTCTCTTCAAAGGTTGGAATCACTAATCCAGTGGCTTCCATCGGAATTCATCTCAAAATCATTGTAGAGATAAATCACAATTCTTTGAATCTGACGCGATTGACAAAACCGCGGAGGATCATTCTGAGCTCGGGCAAACTGCGATGCGATTTTACCAACGCGTCGGGGACCTTAACCATCTTCATCTTCGCTAATAGCACAGACATCCTTGCCTCCTCGATTGAATCATACTTAGAAATACCCAATAAAAGATTTTTAGGGTAGTAATAACAGTATTCATATTCATACCTGGGCAGGATCGGATTTTTAGGGTAGAAAGCAAAAGGTCTGCTGGCTATACAAGGGCGCCGGGTGATCTCGACGTCTCGGAGCTTCCACGACGAGCAGCGAAAGGCTACAAAAGGCGGCGGATCCTAACGCTTTAATTTTGTAGGTTTCCTATACCACGAAATTTTTAGTTTTCGATGTGTCGCTTGCTTGTAAAGTGCAGTGGACAAGCATTGGGTAATTAAATTGGAAAATATGACATTTCTCGCTCCTGCCCAAATGTAAGATAGCGATTTGACTCCACATCATCGTAGAATCAATCACATTTCTCGACTTGCGCTATTTTTTTTTTTTTTTTGGAATTAAAGGAAGAGTGAGGATGCAATGTGTATCTCAAAATTCATACTTTCGCGGAGTAAACACAATTCAGTTCAACTTAATGGATTGAACACTTCTGACAAATGTAAAGCAGATCGAAATGAATCCCAAGAACAACAGACATGAAATCGCTGTCGATGCACAACCAAACAATCGGACTACTAACGGAGGCTGAAATGAGAATAAAAACACAGAGGATGGACGCCTTCAATCTTCATGATTGAGACGCGGAACGTCGAGGACACGATGAGACGTTTGAGTCCATCGCTTCTTCGAGACAGCAACAGTCTTCCCCAACACTACAAAATGTTGGGCATGGTAACTAGATCGCAGAAGCAGATAGCGAACAAGGCTCGATAGAGTCTTAGCAATTTATTTCGACAAATATTAGACAAAACACAGATACTCGTGATAGAATGGACAAATTGCTGAGAAACGCATCGGTAGAGTTCCAAATGAACAAATCAGGAAGAAAGGCGTCGATAAAGCTTCGAATTTCAAATTATCGATCGGACCATCTTGAATGAACATTCGCCAAACGACTTAGCTTAAAATATCAAAATTTAAACGCGCTCGCTTAGGAGACCCCAATTTTATATGTAATAAAAGAAGAACCTTTTGTTCGTATCCATGTTGGCGAAGCGGCGGCCGATATCCTCGATGGAGGTGAGGGAGAACAGAATCATCTGCTTCCCATCGACGTTCGCGTTCAGAAAACGGAGAATGTGCTGGAAGTCCTTGTTTGCATCCAGCGTAAAAAACAAAAAACTTGGTTAATCACGTCCCATAAATCTAGAAAAGAGGTTCGAGGATAAGAATGGATATTTTGAAGGTAAAAACTTGCAGAAGCTTTGTCCTAACGAAGCGGGAGAAGAGTGCGAACGTCTGTATTATTAAAAGTAATAATAATAATAAAGTTCCAAAGAATCACTTCCTCCTTCTCAATTGCAAAGAAAAGAGATTTTGACGAATCAATCTCTACGGATTCAGCAGAATTGATACTCGCGTAGTTACTATTTCTAGAAAGGCAGGGATCGAAGGGAACATTTATTATCGAGATCATTTTATTACCATAATTTATGTTTTTTGGGAGGAGTGAATCGCTACAAAGAGGTTTCTAAAAATAATCCACAATGGTGGCAGAAGACATAACCTTTTGCAGAAGGAATTTATCTCCCTTTGAATTTTATAAATTTTTGCAACAGTGAGATCGATTCTTCTAAATTATTTGCAAATTTTTAGAATTTTTAGAATGGGTTATAATCTTGATTATATGATTATCAAATAATCATATAATTAAGGTTATGAAAATGTGTCGCGCACAGCCGAAGAAAGCAGAAGAGAAAAAAAAAGAATCGAAATTACGTGATTTCGATTCCTTTTTTCTCTTCTGCTTTCTTCGGCTGTGCGCGACAATTGGTATCAGAGCATTCCAGGTAGGATTTCCGCCGAGTGATTCATCTGCTGTTGGAGCGCTTCTTCTCTTCTACGTGACGACCGAGTCCGAAGACCCGTCTGTGGGTGCGTCTTCATTCTCGCCGCCGCACGCAGCGAACTCATTCGAAGGGCGATCTTGACGCCCTGATTCGTCTGAAGCAGAAGCAGAGGGCAGGCACCGCCCGTCGGAATCTCCAGACGCTCTGCCTAGGTCGTCGGTCCGCTGCCGGAGTCTCCAAGCGCCGCGACAGAATCTCTTCGTTCTGTCGATTCGCCACCAGGATCTCCCGCCTGAACTCCGTCAAGAGAAGCAACGACGTCCGGAGAAGGAAGCCGACGCCTTGATCCGCCGTGCAGGAAGAAGCCGCCTCGGTTCGTTGATCCGTCGCCAGGAGGAGCTTGAGAAGGGGCATCGTCTTCGCTGCCTCGGCTCGTGCAGAAGGAGGACCGCTGCCTTGGTTCGCCACCGCGCAGAAGGAGGAAGCCGATCTCGGTGTTTTCCGCGCTAAACTCGATCGATTCGAAGAGGAAGATGAATCTTCCTAAGCCGCCGCCGCAAAGCGCTGCCTTTGGTCCGCCGAGCAGAAGGAGGAAGGGCTGGTGAGCGCACGCAGGAGAAGAAAGAAAAAAAAAAACAACGAAGAAAAAATTAAACCGAAGGAAAAAAAAAAACAAGGACAGTTTGTTTGTTTTTAAGGAAAGTTTTTTTCAGGTTAAAGTTTGGGATTTTTTGCATCCTAGTCAAAGTTTGATCTGAAAAATATCTAGAATTGCATTTGCTGATCAAGATCTGGAAGATGTCATCTCACAAGGTTCAAACGATTTAAGATGAAATTTGTACAGTTAGATGCTGTGAAGATTAGACGGAGGAGAAAACTTGTCTCAAAGTTTGAAGGCAGAGGAGAAGATTGAGATTCTGGCAAAAGCGCATAGTGCGATTTTGTTGAGTCTGACTGATGAAGTCCTGAGAGAGGTGGTTGATGAAACCACTGATGCGTCGTTATGGAAGAAACTGGAAAGCAAGTATCAGAAGAAATCCTTAACGAACCGTTTATATCAGAAGCAGCGTTTGTATACTTTGCGGATGTCAGAAAATACACAGGTAAAAGATCATGTTGATAATTTAAACCGAATCATCTTAGACTTGCAAGGTGTTGGGGTTAAAATTGATGATGAGGATCAATCAATCATTCTTTTATGTTCCTTGCCTAATTCATATGAGAATTTTGTTGACACTATGCTTTATGGAAGAGAGACTATTTCTGTTAGTGATGTGAAGGATGCTATGCAGTCTAAAGAATTGAAAAGAAAGGTCTCTAGTTCTAATGAAGGCGGAGCAGACTCTAGTCTGATTGTTAGCAGGGGCAGGAACAAGGAAAGGGATGGAGGCAACAAGAGTAAGTCATGTTCGAAATCGAAGTCAAATTATGGACCTCGGTGTTATCACTGTAAAGAAAAGGGGCACATTAGAAAGGAATGCCCACAGCGAAAGAAGGGAAACGGAAAGAAGGAATCAAATGACAAAGCTAGTGCAAGTGTAGTGCACGATAGTTCTGATGAAGGTGAGGGTAGCGATGTTTTGACTGTCTATACTTCAGGTTCTGCAAATACTTGGGTCATGGACACAGGTGCTTCTTATCACATGACTTTTTCAAAGAATCTGTTTACTTCCTTTAAGGAATGGAATGACAGTGTGAAATTGGGTGATGATGAGGAGCTTAGTGTCAAGGGCAGTGGTTCTGTGCAGATTAAGATGTATGATGGGATGGTTAGAACAATCGATGCTTGGCATGTACCTGACCTACGAAAAAATTTGATTTCCTTGGGTGCTCTTTGTTAGTAATATATGAGAGATGTCCTAAGGCAATCGCCTTATGTATGAACCATTTATATGATAAATGAAGATTCACTATTTGAGTATACATGTTTTATGTATTTGATTGGATCTTAAACTCATTTACTGAATGTCCACGATACGATTCACAGCATGAGAGAATTTGTGATTGGATCACAACTAGTGAGTATCTCTACATGTGTAAATGTGATGTATCGGAATTATCCCTAGTCGATGAATTGATGGATTAGGACACCATCAATTCTGTCGAGACTAGCACGAGGTATACTCCTTGGTGTATCCAAGCAGCTGATTCTCACTGGCTGGAGACATAGTGATGTCCGGAGTTAATCGTGGATGCTAGTTATGGTAACTAGTTCATCGAGTGACCAGTAAGACTTCATATGGTTCTCTGCATATATAGATATGTCAATGAAGTTCTTACTGTGGCTTAAGTGCGATGTTCCTTTGACTTGCGGTATTCAAGTCATCTTGATCATGGAGACTTATGCTTTCACATCTTAAGCAAACATCTCTAAGGAGATGTGGACCCGGGATGATTGGGTATAAGTCGAAGTGATCGAAGGTGTTTGAATAGCCTATAAAGGATTCACCACTCCTTGCGAGGAGATGTATACCCATGACCTCTCGTCGGATTGTTACTAAAGTCTTTGGCCAAATCATTACATGTTTAGAGTAAAGTACTCTTCGATACATGTGGAGTAACTAGAATCCGTAGGACGAGGAAATGATACTTGGGCTAGGTGTGACGTAGTCAGCCTAGTGGGGACTGACACAATAGACCATGTCCTGAACCAAGTGGGTATAAGATGAGTGAAGGGAATGGGGCACGATTCATTCGAAGCATCTTGAAGGGTTTCGTAAATAGTTCCGATCAACCGCTGATCTTTCGGTTAATTGGGGATCATGATGTACTACTAGGTGCCACTCATGATCATTCTATAATTAATGGTTAATTATAGACGGCCAACATAAACCGAGAACCTATTTGGTCACACGACAACGAGTGTAATCCAAAGGATTTAAAACGAGCTTGAGAATGAGATTCTCGCATCGAGAGAAACTATGTTTGGTCGACCAAACATAAAGCGAGCATGAAATTGTTTCATGCAATGAAAGCGTGGATGGGCGCGTCTTATGAAGACGTAATGGATGGACCAAAATGGTTTGGTTCTAATCCAATGGATAAGAATAAACCAAAGGGTTTGGTTTATTTTAAACGAATGAACCAAAAGTTGGTTGTTCGTTTTAACTTAAAATAAACCATCATGGTTTGGTTTATTTTAACTTATCTTAATGGAGCGGGTTAACGGGCTTTATGGATATGATCCATTAACCATTAAGAGAATTAGTTCTCTATAAAAGTGGCTTAAGGGATTGTTAAACCCTAACTAATCCAAACCCTAGCCCCCTTGAGTCACGCCCACTCCTTGGAGGAGTTTTGGCGCCAATCCAAGAGCACCACTTGACCTTGTGCCGTCCAAGACCCTTGCCGCGCCCAAGCTCCAGCCGTGAACCTCCGGCGACCCTCCGTGATCTCCTATAGGTTTGGCATCAAGGTGAGGTTTTTCTCCTTGTTTTGGCCGGCGCTACTCCTCCACCAAGCTGTCCAGTTTTCTGGACAGCTTCTCCTCTCGCGTCATTTGGACGACGGTTAGTGCTCCGACAGCCTAACATACCGGGATTTGATCTCGGTAATCCTCTGAGGTGGAGGACGAAGGATTCCAAACGGTTGGACGAATACCTCCGGAGAAGCGAAGTTTTGAGAACTCGTTTTGGATCCGAATTTGGATTCGGATCGTGATCATCTTCGATCACGCCGCGTCTTCAACACGAGGCTAGTAACCCGCACGAAGACGGCTCGTGACTTAGCGAAGTCATCCCGAGGAGCTCGGCGTGGATACGGATAGAGACGATTCTTACGAGGATCGCTCCGCTGATGCCGTTCCCGCTACACGCCATACGGAAGGTATAACGTAGTTTAATTTCCTTTATTGCAATTTTAATTTACGGTTATGTCTACACTTGTTGTAATAGCATGCGGTGTTGTGTGTGTTGTAATAAATAGGAGTATTTATTATTTTTATTGCTTCCTGGCTCATGTTTACGAAACACATGATCGAACACACACACGCCATGCGTTTTAAAACCCAACAAAGGGTATCGTGAGCCCAGTTGTGTTTCGACATAATCGTAAAATGGTTTTGCGATAGTCATAATGTATTTCTGGAAATTTTCTAATTTTGGAAATTTAGAAGTATTAATGGAAATTTTTCAATTTTGGAAAGTCTAGAAGTATTTATGGAAATCTTCCACTTTTGGAAAGTTGGAAGTATTTATGGAAATTGATATTTTCCATAAATAAAATATTTGATTATATTCTGGAAATTTGTTTCCTAATTTAATCATGATTTGATTTGGGAAATCAAATCTTAAAATATTTTATTTCCATAAGTAGTTTTAATGATTTAGGAAATTGGTTTCCTAAATAGATTTTCCTTAATCAAATAATTCCATGAATAAAATATGTGATTAGATTTGGAAATTTGTTTCCTAATTTAATTATGATTTGATTTGGAGAATCAAATCTTAAACATATTTTATTTCCATAAATAGTTATGACATATAAGGAAATATATACATGACATAATTGTATGCCATGTAATTGCATTAGATGCATAACATTATGCCATGCGTGTCGTGACATGTAGATGTATGCCATGTATGCCATGCCATGTAGATAATAGTTATTTGCATGCAAAGAGGATGGGACATAAAACCCTAACTCAATATTAAAGCCTACACCTTCCATTAATATGGTTAGAACCAGAGTTCTGTTTCTTGTTTGGGTTGTTGGACTCACCAAGCCCTCTCGAACCTCGAACATGTTCAAATCATTGGAATAGTTTAACTCTAATATGGTAAGAGCCGAGGTCAATCGTTAGTTTGGGTTGTTGGACTCACTCCAAGCCTCTAATTGGTTGAATGCGCCTAACCATATTAAAACTATTTCGCGATTAATGGGTCGGCTTTAACTTGGAGCATCGATTTGTTGGACTCACTCCAAGGTCGATGTGAAGAGAGGTGCAAGTTGGGTGCTATGCATATGATGCATACTTGTTAATGTGTTAACAACCCAATGTATGTGTAAACATTCAATTAGTTGATAGCACATTGTGATAGTTACATATACATGATATGTAATCGTATATGATACCCACCATCATAGCTAAGAATGGCTTGTTGGACTCACTCCAAGGTTGTTCTTATCTATGATGGATATCACCATTCGGAGATGGACCTACGATCTCCAAGTGATTTTAAGGGTTTTGAAATTGAAAAATGAATGGGATTTATAAATGTATATTGATGCATTTTAAAATCATTTTCTCATATATGCTCGCTTTGTATTTCTAAGTTAATATAATGATCATGATGTGTTTGAATTTGCGTTCCATTTTGATTCAAATAAATTGATCGGGCGAACTTCGATCGCTTAGAAACTTGAGAATTGTTCTCAAGGTGGAAAAGCTGCGAATGTCCTCAAGCACCTCTTCCCGCTCCCTAGTGACGATGCAACTTTGGACCAATTGTTGGCCTATCAGAAACATGTGAGTGATTCTGAACAAATGAGTTGCATCATGCTAGCCGCGATGGAACCCAAGCTACGAAAGCAGCATGAGCATATGGATGCTCATATCGTAGTCCTTCATCTCGTGAGTTGGTTGATGAGCAAGTGAGATTCAAAGGTTCAAGTCTCAAAGCTCCTCTTCACCTCGAGATGCTAGGAGGTTCATCTGTGGTATCGCTCAATATCGTCAAGACTGTGGAGTCTTACGAGAAGCATGAGTAGGGATCTTGTTAGTTGATTCCTCAAGAAAGGTTCTAAGAGGAAGTCAAAGGAACAGAAGGGAAAGAAGAAAAAGGCTAAAAGGAGAACTAGCAAAAAGGGCACTTGCCATCATTATGGCAAGGAGGGTCATCATGAAGAAATTGCAAGGTTTATCAAGAGTCCGTGAAGAAGGATAAGGCATCGGATGCCCCATCTTCTTCAGAAATCTTCTTTATTGATTGTCATTCTAATTCCTTAGACACTTGGGTATTGGATACTGGGTGTGGCTCACATATATGTAATGACATACATGGGCTAAGGAATAGAAGAAGACTCGTCAAGGGAGAGTCAAATTTACGTGTTGGGAATGAAGCAAAGGTTCTCGCCATCGAACGTATTTGTTGAAACTCCCCGCAAGACTTGTCTTAGAATCGACAATTGCTTTTATATTCCTTTGTTGATAAAGAACATCATTTCTATTTCTTGTTTAAATAGAAATGGTTTCCATTCGACGCTTAGTAACAATTGTTGTTACATAACTCAATGGGGTTCTTTATGGACCGGAACTTTAAGCAATGGTGTTTATACGTTGGACGTATCCAGTGACATTTGCAATATCGAAGCGAGCAACAAGAGTGCTCGAAAGGATAATCAAATAGACTCCTACATGTGGCATTGTCATCTTGGCCATGTAAGCAAGAAACGCATGTCCGAATTACACCGATGTGGAATTCTGGAATCGTTTGAATTGGATTCATACGATACATGTGAATCATGCTTAAAAGGCAAGATGACTAAGTTACCTTTTACTGGAAAAGGTGAACGAGTGGGAGAGTTACTAGGTCTAGTACATACTGATGTATGTGGACCTATGTCAACTCAAGCTTTAGGAGGCTATAACTATTTCATTACCTTCACCGATGATCACTCACGGTTTGGGTATGTGTTCTTGATGAAACACAAGTCTGAAGCCTTTGAAAAGTTCAAAGAATTCAGAAATGAAGTAGAGAAACAACATGACAAAAGTATTAAAATACTTCGATCGGATCGAGGTGGTGAATACTTAAGTCAAGAGTTTCTTGATTATCTAAGAGACAATGACATATTGTCTCAATGGACTCCGCCCTATACACCACAAAATAATGGTGTATCTGAGAGGCGTAATCGGACCTTGTTGGACATGGTCAGGTCAATGATGAATCATGCGACTCTTCCCAAATCCTTTTGGGGTTATGCACTTCAGACAGCTGTTTACTTGTTAAACAGAACGCCTACCAAGGTAGTCTCTACTACTCCATATGAGATATGGGCTAGTAAGAAACCTCATGTATCTTACTTGAAGATATGGGGTTGTCCTGCTTATGTGAAGCGGACTGTATCAGACAAACTGGATGCTAAGTCTGATAAATGTCTATTTATTGGATACCCTAAGGAAACAAGGGGTTACCAATTCTATCATCCTGTGGAACAAAAGGTGTTTGTTTCAAGGCATCGTGTTTCTAGAGAAAGAGTTTCTCTTGCAAGAAAACAGTGGGAGTGTCGTCGAGCTTGAGGAGGCTCGAGAGACTCAAATAGACATTAATGAGATACCTGGTGAAGCACAACAGCCGACAACTCATAGTGATGAGCAATCGGCTGGACCTATTGTAACACCACATCTTCGTAGATCTAGTAGAACACGCAACATTCTTGAGAGATATGGATTTCTCGTAAGTGAATCGAACGACGTGTTACTCATTGATGATGAGGAGGCTACCAGTTATGAAGAAGTGCTGACAAGTTCAGAAAGGGATAAGTGGCTTGGTGCCATGAAGTCGGAAATGGATTCCATGTATGAAAACCAAGTTTGGAACTTGGTTGACCCACCTGAAGGGATAAAGCCTATAGGGTGCAAGTGAGTTTTCAAGAAGAAAACCGACATGGATGGTAATGTGATTACCTATAAGGCTAGATTGGTGGCGAAAGGATATCGTCAAAAGTAAGGTGTTGATTATGACGAAACCTATTCGCCTGTAGCTATGCTTAAATCCATTCGGATGCTCCTGGCCATAGCGGCTCATTATGATTATGAGATATGACAGATGGATGTGAAAACAGCTTTCCTTAATGGAAACCTGCTCGAGGACGTGTATATGATACAACCTGAGTGTTTCACATCGGTTGATAAAACCAAGGTATGCAAATTGCGACGGTCCATTTATGGATTGAAGCAAGCATCCAGGAGCTGGAATATCCGTTTTGATGAGACAATCAAAAAGTTTGATTTCTCACAAAATCCAGACGAACCTTGTGTGTACAAGAAGGTTAGTGGGAGTGCAGTCGTATTCCTAGTATTGTATGTCGATGACATACTACTTATAGGAAACGATGTTTCAATCTTACAGTCAGTGAAGGTTTGGTTATCAAAGACATTCTCCATGAAAGACCTGGGAGAAGCAACCTACATCCTCGGGATTAAGATCTATAGAGATAGATCGAAACGGTTGCTTGGTCTTTCGCAGTCTACATATATAGACCGAAAAGCAAGAGAGGTTTAGCATGTCGGAATCCAAGAAAGGTTTCCTACCCATCAGGCATGGGGTACACCTTTCGAAGTCTATGTGTCCGCGCACAGAAGACGAGAGGATTTGCATGAGTAAGATTCCCTATGCATCCGCAATAGGATCTATCATGTATGCTATGTTATGTACGAGGCCCGATGTATCGTATGCTCGAGTGTCACGAGCAGATACGATCCGATCGAGAATGGATCATTGGGCTATTAAGACGATCCTTAAGTACTTGAGAAGAACTAAGGATGTGTTCCTAATATATGGAGAAGGGTACATGGTGATACGTGGGTATACGGATGCAGATCCGCATGCATAAGGATGATTCCATGTCTTTATGTCCGGTATGTATTCACCGGAATGGAGGCGCAATAAGTTGGAAAGGTTCCAAGCTTGACACTATAGCGATTCTCGCCACTAAGGCGTAATACATCGCAGCTTCGAAGCAAAGAAGGAAGCGGTTTGGATCAAAAAGTTCATCTCTGAACTTGATGTGGTCTCATCAATGATCCAAACATGTGCTTCGCCGCTATCATCTTATCAGAGAGATCATAAGTAGGAACGAAATACAAATCGAGAAAATTCCCACTGAAAGGAACTTAGCGGATCCTTTGACTAAAGCATTACCTCAAAGTAAGTTTGAGGGTCATGTTAGAGCTTATGGTATTGGATACCGTAGCGATTGACATTAGGCCAAGTGAGAGTCTGTTAGTAATATATGAGAGATGTCCTAAGGCAATCGCCTTATGTATGAACCATTTATATGATAAATGAAGATTCACTATTTGAGTATACATGTTTTATGTATTTGATTGGATCTTAAACTCATTTACTGAATGTCCACGATACGATTCACAGCATGAGAGAATTTGTGATTGGATCACAACTAGTGAGTATCTCTACATGTGTAAATGTGATGTATCGGAATTATCCCTAGTCGATGAATTGATGGATTAGGACACCATCAATTCTGTCGAGACTAGCACGAGGTATACTCCTTGGTGTATCCAAGCAGTTGATTCTCACTGGCTGGAGACATAGTGATGTCCGGAGTTAATCGTGGATGCTAGTTATGGTAACTAGTTCATTGGAGTGACCAGCCGTAAGACTTCATATGGTTCTCTGCATATATAGATATGTCAATGAAGTTCTTACTGTAGCTTAAGTGCGATGTTCCTTTGACTTGCGGTATTCAAGTCATCTTGATCATGGAGACTTATGCTTTGACATCTTAAGCAAACATCTCTAAGGAGATGTGGACCCGGGATGATTGGGTATAAGTCGAAGTGATCGAAGGTGTTTGAATAGCCTATAAAGGATTCACCACTCCTTGCGAGGAGATGTATACCCATGACCTCTCGTCGGATTGTTACTAAAGTCTTTGGCCAAAGCATTACATGTTTAGAGTAAAGTACTCTTCGATACATGTGGAGTAACTAGAATCCGTAGGACGAGGAAATGATACTTGGCTAGGTGTGACGAGTCGTACTTAGTGGGATCGACACAATAGACCATGTCCTGAACCAAGTGGGTATAAGATGAGTGAAGGGAATGAGGCACGATTCATTCGAGCTACTGAAGGGTTTCAGAAATAGTTCTGGATCAACCGTTGATCTTTTCGGTTAATTGGGGATCATGATGTACTACTAGGTGCCACTCATGATCGTTCTATAATTAATGGTTAATTATAGACGGCCAACATAAACCGAGAACCTATTTGGTCACACGACAACGAGTGTAATCCAAAGGATTTAAAACGAGCTTGAGAATGGGATTCTCAGACCGAGAGAAACTATGTTTGGTTGGACCAAACATAAAGCGAGCATGAAATCGTTTCAGTCGCAATGGAAGCGTGGATGGGCTGCGTCTTATGAAGACGTAATGGATGGACCAAAATGGTTTGGTTCTAATCCAATGGATAAGAATAAACCAAAGGGTTTGGTTTATTTTAAACGAATGAACCAAAAGTTGGTTCGGTTCGTTTTAACTTAAAATAAACCATCATGGTTTGGTTTATTTTAACTTATCTTAATGGAGCGGGTTAACGGGCTTTATGGATATGATCCATTAACCATTAAGAGAATTAGTTCTCTATAAAAGTGGGTTTAAGGGATTGTTAAATCCTAACTAATCCAAACTCCTTGGAGGAGTTTTCGCGCCAATCCAAGCGCACCGCCCTTTGTGCCGCCGTCCAAGACCCTTGCCGGCGTCCAAGCTCCAGCCGGTGAACCTCCGGCGACCCTCCGGTGATCTCCTATAGGTTTGGCATCAAGGTGAGGTTTTTCTCTCCTTGTTTTGGCCGGCGCCTACTCCTCCACCAAGCTGTCCAGTTTTCTGGACAGCTTCTCCTCCTCTCGTCGGAGCGTCATTTGGACGACGGTTAGTGCTCCGACAGCGGCTAACATACCGGGGATTTGATCTCCGGTAATCCTCTGAGGTGGAGGACGAAGGATTCGTCAAACGGTTGACGAATACCTCTCCGGAGAAGCTAGTTTTGAGAACTCGTTTTGGATCCGAATTTGGATTCGGATCGTGATCATCTCTCGATCACGTCGTCTTCAACACGAGGCTAGTAACCCGTACGAAGACGAAGCTCGTGACTTAGCGAAGTCATCCCGAGGAGCTCGGCGTGGATACGGATAGAGACGATTCTTACGAGGATCGTTCCGGTTGATGCCGTTCCCGCTACACGTCATACGGAAGGTATAACGTAGTTTAATTTCCTTTTATTGCAATTTTAATTTACGGTTATGTCTACACTTGTTGTAATAGCATGTGTGTGTTGTGTGTGTTGTAATAAATAGGAGTATTTATTATTTTTATTGCTTCCGCTGTGCTCATGTTTACGAAACATGATCGAACACACACACGCCGCGGTGCCGGAAACCCAACACTCTTGATAAGCAAGGGTACAATTATTCCGGTGGAGATGGGCAAATTAAAGTTTCAAAGGGTGCTCTGACAGTAATGAAGGGTAAATTGCAACATGGAATTTACATCTTGGTAGGAAATTCAGTGATTGGAACAGTGACAGTATCTCGTTCTTTAGAAGCGATATGATGATTATGCGAGTTATGGCATCGTAGATTGGGTCGTATAGTGAGAAAGGACTTGCAATATTGAGCAAACAAGGATTGTTAGATGGAGCGAGAAGCGAAGCGAAGGTGAGACTTGTGTTATGGGCAAGCAGCGCAGGGTCAAGTTCAGTTCTGGCAGACACACTTCTACAGGTATCCTTGAGTATATTCATTCAGATTTGTGGGGTCCTTCTCAGGTTGAATCACATGGCAGATGCAAATACTTTGTTACCTTTATTGATGACTACTCTAGAAAGGTTTGGGTGTATTTTCTGAAGACAAAGGATGAAGTGTTTGGTCGGTTCAAGGAGTGGAAGATTATGGTGGAAAAACGTACTGGGAAACAAGTCAAGACACTCAGAACAGATAATGGATTAGAATTCTGCAATGCATCGTTTGATGAGTTCTGTAAGAAAGAAGGTATAGTGAGGCACCGCACTGTACGACATACACCACAACAGAATGGAGTTGCAGAACGTATGAACCAAACACTGTTGCAGTGTGCTCGATGCATGCGATTAAACGCTGGACTTTCGAAACAATTTTGGGCTGAGCGATTAATCTGCTTGCTATCTGGTAAATAGATCTCCATCAACTGCAATTGATTTGAAGACTCCTCAAGAGGTATGGTACGGTACTTCCTCTGATTATTCTGGCCTACGTATATTTGGTTGTCCTGCATATGCCCATGTTAACGATGGTAAACTTGAGGCTAGAGCAATGAAATGCATATTTCTAGGGTATGCTGCTGGAGTTAAAGGGTATAGGTTATGGTGTATTGAAAATAATAGAACTCCAAAATTTATTATTAGCAGAGATGTCACATTTGATAGATGCTATGTTTGGTGAAGAGGAGCTTGGTGATCTTGCGAGTAAGAGATATAAAGTCTTGACGGAAGGTGGAGTTGAGATTGAAACTCCTAAAAGGATGACTAAATCCTATAGAGCAGTCGAGAGATGTGCAAGGCGAAGAGTCGAGAAAATATAGCAACAAGGAGGTCGAGGAGAAATAGCCTTGATATGCGAGAATGTGTTGAGGTATTGATACTATCTTTATTGCATTTGCTTTGATGATTGCACAACATATTGATTACGATCAGCAGAAGTCATACAAGGAGGCGATCTGAGTAAAGAAGCAACAACATGGTTAATTGCCATGAATGAGGAGATGCAATCACTTTCAAAGAACAAAACATGGGATCTAGTACCATTACCAAGGGGTGTGAAACCAGTGGGATGCAAATGGGTATTCAAGAAGAAAGAAGGTATTCCTGGGGTTGAACCAGCTCGGTTCAAGGCAAGGCTTGTGGCGAAAGGTTTTTCACAAAAGGAGGGAATTGATTATCATGAAGTGTTCTCACCAGTTGTGAATTTGCTGAATAAATCCTTATATGGGTTGAAACAGTCTCCTAGGCAGTGGTACAAGAGGTTTGATGCATTTATGATCTCCCAGAAGTTTGTTCGGAATTCCTTTGATAACTGTGTTTACTCTAGAAAACTGTCTGATGGTTCATTTATTTATTTGTTGCTATATGTGGATGACATGTTAATTGCAGCGAAAAATAAGATTGATGTTAACAATCTTAAAAGTTTGTTAAGCAGTGAGTTTGAAATGAAGGATTTGGGTGCAGCCAAGAAAATTTTAGGCATGGAAATTTGAAGAAAGCAGGAAGCGAGGCCTCTGATATGTATCTCGGAAGAAATACATTGAGAAGGTGTCTTTGATTTTCAGAATGGAACAATCTAAGCAGGTTAGTACTCCTTGGCGACACTTTAAACTTGATGCTAGTGCATTACCTATCTTGATGAAGAAAGGAATTACATGAGTAGAGTTCCTTATTCAAATCTTTGTTGGAAGCTTGATGTATGCCATGGTATGCACTAGACCGGTTAGCTCATCTTTGTTAGTGTAGTAAGCGGGTTTATGAGTAATCTGGAAAAGCTCAGCTTTGGGAGGCGATTAAGTG
Source organism: Wurfbainia villosa (assembly GCA_025175895.1). NCBI lineage: Eukaryota > Viridiplantae > Streptophyta > Magnoliopsida > Zingiberales > Zingiberaceae > Wurfbainia > Wurfbainia villosa. Next base: position 24,113,524 of record CM045991.1, on the reverse strand, counting down.
GATTATCACGATACTTGAAGGCACGAGTGATATTTGTTTGGTTTATGGTATTAATGGATATACGGAAGTCTTATTGGCTATCTGAGTTGACTATGGTGGAGATCTTATGAGAAGGAGATCACGACATATTATATCTTTACTCTTTATGGATGTGCTATTAGTTGGAAAGCAAGCGCTTGAGTCTGATTGCTTTGTCTACTCTGAAGCGAGAATACATGTATCGTGTGAAGGAGTAAAAGAAGGTATGTGGTTGCATGGTCTTATTGATAGCTTGGGTTTGGATATGCAGAAACCTATCATTTATTGTGATAGTCAAAGTGCATTGAGCTTGGCGAAAAATCCAGTATATCATGAAAGATCAAAACATATTGATGTCAGGTTAAATTTCATTCGAGATGTCATAGAGGATCAATCATTTTCTATAGAGAAGATAGCCACAGTTGATAATCCAGCAGATATGTTGACAAAGTCGTTGCCTACAGAGAAGTTCAAGCATAGCTTGGACTTGGTGAATGTTCGCATAGTATAATGCCTTTCGGGGCATGGATGGCAGGAAGATTCAAGTCAAGGTGGAGAATTGTTATTTGTCTTGAATAATATTGGGCGGATCCGGATTGTGGACCGACCCGTTAGTAACCCGAATCCGGTTTATTTCATTTAAATAGGGATTCTTAGGTTGCTGTAAATGATACTCTCAGTAAATTAATCTTCTTGCCCGTGGACGTAGGTCGTGTGACCGAACCACGTAATTTCGGTTCCTTTTTTCTCTTCTGCTTTCTTCGGCTGTGCGTGACAGAATGAAATATAATTTATGTTGTTTGATTTAATCTTAAATAATGTAATAAAAATTTATTTGTTTGAAAATTTTAGTGTATAATTTAATTTGATATTTTATTATATTATCTTGGTTCAATTCTAAAGTTTCATTTATTCTGAAAGATGATCGTATTGGTATCGGTATCGACGGTAATATTTGGCGACCGTCGATGACACCGGACAACAACGGAGGCGATGACGGACAGACGGACGATGCCCGACGACCCATAACGAATGGCGGGCGGTAGATGGCGATCGATGGTTAGTGACTAACAGTCGATGATCAACGATCGATGACGACTATCAGCGACGATCGATTGATTAGCGGTCGACGATGGTGGTAGTCAATGATGGTAATGATGAGCGATCGATTAATATTTTGATTATAGTAAAAAAAAATTAATATTTAATAAAATTTGAAGAATAATTTTGAAAAAAAAATAATTGTTAACTTCAAAATAAAAAAAAAACTTTATCTTCTCTGAATTGCATATTGCATTTGTGACGTGGTAAACATGTTTCATTATTTAAAAATTATTTATCTCTTAAATCAAATACTTGTAAAGATTTAATGTAGTTTACATGATCAAATAAATAGTACAATTTGTAACCTGACATTTTAGATTACTGTTGGCATAGAAAAGGAATGCACGGTGGCCAAGGAATTCCATCTTAGATTAAAAATATATGCAAAAATTCCTTTATAGCTCGATTTTCTTATAATATCTATATAAAAAAGTTACAAAATAGGTTTAATTAATTTTTAAAAATATTTATTTAATTTATCGTCCACGATATTGAGCTAGCTTGGAAAAATCCTTGTACTTTGAAGTAAAACATTATGAGTCTGCAGCATACAAAAATAAGGAACTAGTAAACTGCCTGCATACGTAAATAAAAATTATTAAACAAAAAAACTTTCCTGTTTTACACGATATAATCAATGCCTTGGTGCCGACAAAAAGAACGCCAATGAGACTGAATTACAGAGGGCATGTGGAAAACATTCATAATCCACTGTGATCAAAGTAATATTCATTCACTCAAGTATGTGGTTGGCCAAACTTTCAAGAACATACTTTGGACCGCATATGAAATACCATCGCAAGTTTGAAATGTTGTATCAAAATGAGACATCTTTCCGTATTTTTCATCCCAACATGAGAAGTGTCTTCCAGCCAGCAATATATGGAGCTTCATCATCCACCTGAGTATGCCGCTAGTAATAGTCACTAATCCATGCGTTAAAAAATTGCATTGCATTGATAATCTTGAGCGCCTGCTTAACACAGGATTGTGAACAAGGTGAGTAGTAAGAAAATGCAGGGAATAAAAAAATAGGGTTGCAACATTCGGAAGTAAAGAGAATTTGTAATCCATTTGATAAAAAACAACCGCCATTGATAATTCACAAAAAAAAAAAAAATGGTAATTCAACTGGAACATAAAGGAGAAGCTAATTAGAGTAAACTAACTAAATAATGCAACCAGTACTATCTAATGCAACAGGCAACTATAAAGCAGCGCTTCACTTGTTGCATTAAGAACCCTGTAAAACAATCCCTTGCAGGGAAAACATAGGAAGGCCCAAAAACACATTGCAAATAAATTACTCAATAACGGGTTTCAGGCAAATGTTCTACAGAAACTGAAAATAAATTAAATTTACCATAAAAGGAGACGATAAAGCTGAAGCAAATACATTCGAGATGTTTATTTAAAGATAAAAAAGTTGAGATATTTTAAAACATATCGAAGGTGAGAACACAGGTGACAGTGCCGAGGCCAAGCTCACAAATGTTGTACTGAACCTGTAGATAAATTAAAATAACCAAGCAGGAGACTATAAAGTTGAAGCTAATGCATTCAAGATTGTAATTTAAAGAAAAAAGAACATCAAAAATAAGGTGAGAACAAGTTCGTGTGGGTGCCGAGGCCAAGTTCGCATTATTTAATATATGAAGAACTAGAAAATAGTCATCAACCAGCAGAATACAGATTATTAAAATATCTATAAGAATTTAACAATAATTTTGAAATTAAATTATTTGGACCACGTAGGAAAAGGTTCCAGATGAATAAAACCAAAGTTAATAAAGTGTACTCACCCAAAGTTGAGCTAATATCGTTCTTCCTTTTGCACTTCTGGTAGAAACTCAATATTACACCATCGAGAAGGGCAAGCATGAAATTATTGCCAACACGACGTTTGATCAAGACTCAGCATTTTTCTAGAGTCGACGTTATGAAGTTCCACTAAACCACCACCTCCATGATGTTTACCATGTTCAAAAATGCTTCGTCAAGAGGCATAAAGCAATAGCTTAGATGCTTGATAATAGTAGTCTTTACTATTTGCAAGAGAAATTAACATCATCTTTCTCACCAGATCAGAGGTGGTAGCTGGTATGTCCACAACCTTTCAATCTTCTCCAAGTAAATACATCCCTATAACAGATACATTGGACTTCCCACAGGGTGCACTGTGAAGAAGATTCAGAACCATTATAAAGCCTCAAGATGCCTCATCTTTTCCACTATAAGAAGTATTTGCAACATCAGCATGGTGGACCTTGGCCAAAGTAACAGTAGCAACCACATTAGGTGCCTTTAAATTAAGGCAGACATCATATGTATCTAAATCTAGCTTCAGAGAGCAAGCTATACCTATGCGCTCTGATTTTGTATCTTACAACTCTTAGTGGAAGATAAGTTTCACTCACAAGCACCAGTAACCTTTACTTAGTGAATATTAGACATCAGTTTTGTTGTAGGGAAACTGTGTTTTCATTAGTATTGAGAAATGTACCACATGAGTATGGAATACAAAATTCTTTGACAGCAGTATCATCGCTATTATAACTACTGATGACTTCAAAAGTACAAGATTCAGAAACCTCACCATTTGAAGAAAATTCAGAGTCAAGAAAAGCATCTTCAGCTTTCACCTTAGGGATGTTCTGCATTGGTTCTTCGCTGAGCATGAATCTGAGCATTCAGCATGAAATTTCTCATCACAGATTATATCAAAAGTAAATCCAGGATAAGTAGGATTATGGTGCCGGACAGAGTTTGGAAGTTAATTTCTGCTGATTCAATTAGTTTCTTAACCAAAGTAATGATTGATTCCACGAAACATATTGGAGGTTCAATGCTCCTGCTCACTTCATTATTAAATGAGAAGGTACAAATATCTGGCAACCACAAAAATACTCGCATGTATGTTGTGCAATCTTCCACTATGTGTGAAGTATACTAGGCAAAGATTATCCTGGACTTTAGCAAGCTGAGGCAACACCATTAGGAGTTTGCTTGGAAAAAAATGTCACCTTGCTGGGAGGTGGACGCATTCAACTGCTAGCATTTTTTTCTCCATATTATCTGATGAAATGCCAATAAGCCTAGTTTTCTTATCAGATGTAAGATCCATCTGAGGTTTATTTTCATCATGAGAACTAGTTGAACATTCCTCAAGAGAAGTGTTAATGCACACAACAGCAGCATTCTTCAGTGAGTAATTTTGTGAGTATTTGATATTAGAATCTGCAGAGTCATCTGAAACTCTAGAAGGTAATAGATTCTCTCCTTCGTCTTCAGCTTCATTTCTGCAATCGCTCGCAGTCTTAACTGAATTTTGGAGGTTCACTTCAGCAGCAGAGGGCTCAGAAGAATCACAAGCTGACTTTGTCTCATAATGACGTTTGATGTCATATTCAAACACTCCAACTGCATAAACAACACATGTCAAAGACAGTCAAAGAACAATCAATTAAACGTCAATAACATCCAACATGCTAACCTCCATCAGTAGGAATATTATAATATTTAGAAGAATGATTTTTCAGCAGTGGCTTTTGTAATGAACCGGTACCAGGAAAAACCAATATGTTGATGGACCTAACTTCTAATTCTTCAGAAGCCTCGAGAGGCTTGAAGCCAAAAACATTAATCCATGTATCTTTTAATTCAGAAATTGCAGGTATAATCAGTTTTTCAACATTGAGAGAAGAGAGAGCCTGAAAATGAAAACAAATTAATGCAAATAGACAAAATAAATGAGTCAATTTAAAATTTCAGAAATAAAAGAGTGAACAAAAATATTTTATAAAAGAAAGAACAAAAGAGGGAAACTACACCAATGCAACAGCACAATAATGCAAAAATCATGAAAAAGGAAACAATGCATATTTACAAACACAGGTGGTAAGAGTCAACATCCCAAAAGGAAAGGACCTCCAATAAATAATTGGTGAAAGTGTCATTGACAATGTAACTGCAAGTTAACACAATTTCCCAAAATAACACCAAGTGGCAAACTTACAAATATCATATGCACACCTAAAAGTTTGGATAGTACCATCAACTTATACCAATATATTGCCAGCAAATTAGTAATCATCTTGTCCATTGGCTGTCTTCTTTCTTTCCCAAGACAAGGATTAGCACCATATTAAAAGTTTGCAACTATGCATCTTCGATGCCCACGGTGCTCAAAGTAACAATTGAAATACTTATGGACACCATATTAGAAACACACTTTTGGGCTAGCCTTTTTTAAATTTCGTCATCTACCTCATGTAAGTCTTGTTATCTCAAGCACTTTTATTTACTTAGCAACTTGTGCATTTTTTTCCTCTCTGTTACTTCACACATTGTTTATATTTCTTTTTAGCTATTCAGTGCTTAAAAAGGGGTGTCGAATAGCAGGAAAGCTGGGGATAAAACAATTATAGTCGATAAAAACTGACAAGCACTCAAAACTAATTCTGCTTTGCTGGTATATGATATATTTACAAGTTTGATTTGAGCGCGCTGCACATGTACACATGCATGGCCTACAAATCATTTTATGCAGTTAAAAATGCATGAGATGAGATAACAGTGAACCATTTAGTAGATCAACGCCTGACATTGTTATCGTATATTTCAGGATTCCTAACTTACATGAAAGAAGCCCTATTTATAGACAAGATTAGGGTTTATTCAAAAGAATAAATCAAACCCTATCCTAGGAATAAATCAAAAAATTCTATTCTAAGTAATAATTATTCCTAATGATATTTAGGGATAACAATTATCCCTAATCATAACTACAATATTCTAACACTCCCCCTCAAGCTGAAGAATATAAATTATATGCACCCAGCTTGTTACATATGTAGTCAATTCGGGGACCTCTCAGTGACTTAGTAAATATATCTGCTAGCTGATCATGTGAGTTAACAAAACTAGTAGATATTTCTCCAGATATGACTTTCTCTCTGACAGTGAAGTAATGATTCTTACATATGCTTTGTCCTCTCATGAAAAACTGGATTTGAGGCGATATGCATGGCGACTTGGTTATCACATATAAGTGACATTTGTGTAACTTCTCCAAATTTTAGCTCCTGAAGCAACTGTTTGAGTCATATAAGTTCTTGACTGGCTATGGCCATAGCTCGATACTCTGCCTCTGCCTTTGGATCTTGCTCTGACATTCTTTTTGCTTTTCGAAAGCAAGGTTATCTCAGACAAATATACAAAAACCGAGTAGATCTCCTATCGATGGGAGATCCCTTGATCTGCATCTAACTCGAGTATGTCCTTTGTCTTCATACAAAGACCCTTTCTGGAGCGCGCTCGATATATCGACAATGCGAATCATAACATCCCAATGTTCTTTACACGGAGAGTTGAAACCCGACTTACTACACTTACCGCAAATGAGATATCCGGACGAGTAGATGAGTAACTTAGTCTCCCTATTAATCGCCTGTATCGTTCGGGATCTGGTAGAGGCTCCCCTTGATTTGACAGGAACTTAACATTAGGATCCACAGGGTTGTCAATTGTCTTTGAGTTTAACATTCCTGTTTCTTCTAAAATATCCATCGCATACTTCCTTTGAGATATAATGATCCCATTTCTGAATTTGTCTTCTTATTCCAGAAGTATTTAAGTTTGAGATCCTTTGTCTGAAATGTTTGAAAAGATGTTGTTTCACCCGTGAGATCCCGAGATGATCACTACCGTGATGACAATATCATCAACATAAACCACTAGGTAGATGCACCAAATTACGAGTGGCGATAAAAGACAGAATGGTCAACCTCGCTCCGAGTCATGTTGAATTACAATACTGAATCTACTGAACCATGCTCTGGGTGACTGCTTGAGACTATATAAAGATTTCCGCAAGCGGCACACAAGACCAGAAGACTCCCCCTGAGCAACAAAATACGGAGGTTGCTCCATGTAGACTTCCTCGAGCGGATCACCATGTAAGAACGCATTTTAATGTCTAATCGATAAAGAGACCAGGTGTTGAATCGCGTGATGGACATGAGTAAGCGTATAGAGGACATCTTGGCAGCGGAGAAAGCGTGTCCATAATCCAATCCAAGATCCAGTATAACCTTTAGCAACGAGGCCTTAAGCCGATCGCCGCTCTGACCAACCTTCATGATATACCCTTCGACAACCAACAACCGACTTTCCGGTGGTAGAGAACGAGATCCCAAGTCCCTGACAACTCAGAAGGCACTCATTTAAATCTAACATAGCTTTGTTCATCCGACGGATGGGCAAATGCATCTCCCGCCTTTGGAAGAGAAAAGATTTACAAAGAGGAAAGACAAGAATAATAGGAAGGAGAAAGGCGATGGTAGCTCGAAGAAACATAATGTGAGAAGGATTACGAGTGGGCGTATACCTTTTCGAAGCGATGGGAATATCGATTCGTAAGGCGACGAGGAGGAGGCGAAGGATTTGGCTCGAGAGATGATTCCAGTGGCGAGTCGGTGTTGGCCGTAGCGAGCGGGCAGGCGTGATAAACTGCAGTGGAGGAGGAATTGGGTGGGGGTGATAGAGAAACTTCCGGAGGATCAGTAATCTGACATAGGCGTAGAAGGATGAAACTCAAACGATGACTCTAAGACCCGAAGAAAGGCCGAATCAAAGAGCGTGACATCGGCGGAGATGAAATCTGGAAGCGGAGAGTAGGGAATAACACTTATACCCTTTACGAGACCTTGGATACCCAAGGAAAACACATTTATCTGACCAGGAGAGAGTTTATCAATGTCGAGGATCGAGCGTAAAGCGAAAACATATAGAACCAAAGACCCTAGGTGGTAAAGGATGAAGGGACTAGCCGGATAAAGTACGTGATGAGGTATTTGACCCTGTAAAGTAGAGGAAGGCATGCGATTGATGAGATAACATCGATGAAATGCGGCATCACCCAGCGAAGAGGCGTGAGTAGAGGAGAAGAGTCGGGTGGTCTCGAGAAGATGGCGATTCTTGCGTTCTGCGACTCCGTTCTGTTGGGGGTATGAGGAATGAGACTTAGATGTAATATCGTGAGATGCGAAAAGTTTTGAAGCGGAGTAGATAGATATTCACGTGCATTATCACTCTGCGAGGATCGAAGGGATACCAGGTGTGTTTGATGACCGTTAAAAAGATTGAAAAATAGAAAACAATTGAGCGATCTTTTCGGATATAACCAAGTCTGTGGAAAAATAAATCTACAAATAACAAAATATCGTGACCCGATGTAGGTAACACGACTTGGACCCCAGAATATTAGAATGAACCGAAAGCGAGAGGCGTGGCGACTTATAATGCGAGGAGAAAAAATGCTACGTCGTACTTACTGGCAGCGCGACTGACTCATGAAATTGTTTTAACTTATCGAGACCGGTGATGTCCCAAGTGAGCAAGGATAACAAGTGGAGATCTTTGCGCACTGATAAGAGAGTTTTGGTGAAGTTGATATAGACCGTGAGACTTTCATCCGAGACGATCATCCTCCCATACTCGGTCCCTGATGAAATGTAAGATTTAGTGAATGAGATGACCTGATCGAGGCGAGTGGTGGCTTATTGATAATAAATTAAAGGGAGCTCAGGGACATATGAACATTCTAAATGGGAAGAGATGGAAGAATGAGCAATACCAACACTTTGGGATTGAGTTTGAGAACCATTTGGTAATAACAAAGGGTAAATAACTGAAGTAGATAGTGAGGAAAAAGAGATCTATTACAGGTGATATGATCGGTGGCCCAGTCAATACCCAAGGACCCAGCGAGATATATCGTGAAGGAATTACCGGCTATAGCGTGAGGAATTAGACTCTGTCGTCCTCATACCACTTCAGAAAGTCATCATAGGAAGGCGGTGGAGTTGGGTGGTGTTGGTAGGCGGTGGAGTTGGGTGATATCATTTATGGCAGGCGAAGGCGTGTAACTCGAGCGATCTGAGCGATCTGAGGAAGGTCGACCATGGAGACTCAACATTTATCAATCGTGTGTCCTGGTCGGTGACAATGATTACACGAGGGCGTCCTTTGCCCATTCTTACGCGGTGGAGGTTTGTTGTTATTTCCGAGACCCGATCTTTGAAGAGTTAACTGGAATGGAGGATGGTAGTGTCAAGACTTTGGTAGGGACACGAGAGTCGCCCGAGTCCAGAGTCGTGGTTTATACATGACGCCGAGGATATGATCGAACATGAGAGAGTAATCTGTGGGCAGACCATATAACGCCAGAGACATAAAAAATTTCTTCCGATTTTCAAGCTCTGCAATAGGAGTGGCCGCAGGTGGGAGCAGGTCATTGAACTCACACAGAAGGCTAGAGACTGATCCCAAATAAGTTGACATAGACTCTGATCGACGGGCATTAAGAATGGTCGTGAGGTCATCATGAGCTTGATAGAGTCGAGAAGTGTTCGTAAAAAGTTGTTGAGCTTGTATCCAAACATCCTGCAGTCTTATGAGTTAGGAAGACATCCCGAAGAGCTGGATGGATGGTGGCTTGGATAATGCAACACAACTGAGCATCAACTTTTCTCCATAAAGGACGATCGACCACTTGAATATCCTCTTCAGTTTGTGTGAGATGCTTTTCATAACCCTGTCCAACAAGCCAAAGCTCAATATAAGAGGCCCAAGAGGAGTAGTTCTTACCATCCAAGAACTCAGACGAGGCCTGCCGTCGCGTGGTTGGTAAAAATCGGAAACTCGGCCAGTATTGGAGGTAGTCATGACGAGGAAGTCAAGGAGAGATGGAGAGGCGGCGCTGGTTTTCCTTGAACCGGCGACCTAAGCGAAGACCCTCGACTACGGAATCGACGCAGGAAGGATCGAGCTATCGATCCAGAGCCCAAAGTTTTTTTTTTTTCGCTGAACACGTGCTGCCAGAGCTCTTAGTAGCGGTCGAACCTTCTGCCTCTGCTGCGATTTCCAGCCGAAGCCAACTGGTGGAGAAAACAGCAGCTCCTGGTCGAGATGGAAGGAGCGACAGTGCTGCAGGAACACCAACCGCGAGGAAGATGCAGATCTTCGTAAAGACCCTACCGGGAAAGACGATTACCCTCGAGGTGGAAGGAGCCGGAGGGCGATCGAGGTCCGCGCCGGCGACGAGAACTCGCGGAGGTGGCAGGTCTCCCTCTCGGAGGACACCTTCGACTCGTTCGTGGCTCACGGCGGATTGATTGCTTCAGAGGGAAGAGGAGCAGGGATCTCTCCTACACTGTGGTGTTGGCTCGGGAGGAAGACGGGGAGCGATGGAGAGACGTCGTCTTCCGCGACGCTTAGGTCGCTGCGGATTCTGTTTGTCGCGTCGTCTTCCGCGACGTCGCCGGAGAGATCGAAGAGGCCGAGGTCGAAGGCGCGTGAGGAAGCCGCCCGCGTGAGAAAGAAGAAAGCTGGGAAAGACGCGTCGGGAGAAGAACGCAGCGGATGATTGCGAACCGTGAAAAACTTATGGCTCTGATACCATGTTATCGTATATTTCAGGATTCCTAACTTACATGAAAGAAGCCCTATTTATAGACAAGATTAGGGCTTATTCAAAAGAATAAATCAAACCCTATCCTAGGAATAAATCAAAAAATTCTATCCTAAGTAATAATTATTCCTAATGATATTTAGGGATAACAATTATCCCTAATCATATCTACAATATTCTAACAGACATAAACAATAATTGAGATCTCTTTTAAGTCAATTGTTTAAGCAGACAAATAACTGAAAATTGTAATATTCATAACCAATATATACCATTTATATAAACAATTAAGCAGACTATCATCATACTTTTAGTTATAATCAAGAGGTAAAAGAACTTATAAGAAGGGAAAAAAGAATGAAATGATAATTTGAGAATTTATGAAGGGTTAAATATTAAAAACCAAGTGGAATAACATATACATTTATATCTTTTTCTTAAAAAAAATGCTAGTGAAAGAACTTACAGATTCAATTCCACTAAGAAGACGACGACACATGCCTTGTCGTCTATACATATTTCTTGTCCCAATGAAAGGCATTTCTGCAAGCCTGGTGCCATGAATTCTGTTTCACGTAATAGAATCAACATAAATCAGTATCAAGATTTTAGAAAACAGAACATAATGGTGATGCTAAATGGAATCTGAAACATGACAATATAGTCACCTAGTTAAAGAAACCTAAAATTTAGATTGCACTATAACGAATCATCTTTGGTCAACATCAGCCATGCTATGTTGGTAAGATCAAAAAGTAGTTGGGACAACTATTGACAAGCCAATCAGTAGTCCAACTTACTAATATATCACAGTGGGGTTAAAACCTGTTTCTCTAGGCCAAAACCGAAATATCACCAGATTTTTTGATAGATCAATTAAATGAATCAATCCCCACCAGGTCACAAGGAAACAAGAAAGGAACAACAAAACCTGGAGGAAAGAGAAAGAGGGTAAACCATAACACTATATTCCATGGACCAAAGACAGATTGTATTAGATTAGTAACATCTATTGCAAGTAGATGAAAGTAAAATGGAAAGTCGAAGGGTTAGCTAACCATAATACTATTCCATCAGCTGAACTCTGGTTAGAAACATCATGATAACTAATATGAGCAGATAAAGGGGAAATGAAAAGCAAAAGAAGGGAAGATAAGAAGCAAAAAAGGTAGTATGTTTGCAGATCAGGAACATAGTATAGATGGTAATCTAAAAGTAGTGCATCAATGTTCATAAATGAATAGGAAAGATAGGTGCAGTTACAATAGAAAATAAAATTAGAGAAAATAGGTTAAGATGACATGGACATGTCCAAAGAGTTCAATCTATAATAATTTAAGTTGTAAGGTGTAGAGGGAAACCAAAGAGAACTTTAGGAAGTTGTAGACACCAAATACAAAAGGGAATTATACATCTCAGTAATGATGGTGACCTTCCAATGAAAACAATGTCAGACACTTATAGGTAGGGATATGATGATTAGAATTTTCCTCACAAACCACTTGAATCAAATCAGCTAGCAGGTTGGGAAAATAATGGCCATTACTATGAGTCACACCAGAAATGAGATTTTACATTTAACAAATGAGAGGACAAAGAATCATAGTCTATTCAACAGCCTATCACCCAACAGAAAAATAATTTTAAGTCAACGCATCATAGGTTCAATGAAATTTTCATGGTAACTAGTTTGAGAGAAGACTTTCTCAGGTGGTTATTACTTGTCGAAAATAAAAATATCAGCAATTTAAGAAAATAAAAAAATATTTACCTGACTGATGCTACAGAAATAATTTCATCCCTTTGCTCCAAAATAAAAGTGTAAAAGCCTTTATAGTTCAACCGACTGAAATTTGATCTACACAGGAAACCAAAGTCAATAGTCACGGGAAATGCATTAAAACCAAAATCACAGTAAGTATTGTAATACATAGATAATGAAGAACAAAAAATGAACTTCATAACAAGGTATAACACCGATGTTTGGTTATTTGGTTAGTAACTGCAAATAACAATTATAGCCAATATTTTATTTGGAGCACTTAGTGGGTTGCCACTGGTCCACAAATTTCAATTCTGCAATTCCATTTTCAGTTAGGCTTTAAGTCATGACTTGAATTGGTCACAAGTTATTTTTCTAACATGCAAGTAAGAAAAAAAAAGAAACACCAATATACCACTCACTATTTTTGTGGATGAAACATTTGCCTCTTGGCTTCTATTCCAATATAGAAAAAAAAACCTTATAAACCAAATCTCTCGAACCCCCTATTGAGTAATTTTAACTAGGATTAGAAGTGACATAACATTGTCAGCTACTCAGCTTTATTAAATCAACAATAAATAAAATTTCTACTCAGTTATATTAAAACAACAATAAATAAAATAAAAAAATGTCAAAAACACTTTATTTTCTGCACACCTTTTGAAAAATACTTAAAATTATCAAATAAGGAACAGCATTCCAGGATGGTGTTCCAGATTTTGTGCACAAGTAGTAATATAAAGATTTGCAATTGTAAATAGCAAATGCACTCGCAAAAACCAGACGATAAAATTGCCTGCATTATTGATTGCTGGCTACAATAGGCCTTAGCATTTAGGACTTCCAAATGAAAGGAGCAAAGTTTGGAATTATCAAAAGACCAAATGATGTCAAGACCAAAGCTCAATTCAACCAATTTTGAAGAGTTGAACACTCTTCTTTAACAAGCCCAACAAGTTTACTACAGTTTTCAAGTACTGTTTCTAGCCTCTTATCCTTGCACCTCACTAACTAATTAATAATCGTTTGCTTTGTTTTCCTAAAAAAGTTATTATCAACATCCTTAAGAGGGATAACATCAAACTAGCACACCAGCTTGTGTTTAGTTTGACTGAAATTTCTTTTATATTATTACAAAATAAAACTCGTGACTGAATATGTAAAACTAGATAGATTAAGTTGAACAGTCCAACATAAGTTCCATTCTGGACTATCTCCAACTGCAGAAAGTTAGTCCACTCTGATCTCAATCTGGTTGTTCCAGGATATTAACAATATCTTCAAACCCCTTACCCAGAAATATATATAGGCAATTGTTAGTCAACAAACAGGGTGTGGAGTTCAGCAAAACAAATTATGAAAGACACTTACCCACAATTGTACACAACATTATGAATAAGGTTAATGCCACTTCTCTGGTCAACAATTGGAAGAAAGCACTCGTCCATAACTGCAAGGGAAACAGCGATCATTGAATTGCATTCAACCATCTGACATGGCCTTATTGAGGATATAGAGGAATCCTCATCAAAACGTCTAACAATACTCCATGAGAATCCTGCTTCAATCTCATTCTTAGTCCCAAGAATCTTCTGTAATCCTCTGAAAATCTGCAGCAATCAGAATTACTATAGCTCTGTTTGGACCAAAAGAAGCAACATATTTTGACAGTCAAGACTTCAAGATTTAAGCTTTAGAAAGATTTTAGAAAATAATCTTCATAACTTTTTCTACTAAAAGATTTTGAATAATTGTTCATTGCAAGAAAAGTCAATGTTTTACTTAATGCCTGAAGAATAGATGATATCATCCAAGAAACTGAATCTGACCATCGTCATCATTGAGCCATGTTAATCCCAAGTGTTTGGGTCATCTAAATGGATCTTAGACATATTATTCAAAATCTAATACTTGTCACAATACATCAACATGCTTCGAAACCTTCAGTAAGAAAGATTGAGATGCTATCTTTTTCCTAGGTTCCTATATCTTTTTCCTAGTCTGCAAAGATCTGCAATATCAAATTTATTCAGAAACAGATATTCCATGGACGTTTCTCCACTTAAGAAACAAAAGGATACCAATACACTAGTCTTCATATAAAAGGATGATCCCAAGTTTTGATCATGAAATATGTTTACTTCACTATTTGTTTTCTTCAAGACAAAATGGGCTAGAAGGAATTCATATGCATTATTTAGAAAAAGTGAATTGGTAACAAATGGAGAGAAAAAAAAGCATAGCTTGTATAATATGAAGATATTTAGGGCTTCAGATGCTTATCAAACAACTTTCTAATATCCCAAATCCATCCCATGTTTGTTACCAATGCAAAATAACTCAATGTGCACGAAATGAAACCAAACCATGATATGACAATATATTTTTCGCCTGAACAAAGATCTGACATGCATCCAAACACATGGAAATAGACATTTGATGTAACAAAGTTATCAAAAAAACACAAAATTCGTAAGTTGATTTATCTAAATTATTCTAGGAATAATTTTAAAAATCGACAAGGGAGATAATTGAACTCGCTTGAGATGGTCAAACAAAACAAAAAAATGACCCATTTGTACCTTTCTACAACTTTGACCACAAAAAGAAATCATTGAGTTCTTGGAAGTGGTAGAAATAGATTCTTTGACAGGAATGCAATCTTCATGGTCTGCAAAATCAAATACAAGTGACTCCAAGAATTTTAGAAAACATGGAGACAATGTATTTGGAAAGTAACTTGAGGATTCATACATTTTGCCTCACACTGGTGGCAAGAAAGTATAGAGGAAACTATTCCATCAGATTCTCCACTGGGATCAGTAGAGATCCCCCCACAATACTTGCAGCAGCAGTTTGTACAGTGCCAATCTCCAGGAGGAAGTTTCTGGAAACAAAATACAATGAACGTGAAATGCCACGAATAATGAAACCAAAGGACAAAGATAGAGGACTGAACTTACGATGAGAGAAAATTCAGCAAAAAGAGGTGGATTCATGCATATGAAATAACCAGGAAAGTTACAAAACATAAACCTCGGCAGTGGTAAAAGAAATCAATGATTTTGCAAAAAGACTTTTCCATCAACATACTTTTCAGAATCCACCAATATAAAGGCCATGAAGATGCAAGAATGTGCGTGTATGAGAAAACAAAAGGTAATGATATCCATTTCTAACACCTTTATATTTGTAATATAAAATAAATATGACAAGGAGTTCCAAAAATTAAGTGATATTCCATTTGACGCACCTCGATGCCCAAACAACTCAGATGAAATGTTGACGGGCAGCCATCACAACAGATCAAGGAACCACCATCGCCGCAGATACCACAAGTATCATCATTGGGGTCATCACCTGTTACATCGATAGTGTAGAATCCTCTCCTTTCAGACTCATCCTGCTTTTTCCATGCCTCAATCTGACAATTGAACAGGGATATTTCTCCATCCTCCAAAAATATATTTTGCATCGGCTGCGCAACTCTGCTACCAGCATGAAGCTCAAACTTGGATACAGGAAAAGTTTTACTGCAACAGTTACAATTAATTCCTTGCCGAGTTATTTGGCCTTCCAACTTTGTTTTTGTCTTTAGCTGGTTCATATACTTCACTTTTCCATTTATAGGCAAGACACCCATATCTATCATCCATGAAAGAACTGTCCTTTTCCAGACATATGGTACATAATCATCATCGTCAGCTTCTGACTCCTGGTTACTACCACGAACCAACAGGGCACATCCTCTCTGTTTGTTTCTCCGTTTGTGAAGATTCTTGCGAGATGAGGTACTGACAGAAAACATTGAGTTCGAAGCCAGTTTACCCTTTGTATCCTGATCTCTAAAATGTCTCTTGTCATATTTTCTCTTCACCTTGTTCCTTTTGTCTTTTTCATCTTCTTCTGACTCTTCTGCCCTTCTTCTCTTGTTAACAACAACTCTCTTCAGTAAATCAAGGGACTCCAGAGGTACAATAGAGTCACATGTAAAAGATGTTTTAGAGTTCCCACTACAGGAGATCTCGCTTTCCACATTACCTTTTCTGTTTAGTCGTTCCTGATACACTGCATAAGCTTTTGTGATTGACCAATAACCACCACGGCCTTCAGGAGGTATATAAACAGAATCCTCATAGTTTCTGCCTCTTCTCGGTCTCAGATCTATTGTCCAACCAGCATTAAGAAGTATGCCCTTTATCTGATCTCTAAGTTTCTGCTTCTCAGTACTGCGAGATACAGTTGCATCATTGGAAAATTGTTTTGTCTTAAAAGAAGTTTCTGCCCTGCAGCCGCTCTTTGTTCTCAAACCAGTCTCGCTTTTTGAAATATTAGTTCTATTCTTTGTTTCTCTTTTAGGAGAAACAATCTTCTGTTCTGTTTCTGGCTCACTGAATTCACTTTTCTCAATAACATTTTTTTTTGGCTTCCTCATTTCATTTCTACTGATTGTAGGCCCTAGGCTTGAGTTACCATCAAACCTCCTACAATGGGAAAGAGATGGTTGTTTCACTACGCCACAGGTAGCCACACTACCTGAGTTTATGTCTTCTGAGATGTTCTCATATTTTCTTTTCGAATGGTTCTCAAGCCCATCTACTTTCTTGTTACTTGGTAGAACTCTCAAGACACCAGCTTTCCTCTTCCCCGTCAGAATCCCATCTTTGGACTTTGAAATCCCAATCTTCGCTCGCCTGTCGCTAGCAGCATTGCTTCTATCCTTCATCTGAAGTCTCTGGTTTTCTGATGATTCTATCAACTTGAGCTTTTCAGTTTCCAACTTTCCATTTTTTTGTGCATTTGTCAGTGTTTGGTTCTCTATCATCCCACCCTTCTTCCTCTTCGCAGGGATTAGGGTTTTAGAACCTACATCTTCGTCTTCATTTATTCTTTTTTCATCATCCACAGTGCGTGAAATAAAACTTTTGGCTTCGCTACCTCCAATTAGAGATCTCTTCTTTCCTTCACGTTCCCAAGACTCTTTCAATTTTGCTGAAGGAAAGTCAGCATCGGCTGTTACTCGCATGCTCTTGCTGGCGAGGTCTGCCTCAGCAACTACTTTCTTATCAGTAACTGCGACATCTTCATTTTGCTTTACGACATCTGAACTCAAATCCCTTTTTCTATTCTCTACGTCTGCCTTTTCCTTCATCGGATCCACCTCATTGCCTTCACCACGGACGGAGATGTTTCCATTTTGAGCACCTCCACGATCAGGCTTCCTCGAAGAAAACAAACAATCATCCGAGTCCGACTCAGAATCACTCAAAATCAATCTCCGCTTTTTCTCCCTGATCGACTCTTCAGCCTTTTTCATAGCTGACACTCCATTTCCTTTAATCTTCTTCACCGTGCTCCTCTCCTTCTCCATCGAGGTCATGCCAAAAAACCCTAATCCTCCACCTTACAACAATCACTCCGAACCCAAGGCGAGAAGCTGCGCCGAGTGACGAAGAATAAGGGATCCAGACTCCTCACTTATCCCGCTGGCATCCAGACGAAAGAGGAACGCGACTCTTACCCTAGAACAAGAGTAATATAACAAAAAAGGAATGGAAGATCAAAATCCCCAAGGAAGCAGCGAATCGGAAGAGCGGGATCCGGCATACCTCAAACCGGGATGGGGTTCGCGAGAAATTGGAGCGGAATGGGGACAAAAATTGAGGCCGGCGAATGGATCTTCGCGGTCGGATTAGGGTTGGAGAGGCGAGATCGAGGTGGAGACGCCGAGGAGGGGAGCTCGCGGGGGCGAATAGGACCGGGGAGAGAGGAGATTGGGGTGGTTACCGTGCTTTCCAGACTTTTTAAACAAGAAGATTTTCCGGTTTTTTTTTTTTATTTTTCCGATCGCGCATCAATTTTTTTGGAACAAGAAGCGCGTTTCACTTCCGGTTCATTTCCTTTCCCTCCCCATCGCCGTCGAATTAGCAAGTCGATCGATTGATTGACGAATTATAATCGGATTGTGTGCTAACAGAGAAAGTTACCTTATTTTTAATATTTTTAAGCAAAAAATATAATAAAAAAAACCTCTTATTTTTCATTATTATCACACCATTATAACAGTTTTAGTCAAATTAATACAACAATTTTTAGTTAAAATTATTTCAAATAGTTTTAATTAAAGGTTAAAATTAATTAAATGGTAATTAAATTTATTAAAACTGTTTCAAATTAATTAGTATAAAAAATAAGTCATATTAAAAATATTTAAAAAAACATTTATCTTTATTTTTATTTCTAAAATACCTTTTATTATTAAAACAATTTTATTAAAATTATATCAAATTATTTTAATTAAAATAATTTTAGTTAAAACTACTTAAATATTCATTAAAATTAAACTAATATTAATTAAAAACTATTTTAAATTAATTAAAATTGCTTACCTGTACGAATGAGTGCATGAATTTAAAATAATTTATGCATGAATCTTAGGATGCGTTTGGTTCAAGTAATCATACATAACCTTGGTTATGTGATTACTGTAAGAGATTTGACACCGCTAGAGGGGGGGTGAATAACGTTGAATTCGTACGTAGATGGAATTCGTTCGCGATCGTCTCTACAAAACTCGTTATGCGCAGCGGAATAGAAATAATAAAAGCAATAACGAAAAGATACAATCACGAACACAAGGATATAACGTGGTTCGGAACCGAATGGTTCATACTCCACGGATCAAGCTCTAAAGAGCCCTAGTGATGCACACACACTCACTAATCACAAAATACTCCTTCTCGACACAAGTCGGAGGTGGAGAAATCTCTTACAATAAGATTACAACAATAATCTAAATACAACAAGCAAATATAAGAAGAAATACAACAAGAGAAGTAAAGAACACTTTACAAAAACTCTTTAGAAGCTTGCTTGTTGATTGCCTTGAACTAGCACTTGAAAGCCCTGATTTGCAGTAGCAAATCGCTTCAAAACGTCCAAGAAAATCGATTGCAAAAACCCTCCCGTCGAGCTCCTTTTATCCTTGCGCGCGACCTGGATTTCCGCCCATCAGTCGACTATCATAAGTCACCAGTCGACTGATGCCACTGTTGTCGTGAGACAACGGCTCGATCCACGCTGGAAAAACTCCAACGGATCTCTTAGCGGCAATGATCGCCACCGTAGTCGATCGCCTACGGCCACGAGCATTCTCGGCTCGGTCAACTAGCAATGATCACGACTGGCGATCAGTAGGCATCAATTCGATCGCTTCCATGAGCGGCCGACCGCTGTGAGCAGTTCCAGCTCTTAAACGGCAGTCGAACTCAAGTCGACTCACGACAGTCGAATCGGTCATAATGTCAGTCGACTGCCAACCTCAAGGATAAGGTTTTAACCCAAGTATGGTGCCCCCATACTTGCTAGACCACCCTTAGCCTAGACCTAAGCCTTCTAGTCACCTCCATCAGCCTCACGCCTCTCGGATCCCTCCAAGTCATCCATGACTTGTTCATCCATCGCGCTAGCCTCCAGGTGCTTCCCTCGGCTATGTCATGCTAACGATGTCTACACCGCCAAGGCACATTGGACTTACGCCGCCAAGACTCCGCTTGGACTTTACGTTGCCAACCATTGGTCTTATGTTGCCAAGACTCCCGCTTGGACTTTACGCTACCAATATCAAACCCTTGGACTTCTCAAATGCCAAGACTCAAACTTGGACTTGTTAGGGCAATCTCTTGCCGTAATATGGTTTTGATGGTGTGACAAAGGGTTTAAGTTAGTTTGATATGTTGATGTGATATGTGCATTGAAGTCGTGCAGGACTTAGTAATTCGCACATGGAGCCGTGGCGAGTTTCACATCTCATGACTCGTGCCTTGAGTCGGTGAAGGATAGCTTTGCGGAAGCCGTGCGCTTGGAGCATCCGAGGGACCGCCGGACGAGAAGCTTGGAGTGAAGCCGGAGGAAGTAGACTTCGAGGCAAGAGACGCGAAGGAGCATTGCAGAGCCGTGCGCCTGATGCTGCCGAGGGACGTGGCCGAGAACGAAGAGAACTTCGAAGGCGAGGGACTCCGAGAAATGAGAGTGAGCGATTGTAACCCTGGGAAGGGTAGCTCTTAGGTGAAACTTGGCCATTTGGCCAAGTGTCGGATGGGTTTTCCCGACACCACCGATGCCATGTCATGGCGGCCGATCGCTTCCAGTCGAGTGAGTTCGACCGTATACGATCGATCGGATTGTGGCCGCATGATCGCATACGGGGCGATCACGCAAGACCATCGATCGCAAGGCGCGATCGGGTCAATAAGGGTTCGCATTGAATCCGTTTCGTAGCCGATCGCGGCCGACACGGAGGCGATCGGCCCGATGAGGTCCATCACGATCGCGCCAAGAGTTCCGCTGACTACAACGGCCGGGATCCGACGTGTTCGGAGGCCGTTGTAGTAATGACTCGCCAAGGGCGGCAATGATCGATGGCTAAACGGGAAGAAGTTAGCCCTCTCTATAAAAAGAGAGGGTGTAAGCCTTTGAGAGGCTAATGCTCATACTCCAAACGATCTTCCTAGTGCCCCACAAGCTCAAAACTCTTCTTACTTGTCTTTACTTCAATCCTATTGTAAGAAGAGTGATATTGGTTGTAAAGGTTACCTCCACCTAGCTTGGTGCAAAGGAGAGACCATTTAGTGGATTGGTTTAACGGAGTGATTCACCGAGGACGAATCAGGGACCGTGGATTAGCGGCGTAGCCGTGAACCACGTTATACCATCGTGTTAGCGTTTGTTTTATTGTTTGTCTTTTGCTTTGTATTTGTATATTCCGCTTGCGCTAATCTTTTGTAGACGAGCAATTTACGACGTCCAACGTACGAGGGCTATTCACCCCCCTCTAGCCGGCCATATCGATCCCCTACAAGTGGTATCAGAGCCAAGGAAAGCTTGTCACCGGACTAACCGCCGCAACAAGCCCTACATCAAAAATGGCCGGCTCCAACATTCATCCTCCGAAGTTTGAAGGAGAATTCGCTTGGTGGAAGAAGCGAATGGAGGTATTTTTCGAAACGGATTTTGATATAATGATTACAATGGAATCCGGTTTCGTTTTGCCTAGGGATGAAGAGGGGAAGCCAATAGAAAAATCACGATGGGCTAAGAAGCAAATAGAGGAGCACCTTGCGAACTCAAAGGCAAAACATCATCTTTTCAATGTGCTCCCCCAACAAGAAATCAACCGAATAGGAGAATGCCTAAGCGCCAAGGAGATGTGGGAGAAGCTAATTGAGCTTCATGAAGGCACATCCGAGGCAAAGCTAGCAAGGAGAGATCTCCTCCGCTCCCAACTATCCAACATCAAATTAGAAAAGGGAGAAAAGGTAATTTCTTTGCATTCTAGATTCAAAGAAATTTTAAATAGACTAACAAGTGTAGGTGAGAAGCTATCAAACCGGGATATGGTAATGAAGGCCATAGATGCCTTTCCCCGGTCCTCAAAGTGGAGCTCCATGGTGGACTCATTCTATATCTCAAAGAATTTAGAAGTGAGCACCTTGGAGGAGTTCTTCTCAACAATGGAACTCCACGAAACTAGGCTTGAAGGAATACAAGAGGAGGCTAGAATTCAACCTTCAAGAGGAGTAGCATTGTTGGCAAATAAAGGGAAGAAGAAGATGGAAATCCCCTCCTCCTCCGATGACGAAGCGTCTTCCTCCTCCTCCATGGATAGCACCGAAGAAGCCTACATGGTAAGGAAGGTGAGACGTGCATTTAAGAATTTTAGATTTGATAAATCTAATGATAGGAATAGAAGACCAAGGGGGAAGGTCATATGCTATAATTGCCAAGGAGAGGGACACATAAGGGACAATTGTCCCCTCCTAAACAAAAGCAAAGAAGAGAAGAAAAAGAAAGAAGAGAAGAGGAAGAAGAAGAAGGGGAGCAAGAGAAAGGAAGAAGAAAAGAAGGCAAAAGAAAAGGGGAAGGCCAAAGCATTCAAGGCCAAGACATGGGATGATCCATCCTCATCCTCCTCCTCATCATCGGATGAGGAGAATGCTTTTGTCACCAATTTGGCCTTGATGGCCTTTGATGACTTGGATTGCTCTTCATCCGAAAATGAAAGATCAAGCTCAAGTGGGGAAAGCTCAAGTGAAGGGGGAGCCTCCACATCCTCCTCATCCGAAGAAGAAGAGGACATGGAAACTATGGTAACAAATCTAACCCCTAAGAAAATAGTTTCCATGGTTTCTAGCTTAACTAGAGATTTATTTAGAGCTAAGAAGAAAAACAAAAGCATGCTAGATCAAATTAAGGACCTAGAACAAAAATTAGAAAAAGCATGCTTAAATGATAATATTTCTTCTAGCTTAAATGAAGCATGCTCACATGACCTTTATATGCCTTTAGATGTAAATGATGCATGCATAGAGGAAAATAGGGCATTAAGGGAAAAGGTAGATTATCTAACCAAAGCCCTAGAAAAATTCACTATAGGCTCCAACACCTTAAATATGATCTTAGGGAGCCAAAGAGCTAGTTTCAACAAGAAAGGCCTAGGATACAAAGAAAAGAAAAATGAAAAGGCCTATAAATGCCTAATAGCTAGGGGACAAGATAAAAAGAAAGTAATTGCTAGGAAATGGATCCCCAAGGAATATTTAGTGAACCCAATAGGAAAGAATTTATTTTGGGTTCCAAAATCCATCCTTAAGGGTTAGGATAACCCTAGGGTAGTCAACCATATGAACTTGACCTATATCATATTTTGGTTGACTTAGGATGACGGGACAACATTTTTTAGATAGTGTTGGGTGATGATAACGTGCCCATAAATAGGTAATAATGCTTAAATCATGATGATTGATGTAATTCCTATGTATGTTTTAAATCATGATTTATGATTTTGATTTTTGGCATGTTATCATGAGAAATAGGGTTAAATCATGCTTTAGGTGATAATTTATTTATTATCATCGTATAATACCTAATGCATGACTATAATTTGATGAAAACATGTATTTCATGATCATAATGTAGAATTCATTCATATATGTCATTATGATCATGTATGATGTTAGGTTGATACTTAACCATGATAGAATTGCATGAATATATGGGTTAAGTATATACAAATACCCCCTAGGATACATCTCACACTCACTATAGGCTAACTTGATTGCAAACTTAGCATGAGTGAGATATTAGGATGATACAAATGTCCACTAATGCCTATGACATTTAGATGGTCATTTAAAGTATCAAAATAGCAATAATAGACCAATCATGGGGAAGGCTTATGTTTAATTCATAGACATATTGCCCAAAGATCATGGTTGGATATTTCATATGTTTTCAAAACAATTTCTTACCCTAAAATACATGTATTCATGTTTTGAAACAATTGGATGCAAAACTAGGTAGCTAACTTGATACTAGAATGATCAAAAACCTAGTGGTTTTTAGAGCTTTTGGATTTTTGGCAAAAACAAGAAAATATAATGAGTTTTCATGAAAAACTATTTTTCATTGATAGATATACTTAAAAGAAATATGTTCCCCAAATTTCATGACTTTTCAAATTTTCTAGAATTTATAATGCATTTCTGAAATTCGTCCAGAAAATCAGAAATTTGGATTCCTTTGTGCCGATCATTGCCATCGATAGCGATCATTGGTGGCTATAAATCAGAACATTGAAGGCCGAATTCAGTTTGTAAACCTACAACAAGTGGTAGAAATATACTTGATGCCATCAACAAGTGGTACCCAATTTTAAATCAACTTGTCATATTTTCCCTCCATTATACTTGATGCCATGAGCTTATAACTTGGTGTTAATCTTTTTGATGGTGTCAAAGGGGGAGAAATAAGTATGTTTAAGTTAATTACTTTAGGGGGAGAAATATATTTTAGGGGTTTAGGGGGAGAAATATATGATAGGGGGAGAAAATTTGCATAGAGAGTTTCATGGATTAAGGGGGAATTGCATGTTGTTATATCATGTTTATCTTTACATGCTTTCTTACCTTAGAATTTATATCAAATGTTTTTACCTAACTTAAACGGATTGCCACACATCAAAGGGGAGATTGTTAGAGGCAATCTCTTGCCGTAATATGGTTTTGATGGTGTGGCAAAGGGTTTAAGTTAGTTTGATATGTTGATGTGATATGTGCGTTGAAGTCGTGCGAGGACTTAGTAATTCGCACATGGAGCCGTGGCGAGTTTCACATCTCATGACTCGTGCCATGAGTCGGTGAAGGATAGCTTTGCGGAAGCCGTGCGCTTGGAGCATCCGAGGGACCGCCGGACGAGAAGCTTGGAGTGAAGCCGGAGGAAGAAGACTTCGAGGCAAGAGACGCGAAGGAGCATTGCAGGCCGTCTTTGATCTGCCGAGGGCGTGGCGAAGCGAAGAGAACTTCGAGCGAGGACTCAGAAATGAGTGGCGATTGTAACCCGGGGAAGGGTAGCTCTTAGGTGAAACTTAGCCATTTGGCCAAGTGTCGGATGGGTTTTCAGACACGGTCATTGCCATGTCATGGCGGTCATTCCTAATCAGTGAGTTCGGGTATCGATTGGCCGGATTGTAGCGTGATCGTGCCCATCGTGATGGGCGGTCGTGCCAAGACCATCGATCATTCTCTGAAAAGCGGCCGATCGGTCAGTCGATAAAGGTTCGGCCACAGAACCGTTCGTAGCCGACTGGGCAGTCGACTACGGAGGCAGCAGTCGACTGATGAGGTCCATCGTCATTGGACTGATCCGGCGTGTTCGAGGCCGTTGTAGTAGCCCTCTCTATAAAAAGAGAGGGTGTAAGCCTTTGAGAGGCTAATGCTCATACTCCAAACGATCTTCCTAGTGCCCCACAAGCTCTAAACTCTTCTTACTTGTCTTTACTTCAATCCTATTGTAAGAAGAGTGATATTGGTTGTAAAGGTTACCTCCACCTAGCTTGGTGCAAAGGAGAGACCATTTAGTGGATTGGTTTAACGGAGTGATTCACCGAGGACGAATCAGGGACCGTGGATTAGCGGCGTAGCCGTGAACCACGTTATACCATCGTGTTAGCATTTGTTTTATTGTTTGTCTTTTGCTTTGTATTTGTATATTCCGCTTGCGCTAATCTTTTATAGACGAGCAATTTACGACGTCCAACGTACGAGGGCTATTCACCCCCCTCTAGCCGGCCATATCGATCCCCTACAGGACTTTCCCTTGCCAACCCATGTTGGACTTTCCATGCCAAGACCATGCTTGGACTTTCCTTGCCAACCCATGTTGGACTTTTCATGCCAAGACCATGCTTGGACTTTCCTTGCCAACCCATGTTGGACATTACATTGCCAAGACCCATGCTTGGACTTTTTCATGTGTCAAGTGTCCCACTTGGACTTTTCATGTCAAGTACTCAAGACTTGGACTTTACTAAATGCCAAGTGTTCCACTTGGACTTTCCCATGACAATTACATTGTCATATGTTTTTGTCGAAACATCAAAACATCACTCGAGTCAAACTCGAGTCCTGGTCAATCGTGACCTGGGCCGATTGCACCAACAATCTCCCCCTTTTTGATGTTTGACAAAAACCAAACAAATCATTTGAGTTAGACCACTAACTCAAATCCCTTACCAATTATCCCAAATTGGTAAACACTCTCCAAATGTTCTCCCCCAAACATTCTCCCCCTTTTTGACTAACATCAAAAAGGTTATCTCTCCAAGGAGGTCAATGTCTCATGTCCCAATGAGATCTTACAATCTCCCCCTTTTTGACCTAAAAATATCTAGGATGCCTACCATCGTCCTAGTGATAAGTCCCATATCACTCAAGAGAGGCAATCCTATTCACTCTCCCAATTTCCAAATTGGGTATCAAAAACCCATCAATTTTTCCAATTGAGGATACTCTCCCAATTAACTTCTCCTCTTTAAGGAGAAAAACACATCCATCATCCCAAGATGGATACCTCCCCCTAAAGGCTTGCTCCCCCTTGATCATTGCACCAACAATGTCCTTGGGAAGCCCCTAAGTCAATAGGAACTCTAAACCATCAAAATTAAGGTTCTAAGTTCAACATAGAACTTTCACTCACCCTAAATTTGATACTTTGACCTAACACATCTCCTAATCCATATCCAATGGATTTTCAGCCTTTATAATGCTTTCTAAAGCATATCCTAGGGTTAGGAGTGATTAGGAACCTTTTCCATAGCTGAACACGGGCTAAACAAACTTTGTTAACCCGAAATCAGACTGACTGACTGACAAGAATCACCGATCACACATCGACATCATGATCACACAACGATCGATAATCAAAATCTCGATTTTCAGCTATCAGAAATAAATTTTGGAAATTCATAAATAATTATACGTAATTTAAAAAATCGTGAAAATTCATACGTATAATGCCTATGACCAATACAATGGGTGAAAAATGTTTGAAAAATATTTTACCCATAAAATAGAGAAATTGATACAAAATCCAAAAGTGACTAAAAACTTTAAAGTTTAAGGCTCACTTTATATCAATCTCATCAATGGTGATTGCTATCAAAAGATAGACTTCACCAAGGTTTTTCAAAATGATTTTAAAATGTTTTCAAAACCTTATTTTGGATCATATTCCTTGGGCTCTATGCACATGACTTGTACACAAGCTTTTCCAATGATCCACTAATAAAATTAGATGAGTTTTGGTTCAACTAGATGCAAAAACTATGCACCTTGAACTCAACTCATATCCTAGCATCTCACATGTATCTAGGGTGTATAAATACACATACATGTCAATTGGATGTGAGATGTGAGTTTTGTTCTCCCTAAACTAGGGTTTCATGCATTTTTCTAAGGCAACTCTACTTGATTCCCTTATAAATGAGACTCCAAGTCATGCCAAAGTCCTTAGCTCAATTTTAATCAAATGCATGAATGATTATGACATTAATGAAAATATAAATAAGTATATGCTCATAATCATGATGTCATGACATAAAATGAAGTCTAAAAACACGATATTTAAAACCTTAATCTTAAGCATAAACATGACATATAAATGATGAGAATGAACATGATGTCATGTCATGACATATGACAAATCAAAGCATGACAAATAAGATATAAAGGTATGTAATACCTAAATTTTAATATTAATTGCCATTTTATATAATTAGATATATTTTGCCATATTTCTATTTTTCTCCCAAGTGTGCCAAAAACCCAAAATGACACACTAACCTCTAAACCTAAATTGTGCCAAAATAATCATTTTATCAAACTTCATAATTAATATTGGCACATCCTAAAAAGGAATCCTTTTAGGATTAAAATCAAACCACATTCCCAAGGTAACTATAACCTTGAAAATGACCTAAAATGTCACCTTTGCCATGGTTGAGTTAACTACCCATTCAATCAAGGTTGACACACCCTAAACCCATCTAGCGTGAATCAATCACGCTCTTAGGAACCCAAAACCGATTTGAGCTCCTAGGGTTAATTAGGTATTCCTTAGGGATAACCTCCCTAGATACCTTCCTAATGCCCCTCCTAGGCTTATTAGCCTTGGTCATTTGGGTCTCACCTAGGTTGACTCTAGGGGTAACTCCCCTTGCAACCTTCTTAATGGCCACCCTAGGTTTCCTAGAAACCCTAGCCACTAGGCACACCCTTTGGTCAACTCTAGGGATGACTTTCCTATTGACTTTGGTTTTCCTAGACCTAGTTAGTGTTCCATAATCTAATGGAACACTATGATAAGCCACCTTAGTCTTAGGTTTGTGACCCAAACCATTCTTGTCCTTTGATGACTTTTGCTTCTTGGGTCCTAAGTGTTGACTTTGAGATTTTGACCAAGAAGTTTGACTAATTGACCCTTGCATAACTTTAAGGGTCTTTTCAAGCTTTTCAAGCCTTGACCTCAAGGCTGGTTCTCTAATTCTAATTGCCCAATCTTAGAATTTTGATTTAAACCATGGGTATGGTTCTTCCTAGGCATGTGCCTAGTCCATTTAGGATTAAAACCTAGGTGCTCTTGCACCTTTCTAATGGTCTCCCTAGGTAAAATTTTTCTAGAGTTATTTAACCTAGGTTTGTCCTTAGATAAATTATTTTTAGGGGCATTAGTCCCAAATTTCTCCTTACTTCTAAGGTTAACACTTTTAGCTCCTAAACAAATATATTTATCTCTAGCATGCTCTTTTTGATAAATAGCAAGATTGCTTAAATTATTTCTAGCATGCTTTTTGGCATTATTTGAATAAAAAGTTTTATTTAAAAATACCTTAGGGTTTGCCCTAGAGGCTTCCCCTACTTGTGTAGCTCCTTCTTGCCCCTTCTTCTTCCCTCTTGGGCATTGACTCCGGTAATGTCCCGGTAGCCGGCATTTGAAGCAAATCACTTGCTCCTTGCTCTTTTGCATTGAGGGACCTGTCTCCTTGACTTTTGGCATGGGTGGACTCTTCTTGACTCTTTTAGGACATTTACTCTTGTAATGTCCTTCTTCCCTACACTCAAAATATATTATATGCATTTTATTATTAATACATATGCTTGAGTTACCTAGGGTGGTTGTAGGTGCCGGAATCGAATTTTGAACTTCTTCATCTTGACCGGATGTCGAAGCTTCTTCTTGATGCTCCGGTGTTGAGGAAACTCTAATCTCCTTCTCAATCCTAGAAGTGGATGCTTCTTCCACCTCCTCCACCTCTTCCAATCCAGATGTTGATTCTCTATCAACCTCCGAATCCTCAAGCTCTTTGGATGAAGATGTATTTGCTTCTTTTTGAGCTTGAGAGGATGAGCACTCTTCTTCTTCTTCTTCTTCTTGGACCAATGATGAGTTTTCATGGAGCTTTGCCACTTGGCTCCACAACTCCTTAGCGTCCATATAGTCCCCTACCATACACACAATCTCATTAGGGACCAAATCAAGAATAAATTTTACTACCTTCATGTTTTTCTCGAAGGCTTGGAGTTGATCTTCACTCCACTTCTTCTTCTTGAGGAATCCTCCCTTTGGTCCTATTGGATAGCTAAAACCCTCCATCAAGATAGACCATTCTTCGAAGTCCCTCATCATTAGGAAGTCTTCAATTCTTGACTTCCATTGCTTAAACCCTTCTTGTCCATAGAAGGAGTAAGAGATTGGTGTGTTAATGTTCCATCCCAATTGTTCTTCCATCTTCACCCTCTAGCTTCTTTGTCTTAGCTCCCGGCGGTTAGTCCGTAGAAGAGCCCCGGGCTCTGATACCAATTGTAGGAGATTTGACGCCGCTAGAGGGGGGGTGAATAGCGTTGAATTCGTACGTAGATGGAATTCGTTCGCGATCGTCTCTACAAAACTCGTTATGCGCAGCGGAATAGAAATAATAAAAGCAATAACGAAAAGATACAATCACGAACACAAGGATATTACGTGGTTCGGAACCGAACAGTTCCTACTCCACGGATCGAGCTCTAAAGAGCCCTAGTGATGCACACACACTCACTAATCACAAATACTCCTTCTCGACACAAGTCGGAGGTGGAGACACCTCTTACAATAAGATTATAACAATAATCTAAATACAACAAGCAAATATAAGAAGAAATACAACAAGAGAAGTAAAGAACACTTTACAAAAACTCTTTAGAAGCTTGCTTGTTGATTGCCTTGGACTAGCACTTGAAAGCCCTGATTTGCAGCAGCAAATCGCTTAAAAACATCCAAGAAAATCGGTTGCAAAAAATTCTCCCGTCGAGCTCCTTTTATCCTTGCGCGCGACCTGGATTTCCGCCCATCAGTCGACTGCCATAAGTCACCAGTCGACTGATGCCACTGTTGTCGTGAGACAACGGCTCGATCCACGCTGGAAAAACTCCAACGGATCTCTTGCGATCGCCAACATTGGCGATCGGCCCGGCGCGTAATCGGCGCCCGATTGGCTCACAGACGTCTGCGCTCGCCTGAACTAGACTAGCGATCAGCCACGGCCTTGGCGATCTGCCGTAGGCATCGATTCATTGCTCGATGAGCGATCTGCCCGAGCAGCGATTCAGCTCTTAAACGGCAGTCGAACTCAAGTCGACTCACGGCAGTCGAACCGGCCATAATGCTAGTCGACTGCCAACCTCAAGGATGAGGTTTTAACCCAAGTATGGTGCCCCCATACTTGCTAGACCACCCTTAGCCTAGACCTAAGCCTTCTAGCCACCTCCATCAGCCTCACACCTCTCGGATCCCTCCAAGTCATCCATGACTTGTTCATCCATCGCGCTAGCCTCCAGGTGCTTCCCTCGGCTATGTCATGCTAACGGTGTCTACACCGCCAAGGCACATTGGACTTACGCCGCCAAGACTCCGCTTGGACTTTACGCTGCCAACCATTGGTCTTATGCTGCCAAGACTCCCGCTTGGACTTTACGCTGCTAATATCAAACCCTTGGACTTCTCAAATGCCAAGACTCAAGCTTGGACTTTCCCTTGCCAACCCATGTTGGACTTTCCATGCCAAGACCATGCTTGGACTTTCCTTGCCAACCCATGTTGACTTTTCATGCCAAGACCATGCTTGGACTTTCCTTGCCAACCCATGTTGGACTTTACATGCCAAGACCATGCTTGGACTTTCCTTGCCAACCCATGTTGGACTTTACATTGCCAAGACCCATGCTTGGACTTTTTCATGTGCCAAGTGTCCCACTTGGACTTTTCATGCCAAATACTCAAGACTTGGACTTTACCAAATGCCAAGTGTTCCACTTGGACTTTCCCATGACAATTACATTGTCATATGTTTTTGTCGAAACATCAAAACATCACTCGAGTCAAACTCGAGTCTTGGTCAATCGTGACCTGGGCCGATTGCACCAACAATTACTAGGGAATAAAACATAACCTTGGAATAAAGTATAACCTTAGATAAAAACCTTGTTTGGTTTGAGGTTTTAATATATAACTTAGTTTAACATTTTACTAAATTATCCTTTGTCTTTGTTCAATCAATTCGATGACGACGATAGAAATATTAATGACAACGGCGATACGCCATCGATGTGCCGCCGTGGCGGCCGCGGTGGTCGGCGATAAGCGTGATGGCGGCGTGACGCGAGGCGCGCGACAAGCGGCAGCGCGGCGGCGGCCGGCAAGCGACGCGAAGCGGCGACGGCGGCGACGGCGGCGAGCGGCCGGTGAGCCGGCAACGGCCGGCCGACGGCGGCGGCAACGGCGGCGGCAAGCGCGGCGGCCGGCGGCGGCGGCGCAATAAGCGGCGCAGCGGTGATGGCGGCAGTGGCGGCGGAGCGGCGATAAGCGGCGGCGGCGGCGGCGACGGCGACGGCGGCAACGATGGCGGCGTAGCAGCGATAAGCGCGGCGGTGACAGGCGATAAGCGGTGGCGGCGGCGACGCGGCAACGGCGGCGGCGGCGGCAGCCCGGCAAGGCGCGGCCAGCGGCAGCGGCGGCAGCCGAGGACGGCCAGCGCCGCCGGCAACGGCAGCGGCGGCAACAAATCGATTGAGTTTTGACAAATTGACATTTAATATATTGCTAGGGGTAATATTGGAAAAAAGTTTCCTTAACCCCAGAAATCAACAAAAACCTTGGTTCTCCAAGGTTTTCCGATTCCCCCTAAAAAGGTTTTTGTTCATAACCAGGTAATGAACAATTACCAGGTAATTGTTTATATCCTAAACCAAATAAGGTTTTTGTTGATAACCTAACAAAGTTATCAACAAAAACTCCCAACCAAACGCACCCTTAAAGTCATAAAGCATTGCTAAATTGTCCTCTTGGGACAGTCCGATAGTTAGAACAACATTGATATTATCATAGATGGATAGGTGTCGAATCTCAATGTGAGATTTAGAATTCTCATTCGGATTCAAAAGCTCTCCGTTATTTCTGATCATTGGGTTAAGAAACATAATCCCCTCGTGATTTATCTCTCTTCATCATCGAAGGACTGACAATGAAGAATACTGGAGGTGAACATAATCGCCCTTTGCTACAGATAAATAACATCTTATATTATTGGGCTCGAGTAGTGGTCACTGGAGTGGTTAAGAATAGGAGTCTGGAAAAAGTGCAAATAAGAGTGAAGGAGGGTGCCGAGAGGGGTCTCGGCAACGCCTCTTCGACGCTCAAGTCAAAATCCGCCTGAACAGGGATAAAGGGAAAATATGAGCAAACAAAGGGGCGGAGGGCTGGATGGTAGGACCCTCTCCTGACCTCCCCCTTCCTTCAAGTTACCTTTATATAAGCTGGGATACTGGCACAAACTCCGTTGGGGTCGTATGGGGGATATGAGTTCTTCATTATAGTGATCCGAGATGGCAGAGAATGATAAGAGACATTATCTCATTAAATATGACAGACACATAGAGTTTAATTAATGTAGCCTGCGTAGTTGATAGGAGACAATTCTCCATTAATGTGACGGTTGCGTCTAATCAATGGAGATGTATTGATGTCTGCTTGTCACGTGGTGTGCTTGCCTCAACAATCTTGAACAAGTAGCTCTGAAATAAGTATATCTGCCAAGACATGAACGAAGAGACTCCTGTTGAGATAAATATATTTGTCGGGATAGACATGTCTGTTGAGACATGAATAAAGAGACTTCTATCGAAATAAGCCTATCTGGTGAGATAGGCATGTTTGTCGAGACATGAATGAAGAGACTCCAGTCGAGATGAGCATATATGTCGAGATAGGCATGTCTACCGAGACATGAATGAAGAGACTGCCGTCGAGATAAGGAAGTGACTTTGGGTCGAGTTTGCCTTTAGGTTCTAGCCTAATTTGAGCTGGTTAAACCCTCAACGTGATACCTATGCTTATGAAGTCTCTCTCCACATCATGGGTATCCCCCCTGGTCTGGTCGAAGGACATGCCTGACATGACTGACTAGACTTCTTCAGCCCAATCCCCAACATGGAGTCCGTTACCTTTTGAGTCTATCAAGGCTTCCTCGACACGACACGCGTCTTCGAAGCATTGCTTCGGGAATGTGTGAAGTTATCCATTATGTTCGGATCCGAGATGATTTCCCCAATGTTCGAGACTTATGGTTTCTCACAAATTCCTCATCTAGCAACATGTGTCCTCCTGAGCCCGGGAATAGACGGTCGAGATTCGAATCGTCGACTACTGTTAGGAGTTCGAGGCAACGATTGAGATTCTGCAGTCGGTCATACTTGATTTGTTGGTTGCGACCTCCATTTATCTGATGATTGCCCTATTCGGTTCTTTATTATAAGCCCTCCCTCCACTTAAGGCAACCTCATTTCTTATCGCTGCGCTTCTCTCTCTCCAATCTTCTCCAGCGATTTTGGTCTTCACTGACAATTTGTAAGTTCTTTTCCATGCTTTCTTTATGACAGAAAGTCCCACCTGTTAGGGCAATCAACCCAAGTATGGTTTAAGATTTTGATGTGTGTGGCAAAGGTTTAAGTTAGGATGTTTATGTGATTTGATATGTGTGTTGAAGTCGTGCAAGACTTAGTAATTCACACATGTATTGGCTTGATGAAAATATTGGTGGGTTCACCAACTCATGGCTCGGGTCTTTAAGTCGATGAAGGATGACATTGCAGAAGTCATGCGCTTGGTGCATCCGAGGGACCGTCGGACGAGGAGCATTGGAGTGAAGCCAAGGAAGCAGACTTCAGGGTGAGACGCAAAGGATGGCGTTGCGAAGTCGTGCATTTGGTGCATCCGAGGGACGTGGCCGGACGAAGAGAGCTTTAGCGAGGGACTTCTAGAGAGATGAGAGAATGAGCGATTTGTAAACGGTAGCTCATAGGCAAACTTGGCCGAATGACTAAGTCAAGTGTCGGATGCTCAACCGAGTGGGTTGAGATTTTACCCGACAAGTCAGATGCTCAAACTAGTGTTTGAGGTTTCACCCGACGTGTGCTTAAGTCAGATGCTTAAACATTAGTTTGAGATTTTACCCGATAAATGGGAGTGTCGGATGCTCAATCGAGTGGATTGAGGTTTTACCCGACCGTCGGATACTCAAACAAGCCATTTTGTTTGAGGTTTACTCGACATCAGTCGACTGCTAAGTATTGGTAGTTGAACTGGTCCAAGTCGAATTGAGTTCGACTGGTGTTCAGTTGAATTGCTTGATCAACAGTCGACTACCAAAGGTGGTAGTCGACTGCTGAAAGCGCACGGGCATAAAACCCGTCAACCGATCGATCGGCTCTGAAGATCGGTCGAACCGCCGAGATCGTCGGATCTAAATCGACCGTTGGGCCGGTGACGATTGTGATTGAGGGATGGTGTCGAAGCCATTGCAAAGGCGACGAGCTGATCGCATGCAGCGTGATCATGCATGTCCAATGGGAAGATTTCGACTCTCTCTATAAAAAGAGAGGGTGTGGGCTTTAGGGAGGTTAATGTTCATGCTCCTAAGTGCTCCACACGATTCCTACTCCTTGTTCTTATTTCAATCTTATTGTAAGGAGTGCATTCTTGTAAAAAGATTACCTCCACCTTGCTTGGGCTAAAATAGAGACTAGTGGAGTTGGTTAAGGAGTGATTCACCTAGAACGAATCATCCGTGAATTAGCGGCAAGGGTTGTGAACCATATTATATCTCCGGTGTTGCGTTTGTGCTTATTTCTCTTTGTATTTGTCTTAATCATTTTGTTTAGCATTTGTTTTCCACTACGCTAATCATATTCGTAGACTATTAAACAATCGAACATCATCATCGATAAAGAAGGCTATTCACCCCCCTCTAGCCGGCCACCGATCCTCCAACAAGTGGTATCAGAGCCAAGGTCGCTCTTCAAGGTTTACCCGCTGTAAGAGCATCGCTAGAAAGTGAAGAAGAAGACGCTCGAATTCCAACAAGTGGTATTAGAGCGAGGATCTTGTCGCGGATTCATCGCCAACACAAGCACGACAAGATGGTCGACTCCAACATTCATCCACCCAAGTTTGAGGGCGACTTCACATGGTGGAAGAAGAAAATAGAGGTATTTTTCGAAATCGACTTTGATATAATGCTTATTATAGAAAATGTTTTTGAGTTGCCTAGGGATGAAGAGGATAAGCTAATTGAAAAGTCAAGGTGAGCAAAGAAGTAAAAAGAGGAGCACTTGGCGAATTCGAAAGCCAAGCATAATTTATTTAATGTTCTCCCTCAATAAGAGATTAACCGAATTGGAGAATGTTTAAGCACCAAGGAGATGTGGGAGAAGCTAGTAGAACTTCATGAAGGAACCTCCGAGGCAAAGCTAGCTAGAAGGGATCTTCTCCACTCCCAATTGAATAATATCAAGCTAGATAAAGGGGAGAAGGTATTATCTCTTCATTCACGTTTTAAAGAAATAATAATCAGTTTATCAAGTGTAGGAGAGAAGCTTTCGAACCGGGACATGATCATGAAGGCAATAGATGCATTCCTCCGGTCTTCAAATTGGAGCTCCATGGTGGACTCCTTTTATATTTCGAAGAATCTAGAGGTAAGTACTCTAGAAGAATTCTTTTCAACTATAGAATTACATGAGACTAGGCTTGAAGGCATAGTAGAAGATCCAATCAAGCCATCAAGGGGGTTAGCATTAGTGGCCAATAAAGGGAAGAAGAAGAAGGAAACTCCATCTTCCTCATCTGACGAAGAATCATCCTCCTCAGCCTTAATGAATAGCAATGAAGAGGCCTACATGGTAAGGAAGGTGAGACGTGCATTGAAAAATTTTAAATTTAACAAGTCTCATGATAGGAGAAGGCCAAGAAGGAAGATAAATGAGGGATGATTGTCCCCTCTTGAAAAAAAGCAAGGAAGAAAGGAGAAAGAAAGATCTGTCATCAAGGAGTTGTTGTCGGGATTGCGAAGGGCTATGCTACAAGGGTAACTTCTCAACTAAGGTGTAGTTAAAATAAATGATTTCCTTTATGTATACGCATGGATCTCTGGAGGGATCAAGTTTTTTTTTCCGCTTCATTTGTGATTATTTTCGCAACAGATCCCAACACATTAGGTATTAAATTTTCTAAAAAAATTTTTACCTTAACCTCGGTCTTGAATTTTTGGCGTTGCTCCTTGGTCCACTTCTTGAATTTTTGAACATTTCCCTTCTTATCCCTAGAAAATTCAAAACCTTCCACAAAGATGAACCGATCTTTGATATTCTTCATGAGGAAAGTTTCTATACTCTCCTTCCATTTGTCAAAGCCCCCAATTCCATAAAATTCATATGACGGTGGAGTGTTGATGTCCCATCCAATCATCATTAAACAACTCCATCCTCTAGCGCTTTTGCTCCTTTGGTGGTTAGTCCAAATGAAAAGCTCCAAGCTTTGATACCGCTTGTAGGGTATTGGAGCATCTTCTTCTTCAGAGAGCTATCGGACTCTGATACCAATTGTTGAGAATCAATGGTCATGCTAGAGGAAGGGGGGGGGGGGGAGGGGTGAATAACATTTCACGTTTTCATTGCTCGATTGTGTTTGTTCTTGTCTACAACAATGTTAGCACAGTGGAAATACAAAATACAAATGTGAATACACAACACACAAGCAACACACCCAAAGACAAGATATTTTAGTTCGGAACCTAGGGTTCCTACTCCACGAGGCAAGCTCAAATGAGCTCTAGTGATGCACACCACCACTAATACACTCATTCTCGGTGACACACCGAAGGTGGAGAAATTTTGTACAAATAATTACAAAAGTAATACAAGAGATACAAGCAAATACAATGAAATACAAGTAAAGAAAATTTTACAAGGAATACTTTGAATGCTTTGCTTGTTGGTTGCTTGAATGAGCTTGAAGGACCCTGAAATACACCAACACTTTGCCTCAAATCGCTTAAGCAATCGCTTAAGAAATATCGTCGAAATCCTCCATGAATTGCTCCTTTTATGACTTGCATCGGGCTGATTCCGCGCTTGTCAATCAACTGCCAAATGGCTCTAGTCGACTGACTACAGTGTCATTGTCTCACAACAAACTTGATCCACGTTGGCATTCCAGCCAACAACGCTGGTAGTCGACTGCCATTACCATCAGTGAATTGCCAAGCCTTAACCCTAAACACTTTATCAATCGACTGATCCATAATCCCAATCGACTGATAAACCTCAAACATGAGATTTAATCCAAGTATGATTCCCTCATACTTGCTAGACCACCCTTAGCCTAGACCTAAGCCTTCTATCCACCTTCATCAGTCTCACGCCTATTAGATCCCTCCAAGTCATCCCTGTTGGACTTTCCGAGCCGCAAAAACCGCTTTTTGCATTGCAGAAACCTCGGAAGCCCGGCCACGGATCCGTGTGAAGTATAACAAAAATAAATTCATGTATGTGTTATGGAAACCTAGATCTACCTTAGATCTACATGATGAGAGTGTTACCCTCGTAGCGATGCCCTTCGCTTATCCCGCTCGTCCAAATGCATTGTCGGAACTCAAGAGTGTCAAGTGTACACTCCTCTATTGGTATCCACACAGACAAATGGTGGAGAA
The DNA here is from genome assembly GCA_025175895.1 of Wurfbainia villosa. Classification (NCBI taxonomy): domain Eukaryota; kingdom Viridiplantae; phylum Streptophyta; class Magnoliopsida; order Zingiberales; family Zingiberaceae; genus Wurfbainia; species Wurfbainia villosa. Next base: position 24,075,751 of record CM045991.1, on the reverse strand, counting down.
AATCAACCTAGAGTGTGCTAACACTCATGGAAGTTTCGGCCAAGGAGGATTAGGAGAGCTTGAGAGGAAGAACCAAGGAAGAAGATGAAGTTAATCACAAAATAACTTCACACAATCAAGAAAAGTGGTCGGCCACTTCAAGTTGGGGGGTAACATGCATGCATGTAACTCCAAGAGTCAATGACTCTTGGTCTCCCTCATGAGGTGGCACCACATGATAAGTCCATGATGATGTGGAACATCATCATTGGCGGGCCCCCATGCCAAGTCACCATGACATGACAATTGATCAAGTCAAAATTGACCATTCATCTTCCCTCTCAAGTCAAGTTAAACTTGACCTCTTATCTCCCATAGTTGATCAAATCTAACTACTTGATTCAAGTCAATTTGATTTAATGAATCTCTATTCATTAATTTAAATTGACTCAATGAATCAAATCTAAATTAGACTCATTCAACACTTGAATCAAATTGAGTCTAACTCAATTAGTCTAATTTGGATTACTCTTAATCCAATTTGGTTTATCCCATGAACCTAATCCTCATGGTTCATCATATGAACTTAATCTCCATCTAATTTCCCTTTGTGTGTGACCCTATAGGTTCTTGTAACGTTGGCAATGCTCCTAAAATGATTTAGGAACATAAGCAATGAGCGGTATCTAGCAACACATCATTGCTACCCAAGTTACAAGAATGTTGAGATCCAATATCACCTTTGTGACTACTAATTGTGACTCTCACAATATGTGACAATGTCCCTCTATTCTTGACATCTAGATTGACCAATTGAGGCATAGACCGTGTCATCCTCGGTACAATATATATCTTGAACTCCAAGTAGACTCACTCTAATCAAATGAGCTCAATATCTCATATTGACTCATTTGAGCATGACCATGCACTTCGTGGTCTCACTCTATCAAGAATAACGATGTTACTCCCGTCATATAGGAGGGATATATCCCATTTACATCACTCACATCCCTCCGCATAATTTGTTACATACCAGTAATCACCTTTATAGTCCACCCATTTACGGGTGACGTTTGACGAAGCCAAAGTATGCAACTCCTTATGTAGAGAACCATGGTGACTTCATGTCCAAGGACTAATAGTCACAAGAGAAAGTATATGACACTTATATAACGATCCATGATACTTTCTCATGGTGGGTCATTCAGTATACATTCTCCAATGCATACCCATGTGTCAACTTGATATCTCATATCCATGACTTGTGAGATCAAGTCATCGTGTTGACCTACATGCTAGTCTCTACGCATTAACATTGTCCCTGAATGTTAATACTTGACTAGGAATGATTCAGAGTAGTATTCTTTATATCATCTCATTATCGATTCAATCAATCAATTGATATAGATAAGAACCTTCTACTCAAAGACGTTATTATATTTAGTTATTTGACACCAATATAAGTAAATATAATAACCATGCCTTTATAAATAGGGATATGATACAATAAAGTCCATACAACAATCATCACATGATTGACTCTAGGGCTTTCACTAATAATCTCCCATTAACACTAGTGCCAATCACCATAGTATCTAATACCCAATGACCTAGTGTGACCATCATGCTTTTTCTGTGCCAAAAACTTGGTCAAGGGATCTGTGATGTTAGCCTCTGTGGGTACTCTGCAAATCTTCACATCTCCTCTATCGATAATCTCTCGAATGAGATGGAAGTGCCGTAGTATGTGTTTGGTCCGCTGGTGTGAGCGAGGTTCCTTAGCCTGCGCAATAGCTCCATTGTTGTCACAATAGAGCTCTATAGGATCTGCTATGCTAGGAACCACCCTAAGCTTAGTAATGAACTTGCGGATCCAAACTGCCTCCTTTGCTGCATCTGATGGAGCAATATACTCGGCTTCTATTATAGAATCAGCAACTGTGTTCTGCTTTGAGCTCTTCCAACTTACAGTGCCACCATTCAAGCAAAACACGAACCCTGACTGTGATCTATAATCATCCTGGTCAGTTTAGAAGCTGACATTGCTGTAACCCTTTACAGCTAGCTCCTCATCGCCTCCAAATATCAAGAAATATTCTTTAGTCCTTCTCAAGTACTTAAGAATATTCTTGACTGCTATCCAGTGACGTTCACCTGGATCTGATTGGTATCTACTCGTCATGCTCAAAGCATACGAGACATCAGGACGAGTACACAGCATGGCGTACATGATAGATCCTATAGCAGATGCGTAAGAGATTTTATCCATGCGGTCTCTCTCCTCTCTAGAAGAGGGACTTTGAGTCTTCGAAAGACTCACATCATGTGACATCGACAGAAGTCCCTTCTTGGAATTCTGCATGGCAAACCGTAGTAATACCGTGTCAATATATATGCTCTGACTTAGGCCAAACAATCTCTTAGATCTATCTCTATAGATCTTGATGCCTAGAATACAAGCTGCTTCACCTAAGTCATTCATTGAGAAGCACATCCCTAGCTAAGTCTTCACAGACTGTAGCGAAGGGATGTCATTCCTAATGAGTAGTATGTCATCCACATACAATACAAGGAAGACAACTGTGTTCCTATTAACCCTCTTATAGACACAAGGTTCGTCTTCATTCTTGATGAAACCAAACTGTTTGATTGCATCATCGAATCGAAGATTTCAGCTCCGAGAAGCTTGCTTTAGCCTATAAATGGACTTTTACAGCTTGCATACTTTCCCAATATGCTGTGGATCTACAAAACCCTCAGGTTGTGTCATGTACACATCCTCGAGCAAGTTTCCATTCAGAAATGTAGTTTTGACATTCATCTGTCAGATCTCATAATCGTGGTATGCTACAATAGCAAGCATGCTCCGAATGGACTTAAACATCGCCACTAGAGAAAAGGTTTCATCATAGTCAATACCATGAATTTGCTTGAAACTTTTAACCACCAATCGACCCTTATAGGTATGCGTAAGTCCATCCATGCCAGTCTTTCTCTTAAAAACCCACTTACACTCAATGTGTTTGACCCCTTCAGGTGGATCAACCAAAGTCCATACTTGGTTGGTGTACATGGATTCCATCTCGGATCTCATGACCTCTAGCTATTTCTCAGAATTTAGGCTCATCACAGCTTCCTAATAGGAGGTAGGCTCATTCTCAATGAGCATAACGTCATCATGGTTAAACAAGAGAAATGAGTATCTCTCAGGCTGACGACGTACCCTATCAGACCTGCGAAGAGGTAGGTCTACCTGAACAGGTGGTTGTTCCATAACTCTTTGTGCAACAATCTCATCACCCACAACACTTTGTGGTTCTTATTCAACCTCCATCAAGGCCTTAGTGCTATGGTCCTTATTTTGAATTTCTTCAAGATCGAACGTACTCCCACTAGTTTTTCTAGAAACAAAATCTCTTTCTAGAAATACCCCAGTCTTTGCCACAAACACTTTGTGCTGACTCGGAATGTAGAAGTAATATCCCTTCGTCTCCTTGGAATATCCAACAAAATAACACTTATCGGATTTGGGTCCCAGTTTGTATGAAACTTGACGTCGAATGTAAGTCTCACAACCCTAAATCCTCATGAAAGACATCTTGGAATTTCTCCCTATCCATATCGTATATGGTGTCTTTATCACAACCTTGGATGATACATGATTAAGTGTGAAGGCTGTTGTGTCTAGAGCATATCTCCAAAAGGATATAGGAAGATCTGTGTGACTCATCATAGATCGTACAATATCTAATAGGGTATGATTCCTCCTTTCGGATACACCATTCCACTGTGGTGTTCTAGGAGGAGTGATTGGGATAGAATCCCACACTCAGCTAGATAGTCACGAAACTTATGGCTAAGGTATTCACTACCTCGATCTGATCGAAGTATCTTAATACTCTTGCCAAGTTGGTTTTGTACTTCATTCTTGAATTCTTTGAACTTTTCAAAGGATTCAGATTTATGTGTCATCAGATACACATAACCATATCTACTGAAGTCATCAGTAAATGTAATGAAGTACCTGTAACCACCTCTAGCAGTAACATTAAAAGGACCTCATACATCACTATGTATAAGTCCTAATAAGTCTGTTGCTTTCTCATTGTGTCCACTAAAGGGAGTCTTGGTCATCTTGCCTAAAAGGCAAGACTTGCATGTCTCATATGATTCAAAATCAAATGAGTCCAGCAACCCATCCTTATGGAGCTGAGATAAGGGACTCTCATTTATGTGACCTAAGCGACAATGCCAGAGATAGATTTGGTTCAACTCATTTGACTTGAACCTTTTGGTGCTTATGTTATAGATGGGGCTCTCTAAGTCTAGAAAGTAGAGTCCGTTCATTAGAGGTGCACTACAATAGAACATATCATTTAAATAAACTGAACAACATTTGTTCTTTATTATAAATGTAAATCTTTTCTTGTCCAAACAAGAAACCGAAATTATGTTCTAGGGCTATAACTAACATACCCACATTTACAAAAGACCTTGAGTTAGCTTTGGCTAAATCGCCCAAGATTTAGTGTAAATGTGATCTTATCCTATCTTTCCAACGATTGGAATATGCCTATAGTTCTACTCGATCCAATTGAGTTAACTAGTTTTACTCAATCTAATTGAGCTTACTCTAACACAAGCCGTGATAGACGGGACCAAGATTGTCCCTCCGCACCCTACCAAGATAATATGCGTTGCTCTGCTTTGGCAGATTCAACAACTACAAATGATCGAGGTAGTGATGGATATTAAGACTTGGTAGACATTTTCGAGTTGATTCGATTATGATCTAATCTAATCGTGAATGTGTATCATATACACATCAAGACCTTTATTATCCTACACTAGCATGCATCACATACATACAAGCATTATTCTAGCATGCATCATATACATACAAGAAAAATATCCTAGCATGCATCATATACATACAAGCAAAATTTACTAGCATGCAAAAAAAATAAAAAAAAATAAAATAATATATATATATATATATATAAATTAATTGTGATGTGGTCATGGCCCCTAGTACGATCTTCTCAAGCCAATGAGAAGATTGGACGGTCAACCCAGGGTTAGCGGCTTCTCCAAGTGCCTCCTTTGACCGCCATGTGTCGTCGGCACTCTTCTCATAACTCCGTCTACAAGTGGACCTTCCACCGCTCCATTTTGTACATTACAAACATGAAAATCGAGTTACATTCGAGTCTAAAACTATTTACAACTATAATTTTTAAAAAGAGACACAACGCGCAGGTCGCATACCCTATACAACATGCACAACTACAAAAACGGCACGCAAGTCGTATTATGAATTACAACACATTTATCATCCAATCATATTGGGGTTCTTGGGCCATGACCATCACAGAATTATACATAATTCTAAATTATGTATATTACAGAAATTTCTATAATTTTTCCTATTTTTTTTTTTCAATTTTATGAGTCACCTCTCCGTAACGGTCCCGCTAAATGATTTCCGGGCGCGAACGCGGGACAAGGCCCCTTTCGGGGATAGGGGCAGCACCCCTGCTCGCAAAAATAAATTTTGTGAGTGTCCCTACTTGATCTTACAGCGACTTAAGTCACTGTCCCAAAAACCTAAAGCGAGAACTCGCCGTTTCGGAGAGTTTTCCTCGGTGGTTGAAACCTACAAGTGTTCCAACACTTGTTGCTTGGACTCTTCAAGAAAAATACCCAAAAAATCTATAAAAATAGGAAATTTATAGAAACTTAAAAATCTGTAATTTTTATATCTAATACAAAAACTATAAATTTAAAACACATACATGCTTCGCACGTGGCTCTGACACCACTGTTGGACTTTCTGAGCCGCAAAAACCGCTTTTTGCGTTGCGGAAACCTCAGAAGCCCGACCATGGATCCTTGCAAAGTATAACAAAAATAAATTCATGTATGTGTTATGGAAACCTAGATCTATCTTAGATCTACATGATAAGAGTGTTACCCTCGTAGCGACGCCCTTCGCTTATCCCGCTCGTCCAAACACTTTGCTGGAACTCAAGAGTGTCAAGTGTACACTCCTCTATTGGTATCCACACAGACAAATGGTGGAGAAAATCAACCTAGAGTGTGCTAGCACTCATGGAAGTTTCGGCCAAGGAGGATTGGGAGAGCTTGAGAGGAAGAACAAAGGAAGAAGATGAAGTTAATCACAAAATAACTTCACACAATCAAGAAAAATGGCCGGCCACTTCAAGTTGGGGGGTTACATGCATGCATGTAACTCCAAGAGCCAATGACTCTTGGTCTCCCTCATGAGGTGGCACCATATGATAAGTCCATGATGATGTGGAACATCATCATTGGCGGGCCCCCATGCCAAGTCACCATGACATGACAATTGGTCAAGTCAAAATTGACCATTCATCTTCCCTCTCAAGTCAAGTCAAACTTGACCTCTTATCTCCCATGACTGATCAAATCTAACCACTTGATTCAAGTCAATTTGATTTAATGAATCTCTATTCATTAATTTAAATTGACTCAATGAATCAAATCTAAATTAGACTCATTCAACACTTGAATCAAATTGAGTCTAACTCAATTAGTCTAATTTGGATTACTCTTAATCCAATTTGGTTCATCCCATGAACCTAATCCTCATGATTCATCATATGAACCTAATCTCCATCTAATTGCGCTTTGTGTATGACCCTATAGGTTATTGTAACATTGGCAATGCTCCTAAACCGATTTAGGAACATAAGCAATGAGCGGTATCTAGCAACACATCATTGCTACCCAAGTTACAAGAATGTTGAGATCCAACATCACCTTTGTGACTATTAATTGTGACTCTCACAATATGTGACAATGTCCCTCTATCCTTGACATCTAGATTGACCAATTGAGGCATAGATCGTGTCATCCTCGGTACAATCTATATCTTGAACTCTAAGTAGACTCACTCTAATCAAATGAGCTCAATATCTCATATTGACTCATTTGGGCATGACCATGCACTTCGTGGTCTCACTCTATCAAGAATAACGATGTTACTCCCGTCATATAGGAGGGATAGATCTCATCTACATCACTCACATCCCTCCGCATAATTTGTTACATATCCAGTAATCGCCTTTATAGTCCACCCATTTACGGGTGACGTTTGACGAAGCCAAAGTATGCAACTCCTTATGTAGAGAACCATGGTGACTTCATGTCCAAGGACTAATAGTCACAAGAGAAAGTATATGACACTTATATAACGATCCATGATACTTTCTCATGGCGGGTCATTCAGTATACATTCTCTAATGCATACCCATGTGTCAACTTGATATCTCATATCCATGACTTATGAGATCAAGTCATCGAGTTGACCTACATGCTAGTCTCTACGCATTAACATTGTCCATGAATGTTAATACTTGACTAGGAATGATTAAGAGTAGTCTTCTCTATATCATCTCATTATCGATTCAACCAATCGATTGATATAGATAAGAACCTTCTACTCAAGGACGTTATTATACTTAGTTTATTTGACACCAATACAAATAAATATAATAACCATGCCTTTATAAATAAGAATATAATACAATAAAGTTCATACAACAATCATTACATGATTGGCTCTAGGGCTTTCACTAACACTTTCTTGTCGCATTCATAACACACTATATTAGATTTATCAATTCCATTATCAACTTGCTTATCTTTCTTTTTGTTGAATCTCCTGCTTCTCCTCATCATCTTCCTCACAAAGTTGGCCATCTCGCTAAAGGAGGACTTGCCATCTCCATCTGACTCCATGCCCGAGGATGAAGACAACTCCTTCTTCTTCTCCTTCTTCTTCCCCTTCTTGCTTTGATCACCTGCAAGCAATGTCATGCCCTTCTCCTTTTGACCTTTATTAGCTTGTTCATGCAATTCCATTTCACAGAACAATTCATCTATTTTGACCGTTGATAGAGCCCTTGATACCTTATAGGCATCCACCATGGATGACCTTAAGACATTTCTGGGAAATGACTTGAGTTCATATCTAATTAGATCACAGTTCTCAACACTCTCTCCAATAGAGTAGAGATCATTTAGTAACTCCTTGAATCTCCCATGAAGTCCACTGACAGTCTCAGTGCCATTCATAGTGAAATTTTGGAGTTGACTTAGGAATAAGTCTCTCTTGGCTATACGAGAGTCTCTGGTACCCTCGTGCAGCTCAAGCAACTTATTCCACAGGTCTTGTGCACTACTAAAAGGCCCAACTTTATTAAGCTGTTCCTTTTCCAGTCCGCACTGTAGTGTTACAATAGCTTTAGCATTGGCCTGAGCCTTGAGCTTTTGCTCAACTGTCAAGAGAGCAGACCCTAAGACTATACCCTCATCATCTACAGGAGTAGTGAAGCCCTCTGTGACAGAGAACCACATGTCTATCTTAGTCATGAGATAGTACTCCATCCGACTTTTCTAGTATTGGAAATTTGCTCCATCGAAAAATAGAGGTCGGTTTGTACTGTAACCTTGTTGCATGGTTAGACTCTACGGTTGTTAAACCGAGTAATTATAGTCCTAGCTCTGATACCACTTGAAAGGACCAGTATACGCAAGATGGAAAATTTAACCTACGAAAGTAGTTAAAAGAAAAGGCATGAAGAATACAACTTTAACTAAAGTTTGACGAATACGAAAAACCACGACAAAGCAGAATATAAAGCGACGAGAAAGAAGGAAAGACGTAGTCAATTTTTTTACTTGGTTCACAGCGCTCTCCTAGAGCTTCTAGTCCAAGGCCTACCACTAATTTTCCCCTTTTCGAAGCTGAGCTTCGAGGGTGGAGAAACCTCTTAAAGCTTTTACGGTTTATAGAGATTTTATGCAATAAAAGTAAGCAACAATTAATAAGCTTTTACAGATAATGAATTTACTGTCTTCGTCGTCGCGTCATCGTGATCATATCAGCTGCAACTGTGACACAAGGAAGACGTGGACGACGCAGTTGTGGACGTAGTAGCAGCACAGGAGGAAAGAATCGAGCATAAAGATGATGGGAGCTGAAGGCGCACAACAGAGATTCCTTAGTTGTGACGGAAGAAGAGAGCACTGGAATGAAGATTAGTTGAGCAGCATCACAACGTTTCAGCATACCGAGGTTCCTATTTTTGCGAGCGCAAAGAGTTCAAAAAGTTATTTTCTTGTTCATAGTACTGTAACGTTTGCATTGTCGTGTGAGTTTTATAGAACACTGCCCATCTGAAGCTTTTTCTCGACCGACCACGCGTAAGCTTGGACATCCATTTCCTCGGTGAAATCTCTGGTCGATCGTTGGAGTTTGAATTCCTGTTGTTCGAGCTCATCCACGCATCAAAAACAGAGACGATTTTTGGCCGAAATCGCGACTCCAATTTCCTCTCAGTCGAGGCACCAGTCGAGCCTCCCTTGTGTTTGTGCACTATTTCTTCTTGCCTTAGCCTTGTATCAGTCGAGGCGAGTGTCATCTGTTGGTTGTAGACTGTGATTAGTCGAGTCACTACCTCGACTGAACTAAGACCAATTGAGGCGTTGACTTGAATGCATATAGTAAGGACAATAGTCGAGTTGTCAGCTCATTGTTGTCCTTATGACCCGTTGTTTCAGTCAGCTCTAAGACTGAAACACGCCTAGTAAAGACTCTACCTAGAGCCCCTTTACTTGCCAAGACTTCGACCTTCAGCCTTTCTTGGAATTCTCACCTTGCCACTTCCGCAAGGACTTTCTGCCAAGGAATTTACCCTTCTTAGACTTTTCACCTTGTCACTTCCGCAAGGACTTTCTGCCAAGGAATTTACCCTTCTTAGACTTTTCACCTTGCCACTTTCGCAAAGACTTTCTGCTAAGGAATTTACCCTTATTGGACTTTTCATCTTGCCACTTCCGCAAGGATTTTCTGCAAAGAAATTTACCCTTCTTGGACTTTTCACCAAGATTCCACACTTGGATTTCCCGTCTGCCAAGGAATTATTCATCTCAGACTTTTTACCAAGGTTCCACCCTTGGATTTCTCCAGTCGCCAAGGAATTAAACATCTTGGTCTTTTCAAGGTACTCATTTTCCCCTTAGTTTACCGCATACTAAAAGGCATCCTGTCAATACAGGGATCATTCGACAGATTACACCAATTGCTCTGTAAAGAAAACAAAATCGCCCTAGAAGCTCTAGAGCAGTGTCAAACTGCCATGGAACCAAACTACTCTAAAAGCTCTAGAGCAGTGTCAAACTGCCCTGGAGCTAAGTATGAGGCAGCCAAACTACTCTGGGCGCTACCAAACTGCCCTGGGTTAAACATAACATCCCTGGAAATTCTGTAACAATGTCAAACTACCTTGTAATCAGGCATACTGCTCTGGCGCGATACCAAACCACCCTGGAACTCTTCAAACTGCCCTGACAACTCTTCAAACTGCCCTGACATCTCTCGCTCTGAACTTAAACGTTTGTCAAACACCAAAACATATCTTGGAGTATCAACTCCAACAATTTGTACTTGGCAAGCAAAGTCCAAGTCATGTGTACTTGGCAATGGAAAGTCCAAGTCATGTGTACTTGGCAATGGAAAGTCCAAGTCATGAGTACTTGGCAATTAGAAAGTCCAAGCATGGGTCTTGGCAAAGGAAAAGTCCAAGTCATGGGTACTTGATAAGGAAAGTTTAAAGGTATAGTCTTTGCAACATAAGTCCAAGCTGTAGTCTTGGTAGCATAAAGCCTAAGTGAACTTTGGTGGTGAAAGTTTAAGTATGAATGCTTGACATTTGGAAAGTCTAAGGGTGTGATATTGGCGGCGTAAAGTCCAAGCTATAGTCTTGGCGGCATAAGTCCAATGTTTAGCGGCATAAAGTCCAAGTGTTTTTCTTGGTAGCATAAATCCAAATGTACCTTGGTAAAGTAGACCCGGTTAGCATGATAATAGCCGATGGAAGCACCTGAAAGCTAGGGAATGGATGAACAAGTCATATATGACTTGGAGGGATTCGACAAGCATAAGACTGATGGAGGTGGCTAGAATGCTTAGGTCTAGGCTAAGGGTGGTCTATCAAGTATGAAGGGATCATACTTGAGTTAAACCTTATGTTTGAGGTTTATCAGACGACTAGCCGAGTGTTTGACACTTGGCAACCTAGTCAACTTGGATCAGTCGATTGAGATTGTGACTAGTCGACTAGTTAAGGAGTTGCTTGTGGCTCGACTGATGATCTGTAGCTCTGGTAGTCGACTGCTAGGGTTTAGCAACTAGTCCATTGGCAGTCGACTGATTTAAGTGGACATGAGAACAGAAACTTTGGTAGTCAACTGATCAATCAACTGTCAGACAGTAGTCGACTGCTAGTGTATCCGTTGGAGTTTCTCCAGCGTAGATTGAGCCGTTGTGAGACGATGACACTATGGGCAACCGACTACTAGGTGTGAAATCATCCTTCCTTGGACTTCTCACCTTGCCACTTCCGCAAGGACTTTCTGCCAAGGAATTTACCCTTCTTGGACTTTTCACCTTGCCACTTCCACAAGGACTTTCTGCCAAGGAATTTACCTTTCTTGGACTTTTCACTAAAATTATACCCTTGGATTTCCCGTCTACCAAGGAATTATCCATCTTGGACTTTTCACCAAGGTTCCACTCTTGGATTTCTCCAGTCAACATCTTGGTCTTTTCAGAGTACTCCTTTTTCCCTTAGTTTACCGCATACTAAAAGACATCCTGTCAATACAGGGATCGTTCGGTAGATTACACCAACTACTCTATAAAGAAAACAAAACCACCCTGGAAGCTCTAGAGCAGTGTCAAACTGCCATGGAACCAAACTACTCTGGAAGCTCTAGAGCAGTGTCAAACTGCCCTGGAGCTAAGTATGAGCTAGCCAAACTACTCTAGCGTGCTACCAAACTGCCCTGGGCTAAACATAACATCCCTGGAAATTCTGTAGCAACGTCAAACTACCCTATAATCAGGCATACTGCTTTGGCGTGATACCAAACTACCCTGGAACGAATCAAACTGCCCTGGCAACTCTTCAAACTACCTTGACAACTCTTTAAACTGCCCTGACAACTCTTCAAACTGCCCTAGCAACTCTCACTCTGAACTTAAACGTTTGTCAAACACCAAAACATATCTTGGAGTATTAGCTCCAACAGTCTCTCCCTTTTTGATGTTTGACAACCCATTTAAGTTTAGGTTCTTCTTTCTAGGTTAATCAGATCAAGCCAAGTGACAGTACTTGATTTGTAACATGGAATGAGTAAGCACTAGTAAACACCTAAACTCTATCCTCCCACTTTGGCAAACACCTAAAAGGGATCATAGAGGTACTGAGGAATACAATGACCAAGCAAGGATTAAAGTATCCTCCCCCTTAATCCATACTCTCAGTTATCTATGTAATGATTTTAAAAAGAAAAGATTTTGACAGGATTTTTCCTAAATATGGTTGTGTGAAACCTGTTCTAACATCTTATCATAATCATATAAGGACTAAATTTCATCAGACAAAACTTATGCAAACACGTCAAAACAAGTCAATCTATACACTTTGTTTTAATATGCACAATCCCATCAAGACAAACAAATTCAGTTCTCCTAGTATCTACTGCCAAGAGTCGGTCAACGCTAAAGAGCCGATGACGATGGACCTGACAAGTCAGTCATCAAAGAATGCATAAGTCTCAGTATTTCAGTCTGTTGATCCAGAATATGCATTTGTCGGGTTGTGACTTCCGAGAATCGCGTATCTATGGTCATCTCTAGATCTAAAAGCCGTGAAGGTGAAGTGAAGAAGTGAGAAAAAATTTATACTTGGGCACCATTGATCTTTGTCCAAGTAAATTCAAGCTAAAGGGACCTTAGTTTTGAGCTCCTTCCGTCATAATCTGGCTTTTCCAGTGATGAGCAGAGGTCCGGGGAATCCTAGATGGCGACACTGGTGATTTTTAGGGTGAGAATGGCAACTAGAGATGGAAATTGCTGTGTAAACACTTACCCTAGCTTGGCTTGGGTCCTAAAGAGGTAGGGTTGGTGTGGTCGGCGTCGAGGGTTGGTCGTAGTACTAGCAGCGATGACAAGAGTGATGGAAGCAAAGGAAGAAATCGTGAACGAGTTGAGCGCGGAGAGGGATTTCCTTATATAGATCTGCTTTGACTAATAAGGCAATCGAGGCGTGAGTCGAGTTTGCCTTGCCTCTGTGCCTTCGCAAACTTGTCCTGTTGAAGCGTTGGTCGAGCACGCCTCGGTTCTATTTGTGGGTTAATTTGGACAGTCAAGGCGTTGATCGAGTGCGCCTTGATTCTGTTCGTTAGTGGTTGCAGCCGAGAGTATCAGTAGAGTTGGTGCCTCGACAGGAATTTCGGTTAAACCCTTGATTGAGAGCAAATTCGATTGAAACCATGGGCAGTCGAGACATTGCCTTGACTAGTTCCTGATAACTGATTTGCTCAGTTTTTCATACGAACTTCAGAAATTCATCGATAATTCCAGAGATTTCAAAAAATCTTGAAATTTTACGTATAGAATTCTAAAGTCATGATCTTCTATAAAAAAATCTATGAAAAATATATGGCTTAATATTTCCGAGGATTGATACATTTTTCAAAAACCTGAAAATTATCTTTTCTTGAGCTTGATTCCAATAGTATCACTAACTTCAAGGGTGATCCATTCACTAACACGTGTTTGCCCACAGTGAAGATAGCATACTTTTAAAACATTTTAGGACCCTTATTTAGGTTTGTACTTGTCTTAAGTGGTTCAACCAATTTGACTTGGTTGGAATGTCCAACTATGATCTTTGGATCAAATGCACACGAATTATGCAAAGGTCTTCCCCATAATTGGTCAAATTTATGATCATTGTTTTGATAACCATCTTGCCCAAGAGATGCAATGAACATTTTGGGTAAGTTGGTTATACCTAGACATCTCACCCCTTCAACTAGAAATACAAAAATAGTTTTGTTAACCTTATAGTTTGTGTGAGATGCTTTCCAAGGTTCCCATAATTTTCATAATTTTTCCTTGTTACGATGAATTAGTCCTTATGATCATGGAGAGATCCTAATTTGTCACTTAGTGACACACATTCCTAATTCCCTTCTTAGATGGCTAAACTCTTTTTCCGAAAGGGGTTTAGTGACGATGTCTGCTAGGTTTGACTTGGACTCAACATAATTGAGAACAACATCTCCCCTAGCTACATGATCTCTAATGAAGTAGTGTCTCACTTCAATATGCTTCGTTCTAGAGTGGCGGACAGGGTTTTTTGTCAGATTGATTGTGCTCATATTATCACACAGTACTTGCACATTTCTGTATGATAACCCATAGTTCTCCAGTGTGTGAGTCATCCACAATAGCTGTGACACACTCTCTCCCATGGCGATATACCCAGCCTTAATAGTGGAGAGAGCAACACAATGTTACTTTCGACTCGACCAACTTACTAGCGATGAACCTAAAAACTGACATCCTCCACTTGTGCTCTTTCTGTCTAACTTGCACCCAGCATAGTCAGATTCAATATAGCCAACTAAATCAAATGACTTAGTACGAGGATACCATAACCCAACCTTAATAGTGCCTTTAAGATATCTTATTATCCTTTTCACAACACTTAGGTGAGACTCTTTAGCACATGATTGATACCTAGCACATACCCCCACAACATATAAAATATCAAGTCGACTTGCTGTGAGATACAATAAACTACCAATCATATTCCTATAATATTTTAGATCCACCGATTTTCCTCCACCATCATTCCCTAGATTTGTACTTTGTGCCATAGGAGTGGATATCTCCTTTGAATTTTGCATATTGAATTTCTTTAGCAGATTCATGGCATACCTAGACTGATGAACATATATACCCTCCTTTGTCTGTTTGATATCAAGTCTGAGGAAGAAGGTCAGTTCTCCCACAAGACTCGTCTCAAACTCGCTCTCCATGTGTCCTATAAACTCGTTTAGATAGTCCTCATTTTTTGAGCCATAAATAATATCATCAATATAGACCTGGGCTACGTAAATATTTTCACCATCTCTTTTCAGAAGTAGTGTAGGATCTATCTAACCTCTTTTCAACCCTTTCTCTGTTGGGAGTATGGGGAATACAATCAAAGTCCCACATTGGTAAGACATGGAAAAGATCATGTGCTTATAAGAAAAAAGATATCTCCATTGGTATGAGGCCTTTTGGGTAAAGCCCAAAAATAAAACCATGAGGGCTTAAACCCAAAGTGGACAATATCATACCATTGTGGAGATATGTGGATCTTATATGCACTAACAATTGGTATCAGAGCCATGGTCCATGTCAAGCCATGAACCTCGAACAAAGGAAGTTGAGCTCCCACGTCCGGATCAAGAGAACCAGACATCAGGAAGGAAGTCTAGTTGGGTCGGGGGGACCGAACAACCGAGTGAAGTCTCGTGGGTCAAGATCGGACATCAAGCGTAGAAAATCCTTCGAGGAGGATAGGCTGAGGGGGCCCAATGTGGTCCTTCGTTTGAGGGGGGGATTGTTGGGAGTATGGGGAATACAATCAAAGTCCCACATTGGTAAGACATGGAAAAGATCATGTGCTTATAAGAAAAAAGATATCTCCATTGGTATGAGGCCTTTTGGGTAAAGCCCAAAAATAAAACCATGAGGGCTTAAACCCAAAGTGGACAATATCATGCCATTGTGGAGATATGTGGAGCTTATAAGCACTAACATTCTCCACTAGAAATGTGGATAACCTTTCGTACCAAGCACGAGGTGCTTGTTTTAGCCCATAAAGGGCTTTTTTCAGTTAAAACACGTGGTCTGGAAAGTCTATGCTTTCCAACCCCGGTGGATGTTCAACGTTTACTTCTTCCTTAATCTGTTGGTGCAGGGGCACCAGATGATCGAACCTGTGTTTTGATTATGTCAAAGATGCAAAGTTAAAATTACATCGTTATCTCATGGGCTTAATCGAGTGTGCAGAAAAGTGCAAAAGCTGGAGCTACAGGCTAGCGACACCCGGAGGAAGTCGTGGTGGTCGGGCGACACCCGAGTGACTTCGAAGGAAGCCGAAGGAATCGAGTGGAAGGCCGGAAGCGAAAGCGACACAGTAAGTATCGAGGTAAGCTCATGTGTGTGAGCGTAAGTGAGGTCGTATCTTCCTTACGGGGATGGCCTTAAGCGTAGATCCGACCAAAGACATCCCATGGATGGTTTAGGTCGAGATCGGATGGTCGGCGACCATCGAAATTATATTTTTGTTAAGCTAACTTTGACTTACAGCAAACATCAGTCGACTGCTAGCTTAGAGCACTCGACTGTCGTCCATCAGTCGACTGCCCATGATCAGCACTCGACTGATGATGGCCATCAGTCGACTGATGGTCAAGGATCAGCTTCGAGGAGTCAAGCTTTATCACCTCATTTCAAGGGGATTGATGCTCAAATCTGATTGGTTGAAGATCCTCTCGAGAAGGGACTCAAAGGCTATAAAAGGAGGGCCTCTCCTAGGGTTTTCTCATCAATTCTAAGTTCCCTAAAGCCTCCGCAACGCTGCAACTCTCCGACGATCCAAGCTTGAGTTTTCATTTCTTATTCATCGGTATAAGTTTAATTTAGCTTATCTCTTTTTATATTATTGTCTCGGAGCTTTTTATCGTAACGAGGAGAGAGGGAGTGTCCCTCTACCTCAAGCTTTTGTGGTTTTTTGTATTCGATTAACTCCTACCTTCAACAAGGAGGAGTTTGTTAGTACTTTGCCCTCCGTGCGTGGTCAAGGACCACTAGGGCCTTGAAGTAGTAGCCGTACGGTACGAACCAAGTAAAAAACCCTCATGTCTTTATTTTATATTGTGTTTTTTCGCTGCATTTACTTGTGTCTTGAAACGAATTCGAACGAAAAAGTTTCTATCGCGATTCACCCCCCCTCTAGCGATCCGCTCGATCCAACAATTGGTATCAGAGCCGGGGGCACTAAGATTTGGTGAAACCACCAATCTAGCCTTTTTACATATTTGTTTTTGGAATTTTACAAATCTTTTTTCGTTCGTTTAAACTTTCTTCTGCACTACTAATCCAAGATGAAGTCTTGGTACTTTTCTTTTAGTTTTGTTTTGCAAGTATTCGCTTTTGGAGTAGCCGATGGTAAAATGGGCATAACTTTTCGTACAAGTTGACCCACGAAACGGGTTACCTACCAAAACTAAGCTCTCTGAGAGATCTACATTCTTACGAGGGTTTACCCTCGTAACAAGCTGTCTTCATCCTCAAAAATCAATGGTTAGTACCCTTTCGGGGACATCGAAGGTTGTAAGTGCTCATCTTTTATTTTAGTTGGTTATTTCTCATTTATTCCTTTTGTTTCTTTTCATTTCCTACATTTCTAATCCAAGGCAAAGACTTGGAACCTTTTTCGTGTTTTTTTTATATTTTTTTTGTGTGCAAGGGTTTCCTTCCAAATGACCCACATTGAGGGGTACAACACCATCCGACCTCCGTTCTTTAACGGAGATGATTTCCGTTATTGGAAAGGTCGGATAGAGTGTTTTCTAAAAACACAAGTCGAGACTTAGATAATCATTCAAACCGGCTTTGCTCTACCCACCAATGATCAAGGCGAGCCCTTGGACTTCGACAAGTGGACCAATGCAACCAAGAGGCAAATCGAAGCCGATGCAAAGGCGACCCAAATGTTGCAGTGCGATCTGTCCAAAGAGGAGCTCAACCACATCAGACCCTTCATTAGTGCAAAGGACCTGTGGAACAAATTAATCGAGCTACACGAAGGAACGTCCAATGCTAAGGTATGTAAATGTGACCTTCTTTTCAATAAGTTGTATAACCTTAAGATGAAGGAACACGAGACGACGACGCAACTACACGCCCGCGTCCAGGACATTGTCAACGACCTGCACACCATTGGAAACAAGGTCGAAAACTGTGACCTCCTAAGGTACGTTCTTAATTCATTTCTTAGGACTATCTTATGGGCATCCATGGTCGATGCCTACAAGGTCTCTAAGGACCTTTCGAAGCTTAGGTTAGACGAATTATTTTTTGAGTTTGAACTTCACGAGCAGACTAACGTGGTCCGGGATGAGAGAGGTATTGTTTTACTTGCAAGACAAAGAAGCAAGCCACCTACCAGGCAAGAAGATGGACTCGAACCCGAAGACGAATCAGAGTCCGAATCCGAAGAGGTGGAAGCAATAGTGAACGTAGTGCGGAAGATCATTCGGAGGGAAAGAAGGCTACTAAAGAACCAAAAGAGGGCACAATTCAAATCAAATTAAAAGAAGGCTTTTCATGAAACATGGGACAACGAAGAAGGCGTCGACATAGTGTGCATGGCAAGACCTGAAGAGTCTGAGTCAGAGTCCAAATCCGAATCCAATTACAACATCGACTCCGAACTCGAGGACTACTTCGAGAAGCAACTCAAAGTCGGACCAAAAGGGAAAATTAAGGTTAGCCGCTCACTAATTCATACGCTTTACAATACAATTAAATTTCTAACTAGGAAATTAGCTAAATCCGAGTCTAGGGTCGAGTCCTTGGTTGAGGAGGTTGAAACCCTCAAACAAGAGACACCCCTAAACTCTTCGACTAGTCGAGTTCAAGAAGAGGACTCAACTCGAGTTGAAAAACTCGAAGAAGAGAACTCTCTCTTGAAAGGACGAGTCCAAGAGCTCGAAGCTCGATCGAACAAGTTCTCGACGAGGTCCAAGAATCTTAATCGACTTCTTGGAACTCAGAGAGTCATGTACAATAGAGTCGGACTCGGATATAGCTCAAAGACTACGAATAGATCTTACATGTCAATCGTAAATCGTAGTCATCATCGAGTCCAAGCGTGGGTCCCCAAAACTTTATTAAACTCACATATAAGGACCAATAGGTTTTGGATTCCTCAGGATTAAGTTCATTACTAGACCAGACCATATTGGTTTAATGATCCAGGGGGAGCTAATACAAAAATAGTATATCCGGTAACCTAAACCTTTTTTTTTTGAATGGTTAGATAGGACTATAACTCATCAATGCTTGATAACATAGTACCAGGATGCGGCGAGATGATAGTACGCTAGGAAAATGGAGTCTCGTGTATTCAGGCTAGATAAGGCGTATCTAGTTCGGTTCACTGGACCGAGTGGAACTAGCTGAAGCTACCTCACCATATCCTAGACTAGTTAGACCAGGAAGTGGTCTTAGGTGAGTCAAATTACTATTTTTCGAAATTGGTTTTGTCTAAGAAAGTGATCGTTTTTCCGATCAAAGAAGGCCCCTGTGCCTCGCCACAACCTGGAAGCCAAGATCTTGAAAAGGTGACTTAATGAGCTTAGGATCAAATCCGAATCTAACACAATGTTGACCAGTTTCAAATCATTAAATTTAATCAAGATAAAATTGGAATCATCTCACACAACATATAAGGTGAACCAATTCTAAGACACTTAGAATGGGTGAGATGAATAAGGAACAATTTCAATTTGCATAATCTTTTCAAAAATGTTATCTATTTTTCAAACTATCGAGCTTAAACGTTTACTTATACTCTAACAAAACTCTAAATATACAACCTTCTAGGTCAATGTTTAGTGCCTCCTAACTCTTCTATACCTTATATACTTGATTAAGGGGGAGAGCAAACTAACCCTAAGGGTTATATATTTTCAAAAGTTATTAACGTATAAGTATTTTGAAACTCAAAGCTAATTTTATAAGTATTTTGAAAATCAAATTAGTCTCAAGACTTATATTGTTGGTGCAGAGGGTTATACTTCGAACCAAAGTAAATCGAGACACATGCTTGGACTCATGTTAGATAATCTTTATGCATACTACTTTTTTGTTAAAAACCCCTACTTTTTATATACAACCCCAAATCTTTTTTGATTTATGGCAAAAGAGAGAGAAGAGCACAAGTTAAGGGGGAGAACAAAAATTAAAATTTTTAAGATTAACTTTTTGTTCTAAAACTCACCTAAGGTTAAGGGGGAATTGATTATAATGAGTGCATCATTTACATTTACTCATTTTCCACATTACATTTTTCCTTAACCTTGCGTAAGTTTGCCATAGATCAAGAAGGGGGAGATTGTTGGTGCAAGGGCACCAGATGATCGAACCTGTGTTTTGATTATGGAAAAGATGCAAAGTTAAGATTATATCGTTATCTCACGCGCTTAATCGAGTGTGCAGAAAAGTGCAAAAGCTGGAGCTGCAGGCTAGCGACACTCGGAGGAAGCCGTGGTGGTCGGGTGACATCTGAGTGACTTTGGAGGAATCTGAAGGAATCGAGTGGAAGACCGAAAGCGAAAGCGACACAGTAAATATCGAGGTAAGATCGTGTGTGTGAGCACAAGTGAGGTCGTATCCTCCTTACGGGGATGGTCTTAAGCGTAGATCCGACCAAAGACATCGCATGGATGGTCTAGGTCGAGATCGGACGGTCAGCGGCCATCGAAATTATATTTTTGTTAAGCTAACTTTGACTTGCAGCAAGCATCAGTCGATTGCCAGCTTGGAGCACTCGATTGTCGTCCATCAATCGACTGCCCACGATCAGCACTCAACTGATGCGGCCATTAGTCGACTGATGATGGCCATCAGTCGATTGATGGTCAAGGATCAGCTTCGAGGAGTCAAGCCTTATCATCTCATTTCAAGGGGATTGGTGCTCAAATCTGATTGGTTGAAGATCTTCTAGAAAAGGGACTCAAAGGCTATAAAAGGAGGGTCTCTCCTAGGGTTTTCTCATTAATTCTAAGTTCTCTAAAGCCTCCGCAATGTTGTGACTCTCCGACGACGAAGTGCTACTACTCCGACGATCTAAGCTTGAGTTTTCATTTCTTATTTGTCAGTATAAGTTTAATTTAGCTTATCTCTTTTCATATTATTGTCTCGGAGCTTTTTTTCGTAACGAGGAGAGAGGGAGTGTCCTTCTACCTCAAGCTTTTATGGTTTTTTTGTATTCGATTAACTCCTACCTTCAACAAGGAGGAGTTCGTTAGTGCTTTGCCCTCCGTGCGTGGTCAAGGACCACTAGGGCCTTGAAGTAGTAGTCGTAGGCTACGAACCAAGTAAAAAAACCCTCGTGTCTTTATTTTATATTGTGTTTTTCCGCTGTGTTTACTTGTGTCTTGAAACGAATTCGAACAAAAAAGTTTCTATCGCTATTCACTCCCCCCCTCTAGCGATCCGCTCGATCCAACATAATCACCCCATTTAAGAAGGCAGACTTCACATCCATTTGGTATAATTTAAAGCCTTTGTATGTAGCGAATGCGAGCATAAGCCTTATGGACTCTAGACGTGCTACTGGGGTGTACATCTCTTCATAATATAATCCTTCAATTTGGTTATAACTTTTGGCTACCAACCTTACTTTGTTTCTTATGACTTCTCCCTTATGATTCATTTTGTTTCTAAACACCCATTTTGTACCAATTATGGAGACTTCTTCTAGTCTCGGTACTAAGTTCCATACTTGGTTTCGTTCGAATTGTCCTAACTCATCTTGCATTGCTAAGATCCAATCAGGATCAAGCAAAGCTTCTTCTACTACCTTAGGTTCAATTTATGAGATGAGTGCAACTTCAACCCCTTCATTCCTAAAGGATGATCTGGCCCTCATCCTTTGTTGAAGTTCCCCAATAATTTGATCGTGGGGATGACTGACACTTGCCCTACTAGATCTTAGTGCTTGAGATGTTTCAAGTATTTGGTTGTTTGATACATTTTCAAGTAATGACCCTTGTAACTTAGACTTTTCATCATCAAATTCGACTTTAACTCCCCCTACTTCATTGTTTTCTCTTAATTTGATCTTCTCCATTCCAAATTCAATTTCTTCACTAATTCTTTGGGTATAATCAGATTTATTACCCTCTTCAAACACGACACCAGATGACTCTTCAATTAATTTTGATTTTTTATTATAGACTCTATATGCTTTGCTAACAGAAGAGTATCCGATAAGAATACCTTCATCAGCTTTAGCCGTGAATTTTCCTAGATGATCTCTGGTATTTAGAATAAACACCTTGCAGCCAAACACCCTAAGATGCTTAATTGTAGGTTGTTTTTCAAACCATAGTTCATGAGAGATTTTTCCTAGAAATCTATGTATTAGCACCCTGTTCTGAACATAACAGGTTGTGTTTATGGCTTCGGTCCACAAGTAGCTTGGAAGAGTATACTCATTGAGCATGCTTTTAGCAGCTTCCTATAAGACTTGATTTTTTCTTTTCACAACACCATTCTGTTGGGGTGTTCTTGGAATTAAAAAATCGTGCCTATACCCTTTTTCTAAACAATAGTCCTTAAACCGGACGTTTTCAAATTCCCCTCCATGATCACTCCTAAGGGTTTTAACGGTTGTGTTTTTCTCATTTTCAATTCTTTTACAAAAAGGGATAAAAAAATATCAAGAGTTTCATTTTTTATGTTTCAAGAAAAACGTCCAAGTATATCTAGTGTAATCATCAATAATTACTAAACAGTATCTGCTACCATTGAGAGATTTAATAGTACTACAATCAAACAGATCTAAATGCAGTAAATCTAAAGCTTTAGAGATACTCACAATATTTTTGGGCTTGTGTGAGGCCCTCTTTTGCTTACCTTTTTGACAGGCATCACATAACCTGTCTTTTTGAAACTTGAGCAGCGATAGTCCTCTCACCAGCTCTTCCTCAGCTAGTCTTCTTAGGTTCTTTAAGTTGACGTCTGCGAGCCTTCTGTGCCATAGCCATGACTCATATGTTCTAGATACAAAACACTTGGCAGAAAGATTAGTAGAATTATCAAAGGACACTTGATATATGTTTTTCTTTTGAATCCCTATTAACATTATACTATCTGAGCTGTTGTGTTTTACTAGACATTGAGTTGAATTAAATTCAACTTTATATCCAGCATCACACAACTGACTCACACTTAATAAATTAAATGACATGTTCTTAATTAACAATACATTTCTAATCATGAAAGACGCTAAAACATGAATATCTCCTATACCTACAACTTTTAATCTACCATTATTTCCAAATGAAATCGTACCTCTACTTTTGTTTTCCAATGTGGAGAATAGCATTATGTCGCCGGTCATGTGCTTGGAGCATCCACTGTCTACGAACCAGGTCGATGGACACTCCCCCTTAATTGATGTCTGCTTTACATGAAAAATAAACAATTTCGAAACCTAAATATTGGGTCAATTAGCTTCTAAAATGTATTTCCTAGGAATCCATGACTTAGTTATTTTCTTCTTACCAGGAATTCTAGAAACTAAAGAAATAAAGCTATGTTGTTGATGCTTAGGTCGATAACTTATTCCAGCTTTGTTGTAAACAAATCGTTGAGATTCTAGAATCATGTTCAGCGTTCGAGAGCTAGAACTGAACTTCTCAAGAGTACACTTGAGATCATTCACCTGTGCTCTCAAGATTCTGTTTTCAACCTTAATTTTGAAAGTATCATCACTAGATTCTACTGCATGTTCCTTAAGCTTTTTGAGATGTGCTAATTCAGTTTTTAAAGATTTTATTTTACATTTAGATTTATCTAACATATCAGTTAAATAAGCAATAGTTTTATAACAATCTTTCAGTTTTGAGTTTACCTGATCATCATCCGTCAATGATGATTCCTGTTAGTGAAAGCCCTAGAGTCAATCATGTGATGATTGTTGTATGGATTTTATTGTATCATATTCCTATTTATAAAGGCATGGTTATTATATTTACTTGTATTGGTGCCAAATAACTAAATATAATAATGTCCTTGAGTAGTAGGTTCTTATCTATATCAATCGATTGGTTGAATCGATAATGAGATGATATAGAGAACACTACTCTTAATCATTCCTAATCGAGTATTAACATTCAGGGACAATATTAATGCGTAGAGACTAGCATGTAGGTCAACATGATGACTTGATCTCACAAGTCATGGATATGAGATATCAAGTTGACACATGGGTATGCATTGGAGAATGTATACTGAATGACCCGCCATGAGAAATTATCATGGATCGTTATATGAGTGTCATATACTTTCTCATGTGGCTATTAGTATGACTATTAGTCCTTAGACCTGAAGTCACCATGGTTCCCTATATAAGGAGTTGCATACTTTGGCTTCGTCAAACGTCACCCGTGAATGGGTGGACTATAAAAGCGATTACTGGGTATGTGATAAATTATGCGGAGGGATATGAGTGATGTAGATGAGATCTATCCCTCCTATATGACGGGAGAGACATCGTTATTCTTGATAGAGTGAGACCACGAAGTGCATGACCATGCCCAAATGAGTCAATATGAGATATTGAGCTCATTTGATTAGAGTGAGTCTACTTGGAGTTCAAGATATAGATTATACCGAGGATGACACGGTCTATGCCTCAATTAGTCAATCTAGATGTCAAGGATAGAGGGACATTGTCACATATTGTGAGAGTCACAATTAGTAGTCACAAAGGTGATGTTGGAGCTCAACATTCTTGTAACTTGGGTAGCAATGTTGTTTTGCTAGATACCGCTCATTGCTTATGTTCCTAAATCGGTTTAGGGACATTGCCAATGTTACAATAACCCATAGGGTCATACACAAAGGGCAATTAGATGGAGATTAGGTTCATATGATGAACCATGAGGATTAGGTTTATGGGATGAACCAAATTGGATTAAGAGTAATCCTAATTAGACTAATTGAGTTGGACTCAATTTGATTCAAGTGTTGAATGAGCCTAATTTAGATTTGATTCATCAAATCAATTTAAATTAATGAATAGAGATTCATTAAATTAAAATTGACTTGAATCAAATGGTTAGATTTGATCAACCATGGGAGATAAGAGGTCAAGTTTGACTTGACTTGAGAGGGAAGATAAAATGTCAAGTTTGACTTGACCAAATGTCATGTCATGATGATGACTTGGCATGGCCGGCCAATGATGATGCTCCACATCATCATTGACTTATCATGTGGTGCCACCTCATGAGGGAGACCAAGAGCCATTGGCTCTTGGAGTTACATGCATGCATGTAACCCCCCAAGGTTAAAGTGGCCGGCCACTTCTTGATGAGGAGTGAATTGTTTTTGGATAACTCCATCTTCTTCTTCCTTGGCTCTCTTCCTCTCTTGCTTTCCAAATCCTCCATTACCGAGACCTTCAAGGAGTGCTAGCACACTCAAGATTGTCTTTTCTCCACCTATTGCTTGTGTGGATACCAATAGAGGAGTGTGCACTTGACACTCTCGAGTTCCGGCAATCCATTTGGACGAGCGGGATAAGCGAAGGGCATCGCTTCAAGGATAACTTTTTATCATGTAGATCTAGAGTAGATCTAAAGGTATTAAACACATACATGTTAGTTTTATTTTTTATACTTCGAATGGATCCGTGACCGGGGCTTCCGAGATTTCCGCAACACAAAAAGCGGTTTTTGCGGCTAGGAAAACCCAACAGTGGTATCAGAGCCACGTGTGAAGCATGTATGTGTTTCATTTTTATAGTTTTTATATTAGATATAAAAATTACAGATTTTTATGTTTCTGTAAATTTCCTATTTTTATAGAATTTTTGGGTATTTTTCTCGAAGAGTCGAAGCAACGAGTGTTGGGACACTTGTAGGCTTCAACCACCGAGAAAAACTCTCCGAAACGGCGAGTTCTCGCTTTAGGTTTTTGGGACAGTGACTTAAGTCACTGTAAGATCGTAGTAGGGACACTCGTAAAGTTTATTTTACGAGTAGGGGCGCTGCCCCTATCCCCGAAAGGGGCCTTGTCCCGCGATTGCGCCCGGAAACCGCTTAGCGGGACCGTTACGGAGAGGTGACTCATAAAATTGAAAAAATAGGAAAAATTATAGAAATTTTCTGTAAAAATACATAATTTAGAATTATGTATAATTCTATGATTGTCATGGCCCAATGACCCCAATTTGATTGGATTATGATGTGTTGTAATTCATAATACGGCCTGCGTGCCATTTTTGTGGTTGTGCGTGTTGTATAGTGTATGTGACCTGCGCATCGTACCTCTTCTTTTGAAATTCTAGTTGTAAATAGTTTTAGACTCGAATGTAACTCGAGTTTCATATTTGTAATGTACAAAATGGAGCGGTGGAAAGTCCACTTGTAGACGAAGTTACGAGAAGGGTGCCGACGACACATGGCGATTAAAGGAAGCGCTTGGAGAAGTCTCTAGCCTTAGGTTGACCATCCAATCTTCTCATTGGCTTGAGAAGATCGTAGTAGGGCTATGACTACATCACAGTTATATATATATATATATATTTGATTTTGCTTGTATGTATGTGATGCATGCTAGTAGAATAATACTTGTATGTATATGATGCATGCTAGGATAATTTTCTTGTATGTATATGATGCATGCTAGAATAATGTATGTATGTATGTGATGCATGCTAATATAGGATAATAAAGGCCTTAATGCGTATATGATACACATTACGATTAGATTAGATCTTAATCGAATCAACTCGTAAATGCCTACCAAGTCCTTGATACCCATCACTACCTCGATCATTTGTAGTTGTTGAATCTGCCAAAGCAGAGCAACACATATTATCTTGGTAGGGTGCGAAGGGACAACCTTGGTCCCGCCTATCACGGCTTGGGTTAGAGTAAGCTCAATTAGATTGAGTAAAACTAGTTAACTCAATTGGATAGAGTAGAACTATAGGCATATTTCAATCGTTGGAAAGATAGGATAAGATCACATTTACACTAAATCTTGGGCGATTTAGCCAAAGCTAACTCAAGGTCTTTTGTAAATGTGGGTCTGTTAGTTATATCCCTAGAACCAATCATGTGATGGTTGAATAGGGAACATTTTGTATCATATTCTATAAAGGCAAAGGATTGGTTATTATATTTACGTCTTGCTTGTGCCAGCTAAATTAAATATAATAATGCTCTAGAAAAGTAGGTTCTTATCTACAGCACATCAATTGGCAGAATTGATTATGAGAGGCTGTAGAGAACACTTTCCTAAATATTCCTAGTCAAGTATTAATATGCAAGGGCAATATTAATACATAAAGACTAGCATGTAGGTCAATTGATGACTTGATCTCACAAGTCATGGATATATGATATCAAGTTGACACATGGGTATATATTAGAGAATATATACTGAACTGAGCCGCCATGAGAAAGTTTCATGGATCGTCATATGAGTGTCATAAACTTTCTCATGTGGCTATTGGTATGAATAGTCCTCAAACCTGAAGTCACTACGGTTCCCTACATAAGGAGTTATGTACTTTGGTATCGTCAAACGTCACCCGTAACAGGGTGGACCATAAAGGCGATTACTGGGTATATAACAAATTATGCGGAGGGATGTGAGTGATGTAGATGGGATCTATCCCTCCCATATGACGGGAGTGATATCTGTGGGCCCCTTGATTGAGTAGAACTACGAAAACACATGGCCATGCTCGAATGAGTCAATATGAGATATTGAGCTCATTTGTTTGAGTTAGTTTACTCAGGGATCAAGAAACACATAGATTGATCGAGGATGACACGGTCTATGCCTCATTAGTCAATCTAATATCAAGGATAGAAGGACACGGTCATACATTATAGTAGTCACGGAAAGGTTAGTCGGATCTTGACTTATTTCGTAACTTGGGTAGCAATGATGTATTGCTAGATGCCGCTCATTGCTTGTGTATCTAAAAGAGTTTAGATCCACTGCCAACGTTATGAGAGCCTATAGGGTCACACACAAAGAGCATGATGATTAGAAGAATTAGTGTATTCTAGTTTGACTAGAATAATTAGGGAATGAGCTTAAGTACAAAATGATTTTTGGACTTTAAGCTTAATGAGAATTTTAGCTTATTGATTTAATGAGATTAATTCAATATGCTAAGCTTATTAATTTAATAAGATTAAATAAATATGTTATCATGATAGCCTAAGCTTAATTGATTTAATAAGATTAATTCAATATGTTACCTTATTGATTTAATGAGATTAATTCAATATGATAACATAAGCTTATTGAATTAATAAGATTAATTCAACATGCATGAATGCCACATAAGCATGCCACCTAAGCATGCCACCTAAGCATGCCACATAAGCATGCCACCTAAGCTTGATGAGGTGGAAGGAGACAAAGGGTTTTGACCTTTGGAATTTCTCCACATGTGGCCGGCCAAACAAGGAGTGTGTTTGATTATTTTTCAATGCAATTGATTGCATTGAATGTGATAGGAGGTGAAAGGTTTTTTCAATCCTATAAAACACTCCATGGGGTGGCCGGCCAAACTTGGTGAAGCTTGAGGCTTGGAGAGAGCTTGGTGGTGAGAGGCTTTGGTTGTGTGGCTTTTGTGAGTGTAGGCTAGCAAGAAGAGTGGTCTTCTTCTTCCTTTCTCTTTTTCCCTACCTTCCTCTCCTTTAGGGACTTCTCTAGCAAGAAGTAAAGGAGAGCTCTTCTAGTTTCTTTTGTGAGACAAGAGCTTGCTCGTGTGGATACATATAGTGGCACGGACATTTGAACGTGCTAAAAGATCCAACAAACCCAAGGAGAAGCGGGATTAAAAGGGCATAACAAAGGTAATATTCTCCTATAAGATAGGTTTTGAGAAATTTATTTTTTGTCGAGGTTTTCTTTTGAGATCACTTGGAAGGGATCCTATTTTTCCGATATGATATTTTGCATAATAAATCCCTTACGTATCGAGCAGGTTGAAAGATCGTATAAAAATAGGTTTTCTCTATTTTATATATGATATAGAAGTAGGATAAATTTTATTATGAGTTGATAATTGCATTAGCAATTTTTCAAACATAATAAAATATCCGATGTCTTTTAAAAGTTAAAATTGACTTGGTACATGGTTATGGCCTAGTCCCAAAAAGTTTGTGAATGTGTGTGTTGTAATTCTTAATACGGCCTGCGTGTCGTGCCTTTCTCCTAAAATTCTTGTTGTAAAATTAGTTTTAGACTCGAATGTAACTCGAGTATTTCTCCTTTTATAATATACAAAATAAAGATGGAGGGTCCATTGGAAGATGACGTTACAAGGAGGGAGTCAACAACACAAGACAACCAAAAGGAAGCACTTGGGAGAAGATGTTATCCCTAGGTTGACCAATCAATCTTTTCATTGGCTTGAGAAGATTGTAGAATAAGGGTCATAACCATGACACGCTTAGTTTAATATGTATGTGATGCATGTTAATTTAGCTTATATGTGATGTATGCTAATATGTATGTGATGCATGTTTATTTCTTAATAAGTCAAAAACGATATGCCTACCAAAGTTTGGTACTCACTACTTCCTCGATCATTTGTTGTTGGGTTTGCCAAAGCAAAGCAATGCATTTTATCTTGGAAGAGTGCGAGTGGACAATCGTGATGTCCCGCTATCAAACTTGGTTAAGACTTAATTAAGTTTTTCTTATTTAATTAAGAAAGTTGAGGCATATATTAGCTTTGAACATAAGTTTTAAAAATTAGTTTTGTGTGATTTCCGAACATCAGCTTTGTCTTAGAAAGTGGTCGTTGCTCCGATATCAAAGAAGGCCTCTGTGCCTCGCCATGGCTTGGAAGCTGGTTTAGGAATAAGCACTAAACTAATCTAAACTTAACCAAAGCTATTAAAGAGTTACATCAGATGTAATTGGCAAAAAATTGCCTACCTAATCATACTACGTCTTGGGCAATTAGTCAAAGCTAACTCAAGACGAAGTATGATGTGGATCTTTATCCCATATAAATTTATAGCTAAATAGAAGCTAATGATGTAAGCAAAATGTGTTTACCTACCTCAATTATTAGCTCATATCAAAGCTATGAGAATTTAGTGGGAGCCTCATTTAATTAAAGGCCTAATTAAATGACTTAGGTATGATACTTAATTTTGCATTTTAATGTTGTAGATCACCATGTCATCTAACACGACACACCCCCTCAACTTGCGATCTGTCCTTGAGAAAGACAAGCTCAATGGAGCTAACTTTCTAGACTGGTATAGGAACTTGAGGATTATCCTCAAGCAAGAACGTAAATTGTATGTCCTAGAGCAGTCTACCTCTGAAACACCCACCCCTGCGGCCACTCATGCTGAAAAGGATGCTTATAAGAAGCATCAAGATGACGCATTAGATGTGTCATGTCTTATGCTTGCCACCATGAACTCTGAGCTTCGTATAACATGAGAACATGGATGCCTATGGTATGGTTGAGCATTTGAAACAACTATATCAAGGACAAGCTAGGCACGAGCTTTTGAAGTGTCTAAGGCTTTTTGCATGCAAGATGCAAGAAGGAACACTGTAGGAACTCACGACTTAAAATGATAGGGTACGTTGAGAACCTTGAAAGACTAGGTTTTCCATCGAGCCAAGAATTGGCAACCGATGTTATCCCGCAATCATGCCGGAAGCATATAATCAATTCGTCATGAATTATAACATGAATGAAATTGATAAGTTTTGCTCGAGATTCTCAAAGATGTTAAGAATCACGAACCAATCTCAAGAAGAAAGTTAGTAACGTACATTAATGGTCAAGAAGGGCAAAGGTAAGCAAAGGCAAGGGTAAGACCTAAGCCAAAGGCAAGGCCAATTCATCCACTTCAAAGGGTAAAGGTAAAGTACCTAAGGAAGGGACTGCTCATCATGCGTGAGATCGACACCGAAGCGAATCGCAAAGTCTACCTCGAGGAAGTAAAGAAGAAAAGAAGTGGGACTTCGCCTCGTATACACGCTATAGAAGTTAATCTATCTATTTCTTCTACATGGGTATTAGATAATGGATGTGCATCTCACATTTGTACTAATGTGCAGGGACCGAGAAATAGTAGACTAATGGCAAAGGCGTGGACCTACGAGTAGGCAATGGCGCAAAAGTTGTATTGTAAAATGTAGGAACATATTCTTTGTCTTTGCCCACTGGGCTTATCTTAGAACTAGAGGAGTGCTTTTATGTACATGCATTAACGAAGAACATAATTTTTGTATCTTGTTTAGACAAGAAATTTTTTTCTTTTATAATAAAGGACAAATGTTGTTTCATTTATTTGAATGAAATGTTCTATTGTAATGCACCACTTATGAATGGTCTCTATGTTCTAAATTTAGAAAACCCAATTTATAACGAATACAAACGGTTCAAATCGAATAATTTGAACCAAACATATCTTCGCATCGCATCGCGCCTAGGTCACATAAATGAAAAACGCATATCCCAACTCCATAAAGATGGATTATTGACTCATTTGATTTTGAATCATATGAGGTATGCGAATCTTGTCTTTAGGAAAGATGACTAAAACTCCATTTAGTGGACATGAGAGAGCGACGGACTTGTTAGGACTCATACATACCGATGTATGTGGCCCTTTCAATGTCGGGCCGAGGAGGCTATAAGTACTTTATTACTTTCACTGATGATATGAGTAGATTTGGCTACTTATATTTGATGAGACATAAGTCAGAATCCTTTGAAAAGTTCAAAGAATTCAAGAATGAAGTACAAAACCAACTTGGTAAGCGTATAAAGCTACTTCGATTAGATCAAGGTGGTGAATACCTTAGTCAAGAGTTTCGTGATCACCTGGCTGAGTGTGGGATAATATCCCAACTCACTCCACCTGGAACACCACAATGGAATGGCATATCTAAGAGGAGAAATCGTACTCTATTAGATATGGTATGATCAATGATGAGCCAGATTGATCTACCTACTTCCTTTTGGGGTTTAGCTCTAGAGACAGCCGCTTTCACACTTAATCGCGTCCCATCAAAAGTCGTAGAAAAGACACCATATACATTATAGACTGGGAAGAGTCCCAAAATGTCTTTTATAATGATTTGGGGTTGTGAAGCTTATGTTAGACGTCAAGTCTCAGATAAACTAGGACCCAAATCAGATAAGTGTTATTTTGTAGGATATCCCAAGGAAACTAAGGGATATTACTTTTACAATCCCACACTTGGCAAGGTGTTTGTTGCCAGAAATGCTGTCTTTCTAGAAAGAGAATTTATTTCTAGAAAAACTAGTGGGAGTAAAATTCATCTTGAAGAAATTCAAGATGAAGATAACACTAAGGCTTCGATGGAAAATGAACAGGCACCACAAAGTGTTGTGGATGAGGAAAATGTTGCCCAAAGAGTTGTGGAGCAAACACCTGTTCAAGTAGACCAACCTCTTCGTAGATCTGATAGGATCCGTCGTCAACCCGAGAGATATTCTTTTCTCTTGACTGACAACGGTGATGTATTGCTTGTCAATCTTGACGAGCCTACATCCTATCAAGAAGCTATGATGAGCCCAGATTCCGAGAAATGGCTAGAGGCCATGAGATCCGAAATGGAATCCATGTACACTAACCAAGTATGGACTTTGGTTGATCCACCTCAAGGGGTAAAACCCATTGGGTGTAAGTGGGTCTTTAAAGTAAAGACTGACATGGATGGTAATAAGCATACCTATAAAGGTAGATTGGTGGCTAAAGGATTCAAACAAATTCATGGTATTGACTATGATGAAACCTTTTCACCAGTTGCGATGCTTAAATCCATTCGGATCATACTTGCTATTGCAGCCTACCACGATTATGAGATCTGGCAGATGGATGTCAAAACCGCTTTTCTGAATGGAAAGCTACTCGAGGATGTGTACATGAAACAGCTTGAGGGTTTTGAAGATCCAAAGCATCCTGGAAAGGTATGCAAACTGCAAAGGTCCATTTATGGACTAAAGCAAGCCTCTCGAAGCTGAAATCTTCGATTCGATGATGCAATCAAGGAGTTTGGTTTCATCAAGAATGAAGATGAACCTTGTGTCTACAAGAGAAATAGTGGGAGCACAGTTGTATTTCTTATCTTGTATGTAGATGACATACTTCTCATCGGAAATGATATTCCCTCACTCCGGTCTATGAAGAGGTGGTTAGGAATTGTTTCTCGATGAAAGACTTAGGTGTGCCTATATTCTAGGCATCAAGATCTATAGAGATAGATCTAAAAGATTACTTGGCCTAAGTCAGAGTACATACATTGATAAAGTGCTAGATCGTTTTGCTATGCAAAATTCCAAGAAAGGATTTCTGCCTTTATCACATGGTGTGAGTCTTTTGAAGACTCAATGTCCCTCTTCTAAGGAGGAGAGAGATCGCATGGATAAGATCCCTTATGCATCTGCTATAGGGTCTATCATGTACGTCATGCTTTGTACTCGTCCTGACGTCTCGTATGCTTTGAGCATGACGAGTAGTTACGATCGGATCGGATGAAAGTCCTTTGGATAGCGGTTAAAAATATTCTTAAATACTTACGAAGAGCGAAAGAATATTTCTGATATATGGAGGCAATGAGGAGCTAACTAAAGGGTTACTGATGATGCAAGCTTCCAAAGCAGACAAGATGACTATAGATCGTAATCGGAGTGCGTGTTTTGCACTGAATGGTGGAGGGTGGTGGAAGAGTTGAGCGAGACACGATTCTTGATTCTACTGTGACCGAGTATATTCTTTGCGTCGATGCACGAAAGGAGGTGTTTGGCTCATGAAGTTCATCAATGAACTTGGGGTAGTTCCTAGCATTGCAGATCCAATAGACCTCTATTGCGACAACAATGGGGCTATTGCACGAGCTAAGAAACCTCGATCACATCGGCCGGACCAAACACATCTTGCGGCGCTTCCATCTCATTCGAGATCATCGATAGAGGAGATGTGAGGATATCTGAGTACCGAGAAGCTAACATCGCAGATCCATTGACCAAGGCTTTGGCACAGAGGAAGCATGATGGTCACACTAGGTCACTAGGTATCAGATATTATAGTGATTGGTACTAGTGCTAGTGGGAGATTGTTAGTTATAGCCCTAGAACCAATCATGTGATGGTTGAATAGGGAACATTTTGTATCATATTCTATAAAGGCAAAGGATTGGTTATTATATTTACGTCTTGCTTGTGCCAGCTAAATTAAATATAATAATGCCCTAGAAAAGTAGGATCTTATCTACAGCACATCAATTGGCAGAATTGATTATGAGAGGCTGTAGAGAACACTTTCCTAAATGTTCCTAGTCAAGTATTAATATGCAAGGGCAATATTAATACATAAAGACTAGCATGTAGGTCAATTGATGACTTGATCTCACAAGTCATGGATATATGATATCAAGTTGACACATGGGTATATATTAGAGAATATATACTGAACTGAGCCGCCATGAGAAAGTTTCATGGATCGTCATATGAGTGTCATAAACTTTCTCATGTGAATATTGGTATGAATAGTCCTCAAACCTGAAGTCACTACGGTTCCCTACATAAGGGGTTATGTACTTTGGTATCGTCAAACGTCACCCGTAACAGGGTGGACCATAAAAGCGATTACTGGGTATATAACAAATTATGCGGAGGGATGTGAGTGATGTAGATGGGATCTATCCCTCCCATATGACAGGAGTGATATCTGTGGGCCCCTTGATTGAGTAGAACTACTAAAACGCATGGTCATGCTCGAATGAGTCAATATGAGATATTAAGCTCATTTGTTTGAGTTAGTTTACTCAGGGATCAAGAAACACATAGATTGATCGAGGATGACACGGTCTATGCCTCATTGGTCAATCTAATATCAAGGATAGAAGGACACGGTCATACATTATAGTAGTCACGGAAAGGTTAGTCGGATCTTGACTTATTTCGTAACTTGGGTAGCAATGATGTATTGCTAGATGTCGCTCATTGCTTGTGTATCTAAAAGAGTTTAGATCCACTGCCAAAGTTATGAGAGCCTATAGGGTCACACACAAAGAGCATGATGATTAGAAGAATTAGTGCATTCTAGTTTGACTAGAATAATTAGGGAATGAGCTTAAGTACAAAATGGTTTTTGGACTTTAAGCTTAATGAGAATTTTAGCTTATTGATTTAATGAGATTAATTCAATATGCTAAGCTTATTAATTTAATAAGATTAAATAAATATGTTATCATGATAGCCTAAGCTTAATTGATTTAATAAGATTAATTCAATATGTTACCTTATTGATTTAATGAGATTAATTCAATATGATAACATAAGCTTATTGAATTAATAAGATTAATTCAACATGCATGAATGCCACATAAGCATGCCACCTAAGCATGCCACCTAAGCTTGATGAGGTGGAAGGAGACAAAGGGTTTTGACCTTTGGAATTTCTCCACATGTGGTCGGCCAAACAATGAGTGTGTTTGATTATTTTTCAATGCAATTGATTGCATTGAATGTGATAGGAGGTGAAAGGTTTTTTCAATCCTATAAAACACTCCATGGGGTGGCCGGCCAAACTTAGTGAAGCTTGAGGCTTGGAGAGAGCTTGGTGGTGAGAGGCTTTGGTTGTGTGGCTTTTGTGAGTGTAGGCTAGCAAGAAGAGTGGTCTTCTTCTTCCTTTCTCTTTTTCCCTACCTTCCTCTCCTTTAGGGACTTCTCTAGCAAGAAGTAAAGGAGAGCTCTTCTAGTTTCTTTTGTGAGACAAGAGCTTGCTCGTGTGGATACATATAGAGGCACGGACATTTGAACGTGCTAAAAGATCCAACAAATCCAAGGAGAAGCGGGATTAAAAAGGGCACGCAAGAAAGGTAATATTCTCCTATAAGATAGGTTTTGAGAAATTTATTTTTTGTACGAGGTTTTCTTTCGCAAGAATCACTTGGAAGGGATCCTATTTTTCCGTTGCGTATATGCTATTTTGCATAATAAATCCCTACAGGGTCTTGATCCTATAAACAAGAGTTGCATAGAGATGTAATCGGTAATGTGTTACCCACCGATCGTACTAAGTCTTGGGCGATTTAGCCAAAGTTAACTCAAGGCTTAGTATGATATGGATCTTGTCCCGCAAAAATTATAGCTAGTTTGTATGAATCTAGTAAAGTGGTTTGACCACATCCATAACTCGATTCTACAAAATTCCTATAATTCAGTTGGAGTATCATTTGATTAAAGGTCTAATTAAATGATAAAAGAAATATGATATTAATTCTCTGCATTGTATGTTGTAGATTACTATGTCGACAAACACGAACACTCTCTCTCTGCGTTCTGTCCTTGAGAAGGACAAGCTCAATGGAGCAAATTTTCTAGACTGGTACAGGAACCTAAGAATTGTTCTCACCCAAGAAAGGAAGTTGTACGTCTTGGAGCAGCCCATTCCGGAGGCACCTCCTGCCACTGCTTCGCGAGCTGACAAAGATGCTTACAAGAAGCATCAAGATGATGCATTAGATGTGTCATGTCTAATGCTCACGACCATGAACTCTGAGCTTCAGAAGCAACACGAGTTCATGAATGCTTATGATATGGTTGGACATCTTCGTCAACTATATCAAGGACAAGCAAGGCATGAGAGATATGAAGTCTCTAAGGCATTGTTTGGGTCCAAAATGCAAGATGGGACTCCCGTAGGTCCATATGTACTCAAGATGATTGGGTACGTAGAAAACCTACAAAGGTTGTGATTCCCACTTGGCCAAGAGCTGGCCACTGACCTGATCTTGCAATCTTTGCCACAAGCCTACAATCAATTTGTCATGAATTACAACATGAATGAAATTGATAAGTCACTGCCTGAGATGCTCAGCATGTTGAGAACTGCTGAGCTTAACCTTAAGAAGGGAAAATCTGACACCATTTTGATGGTGCACAAAAAGAAAGGCAAGGGCAAGCCTAAAGGTAAGGGAAAGTCTCAAGCCAAGGGCAAAGGCAAAGAACTTAAACCCAAAGGAGGGGTAGCCAAGGAAGGGGCTTGCTTCCACTGCAAGGAAGCTGGACACTGGAAGCATAACTGCAAAGCTTACCTAGAAGATCTTAAGAAGAAAAGAAGTGAGACTTCTACTTCAGGTATAAATGTTATAGAAGTCAATCTATCTATTTTTTCATCATGAGTATTAGATACCGGATGTGCATCTCACATTTGTACCAATGTGCAGGCGCTGAGAAATAGCAGGGCATTGACAAAGGGCGAGGTGGACCTACGAGTAGGCAATGGAGCAAGGGTTGCTGTTGTTGCTGTAGAAACTTATGATATATCTCTGCCCTCTGGGCTTGTACTAGAATTAGATGAATGTTGTTATGTGCCTGCTTTGACTAAGAACATAATTTCGGTTTCTTGTTTGGACAAGAAAGGATTTACATTTATAATAAAGAACAAATATTGTTCAGTTTATTTAAATGATATGTTCTATTGTAGTGCACCTCTAATGAACGGACTCTACTTTCTAGACTTAGAGAGCCCTATCTATAACATAAGTACCAAAAGGTTCAAGTCAAATGAGTTGAACCAAACCTATCTCTGGCATTGTCGCTTAGGTCACATAAATGAGAGTCGCTTATCTCAACTCCATAAGGATGGGTTGCTAGACTCATTTGATTTTGAATCATATAAGACATGCGAGTCTTGCCTTTTAGGCAAGATGACCAAGACTCCCTTTAGTGGACACAGCGAAAGAGCAACAGATTTGTTAGGACTTATACATAGTGATGTATGTGGTCCTTTCAATGTTGCTGCTAGAGGTGGTTACAGGTACTTCATTATATTTACTGATGACTTCAGTAGATATGGTTATGTGTATCTTATGACACATAAATCAGAATCCTTTGAAAAGTTCAAAGAATTCAAGAATGAAGTACAAAACCATCTTGGCAAGAGTATTAAGATACTTCGATCAGATCGAGGTGGTGAATACCTTATCCATGAGTTTCGTGACTATCT
This sequence comes from Wurfbainia villosa, assembly GCA_025175895.1. Taxonomy (NCBI): domain Eukaryota; kingdom Viridiplantae; phylum Streptophyta; class Magnoliopsida; order Zingiberales; family Zingiberaceae; genus Wurfbainia; species Wurfbainia villosa. The sequence continues at coordinate 24,038,020 of CM045991.1, read as the reverse complement.
AACTGAGTGTGGGATTCTATCCCAACTCACTCCTCCTGGAACACCACAATGGAATGGTGTATCCGAAAGGATAAATCGTACCCTATTAGATATGGTACGATCTATGATGAGTCACACAGATCTTCCTATATCCTTTTGGGGATATGCTCTAGACACAGCAGCTTTTACCCTTAACCGTGTACCATCCAAGGTTGTCATAAAGACACCATATACGATATGGACAGGGAGAAATCCCAAGATGTCTTTCATGAGGATTTGGGGTTGTGAGGCTTACGTTCGACGTCAAGTCTCAGACAAACTGGGACCCAAATCCCATAAGTGTTATTTTGTTAGATATCCCAAGGATACAAAGGGATATTACTTCTACATTCCCAGTCAGCATAAAGTGTTTATGGCAAAGACTGGGGTTTTTCTAGAAAGGGATTTTATTTCTAGAAAAACTAGTGGGAGTACGTTCGATCTTTAAGAAATTCAAGATAAGGACCATAGCACTAAGGCCTTGATGGAGGTTGAACAGGAACCACAAAGTGTTGTGGGTGATGAGATTGTTGCACAAAGAGTTGTGGAACAACCACCTGTTCAGGTAGAACTACCTCTTCGCAGGTCTAATAGGGTACGTCGTCAGCCTGAGAGATACTAATTTCTCTTGTCTGACCATGATGACGTTATGCTCATTGAGAATGAGCCTACCTCCTATCAAGAAGCTGTGATGAGCCCAGATTCTGAGAAATGACTAGAGGCCATGAGATCAGAGATGGAATCCATGTACACCAACCAAGTATGGACTTTGGTTGATCCACCTGAAGGGGTCAAATCCATTGGGTGTAAGTGGGTCTTTAGGAGAAAGACTGACATGGATGGACTTACGCATACCTATAAGGGCCGATTGGTGGCTAAAGATTTCAAGCAAATTCATGGTATTGACTATGATGAAACCTTTTCTCCAGTGGCGATGTTTAAGTCCATTCGGATCTTGCTTGCTATTGCAGAATACCACGATTATGAGATCTGGCAGATGGATGTCAAAACCGCATTTTTGAATGAAAACTTACTCGAGGATGTGTACATAACACAACCTGAGGGTTTTAAAGATCCACAGCATACTGGAAAAGTATGTAAGCTGTAAAGGTCCATTTATAGGCTAAAGCAAGCCTCTCGGAGCTGGAATCTTTGATTCAATGATGCGATTAAACAGTTTGGTTTCATCAAGAATGAAGATGAACCCTGTGTCTATAAAAGGGTTAATGGGAATACAGTTGTCTTCCTTGTATTGTATGTGGATGACATACTGCTCATTGGAAATGACATCCCTTCGCTATAGTCTGTAAAGACTTGGCTGGGGACGTGCTTCTCAATGAAGGACTTAGGCAGCCTGTATTCTAGGCATCAAGATCTATAGAGATAGATCTAAGAGATTGCTTGGCCTAAGGCAGAGTACATACATTGACACGGTATTACTACGATTTGCCATGTAGAATTTCAAGAAGGGACTTCTGCCGATGTCATATGGTGTGAGTCTTTCGAAGACTCAAAGTCCCTCTTCTAGAGAGGAGAGAGACCGCATGAATAAGATCCCTTACGCATCTGCTATAGGATCTATCATGTACGCCATGCTGTGTACTCATCCTGATGTCTCGTATGCTTTGAGCATGACGAGTAGATACCAGTCAGATCCAGGTGAGCGTCACTGGATAGCAGTCAAAAATATTCTTAAGTACTTGAGAAGGACTAAAGAATATTTCTTGATATTTGGAGGTGATGAGGAGCTAGCTGTAAAGGGTTACAGCGATGCCAGCTTCCAAACTGACCAGGATGATTATAGATCGTAGTCAGGGTTCGTGTTTTGCTTGAATGGTGGCGCTGTGAGCTGGAAGAGTTCGAAGCAGGACACAGTTGCTGATTCTACAACAAAAGCCGAGTATATTGCTGCATCTGAGGCAGCAAAGGAGGCAGTTTGGATCCGCAAGTTCATTACTGAGCTTGGGATGGTTCCTAGCATAGCAGATCCCATAGAGCTCTATTGTGACAACAATGGAGCGATTGCACAGGCTAAGGAACCTCGCTCATACCAGCGGACCAAACACATACTACGACGCTTCCATCTTATTCGAGAGATTATCGATAGAGGAGATGTGAAGATTTGTAGAGTACCCACAGAGGCTAACATCGCAGATCCCTTGACCAAGGCTTTGGCACAGAAAAAGTATGATGGTCACACTAGGTCATTGGGTATTAGATACTACGGTGATTGACACTAGTGCTAGTGGGAGATTGTTAGCGAAAGCCCTAGAGTCAATCATGTGATGATTGTTGTATAGACTTTATTGTATCATATTCCTATTTATAAATGTATGGTTATTATATTTACTTGTATTGGTGTCAAATAACTAAATATAATAATGTCCTTGAGTAGTAGGTTCTTATCTATATCAATCGATTGGTTGAATCGATAATGAGATGATATAGAGAACATTACTCTTAATCATTCCTAGTCGAGTATTAACATTCAGGGACAATGTTAATGCGTAGAAACTAGCATGTAGGTCAACACGATGACTTGATCTCACAAGTCATGGATATGAGATATCAAGTTGACACATGGATATGCATTGGAGAATGTATACTGAATGACCAGCCATGAGAAAGTATCATGGATCGTTATATGAGTGTCATATACTTTCTCATGTGGCTATTAGTATGACTATTAGTCCTTAGACCTGAAGTCACCATGGTTCCCTACATAAGGAGTTGCATACTTTGGCTTCGTCAAACGTCACCCGTAAATGGGTGGACTATAAAGGCGATTACTGGGTATGTGATAAATTATGCGGAGGGATGTGAGTGATGTAGATGGGATCTATTCCTCCTATATGACAGGAGAGACATCGTTATTCTTGATAGAGTGAGACCACGAAGTGCATGGCCATGCACAAATGAGTCAATATGAGATATTGAGCTCATTTGATTAGAGTGAGTCTACTTGGAGTTCAAGATATAGATTGTACCGAGGATGACACGGTCTATGCCTCAATTAGTCAATCTAGATGTCAAGGATAGAGGGACATTGTCACATATTGTGAGAGTCACAAAGGTGATGTTGGAGCTCAATATTCTTGTAACTTGGGTAGCAATGATGTGTTGCTAGATACCGCTCATTGCTTATGTTCCTAAATCGATTTAGGGACATTGCCAACGTTACAAGAACCTATAGGGTCACACACAAAGAGCAATTAGATGGAGATTATATTCATATGATGAACCATGAGGATTAGGTTCATGGGATGAACCAAATTGGATTAAGAGTAATCCTAATTAGACTAATTGAGTTGGACTCAATTTGATTCAAGTGTTGAATGAGTCTAATTTAGATTTGATTCATCAAATTAATTTAAATTAATGAATAGAGATTCATTAAATTAAAATTTACTTGAATTAAATGATTGAATTTGATCAACCATGGGAGATAAGAGGTCAAGTTTGACTTGACTTGAAAGGGAAGATGAAATGTCAAGTTTGACTTGACCAAATATCATGTCATGATGATGACTTGGCATGGCCGGCCAATGATGATGCTGTTCGGTTTCCGGCACCGCGACGTGTGTGTGTTCGATCATGTTTCGTAAACATGAGCACAGCGGAAGCAATTAAAATTAATAAATCTATATTTATTACAACACACACAACACACGCATGCTATTACAACAAGTGTAGACATAACCGTAAATTAAAATTTGCAATAAAAGAAATTATCTACGTTATACCTTTCGTATGACGTGTAGCGGGAACGACATCAACCGGAACGATCCTCGTAAGAATCGTCTCTATCCGTATCCACGCCGAGCTCCTCGGGATGACTTCGCTAAGTCACGAGCTTCGTCTTCGTACGGGTTACTAGCCTCGTGTTGAAGACGACGTGATCGAGAGATGATCACGATCCGAATCCAAATTCGGATCCTAAAACGAGTTCTCAAAACTCGCTTCTCCGGAGAGGTATTCGTCAACCAATTGACGAATCCTTCATCCTCCACCTCAGAGGATTACCGGAGATCAAATCCCCGGTAAGTTAGCCGCTGTCGGAGCACTAACCGTCGTCCAAACGACGCTCCGACGAGAGGAGGAGAAGCTGTCCAGAAAACTGGACAGCTTGGTGGAGGATATAGGCGCCGGCCAACCAAGGAAAGAAAAGCCTCACCTTGATGCCAAACCTATAGGGGATCACCGGAGGGTCGCCGGAGTGTTCACCGGCTGAAGCTTGGTCGCCGGCAATGACTTGGACGGCGGCACAAAACCTGGGCGGCGGCAATCCTAGGGTTGGCGCCGACTAAGGGAGGAGAGGGAGGGGCGGCAACACAAGGTTGGGCGGCAACTCTTGATTAGGGTTTAACAATCCCTTAAGCCCTCTTTTATAGAGAACTAATTCTCTTAATGGTTAATGGATCATATCCATAAAGCCCGTTAACCCGCTCCATTAGGATAAGTTAAAATAAACCAAACCATGATGGTTTATTTTAAGTTAAAACGAACCGAACCAACCTTTGGTTCATTCGTTTAATATAAACCAAACCCTTTGGTTTATTCTCATACATTGGATTAGAACCAAACCATTTTGGTCCATCCATTATGTCTTCATAAGACACGGCCCATCCACGCTTCCATTGCGACTGAAACAATTTCATGCTCGCTTTATGTTTGGTCCAACCAAACATAGTTTCTCTCGAGAATCCCATTCTCAAGCTCGTTTTAAATCCTTTGGATTACACTCGTTGTGCGTGTGACCAAATAGGTTCTCGGTTTATGTTGGCCGTCTATAATTAACCATTAATTATAGAACGATCATGAGTGGCACCTAGTAGTACATCATGATCCCCAATTAATCGAAAAGATCAACGGTTGATCCAGAACTATTTCTGAAACCCTTCAGTAGCTCGAATGAATCGTGCCCCATTCCCTTCACTCATCTTATACCCACTTGGTTCAGGACATGGTCTATTGTGTCAGTCTCCACTAGTCGACTCACGCCACACCTAGCCCAAGTATCATTTCCTCGCCCTACGGATTCTAGTTACTCCACATGTATCGAAGAGTACCTTACTCTAAACATGTAATGCTTTGGCCAAAGACTTTAGTAACAATCCGACGAGAGGCCATGGGTATACATCTCCTCGCAAGGAGTGGTGAATCCTTTATAGGTTATTCAAACACCTTCGATCACTTCGACTTATACCCAATCATCCCGGGTCCACATCTCCTCGGAGATGTTTGCTTAAGATGTCAAAGCATAAGTCTCCATGATCAAGATGACTTGAATACCGCAAGTCAAAGGAACATCGCACTTAAGCCACAGTAAGAACTTCATTGACATATCTATATATGCAGAGAACCATATGAAGTCTTACTACTGGTCACTCGATGAACTAGTTACCATAACTAGCATCCACGATTAACTCGGACATCACTATGTCTCTAGCCGGTGAGAATCACCGCTTGGATACACCAAGGAGTATACCTCGTGCTAGCCTCGGCGTAATTGATGGTGTCCAAATCCATCAATTCATCTACTAGGGATAAATTCGATACATCACAATTACACATGTAGAGATACTCACTAGTTGTGATCCAATCACAAATTCTCTCATGCTGTGAATCGTATCGTGGACATTCAGTAAATGAGTTTAAGATCCAATCAAATACATAAAACATGTATACTCAAATAGTGAATCTTCATTTATCATATAAATGATTCATACATAAGGCGATTGCCTTAGGACATCTCTCATATATTACTAACAGACTCCCACTTGGCCTAATGCCAATCGCTACGGTATCCAATACCATAAGCTCGAACATGACCCTCAAACTTACTTTGAGGTAATGCCTTAGTCAAAGGATCCGCTAAGTTCCTTTCAGTGGGAATTTTCTCGATTTGTATTTCGTTCCTACTGATGATCTCTCTGATAAGATGATAGCGGCGAAGCATATGTTTGGATCATTGATGAGACCACATCAAGTTCAGAGATGAACTTTTTGATCGGCGCAACGTATTACGCGGCCTTAGTGGCGAGAATCCGCTATAGTGTCAAGCTTGGAACCTTTCCAACTTATTGCGCCCATTCTAGGTGAATACATACCTAAGACTAAGACATGGAATCATCCTTATGCATGCGGATCCGCATCCGTATACCCACGTATCACCATGTACTCTTCTCCATATATTAGAACGTATCCTTAGTTCTTCTTAAGTACTTAAGGATCATCTTAATACCACCCAATGATCCATTCTGGATCGGATTTGGTATCTGCCGTGACACTCGAGCATACGATACATCGGGCCTCGTACATAACATAGCATACATGATAGATCCTATTGCGGATGCATAGGGAATCTTACTCATGCAAATCCTCTCGCCTTCTCGGCGGACACAGACTTGAAGGTGTACCCCATGCCTGATGGGTAGGAAACCTTTCTTGGATTCCGACATGCTAAACCCCTTTAGCACTCGGTCTATATATGTAGACTGCGAAAGACTAAGCAACCGTTTCGATCTATCTCTATAGATCTTAATCCCGAGGATGTAGGTTGCTTCTCCCAGGTCTTTCATGGAGAATGTCTTGGATAACCAAACCTTCACTGACTGTAAGATTGAAACATCGTTTCCTATAAGTAGTATGTCATCGACATACAATACTAGGAATACGACTGCACTCCCACTAACCTTCTTGTACACACAAGGTTCGTCTGGATTTTGAGAGAAATCAAACTTTTTGATTGTCTCATCAAAACGGATATTCCAGCTCCTGTATGCTTGCTTCAATCCATAAATGGACCGTCGCAATTTGCATACCTTGGTTTTATCAACCGATGTGAAACCCTCAGGCTGTATCATATACACGTCCTCGAGCAAGTTTCCATTAAGGAAAGCTATTTTCACATCCATCTGCCATATCTCATAATCATAATGAGCCGCTATGGCCAGGAGCATCCGAATGGATTTAAGCATAGTTACAGGCGAATAGGTTTCGTCATAATCAACACCTTGTTTTTGACGATATCCTTTCGCCACCAATCTAGCCTTATAGGTAATCACATTACCATCCATGTCGGTTTTCTTCTTGAAAATCCACTTGTACCCTATAGGCTTTATGCCTTCAGGTGGGTCAACCAAGTTCCAAACTTGGTTTTCATACATGGAATCCATTTCCGACTTCATGGCACCAAGCCACTTATCCCTTTCTGAACTTGTCAGCACTTCTTCATAACTGGTAGGCTCCTCATCATCAATGAGTAACACGTCGTTCGATTCACTTACGAAATCCATATCTCTCGTGAATATTGCGTGTTACGCGGATCTACGAAGATGTGGTGTTACAATAGGTCCATTGCTCATCACTATGAGTTGTCATTTGTTGTGCTTCACCAGTATCTCATCAATGTCTATTTGAGTCTCTCGAGCCTCCTCAAGCTCGACGACACTCCCAACTTGTTTTCTTGCAAGAGAAACTCTTTCTCTAGAAACACAGATGCCTTGAAACAAACACCTTTTGTTCCACAGGATGATAGAATTGGTAACCCCTTGTTTCCTTAGGGTATCCAATAAATAGACATTTATCGGACTTAGCATCGTCTTTGTCGCTTCACATAAGCAGACAACCCCATATCTTCAAGTAAGATACATGAGGTTTCTTACTATTCCATATCTCATATGGAATAGTTGAGACTACGTAGGCATTCTGCTTAACAAGTAAACAAATAAGTGCATAACCCCAAAAGGACTTGGGAAGAGTCGCATGATTCATCATTGACCTGACCATGTCCAACAAGGTCCGGTTACGCCTCTCAGATACACCATTATGCTGTGGTGTATATGGCGGAGTCCATTGAGACAATTTGCCATTGTCTCTTAGATAATCAAGAAACTCTTGACTTAAGTATTCACCACCTCGATCCGATCGAAGTATTTTAATACTCTTGTCATGTTGTTTCTCTACTTCATTTCTGAATTCTTTGAACCTTTCAAAGGCTTCAGACTTGTGTTTCATCAAGAACACATACCCAAACCGTGAGTGATCATAGGTGAAGGTAATGAATTAGCTATAGCCTCCTAAAGCTTGAGTTGACATAGGTCCACATACATCAGTATGTATTAGACCTAGTAACTCTCCCACTCGTTCACCTTTTCCCGTAAAAGGTAACTTAGTCATCTTGCCTTTTAAGCATGATTCGCATGTATCGTATGAATCCAATTCAAACGATTCCAGAATTCCACATCGGTGTAATTCGGACATGCGTTTCTTGCTTATATGGCCAAGACGACAATGCCACATATGGGAGTCTATTTGATTATCCTTTCGAGCACTCTTGTTGCTCGCTTCGATATTGCAAATGTCACTGGATACGTCCAACGTATAAACACCATTGCTTAAAGTTCCAGTCCCATAAAGAACCCCATTCAAAGTTATGTAACAACAATTGTTACTAAACGTCAAATGGAAACCATTTCTATTTAAACAAGAAATAGAAATGATGTTCTTTATCAACAAAGGAATATAAAAGCAATTGTCCCTTTAAGACAAGTCCTGCAGGAGTTTCAACAATAAATACGCTCTGATGGCGGAAGTGCAAAGAACCTTCGCTTCCATTCCCCAACACGTAAATTTGACTCTCCTCGACGCAGTCTTCTTCTATTCCTTAGCCCATGTATGTCATTACATATATGTGAGCCACACCTAAGATCCAATACCCAAGTGTCTAAGGAAATAGAATGACAATCAATAAAAGAAGATTTAAGAAGATGGGGCATCCGATGCCTTATCCTTTCTTCACGGACTTTGATAAACCTTGCAATTTCTTCGCCACGACCTCCTTGCCATAATGATGGCAAGTGCCCTTTGAGCTGGTTCCGCCTTTTAGCCTTTTTCTTCTTCCCTTCACATTCTTCTCCTTTGACTTCTCTTAGAACCTTTCGAGGAATCAACTAACAACTGCCCCCTACTCATGCTTCTCGTAAGGCTCCACAGTCCTTTGATGTTGAGCAAGATACCAGATGAACCTCCTTGCATCTCGTGAGGTGAAGAGAGCTTGAGACTTGAACCTTCGAATCTCACTTGCTCATCAACCAACTCACAGAGATGAAGGATCACGATATGAGCATCCATATGCTCATGCCGCTGTAGCTTGGGTTCCATCGCGGCTAGCATGATGTAACTCATTTGTTCAATCACTACATGTTCTCGATAGGCCAACAATTGGTCCAAAGTTGCATCGTCACTAGGACGGGTGAAGAGGCGCTTTCGAGGACATAACAAGCTTTTCACCTTGAGAACAATTCTCAAGTTTCTGCTATCCAAGAAGTTCGCCCAATAATTTATTTGAATCCAAAATGGAACGCAAATTCAAACACATCATGATCAATATATTGACCTTAGAAATACAAACGAGCATATATATGAGAAAGATGATTTTAAAATGCATCAATATACATTTATAAATCCCATTCATTTTTCGAATTTCAAAACCTAAAATCACTTCGAGATCAGAGGTCCATCTCCGAATGGTTGATATCCATCATAGATAAGAACAACCTTGGAGTGAGTCCAACAAGCCATTCTTAGCTATGATGGTGGGTATCAAGTATACCGATTACATATCATGTATATGTAACTATCACAATGTGCTATCAACTAATTGAATGTTTACATACATTGGGTTGTTAACACATTAACAAGTATGCATCATATGCATAGCACCCAATCTAACTCACCTCTCACATCGACTTGGAGTGAGTCCAACAAATCGATGCTCCAAGTTAAAGCCGACCCATTAATCGTGAAATAGTTTTAATATGGTTAGAGCGCATTCAACCAATTAGCTGTGCTTGAGTGAGTCCAACAACCCAAACTAACGATTGACCTGACTTACCATATTAGAGTTAAACTATTCCAATGATTTGAACATGTTCGTGTTCGAGCCGGCTTGAGTGAGTCCAACAACCCAAACAAGAAATGAACTCGTTCTAACCATATTAATGGAAGGTGTAGGCTTTAATATTGAGTTAGGGTTTTATGTCTCATCCTCTTTGCATGCAAAATAACTATTATCTACATGGCATGGCATACATGGCATACATCTACATGTCACGACACGCATGGCATAATGTTATGCATCTAATGCAATTACATGGCATACAATTATGTCATGTATATAATTTCCTTTATATGTCATAACTATTTATGGAAATAAAATATGTTTAAGATTTGATTCTCCAAATCAAATCATAATTAAATTAGGAAACAAATTTCCAAATCTAATCACATATTTTATTCATGGAATTATTTGATTATGAAAATCTATTTAGGAAACCAATTTCTAAATCATTAAAACTACTTATGGAAATAAATATTTTAAGATTTGATTTAAATCAAATCATGATTAAATTAGGAAACAAATTTCCAGAATCTAATCAAATATTTTATTTATGGAAAATATCAATTTCATAAATACTTCCAACTTTCCAAAAGTGGAAGATTTATAAATACTTCTAGACTTTCCAAAATTGAAAATTTCCATAAATACTTCTAAATTTCCAAAATTAGAAAATTTCCAGAAATACATTATGACTATCTAAAACCATTTTACGATTATTATGTCAAACACAACCTGGCTGATACATCATGGTTTCCTGATCACAAGGCAGTGTGTGTTCGATCATGTTTCAGAAACACGAGCACAATGGAAGCAATTAAAAATAATAAATCTATATTTATTACAACACACAATACACGCATGCTATTACAACAAGTGTAGACATAATCGTAAATTAAAATTTGCAATAAAAGAAATTATCTACGTTATACCTTCGATGACGTGTAGCGGAACGGCATCAACCGAACGATCCTCGTAAGAATCGCCTCTATCCGTGATCCACGCCGAGCTCCTCGGATGACTTCGAAGTCACGAGCCTTCGCACGGGTTACTAGCCTCGTGTTGAAGACGACGTGATCGAGATGATCACGATCCGAATCCAAATTCGATCCTAAACGAAGTTCTCAAACTCGCTTCGAGAGGTATTCACAACCAATTGACGAATCCTTCGCCCTCCACCTCAGAGGATTACCGAGATCAAATCCCCGATAAGTTAGCCGCTTGTCGAGCACCAACCGCCGCCCAAACGACGCCCGACGAGAGAGAAGCTGTCCAGAAAACTGGACAGCTTGGTGGAGGATATAGGCGCCGCCAACCAAGGAAAGAAAAGCCTCACCTTGATGCCAAACCTATAGGGGATCACGGAGGGTCGCCGAGTGTTCACCGGCTGAAGCTTGGTCACGGCAATGACTTGACGGCACACAAAACCTGGGCGGCAATCCTAGGGTTGGCGCCGACTAAGGGAGGAGAGGGAGGGGCGGCAACACAAGGTTGGGCGGCAACTCTTGATTAGGGTTTAACAATCCCTTAAGCCCTCTTTTATAGAGAACTAATTCTCTTAATGGTTAATGGATCATATCCATAAAGCCCGTTAACCCGCTCCATTAGGATAAGTTAAAATAAACCAAACCATGATGGTTTATTTTAAGTTAAAACGAACCGAACCAACCTTTGGTTCATTCGTTTAATATAAACCAAACCCTTTAGTTTATTCTCATCCATTGGATTAGAACCAAACCATTTTGGTCCATCCATTATGTCTTCATAAGACACTGCCCATCCACGCTTCCATTGCGACTGAAACAATTTCATGCTCGCTTTATGTTTGGTCCAACCAAACATAGTTTCTCTCGGTCTGAGAATCCCATTCTCAAGCTCGTTTTAAATCCTTTGGATTACACTCGTTGTGCGTGTGACCAAATAGGTTCTCGGTTTATGTTGGCCGCCTATAATTAACCATTAATTATAGAACGATCATGAGTGGCACCTAGTAGTACATCATGATCCCCAATTAACCAAAAGATCAAGCTGATCCGTAACTATTTCAAACCCTTCAAGAGCTCGAATGAATCGTGCCCCATTCCCTTCACTCATCTTATACCCACTTGGTTCAGACATGGTCTATTGTGTCACCTCACTAGGTCGACTTCACGTCACACCTAGCTCAAGTATCATTTCCTCGTCCTACGGATTCTAGTTACTCCACATGTATCGAAGAGTACCTTACTCTAAACATGTAATGCTTTGGCCAAAGACTTTAGTAACAATCCGACGAGAGGCCATGGGTATACATCTCCTCGCAAGGAGTGGTGAATCCTTTATAGGCTATTCAAACACCTTCGATCACTTCACTTATACCCAATCATCTCGGTCCACATCTCCTGAGATGTTTGCTTAAGATGTCAAAGCATAAGTCTCCATGATCAAGATGACTTGAATACCGCAAGTCAAAGGAACATCGCACTTAAGCCACAGTAAGAACTTCATTGACATATCTATATATGCAGAGAACCATATGAAGTCTTACGGCTGGTCACTCCAATGAACTAGTTACCATAACTAGCATCCATGATTAACTCCGGACATCACTATGTCTCCAGCCAGTGAGAATCAGCTGCTTGGATATACCAAGGAGTATACCTCGTGCTAGCCTCGACAAAATTGATGGTGTCCAAATCCATCAATTCATCGACTAGGGATAATTCCGATACATCACAATTACACATGTAGAGATACTCACTAGTTGTGATCCAATCACAAATTCTCTCATGCTGTGAATCGTATCGTGACATTCAGTAAATGAGTTTAAGATCCAATCAAATACATAAAACATGTATACTCAAATAGTGAATCTTCATTTATCATATAAATGGTTCATACATAAGGCGATTGCCTTAGGACATCTCTCATATATTACTAACAGATGCTCCACATCATCATTGACTTATCATGTGGTGCCACCTCATGAGGGAGACCAAGAGTCATTGGCTCTTGGAGTTACATGCATGCATGTAACCCCCCCAAGGTTAAAGTGGTCGGCCACTTCTTGATGAGGAGTGAATTGTTTTTGGATAACTCCATCTTCTTCTTCCTTGGATCTTCTTCTTCCTTGACTCTCTTCCTCTCTTGCTCTCCCAATCCTCCATTACCGAGACCTTCAAGGAGTGCTAGCACACTCAAGATTGTCTTTTCTCCACCTATTGCTTGTGTGGATACCAATAGAGGAGTGTGCACTTGACACTCTCGAGTTCCGGCAATCCATTTAGACGAGCGGGATAAGCGAAGGGCATCGCTTCAAGGATAACTTTTTATCATGTAGATCTAGAGTAGATCTAAAGGTATTAAACACATACATGTTAGTTTTATTTTTTATACTTTGCACGGATCTGTGGCCGGAGCTTCCGAGGTTTCCACAACGCAAAAAGCGGTTTTTGCGGCTCGGAAAACCCAACAATTCCTCCAGCATCATTAGTGCAGTGTGTCGTTTGGCCTTGTCCTCTTTGTCTTCTTCCGATGATTCAGAGGATATTGCTTGTTCTCAACGCCTTTTGTCTTCTCCTCTTTTCCTCGTTCTTGAGACGAGGACACTCATTCTTGAAGTGTCCTTTCTTGTCGCATTCATAACACACTATATTAGATTTATCGATTCCATTATTAACTTTCTTACCTTTCTTTTTGTTGAATCTTCTGCTTCTTCTCATCATCTTCCTCACAAAGTTGGCCATCTCGCTAGAGGACTCGTCATCTCCATCTGACTCCATGCCAAAGGATGAAGACAACTCCTTCTTCTTCTTACCCTCCTTGCTTTGATCACCTGCAAGCAATGTCATACCCTTCTCTTTTTGACCTTTATTAGCTTGTTCATGCAATTCCATTTCACAGAACAATTCATCTATTTTGACCGTTGATAGATCCCTTGATACCTTATAGGCATCCACCATGGATGACCATAAGACATTTCTGGGAAATGACTTGAGTACATATCTGATTAGATCACGGTTCTCAACACTCTCTCTAATAGAGTAGAGACCATTCAGTAACTCCTTGAATCTCCCATGAAGTCCACTGACAGTCTCAGTGTCATTCATAGTGAAATTTTGGAGTTGACTTAGGAATAAGTCTCTCTTGGTTATACGAGAGTCTTTGGTACCCTCGTGCAGCTTAAGCAGCTTATTCCACAGGTCTCGCGCACTGCTAAAAGGCCCAACTTTATTAAGTTGTTCCTTTCCAGGCCGCACTATAGTGTTATAGTAGCTTTAGCATTGGACTGAGCCTTGTGCGCTTTTGCTCAACTGTCCAGAGAGCAGACCCTAAGACTTTACCCTCATCATCTACAAGAGTAGTGAAGCCCTCTGTGACAAAGAACCACATGTCTATCTTAGTCATGAGATAGTACTTCATCTGACTTTTGCAGTATTGGAAATTTACTCCATCGAAAAATGGAGGTCGGTTTGTACTGTAACCCTCTTGCATGGTTAGACTCTACCGTTGTTAAACCGGGTAATTAGAATCCTAGCTCTGATATCACTTAAAAGGACCGGTATACGCAAGAGGGAGGGGTACCATTTTTACAAAAAAAATCAGAAGACGCAGCGGAAAATTTAACCTACGAAAGTAGTTAAAAGAAAAGGCACGAAGAATACAACTTTAACTAAAGTTCAACGAATACGAAAAACTACGACAGAGCAGAATATAAACCGACGAGAAAGAAGGAAAGACACAGTCAATTTTTTTATTTAGTTCACAACTCTCTCCTAGAGCTGCTAGTCCAAGGCCTACCACTAATTTTCCCCTTTTCGAAGCTGAGCTTCGAGGGTGGAGAAACCTCTTAAAGCTTTTACAGTTTACAGAGATTTTATGCAATAAAAGTAAGCAACAATTAATAAGCTTTTACATATAATGAATTTACTGTCTTCGTCATCGCATCGTCGTGATCAGATCAGCTGCAACTGTGACACAAGGAAGACGTGGATGACGTGGCTGTGGACGTAGTAGCAGCACAGGAAGAAGGAATCGAGCACAGAGATGATGGAAGTTGAAGGCACAGAGCAGAGATTCCTCAGTTGTGGCGGAAGAAGAGAGAACTGGAATGAAGATTAGTTGAGCAGTATCACGACATTTCAGCGTAGCGAGGTTCCTATTTTTACGAGCGCAGAGAGATCAAAAAGTTATTTTCTTGTTCGTAGTACTGCGACGTTTGCATTGTCGCGTGAGTTTTTTAGAACACTACCCATTTGAAGCTTTCTCTCGACCGACCACGTGTAAGCTTGGACATCCATTTCCTCGGCAAAATCTCTAGTCGATCGTTGGAGTTTGAATTCCTGTCGTTCGAGCTCGTCCACACGTCGAAAACAAAGATGATTTCTCACCGAAATCGCAACTCCAATTTCCTCTCAGTCGAGGCACCAGTCGAGCCTCCCTTGTGTTTGTGCACTATTTCTGCTTGCTTCAGCTTGGTATCAGTCGAGGTGCTGCCTTGATGATGCGGTTGTGAACATAGTAGCAGCACAGGAAGAAGGAATCGAGCACAGAGATGATGGAAGTTGAAGGCACAGAGCAAAGATTCCTTAGTTGTGGCGAAAGAAGAGAGAACTGGAATGAAGATTAGTTGAGTAGTATCACGACATTTCAGCGTAGCGAGGTTCCTATTTTTGCGAGCACAGAGAGATCAAAAAGTTATTTTCTTGTTCATAGTACTGCGATGTTTGCATTGTCGTGTGAGTTTTATAGAACACTACCCATCTGAAGCTTTCTCTCGACTGACCATGCGTAAGCTTGGGCGTCCATTTCCTCAGCAAAATCTCTAGTCGATCATTGAAGTTTGAATTCTTGTCGTTCGAGCTCGTCCACGCATCGAAAACAAAGACGATTTCTCGCTGAAATCGCGACTCCAATTTTCTCACAATCGAGGCATCAGTCGAGCCTCCCTTGTATTTGTGCACTATTTCTGCTTGCTTCAGCCTGGTATCAGTCGAGGTGCTGCCTCGACTGTTACTCCTTCAGCAACTTTTTGAGTGTCATCTACTGGCTGTAGACTATGATCAATCGAGTCACTGCCTCGACTGAATTAAGACTAGTTGAGGTGTTGACTTGAATGCATATAGTAAGGGAAACAGTCGAGTTGTCAGCTCATGTTGTCCTTATGACCCGTTGTTTCAATTAGCTCTAAGACTGAAACACACCTAGTAAAGACTCTACCCAGAGCCCCTTTACTTGCCAAGACTTCGGCCTTCATCCTTTCTTGGACTTCTCACCTTGCCACTTCCACAAGAACTTTCTGCCAAGGAATTTACCCTTCTTGGAATTTTCACCTTGCCACTTCTGCAAGGACTTTCTGCCAAGGAATTTACCCTTCTTGGACTTTTCACCTTGCACCTTCCGCAAAGATTTTCTGCCAAGGAATTTATCCTTCTTGGACTTTTCACCAAGATTCCACCCTTGGATTTCTCCCGTCGCCAAGGAATTAAAAATCTTGGTCTTTTTAGGGTACTCCTTTTCCCTTTAGTTTATCGCATACTAAAAGGCATCCTGTCAATACAGGGATCGTTCGGCAGATTACACCAACTATTTTGTAAAGAAAATAAAACTGACATGGAAGCTCTAGAGCAGTGTCAAACTGCCATGGAACCAATCTACTCTGCAAGCTCTAGAGCAGTGTCAAATTGCCCTGGAGCTAAGTATAAGCCAGCCAAACTACTCTGGCACGCTACTAAACTGCCCTGGGCTAAACATAACAACCCTGGAAATTCTTTAGCAATGTCAAACTACCCTGTAATCAGGCATACTACTCTGGCGCGATACCAAACCGCCCTGGAACTCTTCAAACTGCCCTGGCAACTCTTCAAACTGCCCTAGCAACTCTTCAAACTTCCCTGGCAACTCTCGCTCTAAACTTGAATGTTTGTCAAACACCAAAACATATCTTAGAGTATCAATTCCAACAATGTGTAATTTTCAGGTAAAGTCCAAGTCATGTGTACTTGACAATGGAAAGTCCAAATCATGAGTACTTGGCAATTAGAAAGTCTAAGCATGGGTCTTGGCAAAGGAAAAGTCCAAGTCATGAGTATTTGGCAAGGAAAGTTTAAAGGTATAGTCTTTGCAGCATAAGTCCAAGCTGTAGTCTTGGTGACGTAAAACCTAAGTGAACTTTGGCAATGAAAATTTAAGTATGAATGCTTGACATTTGAAAAGTATAATGGTGTGATATTGGCGGCATAAAGTCCAAGCTATAGTCTTTGCAGCATAAGTCCAATGTTTGTCGGCGTAAAGTCTAAGTGTTTGTCTTGATAGCGTAAATTCAAATGTACCTTGGTAAAGTAGACCCGGTTAGCATGATAATAGCCGATGGAAGCACCTGAAGGCTAGGGAATGAATGAACAAGTCATGGATTACTTGGAGGGATTCGACAGGCGTGAGACTGATGGAGGTGGCTAGAATGCTTAGGTCTAGGCTAAGGGTGGTCTATCAAGTATGAAGGGATCATACTTGATTTAAACCTCATGTTTGAGGTTTATCAGATGACTAGCCGAGTGTTCGACACTTGGCAACCTAGTCAACTTGGATCAGTCGATTGGGATTGTGACCAGTCGACTAGTCAAGGAGTTGCTTGTGGCTCGACTGATGATCTGTGGCTCTGGCAGGACTTCTAGGGTTTAGCAGTCAACTAGTTCACTGACAGTCGACTAATTTAAGTGGACATGAGTATAAAAACTTTGGTAGTCGACTGATCAATCAACTGTCAGGACAGCAATTGACTGCTAGTGTATCCGTTAGAGTTTCTCCAGCATAGATTGAGTTATTGTGAGACGATGACACTATGGGCAGTCGACTGCTAGGTGCGAAATTAGCTTCATGCAAGTTATAAAAGTAGCTTGAGATGGAGGATTTTGCACCAGTGTTTGAGGAGATTTTGAAGGGGAATTGCTGCTGCATTCTAAACCTTCAAGAGCAATCCAAAGCAAGCGACAAGCAAGACAATCAAAGCATTCTCTTGTAATATTTTTCTTTGCATTTCATTTATATTATTGTAGTTGATTGTATCTTGTTGTTATATTACTTTTGTAATCACTTGTAAGAGGTTTCTCCACCTTCGGAGTGTTTTTCGAGAATGAGAGTTTCATTAGTGGTGGTTTATATCACTAGAGCTCACTTGAGCTTGACCCGTGAAGTAGAAACCCTAGGTTTTGAACCATGTTATATGCTTGTGTATTCTTGTTGTGCATTTGTATTTGTTGTATATTCCGTTGCGTGCTAACAAGTCTTGTAGACAAACACAATCAAACGAATTCCAAGCGACAAAGCGAATCGCTATTCACCCCCTCTAGCGACGCCATCTGATCTTTAACATAAATGGCGTCGTGATAGGTGACTTGGGTAATGGACGCCTCGATCTGAGACACAAGAGAATAGATGACGCCGTGATAGGCGACTTTGCTGATGGACGTCTCGGTCCAAGACATGAGGGAATAGATGACACCGTGATAGGCGACTTTGCTGATATTAAAGTGAATATTTCATTACCTTGAGGAAAAATATGGCTACATACTGGCCTGTCAGATTATACATAATAGGGCCTAAGGTGAAAGGTATTCCATGATCGAGTGAACTCTTTTCCTGTGTCATTTTGTAAGCAGTAAGCTCTAGAGCTAAGCTTCTTAATAATCTTGTAAGGGCCTTCCCATTGAGGTGCTAGCTTTCGGACTTTTCCAACATGATGGATCTTCTTCAATACGAAATCTCCTGGTTGAAAGGAGCGAGGTATAACTCTCTTGTTATAGGCTTGAGCTACCTTTTGTCGATAAGCCCTCATTCGTAGGGCAATGTTTTCTCTAGCTTCACTAACCAAGTCCAACTCAGTTAACCTCTTTTCAACATTGTCATTGGTGTCGTGATCGTAAGTGGAAATCCTAGGCGATTTCATCCCCACCTCTATGGGGACTACAACCTCCGAGCCATAAACTAGGTGGAAAGGCATTCGTCCAATGCTGCCTTTGGGGGTTGTTCGATATGCCCATAGAATGTATGGCAACTCTTCGATCCAGCTTCCTACCGTATATCGAGCTTGATCTTGAGTCCTCGAATCAACTCCCAATTGGCCACCTCGGCTTGTCGATTGCTTTAAGGGTAGGTGACCGAGGTGAAGGCCTGCAGGATTTCCAACTATCGACACCATTCTTTGATCTTCTACCCTTGGAATTGCCTACCATTATCCGAGACAATCCTTCAATAGATGTCAAATCTGCAGACAATATTTTTCCAGAGGAACTTGAGCACAACATCTTCAGTTATCTTAGCCAGTGGTTTGACTTTTATCCATTTGGAAAAATAGTCCACTGCCATAAGCAAAAATTTCTTTTGACTTGGTCCTATTGGCATCGACCCTACAATGTTCATCCCCCATTAGTCGAAGAGGCATGATATAACAAAAGATTTCAGCAGCTCGGTAGGTTGTCGAGAGAAATTTTAATATTTTTAACAGTTAAGACAAACATGAACACAATGGCCAGTATCCCTCTGGAGAATCGATCAAAAATACCCGACCAATATGATTTTTCAAGCTAGTACTCTTCCACCCCCATGATTTCCACAATATTCTTCATGTATCTCTCACATCACATATCCGACTTCTTTTGGGTGACTAGGTCTAGACATCTAAGCAGGGGTAGGCGAAAGCATGTTTATGAGACTGTCTCCGATTAAAGTAAATCGAGTACCTTGCTTCCTTATGAGTCGAGCCTCTTCGACAGCATCCGGTAATGTCCTTTTCTTCAAATAGGCGATCAAAGGATCTCTCTAGTCAATTACGGGCTCTGAGGTGTTTTGATCTATCTGAGCGATAAGCTGGGCTTCCTCATGTGGATCGTCCAGTGTCTAGGTTGTCAATGTGCTGGTCATGCGGGTTAACTCATTGACTTTTTGATTTTCACCTCGGAGAAACTTGTGAAGCATTACCTCCTAAAACTCAGCCACCAACTTCTCATAACTCTTCACATAAAACTGGAGGTGGTCATTGTTGATCTCAAAAGACCCCTTGATTTGCTCTACAGCTAACTAAGAATCTAAGTGGAGGATGAATTGGGAGTCGCCGACATGCCGAGCTTCCTGAAGACAAGCTAGTAAGGTTGTATATTCAGCCTCATTATTTGAGGCATGAAAATTGAGCTGCAGAGCTATCCGAATTGCATCTTCCTAAGGGGACACCAACAGAATTCCTATGTCGCTGCCTTGTTTAACTGTCGAGCCATCAACATATACCTTCCATATCTCATGCTTTTCATGCCCTGAAGCTTCAGTTAAGAAATTCGCTAATGCTAACCCTTTGATGGATGTCCGAGGCTGGTACTGGATATCATACTCAGCTAGCTCTGTAGTCCACTTGATTAGATAGTCAGAGGCTTCCGGATTGGTCAGGATTCTTCCAAGACCACTGTTGGTTTGAATCATGATGGGGTGAGAGAGGAAATAGGGATGGAGCTTTCGGACAGTTATGAGGAGAGCCAGAGCTAATTTTTCCAACATAGTGTATCAACTTTCTGCTTCTTTCAACAAATAACTGATGAAATAGTTGGGATACTACCTGCTCTCCTCCTATCGAATCAGAACAGATCCCACAACTTCTTCAATCGTGGCCAAATATAACCATAGTATTTCTCCAGTCACGGGTTTGGATAGGGTGGGTAACTCGGCAAGATACTACTTTAGATCAGTGAATGTCTGCTCGTTATTTTCATCCCATGAAAACTGAGCCAACTTGCAGAGTGCCTTAAAGAAAGGTAGGCTTCGTTCAGTCACTTTATGGATGAAGCGCGAGAGGGCTATAATTCTTCCCACCAATCTCTGAGCTTCTTTCAGATTTCGGGGTGAGGTCATATTCTGTAAAGCTTGGACTTTTTCTGGATTGACCTCAATTCCTCTTTCGATTACAATGTATCTGAGAAATTGGTCACTTTGTGTTGGTGCAATCGGCCCAGGTCACGATTGACCAGACTCGAGTTTAACTCGAGCGATGTTTTGATGTTTGACATGAAGGTTTGACATTGATGTTTGACATTGATGTCTGATAATATTTTAGGGAGATTGTCAGTGCAATCGACCCGGGTCATAATTGACCGAACTAAAGTTTGACTCGAGAGGGATTTTAATGGTTGACTGGGGTTGACCATGTCATGGAAATTCCAAGTCTTGAGTACTTGGCATGTAAAGTCCAAGCATGGGTCTTGGCACGGAAAGTCTAACATGGGTTGGCAAGGGAAAGTCCAAGCTTGAGTCTTGGCATTTAGAAAGTCCAAGTCATGGGTACTTGACATTTGGAAAGTCCAAGGGGAATATTGGCGGCGTAAAGTCCAAGAGGGAGTCTTAGCGGCATAAGTCCAATGGTTGGCGGCATAAAATCCAAGAGGGAGTCTTGGCAGCGTAAGTCCAATGTGCCTTGACGGTGTAGACACCATTAGCATGACAATAGTCGATGGAAGCACCTGAAGGTTAGCGTATGGAGGAACAAGTTATGGATGACTTGGAGGGATCCGATAGGTGCGAGACTGACAGAGGTGGCTAGAAGGCTTAGGTCTAGGTCATGGGTGGTCTAGCAAGTATGGGGGAACCATATTTGGGTTAAACCTCATGTTTGAGGTGTAATAGTCGACTGGGACCATGGGTCAGTCGACTGATGAGAGTCAACTAGGGTTTGACTGCGGGGAGTGCCCTGGCAGTCGACTGCCAGAGGTGGGCAATTGATTGCTGGCCTGAGTAGTCGACTGATACCCGGGATTTTGGGCATAAAATATTCCACAATCGAGTGATCATCCCGACCACTCGACTGATTGAACCACCAGTAGACTGATGGGTATGATCAGTCGACTGATGGTGTATCCGTTGGATTTTTCTAGCGTGGATCTAGTCATTGTCTCACGACAACAGTGACATCAGTCGACTGATGGTCCCGAGCAGCCGAATGATAGGCGAAATTCAGCTCAGGCAGCAGCTTTAAATGGAGCTCGTGGAGGAGGATTTGGCAACCGGTTCTTGAGGAGTTTTGGGGTGATTTGTTGCTGCAAATCAGGGTCTCTAAGTGCATTTCAAGCAACCACAAAGCAAGCAATCAAAAGAGCAATTGTAAAGTGTTGTTTTCTTTACTTGTGTATTTCATTTGTATCTTGCTTGTATTTGTTTCTTACTGTTGTAAAACCATTTGTACGAGGTTTCTCCACCTCCAAATTGTTCCAAGAAGGAGTATTTGTGATTAGTAGTGCGTGTTTGCATTGCTAGGGCTTTTAGAGCTCAATCCGTGGAGTAGGAATCATTCAGTTCTGAACCATGTTATATCATTGTGTTATCATATTTGTATTCTTGTTATTGTTTCATTGTTATTATTCCGCTGCGCACTAACACAACTTGTAGATGTAATCACAATCTTAATCCATCAAGCAACACCGACACTATTCACCCCCCCTTTAGCAGGCACAATGGTCCCAACAATTGGTATCAGAGCCCAGGGCTCTTCTACGGATTAACAACCCGGAGCCAAGACGCTAGAGGGTGAAGAGGAACAAGATGGAAATTCAAGAGGATTTGGGTTAGGACATCAACATCCCAATCCTATATGCTTTCTATAGACGAGAAGGCTTCAACCAATGGAAGACAAGGATTGAAGACTTCTTGATGATGAGAGACCTTGAGGAGTGGTCCATTTTGATGGAGGGATTTAGCTATCCAAGAGGATCAAATGGTGGATACCTCAAGAAAAAAGAGATGGACCGAAGAGCAAGTCCAAGCATTCAAGAAAAATAAGAAGGTAGTCCAATTTATTTTTGATTTGATTCCTAATGACATCTTGTGTAGCCTAGGGGATTACATGGATTCCAAGGAGCTTTGGAGCGAATTGACAAAATATCACGAAAACCATTAACCGGTCCAAGAACAAGAAGAAGAAGAGGAGTGTTCATCCTCCCAAGCTCAAGAAGAAGCAAGCACATCCTCATCCTCACAAGCAAGTGAGGATTCGGAAGTTGAAGAGGAGGTGGAAGAAGTAGAAGAAGCCGTCGTCTCTAGGATTGAGGGGAAGGAGAGAATTTTCACTCCGAAGCATGATCAAGAAGAAGATCCTTCAACCTCTGGTCGAGAAGATGAACAAGCTCAAGAGGCTTCCACCACGGACCTAGGTAACTCAAACATATGTGTTAATAATAAAATGCATATAATATATTTTTAGTGTAGGGAATGTGGGCATTATAAGAGTAAGTGTCCAAAGAAGGTCAAGAAGCCTCAACCGGCACCAAAGGACAAGGATGTCGGTCCCCCAACAATCAAAAGCAAGGAGAAAGTGATTTGCTTCAAATGTCGGCAACCGGGACACTATCGGAGTCAACGCCCAAAGGGGGAGAAGAAGACTCAAGGAGGAGCATCACAAGTAGGGGGAGCCTCTAAGGTAAACCCTAAGGTAAAATTCAATAATGATTCTACTTCAATTAATAGTAAAAAGTATGTTAGAAGTAATCTTGCTATTTATCATGAAAAATATGCTAGGAATAACAAATATTTTTGCCTAGGAGCTAAGAATGTTCAATTTGACAATAAGGAGAAATTTGGGACTAATGTCCCTAGAAAAATTGAAGACCACCTAGGTTTTAATCCTAAATGGACTAGGCATATGCCTAGAAAGAACCATGTCCAAAGATTAAATCAAAAATCAAAAATTGAGCAAATAGAGTTGGAAAATCAAGTCTTGAGGTCAAGACTTGAAAAATTAGAGAAGACCCTTAGGATTATGCAAAACCAAATAAAAGGGTCAAATGGTCAAAGTCAAGGGTCTAGCTCTAAGAGTCAACATCTAGAGTCTAGGAGGCAAGACTCATCTATGGGCAAGAAAGGCTTGAGCCACAAGCCTAGGTCCAAGGTAGATAAGCCTACCTACCATAGTATTTCATTTGACTATAGAACTAAACTTAGGTCTAAAAAGACCAAGGTCAATAGGAAAGTCATCCCTAAGGTTGACCAAGGTAGGTGCTTAGTGGCCAAGGTTTCTATGAAACCTAGAAAGACCACTAAGAAGGTTACTAGGGAGGCAATCCCTAAGGTTAACCTAGTCAAGACCTAAATGACCAAGGCTTCTAAGCCTAGTAGGGTCATTAGGAAGGTATCTAGGGAGGTTATCCCTAAGGAATACCTAATTACCCAAGGAGTTCCAATAGGTATTGGGTTCCTAGGAGCATGATCTATTCACACTAAATGGGTTTAGGTGTGCAAACTTTAAATGAATGGGTAGTTAACCTAACCATGGTAAAAATGACACTTTAGGTCATTTCCAAGGTTATAGGCATCTTGGAAATAAGTTTGATTTTATATCCTAAAAGATTTTAGGATGTGCCAATATATTTTTGGAATTATGAAAAATCAATCAAATTGGCACAATTTAGGTTTAGAGGTCTATTTTGGATTTTTGATACACTTTGAGAATAATTGATAATATGGCAAAATGAGATTAATTATAACAAATGGTATCATGTTATTTGTCATGTTTTATTTGTCATATACCATGTCATGACATCATATTTATTTTTATCATTTATATGTCAGGATCATGCTTAGGATTTAGGTCTTTATGTCATGTGTATTTAGATTTAATCATATGTCATGACATCATGATCATTGTTCATGTTTAATTATATTATCATTTATGTCATGATCATTCGTGCATTTAATTTGATTAAAATTGATTTAAGGACTATGTCATGACTTGAAGTCCCATGTATAAGGGAATCAAGTAGGGTTGCCCGAGAAAATGCATGAAACCCTAATTTAGGAGAACAAAACTCACATCTCACATCACATTGACTTTTATGTGTTTTCATACACTTTAGACATATGTGAGATGCTAGGATATGAGTTGAGTTCAAGGTGCATAGTTTTTGCATCTAGATGAACTATAACTCATCTTATGTTATTAGTGGAGCATTGGAAAAACTTATGTTCAAACCATGTATACTAAGCCCAAAGAACATGATCCAATATAGGTTTTCAAAGCTATTTTAAAATCATTTTAGAAAACCTTGGTGAAGTCTATCTTTTGATAGCAATCACCATTGATGAAGTTGATACAAAGTGAGCTCAAACATTGAAGTTTTTCTTCATTTTTGAACTTTGATTCAATTTCACTGTTTTATGGGTAAAATATTTTTAAAACATTTTTCACTCATTGTATTGGTCATAAGTATTATATGTATGAATTTTTACTATTTTTTGATGTACGTAGAATTACTTATGCTTTTTTGAAATTCATTTTTGATAATTGAAATTCGGAAATTTCAGTTATCAGTCGACTGCTCTTATTGGCAGTCGACTGATGAGCACGATAGTCGATTGATTTCTGATAGAGTCGATTGCCAGGTTGATTTCGAGAAAAATAAGGTTGTTTAGCCCATGTTCAGCTACGGTAAAGTTCCCTAACCACTCCTAACCCTAGGATATGCTTTAGGAAGCATTATAAAGGATGAAAATCCATTGGATATGGATTAGGAGAGTTGTTAGGGTGATGTATCAAATTTAAGGATGGGAAAGTTATATGTTGAACTTTGAACTTTATTTTTGATGGTTTAGAGTTCCTATTGGCTCAGGAGCTTCCCAAGGACATTATTGGTGCAATGGTCAAGGGGGAGCAAGCCTTTAGGGGGAGGTATCCATCATAGGATAATGGATGATATTTTTCCTAATGAGGGGGAAAAATAAGTATTTTGAGATACCCAATTTGGAAATTGGGAGAGTTTGTAGGATTTTCTCTCTTGAGTGATATGAGACTTATCACTAGGAAGATTGTAGACATCCTAGATATTTTTAGACCAAGAGGGAGATTGTAAGATCTCATTGGGACATGAGACATTGACTTCCTTGGAGAGAACATTTTTGATGTTAGTCAAAAATGGGGAGAATGTTTGGGAGAATTATTGGGATTACCAATTTGGGATAATTGGTAAGAAGATTTGAGTTAGTGTTCTAACTCAAAGGTATGTGGTTTTGTCAAACATAAAAAAAGGGAGAGATTGTTGATACAATCGGCCCAGGTCATGATTGACCAGACTCGAGTTTGACTTGAGCGATGTTTTGATGTTTGACATAAAGGTTTGATATTGATGTTTAACATTGATGTCTGATAATATTTTGGGAAGATTGTCAGTGTAATCGACCCGGGTCATGATTGATCGAACTCAAGTTTGACTCGAGAGGGATTTTGATGGTTGACTGGGGTTGACCATGTCATGGAAAGTCCAAGTCTTGAGTACTTGGCATGTAAAGTACAAGCATGGGTTTTGGCACGGAAAGTCTAACATGGGTTGGCAAGGGAAAGTCCAAGCTTGAGTCTTGGCATTTAGAAAGTC
Source organism: Wurfbainia villosa (assembly GCA_025175895.1). Classification (NCBI taxonomy): domain Eukaryota; kingdom Viridiplantae; phylum Streptophyta; class Magnoliopsida; order Zingiberales; family Zingiberaceae; genus Wurfbainia; species Wurfbainia villosa. Next base: position 24,011,731 of record CM045991.1, on the reverse strand, counting down.
CAAGTCATGGGTACTTGGCATTTGGGAAGTCCAAGGGGAATATTGGCGGCATAAAGTCCAAGCGGGAGTCTTGGCGACATAAGTCCAATGGTTGGCGGCGTAAAGTCCAAGCGGGAGTCTTGACAGCATAAGTCCAATATGCCTTGGCGGTGTAGACCCCGTTAGCATGATAATAGTCGATGGAAGCACCTGAAGGCTAGTGTATGGATGAACAAGTCATGGATGACTTGGAGGGATCTGATAGGCGCGAGGCTGATGGAGGTGACTAGAAGGCTTAGGTCTAGGCTACGGATGGTTTAGCAAGTGTGGCGAAACCATATTTGGGTTAAACCTCATGTCTGAGGTGTATCGATCCGGGACCATGGGTGCATGATGAGATCAACTAGGGTTTGAGTGGAGAGTGCCTGCGGTCATTTGAGGTGAGCAGTCGACTAATGGTTGGGATTTTGGGCACAAAATGTTCTCTAGTCGAGTGATCGACCCAATCACTCGACTGATTGAGCCACCAGTCGACTGATGGTGTATCCGTTGGATTTTTCCAGCGTGGATCTAGCCATTGTCTCACGACAATAGTGTCATCAGTCGACTGATGGTCTCGAGTAGTCAACTGATAGGAAAAATCCAGCCCAGGCAGCAACTTTAAATGGAGCTCATGGAGGAGGATTTGACAATCGGTTCTTGAGGAGTTTTGGAGCGATTTGCTGCTGCAAATCGGGGTCTCCAAGTGCATTTCAAGCAACCACAAAGCAAGCAATTATAAAGTATTGTTTTCTTTACTTGTTGTGTATTTCATTTGTATCTTACTTGTATTTGTTTCTTACTATTGTAAGACCATTTGTATGAGGTTTCTCCACCTCCGGATTATTCCGAGAAGGAGTATTTGTGATTAGTAGTGCATGTTTACATTGTTTGGGCTTTTAAAGCCCAATCCATGGAGTATGAATCATTCGGTTTCGAACCACGTTATATCGTTGTGTTATCATGTTTGTATTCGTGTTATTGTTTCATTGTTATTATTCCACTGTGCACTAACACGACTTGTAGACGCAATCGCAATCGTAATCTATCAAGCAACACCGACGCTATTAACCCCCCCCCCCTCTAGCGGGCACAACGGTGTCAACACTTTGGACACCAAACAAGCACTTATTAGGATTAAGCTTGATCCCATATCTTCACAGGGTGCAAAAGGTTTTGGCCATATCCTTGATGATATCTTCAGCTCGGACGGACTTGATAAGGATATCATCTACATAGACTTTGATGTTTCGACCGATTTGCAGTTTGAAAATCGTATCCATCGGTCTTTGGTAAGTGGCTTTGACATTCTTAAATCCGAATGACATGACTTGTTAACAAAAAGTTTCGTCCGAGGTAACAAAACTGATCTTTTCTTGATCTTCCAGAGCTAGTGGGATCTGGTGGTATCCTTGATAGACATTTAATATACAAATAAGTTCACATCCCGAGGTTGAATCCACCAATTGATCTATCCGAGGTAGGGGTAGCAATCTTTAAGACACCCTTTATTAAGATCCCGAAAGTCTATACACACTCTTCATTTACCCCTGGTTTGGGTATCAACACTACATTAGAGAGTCAAGAAGGAAATTATACTTCTCGGATGTGTCCGACTTGCAGTAGCTTCTAGACTTCGGCTCGTATGATCTGATCTTTTTCGAGGCCGAAGTGTCTTCTCTTTTACTTCACTAGATGAGCCCTGGAAGGATGTTCATCTTGTGTTCCATCACCGCTCAGGGGATCACCTTGCTTTTTTCTTTTGGCCAGGCGAATATATCTTGGTTAGCTAAGAGATAGTTAACTACATTCTATTTCAGCTCAGAAGATAAGTCTGCTGCTATTCGGACGGTCTTCTTAGGGGTGATCAGGGCAGATCTGTATCTTTTCATCTTCTCCTAGGGGTTCTTCTCTGAGGGTATAGACCACGGATTCCATCCATCAACTTCTTTTGGAGTTGATCCGTACTTCCTCCACATAGCACTTCATAGCCGCTTTTCTGATCTCCACTTGCTTCTCCAACTTGATCGACCACTAGAAACTTTACCTTTTCATGGTATATTGAGATGATTGCTTGGAAGGAATGTAGGGTTGGTCTTCCAAGAATGATGTTATAGGCCAAGACAACATCTACCACAGTGAAGGTGTTAATTTTGATTTGGCGAAGGGGCTCTTTTCTGAGAGATAGAGGTAAGTCGATCCAGCCGAGTGGCAATACTTCGTGCCCCAAAAACCCAAAGAGGACAGTGCTCATTGGTTAAAGCTCGGTCTTGTCAAGATGCATGCGATCAAAAGCTTTCTTAAAAAAAATATTTATTGAATTATGTGTGTCTATGAACACCAAAGCTATATCATAATTAGTGATCATAGCTCGAACCAAGGCATCGTCATGAGGGACCAAGACTCCTCGTAAGTCTTCAGATCCAAAATTAATTGAGGGTCCTTCGACTTACCCTCGGCTGGTTCCCACCTCCATATTCTCTAGTCATCGACTATGAGCCTTCCTAGAACAGTTGGAGTCTCCATCAGTTGTTCCTCTTGCAATCATGTTAATTGTACCTCGGTGCGAAGCATTCTATATGTCTTGATAAGAGTCGTCATGCCTAGAAGTGTGTTGTCTTGGAGGCAACTCAAAAGACATCCAAGGTAATTTGACTTGCCCTTCCGGTTCTTGGAGTTGAGGTCGTCGGGCGTATCACGGTGGTCCATGCTGGGCTTCCACTCTCGGCAACTCCGTTCTGACTCCTAGCCATGGTGGCTTGGTCTCTAGGTTGCCTTGCTGCTCCCGAACCACCTGTCGGATTTCATCTGCCAAGTTGTGGCATTGCTGTGTGGAATGCTTGTATACTTGATGGAAGGCACATAAACACTGAGGCTATCTTAGAATAGTCAGTGGTCTGGTAACCTCGTGCACGACTTGGATAACCTTATCTCTGGCCGAATGAGGTATGTAGCTTTTGAGTGAGTGGGGCGAGTTTAGGCAGGCGCAGGAGCTTTTTTGTTAGACCAGGGAGGATGAGACTTCTCCAAATCATGTTCATCGACAGCTTTTTCGAATTCTTCCAAATTGATGTATTTCTCAGCTCGTCCTAATAGAATTTCAAAATTGGCTGAAGGCCTTTTCATTAATGTATTGGAGAAATCAACTCGTCTTTGGCCTTGGGAGAAAACATCGACCAATGTTTCAACCGGGCAGATGGCACATTCATGGCCACCCGATTAAAACGATGGATGTACTCTCTCAGAGACTCTTAAGTTCTTTACTTCATAGACAAAAGACTAAGAACGATCTTGTGTTACCTCTTTCTACTAGAAAAATATTGTAGGAAGAGAGTGCAGAGGTCTTCGAAGGAGTGAACAGAACTGCTAGACAGTCGATCGAACCATCTCTGAGCTGGTCTGATTAAAGTGATAGAAAAAAACCTTACACTTTACTCCATCTTAGAGCCTTTTTGGATCTGCCAAAGCGATCTTCCTAGTTAGAAGAGTCATTATATTCCCCTATTTGTAATGGTTTGAAATGCTGAGATAATTTTCTGGCTACAATATCAGAAGAAAAAGGAGTACCTTGACTATTCATTGGAACTTTCCCTTTCTTAGGGTCTCTTGTGGGTGATTTTCGAGAGACTACTTCTCTCCGAGAAACTACTTTGGATGATTCCATCTGAGATGCAACTAAAGAGGACTTAGCTGGGATTGATATAATTAGGACAGGTGTCGGAGGAGCTAGAGCTATAGCAACAGGTGCTTGAGTTGGAGCTAGAGCCAGAGACGCCGGAACAGGGATTGGATTCTGCAAAAAGTGTCTTCGCATAATATCCTTCTTATTAGTAGTAACCAGGGTGACGACATTCTCCCTTATCAGAGCTTCCTTCTCTGTGGAGCCTTGGGTCTCCGAGTCTTATCTGCGGTCCCTTATCTGTGTCTCAATTCAGAAGTATTTTCTACAGACGACACTAGTTATGTTGGGACCGAGTAGTGGTCACTGGAGTGGTTAAGAACATGAGCCTAAAAAAGAGCAAATAAGAGTGAAGGAAGTGTTGGGACCTGTGCGCCTGCTAGAGGGGGGGTGAATAGCTCGTGACCCGTACGTAGATGGAATTTGATCGCGTGTTCGTCTCTACAATTTCGTTAGCACAGCGGAAATAGAAAAGTAATAACGATAACGAAATGAACAACACGCTAACACAAGGATATAACGTGGTTCGGAACCGCACGATTCCTACTCCACTGATCGAGCTCTAGCGACGCCAATGCAATCACTAATCAATAAACTCCTTCTCGACAACAAGTCGGAGGCGGAGAAACCTCATACAAACGTTTACAACAATAAACGAAAGAAATACAAGCAAATACAAAGGAAATGTAAAGAACACTTTACAAAACTAGGGTTTGAGCGCTTTGCTTGTTGGTTGCTTGGATGAGGTTGAAGGGCCCTGAAATGCACCTGCAAATCGCCTTCAAATCGCCTCAAGAAAGCTCCCCAAGAACTGATGATGAAATCCTCCACGAGCTCTTATTTTTAACCTGCATCGGGCTGGATTTCCATCTATCAGTCGACTACCATAAGTCACCAGTCGACTGATGCCACTGTTGTCGTGAGACAATGGCTCAATCCACGTCGGACAAGTTCCAATACCGACTACTGAGTGTTCTGTCGACACTCGGTGGCAATGACCGCCGTCCCTTAGCGATGATTGCCGTCGACATTAGTCGACTGCTCCAATGAGCAGTCGACTGCCAGAGCAATTCCAGCTCTTAAACGGCAGTCGAACTCAAGTTGACTCACGGCGGTCGAACCGGCCATAATGGCAGTCAACTGCCAACCTCAAAAATGAGGTTTTAACCCAAGTATGGTGCCCCCATACTTGCTAGACCACCCTTAGCCTAGACCTAAGCCTTCTAGCCACCTCCATCAGCCTCACGCCTCTCGGATCCCTCCAAGTCATCCATGACTTGTTCATCCATCGCGCTAGCCTCCAGGTGCTTCCCTCGGCTATGTCATGCTAACGGTGTCTACACCGCCAAGGCACATTGGACTTACACCGTCAAGACTCCGCTTGGACTTTACGCCGCCAATATCCATCCCCTTGGACTTCTTAAATGTCAAGACTCAAGCTTGGACTTTCCCTTGTCAACCCATGTTGGACTTTTCCTTGTGCCAAGTACTCAAGACTTGGACTTTCTCAAATGCCAAGTGTCCCACTTGGACTTTCCATGCCAAGTACCCATGACTTGGACTTTCCCAAATGCCAAGTGTCTCACTTGGACTTTCCATGCCAAGTACCCATGACTTGGACTTTCTCAAATGTCGTGTCCCACTTGGACTTTCCATGCCAAGTACTCATGACTTGGACTTTCCCTTAATCACATGGTCAACCCTAGTCAACCATCAAATTCTCCCTCGAGTCAAACTCGAGTCTAGTCAATTATAACCTAGGTCGATTGCTCCAACAATCTCTCCAACATATTAACCGACATCAATGTCCAACATCAATGTCAAACCACTTTGTCAAACATCAAAACATCACTCGAGTCAAACTCGAGTATGGTCAATCGTGACCTGGGCCGATTGCACCAACAATCTCCCCCTTTTTGATGTTTGACAAAACAAACCTTGAGTTATTCCCCTAACTCAAATTCCCTTACCAATTATCCCAAATTGGTAGTTTTACCTTCTCCCCCTTTTTGACATACATCAAAAAGATTATCTCTCCAAGGAGGTCAATGTCTCATGTCCTAATGAGATCTTACAATCTCCCCCTTGATCCAAAAATAAACACCTAGGATGTCTACCATCTTCCTAGTGATAAGTCTCATATCACTCAAAAGAGGCAATCTTATACTCTCCCAATTTCCAAATTGGGTTTCTCAAACATCCCATCAATTTTCCCAAATGATGATATTCTCCCAATAACTTCTCCCCCTTCAAGAGGAGAAACACATTCATCATCCCAAGATGGATAACTCCCCCTAAAGGCTTGCTCCTCCTTGATCATTGCACCAACAATGTCCTTGGGAAGTCCCTAAGCCAATAGAAACTCTAAACCATCAAAATTAAGGTTCTAAGTTCAAACTTGAACTTTCCATACCCTAAATTTGATACTTTGACCTAACACTTCTCCTAATCCATATACAATGGATTTTCACCCTTTATAATGCTTCCCAAAGCATATCCTAGGGTTAGAAGTGGTTAGGGACCTTTACCATGGCTGAAAATAGGCTAAACAAACCTTGTTAACTAAAATCAGACACAGCGGTCGACTCGATGGTAACGTTCATTGCCACTCTCGTATCAATCGCCACAAAGGCGATCGGTGATAAACTGAAATTTCGAATTTCATATCGAATCGAGTTTTGAAAAGTCATAAGTAATTCTACGTATTTTGAAAAATCACGAAACTTGATACGTATATTACTTATAGTCAATACAATGGGTGAAAAATATTTGAAAATTATTTTACCCATAAAATAGTGAGTTTGATACAAAACTCAAAACCATTGAAATTTTCAATGTTTTGGCCCTATTTTGTATCAACTCTATCAATGGTGATTGCTATCAAAAGATAGACTTCACCAAGGTTTTTCAAAATGATTTTAAAATATTTTCAAAACCTTATTTTGGATCATATTCCTTAGGCTCTATGTACATGACTTGTACACATGCTCTCCCAATGATCCACAATTGAAATTAGATGAGTTTTAGTTCATCTAGATGCAAAAACTATGCACCTTGAACTTAACTCATATCCTAGCATCTCACATGTATCTAGGGTGTATAAATACACATACATGTCAATTGGATGTGAGATGTGGGTTTTGGTTCATTTAAACTAGGGTTTCATGCATCTTCTAAGGCAACCCTACTTGATTCCCTTATGAATGGGACTCCAAGTCATGTCATAGTCCTTAAATCAATTTCAATTAAAATTTTCTTAAATGCATGAATGATTATGGCATTAATGATGATATAAATAAGCATATGATCATAATCATGATGTCATGGCATAAGATGAAATCTAAAAACACATGACATTTAAAACCTTAATCCTAAAACATGAACATGACATATAAAATGATTAAAAGTAAGCATGATGTCATGGCATGTTATATGGCAAACAAAGCATGACATATAAAATATATAGGTATAATAATACCTAAATTTTAATATTAATTGTCATTTGTTGGGATTAATCATATTTTGTCATATTAACCTAATCTCCCTAGTGTGCCAAAAACCCAAAATGGCACACTAACCTCTAAACCCAACTTGTGTCAATTTGATCATTTTATCAAAACTTCTCAATTAATATTGGCACATCCTAAAATTCTTTAGAATTCAAATCTAACCACATCCCAAGGTAACCATAACCTTGAAAATGACCTAAAATGCCACCTTTGTCATGGTTGAGTTAACTATCCATCCAATCAAGGTTGGCACACCCTAAACCCATCTTAACGTGAATCAATCACGCTCTTAGGAACCCAAAATCAATTTGAGCTCCTAGGGTTAATTAGGTATTCCTTATGGATAACCTCCCTAGATACCTTCCTAATGACCCTTCTAGGCTTATTAGCCTTGGTCACTTGGGTCTTGCCTAGGTTGACTCTAGGGGTAACTCCCCTTGCAACCTTCTTGGTGGCCACCCTAGGTTTCCTAGAAACCCTAGCCACTAGGCACAACCTTTGGTCAACCTTAGGGATGACTTCCCTATTGACCTTGGTCTTCCTAGACCTAGTTTGTGTTCCATAGTCAAATGGAACACTATGATAAGCCACCTTAGGCTTAGGTTTGTGACCCAAACCTTGTTTGCCCTTGGTTGACTTTTGACTCTTAGGTCCTTGGTGTTGACTTTGACTGTTGGACCTTTGACTTTGACCATTAGACCCTTTAAATTGGTTTTGTATATTCCTAAGGGTCTTTTCTAGTTTCTCAAGCCTTGACCTCAAGGCTTGGTTTTCTAATTCCAATTGCCCAATTGATTTTAGATTAAATTCTTGGGCATGGGACTTTCTAGGCATATGTCTAGTCCATTTAGGGTTTAGACCTAGATGTTCTTGTACCTTCCTAATTGTCTCCCTAGGTAGAATTGGTCTTGAGTTATTTGACCTAGGTTTATCCTTAGATAAATTGTTTTTAGGGACATTAGTCCCAAATTTCTCCTTACTTTTGAAGTTAACACTTTTAGCTCCTAAACAAATATATTTATCTCTAGCATGCTTTTCATGGTGAATTGCGAGAGAATTAAAATTTCTAGCATGTTTTTTACTTTTAAATTTAGAAGGTGCATTATTTAAATATACCTTAGGGTTAGCTATAGAAGCTCCCCCTACTTGTAATGCTCCTCCTTGCCCCTTCTTCTTCCCCCTAAGGCATTGACTCCGATAATGCCCCTTTGAATTGCATTTGAAGCATATGATGTGCTCCTTGCTCTTTTGACTTGGGGCACCGACATCCTTGACTTTTGGTGCCGGTGGAGATTTCTTAACCTTCTTTGGGCACTTGCTCTTATAGTGCCCGGTTTCCCTACACTCAAAACATATTATATGCATTTTATTATTAACACATATGTTTGAGTTACCTAGGTCAATGGAGACCGAAATTGGACTTTGGGCTTCTTCATCTTGACCGGATGTCGAAGCTTCTTCTTGATGTTCCGGTGTGGAAGTTCTCTCCTCCCCCTCAGTCCTTGAAGTGGATGCTTCTTTCACTTCCTCCACCGATCCGGAAGTTGACTCTCTATCAACCTCCGAATCCTCAAGCTCTTTAGATGATGATGTACTTGCTTGAGCTTGAGAGGGTGAACACTCATCTTCTTCTTCTTCTTCTTGGATTGATGATGGATTTTCATGAAGCTTTGTCACTTGGCTCCACAACTCCTTAGCATCCATATAGTCCCCTACCATACACACAATTTCATTAGGGACCAAATCAAGAATAAATTTTACTACCTTCATATTTTTCTCGAAGACTTGGAGTTGATCTTCACTCCACTTCTTCTTCTTGAGGAACCCTCCCTTTGGTCCTATTGGATAGCTAAAATCCTCCATCAAGATAGACCATTCTTCGAAGTCCCTCATCATTAGGAAATCTTCAATTCTTGACTTCCATTGCTTAAACCCTTCTTGTCCATAGAAGGTATAGGGGATAGGTGTGTTGATATCCCATCCCAAATGTTCTTGAATTTTCATCTTTCCCTCTAGCGTCTTGACTCCGGGTTGTTAATGCGTAGAAGAGCCCCGGGCTCTGATACCACTTGTTGGGACCTGTGCGCCCGCTAGAGGGGGGTGAATAGCGCGTGACCCGTACGTAGATGGAATTTGATCGCGTGTTCGTCTCTACAATTTCGTTAGCACAGCGGAAATAGAAAAGTAATAACGATAACGAAATGAACAACACGCTAACACAAGGATATAACGTGGTTCGGAACCGCACGGTTCCTACTCCACGGATCGAGCACTAACGAGCTCTAGCGACGCCAATGCAATCACTAATCAATAAACTCCTTCTCGACAACAAGTCGGAGGCAGAGAAACCTCGTACAAACGTTTACAACAATAAACGAAAGAAATACAAGCAAATACAAAGGAAATGTAAAGAACACTTTACAAAACTAGGGTTTGAGCGCTTTGCTTGTTGGTTGCTTGGATGAGGTTAAAGGGCCCTGAATCCCGCACATCAGTCGATTTTCGCTTATCACCGATCGTCATAAATCACCACCGATCGATGCCGTTGTCGTGAGACAACGACTCAATCCACGTCGTACAAGTTTCAAGGGGACTCTTGGCAGTCGACTGCCACCATTGGCGGCCGATCGCCATCAGCCGTAGGATCGCGTCGACTACGTGAGCGCTCGCGGCTCGACACTCACCGGCTGATTGTCGCCTTGTCACCGATCGCCGACATCCCGATCATCCATCGAGCAATGACTGCCAGAGCAATTCCAGCTCTTAAACGGCAGTCGAACTCAAGTCGACTCACGACAGTCGAACCAGCCATAATGGCAGTCGACTGCCAACCTCAAAAATGAGGTTTAAACCCAAGTATGGTGCCCCCATACTTGCTAAACCACCCTTAGCCTAGACCTAAGCCTTCTAGCCACCTCCATCAGCCTCACGCCTCTCGGATCCCTCCAAGTCATCCATGACTTGTTCATCCATCGCGCTAGCCTCCAGGTGCTTCCCTCGGCTATGTCATGCTAACGGTGTCTACACCGCCAAGGCACATTGGACTTACGCCGCCAAGACTCCGCTTGGACTTTACGTCGCCAATATCCATCCCCTTGGACTTCTCAAATGCCAAGACTCAAGCTTGGACTTTCCCTTGCCAACCCATGTTGAACTTTTCCTTGTGCCAAGTACTCAAGACTTGGACTTTCCCAAATGTCAAGTGTCCCACTTGGACTTTCCATGCCAAGTACCCATGACTTGGACTTTCCCAAATGCCAAGTGTCTCACTTGGACTTTTCATGCCAAGTACCCATGACTTGGACTTTCCCAAATGTCAAGTGTCCCACTTGGACTTTCCATGCCAAGTACCCATGACTTGGACTTTCCCTTAATTACATGGTCAACCCTAGTCAACCATCAAAGTCTCCCTCAAGTCAAACTCGAGTCTAGTCAATTATAACCTGGGTCGATTGCTCCAACAATCTCCCCAACATATTAACTGACATCAATGTCCAACATCAATGTCAAACCATTTTGTCAAACATCCTATGTCAAACATCAAAACATCACTCGAGTCAAACTCGAGTATGGTCAATCGTGACCTGGGCCGATTGCACCAACAGGAAGGCGTCGAGAGGGGTCTCGGCAACGCACCTCCAACACTCAATTCAAGATCCGTCGGAACCTCAGTCAAAAAGTGAAAGAGCTCTTAGTCAAAGAGTTTTTAGTTGTCGCCGCTTCGTTCATTTAGAGAGAGGAGCTCTCGCCGCTCTCTTCAGACGGTGACGAGGGAAGGGGCTAAGTGTTGAGATCAACGGTAGGAGAAGGATCCATCGAAGGAAATCAAACAACTATGGATTTTTTCTACGGTGCCACTGATCTAACGGTAAGTGAGCGGTCACCGAAGGAAATCAAACGACTATCATTTTTTTTAGTGGTGCTAACAGTGAATAATTAAATTCACTGTTCACCGGAGGAGTTTGGCTGGATTGACGGCCGGCAAGGAGGAATTGGTCGGGGAAAACCTAGCAGAAGCATCGTCGGGTCCAGGAGAAGTTGAATCTGTGCTAAGCTGGTCTTCTTGTGCTCACATGTGTGAGAACGTCGGGCGGCGACGCCAGACCCGCTCCGACAATTCACAGCGAACTGAACCTCTAGAGACAGCCAGGTAAACAGAGGAAATAGCTAGGAAGGCAATCACATGGCCGGTGACAGGGGTGGAACGACATGGTTGGCTGGTGGCGGCAGGCTGCAATAGTTTTCCTCTGTCACGCCTCTGTTTGGCACTGTAGCAACAGAGGAATTGGGCGGATATCTAGAACTCCGGTTACTGTTGTCAAATAGAATACTTTGGGGTCCGGAAGGTTTCTTCAGACACAAGGAGAAGTTCTACCTGTTGGATTGCCAGAGACGGCTCACCTTGTCGGGGTTTCTAAGGTAACCTTTCGCCAAAACAGACACACACTGCAATATACAGCAGGAAAACCCTGGTACGTTGGCTGGAAGATAGATTAACGGGGTGTCCACAAATCAGGATGCTGCTACATGGCTAAGGAAACTCTAGGTCATCGGAAAGTGGTTGGAACTGCGGTAGGTGAATACGGTCTGAAATTGCGCAAGGAAGAAGAAGGTTGAGGTGGCAGGGAAATTAATGTGCTGGCATCACTTTAATTGAGGTGGACCAGTTCTGGGCAGACGCGTGGTAAGATTGCCCAGTGGAATTGTCAAACGGTCGGGAGAAGACCAAATTTTGAATTTCAAATGCACAGGTTATTGGACCCCAGCCCACATCCGTTTAGGGTTCGAGAAGCAAAATGGCTCACCGCCGGCCGGCGAGGAGAGGCTGGCGGCGACTGGAACTTGCAAATGAGCCACAACAGCAACGGGATGAAGCTGATGTCCAAATTTCAGTCAGGTAAACACTCCCTCACTACTACCCGAGGCTGCGCCCCATAAGAGAAGATATGATAAATGAGCAGGAGCCATCGAAACAGGAGCAAGGGCTACCAGCACAGATGAGGATAGATACTGGCCAAGCAGGCACATGGGCTAACCTCTTTAAAACGAACAGGGAGTGCTCTATAGACACTGCACTCCAACCCTTTAGCAAAACCACGGACAAGCTCATCTTAACGGAGGGGGATCAGGAAGCTATAGAGGAAGTAATTGGCTTCTGCTTGGTAGGCAAATTCTTAGGTAGATTCCTTGGATGGAAGGTCGTTGCAGAGCTCACCAAAAGATGGAATGCACCGCACACAATGCTCACGCATAACTCACATTGGCTGGTGTTCAAATTCACTACACAAGAACTTTGTGACAGGGTCCTCAAAGGTGGTCCATATATTGCATATGGCTGCCCACTCTACCTTAAGGTAATGCCTCCCTATTTCACCTTCCAATCAGGGGCTCAAAATCACTTACCGATATGGATACAAATCCATGGACTACCCATTGATTGTTGGACAAAGACTGGATTAAGCAAAATTGCATCTCAAGTGGGTACTCCTTTGTTCACAGATCAGGTCACCAGAAGTAGGGAGCAGCTCAATTTTGCTAGGGCTCTAGTGGAAGTAGATATCACTCAGTCGTCACCCCCCCCCCCTAGCATGGAAATCACACTACCGAATGGACAAGACATAGATTTGGAGCTACGATATGAGACTAAATTGAAGCTATGTGTCAAATGTCAGTAGATAGGCCACTATCAGGATCATTGTCCTGGAGAAAATTCATAGAACAATGGGGAGAAGGAGAAGCAAGTAAGTAAAGCAAAGGCAATACCATCACAATGCACACAGAGCAAAAGATCAACCCATAAGGAAAATCACAACACAAAGGAGCTAGCCAGTCAAAATGGCATGCAGGCGTGCCAACCTGAAAGACAAATAATTGGGACACATGACAAACTTACATCTGGAATAGAACCATCTAGACATGGGGGCAACACACTGCAGATGAAAAAAAAACACTAGAAATCACGCTCACAAAGGGAAACAGAAAATAGCAGATGTATTGCAGCAAACTGGGACTGCATCGGATAAACTGAAAAGGTTAATATTTGAAGCTGACAGTGTTTTGAGACCAGATCAGAGGCACACAGAAATCACCAACAGGAGAGGAATTAGAACTGTTGTGGATATTGAAAATGCTTTGGTCAAGCGTCGGATATCAGTTAGGGTGGCAGATGGTCAGGAATTGGGTACAGGGAATGCAGCTCAGTTTTTTAAATCCAGATCCTATTTCTGCTGCGGGAATTCAACAAGGAAACATATTGATAGCAGGGTCGATTCCAATCTGCACATCATGCCTCATAGGTACGGCTGGCACACAAAACTGCAAGGAAGATGCCATGAATCTACCTAGGAAAATTCTGAAAGGAAATAACAAGACTGGCACGAAACTGTGTCAGTATGAAATTCAACTCAAGAGGTCTTTTACTGAAATTAGCATTAGACAGGTTGCGGATCAGCTCACTGATGGGGAGCAACATACACTAGTCAGGCCAATGAAACAGTGGCAACAAAAGGAATCAAATGTAATGGGAACAGCAGGCTGGGATGTTGGCTCCACCTCTGATCAGACAAAGATAGTATCAGACAACAGAATTTTGCAGAAATCAGATGGGGCAATGGCAATAACCACAGTTATCCCAAAGGCATTGTCGCAGCCTTTTCAATCTGATATATTTCCACATATTTCTGTGCCACTAAAAACCCTAGCTCAATCATCCTTTCAAGCTGAAAATTAGGCTAACACTGAACTTAGTATGAACACTGTAGGTTTGGTTTCAGCTACTGATACACTGGATAATGGGCAACATGCTAACAATGTTTCAGTTTCAGTAGAGACTTTGAGCGAGCAGGACAGTCCAGAACATCAATAAAGGGAAGATCAAATGGTGCAGGTCTACATTGCAGACATCTCAAGCCCAGCAGATGTTAATGTTCCACGGGGAATGCATCAGGTAGACACCCGACATTCAGGAACAGATCTAGAATTATCACTTTCAGAATATGCAGGGATGATGAATACATCAGAGGTGCAAATCACAGCAATAGACAAGGGGAAAGCAAACCACAGGGATGAGGATTGTAGCATGAAAACAGAAATACCTAAATCTGAATTCACACAGCTAGCAGCAGCAACAGCAGTCCCAGGTGCAGTAATGTTTAATCAGCTCACATCAATGCAAGAAACTGATATACCAAAAGACAGCAATCCATGGAAAATATAGACTAGGTCAAGGGCATTGAAAAAGAAGGGGACCAACCCAATTACACCGAATCTAGATGCTTTGGAAGAAGGAGAAATCTGGACAGCAGAGGCCAATCAGCTTCACAATTCAATGCAACCGTAGTGCATGGATGAAGTGGACCAATTCCCTCCTATCATAGTGGGGTTGCTATCAATGGACTAGCTAAAGGCTAATTATAAAGAGGAAAATAATGTGGAGAAGCAAAGAGCTCTCATACGAATAAGGAAATTGGAGAAACCAAAGAAAGTAAAATGCCAACATGTGCCGACTAAAACATCATGAAGATTGGGGCATGGAACATAAGAGGCCTCAACAAAGGCCTCAAGCAGAGGGAGGTATTGCACCTCCTCCGTTCTCAAGCACTTGGTGTGTTTTGCATTTTGGAATCCAAACTTACAACACCACGCTATCAAGCACTGAAAACATCATCTCTACAACATTGGAAGAGTTATCAACAAGTGGGAACAACGGATAGAAGCCGCATGCTATTAATATGGGATCCCCAACGTGTCAATCTCATGATCAAACAATGGGAAGATCAATTCATACACACAACCATTGTATGCAAAGAGTCCAACCAAGAGCATGTTGTTACCTTCATATATGAACAACTCACCATTATTTCTAAGAGAGCACTATGGAGTGGGTTGCAACAAATAGCTAACTCCATGCATTTGCCTTGGCTCATCATTAGGGATTTCAACTCACCATTATCACCTAGAGATAAGCAAGGGGGACTTGATGTTACTTCCTATGCCATAGATGATTTTCAACACTTTGTTGCAATGGCTAGAATGGAAGACCTTCGGTCAGTGGGGTGTTTCTACACATGGACAAATGGTAGAATGGTAAGAAAACTAGATCGAGCAATGGTTAACAGGTTATGGTTGGAACAAGAAACTAGCTCATTTGCAGAATTTCGACCTCCAGGAGTTCACTCGAATCATGCTACCTATTTTGTCTCCCTACTAGACAAAAGAGGACACAAGAATAGGCCTTTCAAGTTTTTCAATATGTGGATCACTCATCCCAACTTCAAAATTCTGGTTCAACAACTTTGGGCTCAAGCAACCGGCTGCATTTCTGTTGGGACAACCCAATATAAGCTGAAACAAAGGTTGCACATGTTAAAAAGGGGACTAAAACAACTCAATGAACAAAGCTTTGGGCATGTACAAACCCGGTCTAGAGTGGCACAAGGTCGGTTGGAGGAGATGCAACAAAAGGGACTAGTGCATGGCATAATGGAGGATCAATACAGGGAGACTAAGAAAGATGTTGATCGATTGGCTCAAGCAGAATACCTTTTTTACCTCCAAAAGGCTAAAAACAAGTATTTCAAAGAGGTTGATCGTAATATCTCATTCTTTCACTCACTAGTGAAAAGAAACATCAAAAGAAGAGAGATTGTGACAATTCAAAAGAGGGATGGGGAACTTACAATCACGACAGATGAAGTGGCAAAGGAATTCACTGATTATTTCCAATCACTCTTGGGGGTCCAACAGGAGCACAGTACTTTCCAAGCAGAGTGTATGGAGCATGGGAGAGTCCTCACAACCGAGCAACAAGGGCTACTTACCCGCACCCCCACAGTTGATGAGATCAAGCAAGCACTTTTTGACATTGGGGATCTTAAAGCCCCGGGACCGGATGTATACAACTCTAAGTTCTATAAGAAACCTTGGGGCACAGTTGGCCAGGATTTTCTTGCAGCAGGCTTGGAATTTTTTAGGAATGGGCAACTACTTAAAGCTTGGAATCACACGCTTATTGTCTTGATTCCCAAATCTGAAAATGTCACTAGAGTTCAGGACTTCAAGCCTATTTCTTGTTGCTCAATCTTCTATAAAGTCATCTCCAAGATTTTGGTTTCACGATTAGCAGATGTAGCAGATCACCTATTTCACCCTGCTTAGACTGCATTTGTTCAGGGTCGCACTATCACAGATAGCATTCAGTTGGCTCAGGAGCGTCTTTGCAGCTACACCAGGAAGAGGATATCCCCTCGATGCATGCTCAAAGTGGACCTACAGACAGCTTTTGATTTGGTGCATTGGGGCTTCTTGGAGGATGTACTCCATGCTCTGCAGTTTCCTCCCTTATACATCACATGGATCAGAGAATGCATTGCCACTTCTTCGTTCTCTGTAGTGATAAATGGGAGCTTGCATGAGCATTTCAGAGGGTTAAGACAGGGTGACCCACTCTCTCCCTACCTTTTTGGCATCGCCATGGAGTACATGTCCAGATTCCTAGCCAGAGCCACCACGAGATCGGATTTTCATTTCCATCCTAAGTGTGAGCGCCTGGGAATTGCACACATAGTTTATGCTGATGATTTATTACTGTTATCCCGAGGTGATGTATCTTCAGTTTCTAGACTGGTTACCTGTTTATCACAGTTTTCTCACATGGTAGGACTCACAGCTAATATCAGCAAATCCAGTATCTACATGGCAGGGATCGATGTAAGGACAAAGGAGAGACTCATGGCTATCACAGGGGTTCATGAGGGGGATATGCCATTCAGATATCTAGGAATTCCACTGGCCTCACAGAAGCTAAAAATCTCAGAGTACAGTATGCTTTTGGATTCTATAGCCACAAGGATAAACTCCTGGCCGAGGCACACCATCTCATATGCGGGGAAGGCACAGCTCATTGCATCAGTACTGCAAGGACTGCAGTGTTATTGGATGTCCATCCTCCCCCTCTCGAGCGGAGTGATCGATCGCATTCACAGCATGTGTCGAGTTTTTATGTGGACATCACGTAACCCCCCTATAGCATGGTCGGAGTTATGCAGGCCGAAGGAGGAGGGTGGACTTAGGTTGAGGGATCTGAAAGCATGGAACCTTGCTTTGCTATCAAAGGTCCTATGGTGCATTCAGGACAAGCAAGACACCTTATGGCTCAGGTGGGTTCATCGCACATATTTACAGCAGGTGGGGATATGGGAGTGGCAAGCTAAACATGCGGATTCCCCATTGATTAAATCGCTCTTATATATCCGAGACAGTATCCTTACACATGCAGGGGTCCAGTTGCTGCAACACACACACTTGCCATGTGGTTTCCCCGAGGTAAAGGAGGGGTGAGAGCGGCTTATGACCACTTCAGGGAGAGCAAGCCAAGGACGGTTTGGCAGAGTTATCTCCAGCCAAGCCATTAGCTTACACTTTGGCTGCTCGTTCACCGGAGACTCCCTACCCAGGACAGGCAAGAGTACCTGGAGGATCGGGTATGTGTTTTCTACAGAGGTGCTTTAGAGTCATTGGACCACCTCTTTTTCATATGTCAGCTGATTAGTCTGCTGTGGGGTCGATTGAGATCATGGTTGCACATGAGACCCGCGATGATCACGTATCGACGGATGTCTCAGATTTTCAGGAGTTAGTACAGAGGTACTTCTACCTTGACTAGGGCACGACACTTGGCTATAGCCGTCATGGTACATTTTGTTTGGTGGGTGAGGAATAGCCTTAGGTTTGATGGAGCACAGTGGTATCCAGAGTTATTGTTGCGGAGGATCCAAATCCATGTATACCGCTCTCTAGAGAGCAACTTTGATGTACACTTGTAAAAAAAAAACTGACTTAGGGTTCATAAACCCTAACCATCATTTTTGGGTCTTGAGTTAGAGTTAGGGTTTAGGGTTAGGGTATCCAAATCCTAACCCTCATTTTTTGATTTAGGGTTTAGGGTTAGGGTTTCCAAACCCTAACCCTCATTTTTGGGGGTTTGGAGTTAGGGTTTAGGGTTAGGGTTCCCAAACCCCAAACCCTAACCCTCATTTTTGGATTTAGGGTTAGGGTTTCCAAACCCTAACCCTCATCTTTGTAAAAAAAAAATTGATAGAGTTAGGGTTCCCAAACCCTAACCATCATTTTTAGGTTTTGAGTTGGGATTTAGGGTTAGGGTATCCAAGTCCTAACCCTCATTTTTGGATTTAGGGTTTAGGGTTTCCAAACCCTAACCCTCATCTTGAAAAAAAAACGGGTAGAAATAGTGCTCAGGGCACTATTCTCCCTATTTATCAAAAAAAAAAAAATAACAGCGCGCACAGGTGGTTACTCTAGGGCACTATTCTCCCTATTTATAAAAAAAAAACGTGCACGGGTGGAAATACCCCAGGGCACTTTTCCCTCCCCAGGCACTATTTACCCAGGGCACTATTCCTCTTAAAAAAAATGCGTGCACGGGTGGAACCCAGGGCACTTTTCCCTCCCCGAACACTATTTACCCAGGGCACTATTCCTCTATTTAAAAAAAATGGCAGATAGTTTTGGTTTCGAGTTTGGATAGGCTTACAGTTCAAAAAAATGACAAATAGTTTTGGATTAGGGTTCTAACCCTAAACCCCCCTTAGGGTTATGGGAAAAAAAAATTGTAGATAGGATTTGGGGTTAGGGTTCCTACCCCTAATCCCTATTCTTGGTGAGCGGATATGTAACCTTTTGATGAGCGGACATGGTGGAGATGGTGAATAGGTCCACCAAGATGACCTATCTAGTCCACAGTAACGGCTGTGGCAAAGATATATCAAATCCATTGATGGCTGAGGCTTTGCCAAAAAGCCTAGAGCAGGTGAATAGACTCACCTGAATGACCTATCTAGTCCGTAGTAACGGTTACGGTAAAGACAGATCAAATTCGTTGATAGATGACCACTTGCTTAAAGTGGATTTTGGAGGATGGAGGATAGAGAGATAAGGATGATGCCACGCCGACTACAGTGCTTCTGGTTAGGCTGATACTGGTGATAGAGAGCACATATGCTGAGGATACACTGGCACACCCAGCTAGTGAGAATGGACACTAGTCGTCACATGATCCCTGGCTTGTGTGAGGGATGAGAGCACGACCAGATAGTGTGACATGTTTTGTTTTGGTTTGGATTGTATCTCGGAGCCATACCCTACTGGGGCTGCTTGCTCAGATTTGACATTTCATCAGACAAGATCGGAATTAGGACCTAGGTGTATGGATGTTTGTATCTCACTTTGATGATATATATTTACCTTTCATCAAAAAAAAAAAGATCCATCAGAACAGGAATAAAGGAAAAATACGAGCAAAGAAAGGGACGGAGGGCTAGATGGCAGGACCCTCTCTTGGACTCCTCCCTCCCTCCAGTCACCTTTATGTAAGCTGGGATACTGGCGCAAACTCCTTCGAGTTCGTACGGGGATATGAGTTTTTCATTATGACGATCAGACATGACAGAGAATGATAGGAGATATTACCTCATTAAAAATGACAGACACATGAAGCTTATTTAATGTAGCAGGCGTGGTTGATAAGAGGCAAGACTTCAATAATGCAACAACTATGTCTAATCAATAGAAATGTGTTGATATCTGCTTGCCACGTGGTGTGCTTGCCTTAATGATCTTGAACAAGTAGCCCTAAAATAAATATGTTTGTCGAGATATGAATAAAGAGATTCCTGTCGAAATAAATATATCTGTTGGGATAAGTATGTTTGCTAAGATATAAATGAAAAGACTTCCGTTGAAAAAAGTCTATCTGTTGGAATAGGCATATCATGTCTGTTAAGACATAAATAAAGAGACTCCGATCAAGATAGATATATCTATCGGGACATAAATAAAGAGACTTTTGCTAAAATAAGAAAATGACTTTGGATTGAGTCTAAGGATCTAGTCTGATATGAGCTGGTTAAACTTCCAGAGTGCGACACCTACGCTCATGAAGTCTCTCTCTACATCATATATATTACTAAATTATATTGCAAGCGCTGCCAAATTAAATTGCAGTCATACTAAAATCGTACAATAAGTGTCACCAAGTTATAAGGATTACTAAATTGTATTTTAAATGCTACCAAATTGTCGTCGGAGCTAAGTGGATTTTAAGTATAATTAACCGTTGAAATTAGTTGCACTAAGATCCAACAATTTTAAAAAGGGCCTTAAAAGTGTAAAAATTTTAGTGATTAATTATTCCTAAATCTCAGCGATAAGTTAATTTGAGTACTTATCGAACACAACTCGATCCATACAAAATGGGCCAATAGAATTCTTCATCAGTTCATTAGCAAGAAAAACATTTGGGAATTGAAGGAAGAACATAAATGAAAAATCCATAATATTTAAGGTGCATGATTCACCATGCCATCAGTCATCGGAGCAGAGCTTGCAGAGATCGCTGGCCAAGAAGCTGTACATCACCATGTCCCTGCTTTCGCCCTTCAACATCACGTACTTCCGCAACACGCCCTCCCTGAGGAACCCGGCCTTCTCCAGCACCCGCTGAGACGGCGGGTTCTCCACGTCCGCCACCGCCTCCAGCCGCTCCAGCTCCGGCCAGGCCTCGAACACGGCCTGCGTCACCGCTCTGAGCGCCGCCGTGGCGATACCGCGGCCCCAGAAATCGTGGGCCACGCGGTAGCCAACGGAGGCCCGGTGGGGGTCGTTGGACCGCTGGACCGAGATGGAGCCGACGGGGCGCCCGCTGGCGCCGAGGCAGATGGCGCGATAGAAGGGGTGGGGGAGGATGTGGTCGGCAATAAAGCGGCGGGCATCGTCGACGTCGGTGAGGGGGTGGCGGCGCTGGAAGCGGGTGACGCGGGCGTCTGAGGCCCACGTCATCAGAGCGTCGGCGTCGGCGAGAACGAACGGCCGGAGAGTGACGAGCGAGGAATCGACGTCCTGGCGTTCCTGCATCTGAATTTTTTCACCGATGGAAGAGAAAAAGAAATGAAAGTTTTTTTAATGCTAAGAATAAGGTGACCCCTTTTTTTTTTATAATTGAATGATTTATAAATTATTTTTTTAAAATAAAATGAACTAATCGAATTTCACTGAAAATCAAATTAATAAAAAATCAACCAATTAATTTAAAAATTAAATCGAACAGATTTTTTTATCATGAATCAATTGATATTTTATATCTAATCGATTGATTTTCTATATTAATCAATTGATTTTATATTCAATCTTTTTATGATTATAAAAAAAATGTCAGTTCATATTAATCAATTAATTATAATTCATTAGTAATTGGTTCAGTTGATTATTTTCGAAATCAAAATCAAATCTAATAAATAAGAAAAATCAATATTTTTTTTAAAATGATTTTTTAAATAAATTGAATTGAGTTAATTGACTTTTTGTTCATCCCTAGTCAAAAGACATGGAAGTTATTTGGGCACTATAATTTAGTTGGCCGCCAACGTTGACCATTGTGCTCAATCTTTCATTGCGTTTCTTTAACAAATTTATTAGATTTTGCAGCATCGTGTGGCCCCACAGCGGCTGCTTAAGAGACCAACCTGGATGCGCCACACACTACTGGATCGCACAGATCTGCCGGGCCGCTCGTAAACTCTGGCACACAACCCAAAACCCATCCGAAGATTCTGCGCACAGGGAGCGTGGAGGTTACGGGCGTAAACGAATTTAATCAAATTGAATTTTTAAAAAATTTTAATATTTAAATTCAAGTTCAATTTTGAACTGAGATATTCGAGTTAAATTCGAAATTCTAAACTTCGAAACTTTAATAATTTTGAATTCGAATTCGATTCGAATAAAAAATAATTCGATTTGAAATTTTTGAATATTAATTCAAATTGTTTAATCGCTAGTAAAAATTGAGATTCAAATTTAATATTTAAAAATTAATGCTCGAATAATTATATATATTTAATATATAAAAAAAATTAATATTAATTATATTTAATATATAAAAATATTAATATTCACGAATATTTCGTGATTAATCAAATAATATTATTTCGACTCGATTCAAATAAGTATTTATATATATTTCAATAATTTTAAATTGAATCAAATATTATTCGAATCTCTTCGAAAAATTCGCGAATCGATTCGATTTACGCTCCTGGCGGATGCTGAAGAATAAGAATAAGAATAATAATAATAATAATAAATTGCTAAAAAAAAAACCGTCCCACGAAGAAAACTGTTGGTTGAAGATCATGACGCCAAGATCGAGTTTGAGAGATCCTTCATAATTTCTCACTGTAGGAAAGGGATTTCTCATAACAGTGAAAGGTGTCACAGCGCAGCGCATCTGACAACTTGATACGCACGCCACATATACGATGCATGCATGGCAGGGCATGCACTGCACCAATTCAATTCGCGATTACTTTATCGAATCGAATCGCGTCATATTTCAATGGAGCTTCAAAATGTCATCACTTTTAAATATTCACGATTTAATTTATATATAAAAAAATTGATAAATTAAGAAACTAAGACTACTGAAATTATCCGTATGAATATATTTTCGACTTCGAAACTAGATGATATAATCATATTATCAAATTTAACTATTGAATCATAAATATTTAATACTCTATTAAAGATGTATGGAATAGATCGATTATTGACTTAATTGGTGCCTTAATTTCTGATCTGTTGACTTCACATTTTAAGAAGCGCTGACTGACTGAAACCTTCCGCGGTTACGTGTGGAGGGAAGACATTGAACATACAACAGGTGCAAGTCTTACACCAAAAATCGCGATCACCTCATTTCAATCATCTCGCTGACAAGTGATGACTCTGCGCAGTACGTAGGTTCGTGCGACAGCCTCGCCTCCTCCCTCGCTGAGCGAGCAAGCAGCTCGACGTCGTCACTCTGCGTGACTTCGTAGCTCGTACGAGTAATTAACTTGTTACCTTGGCAAAAATACACTTCGTCTTTTTTGGATAAGCTGCAGGGTCTGCACTTTAGTCGTCCGAGGTTATTTGGTCAATCCATTTGGGGGTGTAAACTCGTAATGAACTGTGCAGCAGTGGGTGCATCGTCTCGCGAGAAGACTTTCTCGGCCATCCATGTAAACTCGCGTAAGGTCAAGGTACTGCTGTTTGGACAAAAAACGAAGGCGGAGAGTCTCCTGTTTGGGTAAAAAACAAACATGTTCTTTTCTTCTTAAATTTTCTCCCACAAATTGATCGATCAGTGTTTTTTTTCCCCCCGGTGAATCATTTTTGTGAATTCGTCGCCACTTAAAATAAGTATCTTTGGGAGGTTTAAATGCCAACGATGCTTAAATATATATTAAAAAAAAAAGAATTTGGTCCAAATGAGATCTGATTCTAGTTTAAGGCAAAATCAAATTGCCCTACATCTATCCACAACCTCAAAGGCCCCAAAACTTCAATATAGTGATTACATGCATGAATTAAGTTTTTGGGCATTGCAGTTCGAAATGGGAATTAAAAAAAAAAAACAGAAAGGATTTTGTAATCCTGATGCCAAACATGAAGGTGCGACTTTTCTCAAATACTGTTTATGTTCTTCTCCAGATCTATTAATTTTTTGCTATATTTTTCTCAAATCCTGTCGAACTTTTAGATGTGCATTATTTTCCCCAAAATGAGCGATTGCTTGCCGACTAAAAACATTTTTTTAAAAAATATTTTCCTCTTTCTCCCTCTAGATTTCAGTTTTGAATGCTTTCTCATCACTCAGCCTCAAGCGAATCACAATGTGACCTCGGAAATACGGTACCACTGCAGAATAAAAAAGATATTGTATAGAAGAACAGGTCGTTCGACGATAATTTTAAAAAAAATTATTCTAACGATTTTAAAATCCAACAGTTTATTTGGTGGACGAATACGATTCGAATATTTGATCGTCATTCAAAAATGATATTACTATGGAGTCCAAATTTAACCGTAAAAAAATTAAAGTGTTTTTATGATTTATCTTTAATGGTTGATAAAAGTCATTTAGACTTTGATCTTATCCGATTCTGTTATTGACGAAATATCCTAAAAATTTATGAGATATAATCGATCACTCTCAAAATTTAATCGGATTAAAAAAATTCATTCCGACGGTCATAAGATCCAAGAATTTATTCGGTGGACGAAATATAATTTCAACAATGAACTGTCGTTTAGGGATGACACGATTGTGAAGTCCAGATTTAACTATGAAAAAATTACAAATATTTTTCTGATTTATTTTTGATGATCAATAAATATCACTTGGATTTCGATCTTATCCAACTTAATTATTGACAAACTATTTTGAAGGTTCATAGAACAAGATTTATCGTTCTAAAAAATTAATCAAATTGAAAATTCGATATTTTATATCAGTAATAATAATAAAGCGGCACTTTGTATCTCATAGTTTTGGCCAATCCTTCAAGTGCCCCCACCCTAGATTTTCTCCCGTATCACGAGGCCATGTCAAAAAGCTCCACACTCCAATTTAATACAGATATCCTATTCCTCCTTGCTATTTTTTAAGGCTCCCAAAGCTGATGTCCCCAACTATGCCAACCAAATCTGTCATCTTCATCTTCGTACTTTTGCCAATTCCAATTTTTTTTTAAAAAAAAAAAAAAGGCAACAGCAAAAGAACATCAATGACAAACCCTTTTTCAGTTAACTCGCTGAGTATGCACTAGAACGCAAGTGATACGTTCATACATTCCTTTATCACAATGACAATGAGTGTATTCACAATTGATAGTCTTAATCCTCTCATCCTATGAGGGGGAAAAAAAACCCTACGCTCTTCAAGACACCAAAACTTGGACACTACTAACAAACAAGCTTGGCAGTTCCTGAATGGCTGATGTCCTTTGCGAAAGGCACTTGTGGTGGTGTTTATTTGCTCCTCTTTGATCAGCTAAATCAGCTGTAAAAGAACTAAATCTGGTTATCCTGTGTTGTCAGTAGCCAAAGAATTCTGGAGCGGAAGTCTGAAACATGCCTATGTTTCCTGGTCGTTCAACAAGCAAAATGAACTCAGCAAATCCTGCAGACACTAGTTTTTTCAGATAAGATCAAACAAAAGACCAAATAGCTACCTTTAAAGTAGTTTGTAAAATATGGTCGTTGCACGAGGCCGCTGCAAGGAAAAAAAGTGATGTCAACTTTTAGGATTCAAACAAAAGAACTCATTGTGGAATTCCGAGTTTTGGTGCAGACAACATGATATGAGAGATGAATATGGGGGAAAAGATGTTTAACCATTTAAAAAATGTGTAATGAACCAAGTCAATGCAGATAAAGTATTTGGTCTGTTGAATTATAAAAATAAGCACCTGCTTTCTTTGCTTGATCTGGGTCCGCAGATTTTGTTGTTGGGGTCTGAGTGAAGAACAACCCTGAATTCGTTTAAGATAAATAAACACTTAAAAGGTAAAGTGACCATCAATATCAGATGATTCACTCTGATTTATGCATAGGAGAGTTTTTGAATACAGGAAAAAGGCTTAGGACCTTGGCTTAGAATCTGTGCAGACGCTTTAATAATAATTCTCAGTGAAACCATGAGAGTATGGTAGTAGCTCTTCCACCTCTATTCGAGAGCTACAGCCCATGCTCTTGATTCTGTTGCGATTTATTATTTCAACCTCTGCATTGAAAATACTGTATACCGGTCTATGATCGGAAAATCTAGACTCTCCGTGTAAATAAGCTAGCTGAGCAAGACCTTGGCCATACCACAAGATCCGGTCACACCTAGATCGATAAAAGAGAGAGAAATATTATTTAGAGTGGCCAATTTAAGAAAAGCACATTACAAAAATACAAAAAAAAATATTCTAGGACTCTACCATGCTGGTGTTCGCCTCTTCTCTTTTCGGTGCATGTCTTCACCAGCATATCTGTCGGAGTTGTTTGAATATTTGTAGGTGGGAGGAAAGAATATCCCTCCTTCCTTCCATCCTTCAAAAACTCGTCCACACCTTTGCTCTATCCGAAGCTATTCTCAAAGGGAAAAATAATTAGAGTTTTGGACTAGTAGCTTGAGAAAACATAAAGAACAATAGAAGAATCTTATGAAAAATTTTCATTTTTCATTTTTATTTTCTCTTTTTCATAAAATAAAAAACGATTTTTGTGTATTTTCTAATTTTTTTCGGAAAACATTCCTTTATTTTTTGAAAAACAAAAAATAATTTTTTTATGTTTTCCAATTTTTCAAAAAATACTCCTTTATTTTCTGAAAAATGAAAATGTAAAACGTCAACCAAACGTCATTTCCTGTATTTTATCATTTTCTCAGAAAATAAAAATAAAAAATAAAAAAATTTCTACGAACCAAACACTCCCTTAGCTTTCCCTATGCCACAAGGATTTTATTTTTTATTTTTTTATTTTTTTGTTTTTTTGCCTCTCGGGGAGTATCTAGAAAAACATTATGTTCTTAATGCCCCAAGAGATTTTCATGCTTTTGGAAGATCTAATACGTCAAAAGCAACACCGAGAAACACTAGGCAGTCATGGCAGCCCATAAATAATACTTAGACAGGATGGGCAAACTACCTGATCCTTTTCCAATAATGCTCTCCAGTTGTGCATCACAACTAGTGCTTTGGCGGACTGATATGATAGAGCAATACGGTAGTTCAAGTCACCAAGCCATATGATGCGACTAACAAAAGAAAAGGAACGAAAGAATTATGATCGTAGATTCATTCCTTTCGTCAATAATAGAGAAATATGAGCAAATTGTGAACATCAATCTTACTCGTGATCAAGGATTGTTTCAGGAGACATTTCGTTGAATGCTTTGCGCACCTGAGGAAACTTTGTCTTCCTTAATATCTCAATCACATCTGAATTCCTCCGCAGTTCATCCCCTTCTTTCTCTCCCGAGGTTAGGTGAGTACAGATGAAGCAAAAGCTTGTTCGGTGCAATAACATGCTAATTGCGATTGAACCCTACAGGTAGAGAAGTGAACATTCTATTCAAGACAAGCTCAGCAAGGATTTACATAGATTTTATAAAAGTGAAGGGGAAAAAAAAGCAATTACAAATGCTTTTCAGATAAATGGAAGGTGTACGACAAAGATTTCGCTTCCAACACAAAGAATGTAGCATCCTTGTTTTCTAAAATATGAGACAAAATGTGAACTAAAGCAATATTTTGAGAGGATCAGCATACATAAGCAAAGCAGTTACCTTGTTTCCAAGATAGCCCATTAATCCTCTGCCTACGCAGGATACCTTCAAGTTCTTGATGTTGTTTCTAATTTCACTTCGCACCCAAATTGTCAGAAATATGCCTACCATCTGCTTACTTGCAACCAAGCAGTACCTAGAACTAAAGCATAGTAGAATTGGAATTTACGAAAGACTCATGATTGTTACCAATGAGAAGAGAACCAAATGGAATTGCTGAAACAAATACCTAGAGCAAACTGAAAATCTATCCCTTTCTTCCATATGCTGTGGAGCACCACAAGGATATGACATTGGCGAGCAAAAACCAGAGTAAGATATTTCTCCCCCAAGTACCTCATCATAGGGTGAAGTTCCAAAGTTAAAATAGGGATCGAAGTTACTTGGTCTACTCTCGATGCTCACCCGATCACAAACACTGAATCTTCGATCCAGCCTTGGTTGCATTACCATGACATCATTGTGCATTCTAGAACTACGACTCATGGAATGAAATGACCGTCGATGGAAGAATGATGGGTGGTTCATCTGCCTTGTTGAAGACCCCTCAAAATCGGCATCCAACTCCACTAGTGGATTTGGAACAGGGGATGGTAAACCACAACCGTCGCCGCAACCATCCGTGCCAGGAAGAGCATTTAGTGTCCTTCTAATTAGTGCTAACCATTTCTTTGCTGGAATATTGTCTTCTGAACCAAGAACATTTCCAGCATTAAGAGGAACAATCTCTTGAAATCTGACAAGCAAAAATATAGTTAGGTTGATAAGATCTACATCTAATAATTTTCAACCTTTATATAATCATGCATATATATCAAAACAATAAATTTCAGCTGGGCAAAGTGCAGATATAAACCCTAAAACATATAAATCTGCAGGAGGTGAAGTATGGATCCATTCCTCGAGATTCAAATTCTTTGTCGGGGACTTGCCACCAACATTCCATGTCGATACAAAAATCCTATAAACCAGATTTAACAATCACTGGTCATATAAAAAAATGCCAAAAGTTAGAAAGTAAATTCTGCGAGGAGCAAAAATAGGTTACCTGTAGTCCTGCGCATCTGTAACTTGAGCAGCATCAACATCAAATCTTCCTCGCCGAACACGATCTGTGTTCTTCTTATGCAGCTTCTCTGAAAACCCAGAAAAGAACAATACTGAAGAAGGAATTCTTAAAGCAAGCAGATGTAGTAATTTTGTCCAAAGTTTTGAACAAGACAAGCCATAACACTTTATACCTGTCCTGCTTTTCTTCACTGTGCTTGTCTCCCTCTCCATGAAGCTGGTCCTCCATTCTCCATCACCTTGTGATGAGCATGCAGAATAACGAATAAAGAAAAAGAAATCAACAACAACAACAACAACAAAAAAGAAAGAGATGCTAATCGTGTACTATTATTCCCATGAGTTTTATGCATTTATGCAAACCTAAAGAACATCGAAGGAAGCACTGAGCACCGAACAAGCAGTCTAGCTAAGTTTCTGGAAAAACCAATGAGTAGTTGAACAAAAGTCCACTCACCAACAAGGCAAGTGTTTAAGCATCAAAGAAATGTATTGATGCGGTCGCTTTGAAAAAGAGAATCAATACCAAAAGAGGTAACTTAAGCCTATAGTAGGCAGGAAAATGTTTAGAACAGATACAAATTAAGCCAACCTCTTCCAAATACATCATCATCAGCGTGGAAGTCCCGAGGGTCGTTTTTGATGTTGAACCATTTTCGAACTGTCTTGGACCATGATGACTTCTCCGAACAAGATTTTTATTTTTTTCAGAAAAACAAAAAACAAAAGAGACTAACTCAGAAGCCATCTGGAGGACCAAAATCAGGAAGAATGTTAAAGATCAAATATGCGAGTAAGAAAACCTTGCATTTCTTTGAGTTTTCATCTTTCATTGTTCCGGCAGTCCTTCATGCACCCGTCGCAGATGGTTTCCTTCCCCGCTGAATGCTTTCCAGTTGGTATTGCTCAACGGAAGTATAGGAATACGAAGTCGGAGAAAGGGGAAAGCCTCTATGTCCTTCGACGAGGTAGATCACGCCAGTGGAGAAGAACAGGAGGCCGAAGAGAAACGCCACAACAAAGGCTAATAAACGAAATGCGCAACCTCGTATCCGCAACGCAAACTCGATCCAAAGCCGCTGGCTACCGCCCAAGCGCAACGGAGAGGTAGGGGAGGAAAAAAAAAAAAGGAGATTTTGGACACAGAACAACAGCGAAATGGGTAGGCAATGGAAGGGAGCACGCACACTCAAAGACACCACCACTCTCACTCCCGATTCCAAAACCTCGTTCTCAGAGTCACAGCGAAGTGTACAACTTGGAAGAGACGAGAATTGAGCGCAAACCTTATAGCTCGTTTTTCTCTGTCCTCAACCTCGCTTCCGCCCACTTATCTCAAGGCCTTTTACTTCCCCCAATAAATAACTGCCCAGCAGCTACCCGGCCTCGCCAGTACCAGTTTACAGTCGCTCTGCTCTCCCCTCTAATTTGCTGCCCACGGTCAGTCTTGTGTTCCCTGCTCAAGCTCAATGGGTGGAAAAGTAACAGAGAGATAGAGAAAGCATATTTTTCCAGTTTAACCAATCAACGATTAAATTTGTATGAGTTCGAGTGTATAACGCCGCTTCCTCGCAGGATCAAATGTTTAAAATTTGAGGGGGCACAGAAAATTTTTCATTTTTAAGGAAAATGAAAAAAAAATATTTAGTTGATATTTTCCATCTTTATTTTTTAAAAATTAAAAAGTATTTTTTTAAAAAATTACAAAATATAAAAAAATTGTTTTTTGTTTTCATTTTTATTTCTGAAAAACTAAAAAAACAATATTTTCTGTTTTCTAAAAAAATAGAAAATGAAAAATGAAAATTTTTTCACAAACTAAATGCTTTTTTAGTTTTTCTAACGAAACAATGCCTGTGATAGTTCAAATATATATGTATATATATATAAATAAATAAATAAATAAAGTATTCGAATTTTCTATCCGATGAATATGATAAATCATTTTGTCCATGGACCTTCGAAATATTTCATCAACAACTGAATCAAATAATTTCAGAATTCAAATGATCTCCATTAATCACTAAAAATAAATCAAAAAAATATTCACAATTTTTTCATGATTCAGTTCAGATTTTATAGTTAATCATCCCCAAATGACAATCCAATATCAAAGTTGTACTCCGTCTACCGGATAAACTCTTGAGCTCTCAGACCATTTGAATGATTTTTTTTAAAATTCATCATCAAACTATATCACAATAGAAAATTAAATTATATTTTTCTACGAAATACTTCTTTATTCTTACCGTTACATAAATAAATATATGAGGTCCTTTCTCCCCGGCAGAGCGATATTACGGAAGAAAGATGAAA
Source organism: Wurfbainia villosa (assembly GCA_025175895.1). Lineage (NCBI taxonomy): Eukaryota > Viridiplantae > Streptophyta > Magnoliopsida > Zingiberales > Zingiberaceae > Wurfbainia > Wurfbainia villosa. The sequence goes on along the minus strand of CM045991.1, from coordinate 23,980,968 downwards.
AGTAAACAACAAGACTTTTGATAAACACCGAACAATTATTTTGGTGTTTACTGTGATGACCAACATGGAGGCGAGGACAAAATGTTATCTTGAGAATTATTTCTAATTCCAAATCTAGTTTCTTTATCCAACATTGAGTGAACAGCAACCAAAAAAAAAAAAAAACATGATGATTGAAAATTATAATTACCCTTTTTCTACGAAGTAACACAGTGGCAACTGAAGAAGACAATAGCGGCCACAAAAAGGTAAGGTGTGATCCAATGAAGAAACCGTACAAATGCAAATGGATTTGATCGATGAAAACAAATATTTTGTTTCTCGTAATTCTTTCTCTTTGCGCTCGGTAGACTCTAGTCACAGGGTTGTACCTTTTATATATAAAATCAGCCAGATTGCCACGGTCCAATCAAAAAAAACGTATCTATTTTTTTTAATTATATTTGTATGGTCGGTGATCCACGAGGAAAGAAATGATTCAAAATTTATATAGAAATATTTTTCTATACAATTCATTCGTAAATATTCATAAATATTTTTATTATTCAATATTCGATCTCTTATAATTCAAAAATTAAATTATCGTGTACAAGCGATCGAACAGTGGATAACAAAATACTGTTATTCACCGTCTGATTTCGTATATAGTATTCAAGAATTGGAGTACATATACGTGTGTGTGCGCGCGCGCGCATGTGCGAGCGTATGTTTTTGATATATTGGCCGATTGACTTCCTAATTCCCTCCGCGCCTCATCCTCGTGGCATTCGATTTCTTCATTGTCGAGGCACCGTGCATGTTATAGCCCAGTGCCTGAACCTCAGGCTCGCTTGCTCGTCTGATCACGATGCATCTCGCACGTACAGTTGCGATTGGATTGGATTTTGACAATGATCGAACCAAAGAAGAGTTACTGTACATTTCCGCATTTCACATGATCTGAGATGGATTGAGCATCGCATGCGACGGAACGGGATGGCGAATTGTAGTCGAACATAGGCGCATAGGAAAGAGTCACGGTAACAAAGCTACATTTGCACTCAAATACACAAAAATCGTTGGGCATTAATTACGTCTCTGGATAAATATTCAATTCAACCTCTATCTTGACTGTCATCCTCCCATTTTACTTGAATATTATCATTGTTGATTGACTTCTCTCCTATTCAAGACCACCAGTAAAATTATCCTTCTCTATGGGCTTCGATTTTAGCCACCTTGTTGTTTGAATTATTAGTTTGTTCTATCAAATTTGACATGGGTAAAATCTAACCCAATCGATTTAATTTTAGAATTAGATGCTAATAAATTTTGTGTAGAAGTTAGAATTTTAAGAATTTGAGGTATAAATTCGAAAATCTATAAATTTGGATAGAAACTCTAATTTTTGAAAATTAGGATGGAAGATGAGCAAGTCTTCAAAAAAATTTGTTTATTCAATTTTTTTACCCAATGCTAATTATCTAATTAGTATGACCGTTGCTCTAAGAAAAACTGAAAAAGATATCTAAAAAAAAAATGTTAAAATAAGGATATATGCTTCGTAATAATATATCTAGTTCTCTCGGTAAAGTCAATATGCTTTATAATCAAGAAAAGGATTTTCAAGCCCCAAGGGATAAGCGTGGTGATTATAAGCGAAGCTCTCCTTTAAAACAGTCTGGGATCGATTCCGCCCTGGCTGCGCCGTTGCGTGGGTGGTGGTGCACGATGCTCCTGTCCCAGCGTGGTTGGCACATCAGGCGCCCATGAGATCCTTTTGCGTTGGGCCACCCGTCATTCATATTTATCCTCGTCAATCGGTGGAAAAACTTCATGGGGTCGGCCCGGAGGACTAGTGGGCGTAAGCCTGATACCTCATGCTAATAAAAAAATAAATGTTTAATTGTCATTTTAATTTAATTATTATTCTATTTACATGAATTCATATACACAAAATATTTTTTTAATTACACAATTTAAATGACAATGTAGACATTTTTTGAATCTATTAAATTATATACGGGTAAATGAGAATCTTTCAATTAATTTCATTATGAATTATTATTGAGCTGTATATATTCACCTCTCGGAATTTATTGGCATATTAAAAGAACATTTAAAAAGACACTTAAATGTTTGACTAAAATTTAAAAGAGAAAAATGAAATAAATGAAGGAGATATTAATTCAAATCAAGTTGATGATATTAATAAATATTTTAGAAGAAGTAGCATAATAAAAAGAGAGAAATTAGGGGGATAATTTAGTGATTAAAGAATAAAGTCAATATAAAAATGAAGAATTAATTGAGGCTACTAGTTTGGTTGAGTCAAATGTGAATTTAGAATAACACTCTCAATATGAAAAATTAAATTCGACTATGAATTTGGAGGATCTTGAAAATTAGAATAACATCCGTAAAAAATGAGAGATTACTTAATAGAAATTAGTCCAAAAAGATTGGATGATTTTTTATTTCCTAAGAATAGTAATAATACATATTTTAATTCATCAAATTATATACGGATAATGACAAATGAACACACATTTGATAGAAGATTATTTATGTATTCTATTTCATTGGATATAATATTTTATTTTTGTTGTAAGTTATTCTAGGATGAACAAATGATAAGTAAAATGAGAATTTGGATAATAATTGATACAAAGATTGACGTAATATGCATTGAAGTCTTAAACATCATGAAGCTAATCAAGATCATATCGATTGTATAATTGCTTGGGTTAAATTAGAAAAGAGGTTGAAAAAAATCTAACAATTGATTACATAGTATACAACTTAAAATCAACAAAGAAAAATAACATAGGCAAATATTAACAAGAATAATCTTCATTGTGAAAATACTTGTCAAAAATACTTTGGCCTATCGAGAAGATGATGAGAAATTTTATGTCGATAACAATGATTTTTTTTTTTGCAAATGATATAAATGATTACTGAGTTTGATCTGGTGATGGAAGAGCATGTTCAATGTTGTGACACAAAAGAATTTCAGTATATATATTTTATGTTTGTTCAATCGGCCTAAGTCACGATTGACCAGACTTGAATAACATTTTGATGTTTGACAAAACGATTGAAAATGTAATTTGTCATGGGAAGTCCAAGAATGGTCTTGACATTTGAGAAGTCCAAGTCATGTGTACAATTGGCAAAGGAAAAGTATAAACATGGGTTTTGGCAATGGTAAAATCCAAATTTTGGATACTTGACATGGAAAGTCTAAGCATGGATCTTGGCAAAGAAAAAGTTTAAGTCATTGGTACTTGGCAAGGAAAGTCCAAAGGTATAGTCTTTGCGGCATAAGTCCAAGCTGTAGTTTTGGCGGCGTAAAGTTTAAGTGAACTTTGGTGGCGAAAGTCCAAGTATGAATATTTGGCAATTGAGAAGTCCAAGAGTGTGATATTGACGACATAAAGTCCAAGTTATAGTCTTGCAACATAAGTCCAATATTTGGTGGCGTAAAGTCTAAGCGTGTGTCTTAGTGGTATAAGTCCAAATATATCTTGGCAAAGTAGACCCGATTAGCAAGATAATAACCGATAGAAGCACCTGAAAGCTAACATATGGATAACTTGGAAGTATCCGATAGGAGTAAGGTTGTAAACGAACCAAGCATTCATGAACAAGCTTGGTATTCGACTCGATAAAAGCTCATTTACGTTTATTCAATATGTATCAAAGTCAACTAATAAATACTTTTGAATAACTTGACAAATTAAATAAACAAGCTTAAATACATATGTGTTCGACTTGTTAATATTTGTGAACAATGTTCATGAACAATCTCATTTAAAAATTATTTATGAACTTATTTATGCTCATTTATAAACAAGGATTAAAATATTAAAAGTTTGAAATAAACAAATCAGCTTAACTTAAGAGCTTGATAATATTTAAATAAATAAAACTTAAACAAGTTTGAATCAAGTTTGATTCAAGCTTTAATCGAGCTTAATTAGAAGTTTGATACCCGATAAACAAGCCAAGCTCAATTCGAACTCAAGTCAAGCTCAATTCAAGCTCAAGCCAAGCTTAATCTCTAAAAAAAACAAGTCAAGCTTAAACAGATTTTTCAATAGCTTGGTTAATTTTAAACTTGGCTTGGCTCGGTTTGGTTATCTTATCAAACAAGTCTGAATACTATAAAGCTTGACTTTGTTAGTAATATATGAGAGATGTCCTAAGGCAATCGTCTTATGTTTGAACTATTTATATGATAAATGAAGATTCACTATTTGAGTATACATGTTTTCATGTATTTGATTAGATCTTAAACTCATTTACTGAATGTCCACGATACGATTCACAGTATGAGAGAATTTGTGATTGGATCACAACTAGTGAGTATCTCTACATGTATAATTGTGATGTATCGGAATTATCCTTAGTCGATGAATTGATATATTTGGACACCATCAATTCTGTCGAGACTAGCACGAGGTATACTCCTTGGTGTATCCAAGCAGTTGATTCTCACTGGCTGGAGACATTGTGATGTCCGAAGTTAATCGTGGATGCTAGTTATGGTAACTAGTTCATTGGAGTGACCAGCCGTAAGACTTCATATGGTTCTCTGCATATATAGATATGTCAATGAAGTTCTTACTGCAGCTTAAGTGCGATGTTCCTTTGACTTGCGGTATTCAAGTCATTTTGATCATGAAGACTTATGCTTTGACATCTTAAGCAAGCATCTCTGAGGAGATGTGGACCCGAGATGATTGGGTATAAGTCGAAGTGATCGAAGGTGTTTGAATAGCCTATAAAGGATTCACCACTCCTTGCGAGGAGATGTATATCCATGGCCTCTCGTCGGATTGTTACTAAAGTCTTTGGTCAAAGCATTACATGTTTAGAGTAAGATACTTTTGGATACATGTGCAGTAACTAGAATCCGTAGGACGAGGAAATGATACTTGGGCTAGGTGTGACGTAGTCAACCTAGTGGGGACTGACACTATAGACTATGTCCTGAATCAAGTGAGTATAAGATGAGTGAAAGGAATGAGGCACGATTCATTGTAGCTGCCGAAGGGTTTCAGAAATAGTTCTGGATTAACCGTTGATCTTTTCGGTTAATTGTGGATTATGATGTACTACTAGGTGTCACTCATGATTATTCTATAATTAATGGTTAATTATAGACGGCCAACATAAACCGAGAACCTATTTGGTCACACGCGCAACGAGCGTAATCCGAAGGATTTAAAACGAGTTTGAGAATGAGATTCTCAGACCGAGAGAAACTAGGTTTGGTTGGACCAAACAAGGAGCGAGCATGAAATCGTTTCAGTCGCAATGGAAGCATGGATGAGCCATGTCTTATGAAGACATAATGGATGAACCAAATTGATTTGGTTCTAATCTAATGGTGGAGAATAAACCAAAGGGGTTTGGTTTATTTTAAACGAATGAACCAAAGTTGGTTCGGTTCGTTTTAACTTAAAATAGACCAAATCGGTTTGGTTTATTTTAACTTAAATTAATGGAGCGGGTTAACGGATTTTGGTTATGAACCAATAACCATTAGGAGAATTTGTTCTCTATAAAATAGGGCTTAAGGGTTTTGTGAAAACCTAATCCAACTAATCCAAGTTGCCGCCCCCTCCCTTTTCTCCTCTTGTGGTCGACGCCTATACCCTAGCTGCCGCCCACCCTTGTGCCGCCGTCCAAGATCCTTGCCCGAGTCCAAGCTTCAGCCGGCGACCCTCCGGTGATCTTCCTTGGCTCCAGCAACAAGGTGAGCATCTAGCTTCCTTATTTGGTCGGCGCTAATCCTCTACCAAAGCTGTCTAATTTTCTGGACAACTTGTTTATTTCGTATCGGAGCGTCGTTTGGAGCTCCGACACCGGCTACTTTACCGGGGATTCGATCTCCGGTAATCCTCAGAGGTGGAGGACGAAGGATTCGTCAAACGGTTGGTGAATACCTCTCCGGAGAAGCGAGTTTTTGAGGACTCATTTTGAATCCGAATTTTGATTCGGATTGTGATCTTCTCTCGATCACATCGTCTTCGACACGAGGCTAGTGACTCGTATGAAGACGAGGCTCGTGACTTTGTGAAGGCATCCCGAAGATACTCGGCGTGGATACGGATAGAGGCGATTCTAGCGAAGATCGCTCCGGTTGATGTCTTTCCCGCTACATGTGATACGTCAGGTATACGTAGAATAAATTTCCTTTTATTGCAAAATTTAAAACTATGGTTATGTCTACACATGTTGTACTATGCATGCATGTGGTGTGTGTGTTGTAATAAATTAGATTTATTATTTTTATTTCTTCCGTTGTGCACATGTTTACGAAACATGTTCGAACATACACTCGCCGCGGTGCCGGAAACCCAACAGACTTGGCTTAGCTCATTTACAACCCTAGATAGGTATGAGGCTGATGAAGGTGACTAAAAGGCTTGGGTCTATACTAAGGATGGTTTATTAAGTATGAGGGGATCATACTTGAGTTAAATATCGTGTTTGAGATTTATCAGTTGACTAGAGTTATGGACCAGTCGATTGGTCGAGTGTTTGACACTTGACAACCTAGTCAGCTTAGATCAGTCGATTGAAATTATGACCAGACAACTGGTCAAGTAGTCGACTGAGCTTCAACTGCTTAGGTGAAGCTCTGGCAGTTGACTAGCGTCGGTGGACATGAGCATAGAAACTTTGGTGGTCGACTGCTGGTAAAAGCAATTGACTGTTGTAGTATCCATTAGAGTTTTTACCGCATGGATTGAGCTATTGTGAGACAACAACACTATGGGTAGTCGACTATGTCTTTTGGCAGTCGACTGCTAGCCGTTAAATCAGTCATCTGCAGATTATAAAAGAAGCAGCTAATAGAGGATTTTGGCCATGGTTCTTGGGCGATTTGAATGGAAAGTGTTGTTACATTTCAGACCTTCAAAAGCAATCCAAAGCAATCAACAAGTAATCAAGAGTTCTTTGTATAAAATTTTCTTTACTTGTATTAGCTTATTGCTTAGTATACTTATTGTATTTCTTGTACTACTATTGTAATTACTTTGTAAAAGGTTTCTTCATCTCCAGAGTGTTTTCTAAGAAGAAGAGATTCATTAGTGGTGGTGTGCATCGCTAGAGCTCACTAGAGCTCGACTCGCAGAGTAGGAACCCTAGATTCTGAACTATATTATATCGCTTATGTTGTGTTTGTCTCGTATTGTATTTATTTCTATTTGTATTCCACTGTGCACACTAGCAATTTGTAGATGAACGTGAACGAATTCCAAACGACGAAGTAAAAATACTTTTCACTCCCCTCTAGCGATGCTAACCGTTCCTACATTTTAGTCTCAATATTTAGAATGAATTGACAGAGACTTTGACAAACAAAGTGAAAAAGACAATCATTGTAAAAGTTAAACATGCAAAATATTTTTCATAATACTTGATTGTATTCAAGATGAGAGTCATCTAAAATAAATATCTCTAATACTATGATGCTTTAATGATTCAATAGACACACTAAAAGTATAAGAATATTGGGTTAAATTTTTGGAGATGGATGACACATTAAGACTTGGGTTATCAAGTGAACTTCTGAATGTGTTAACTAAAGTTGGACTGGACATTGATGACATAAAAGAACAGGAGTATGACAATGAGTTTAACATAAGTGGAAAATACAAAGGTGTACAAAAAAGATTGTTTGAAATAAATAAGAGTTTTTTTACACATCAAGTGGTTGTCATGGTCTTAATTGTCCTTAGTTGATATGATGGAATGTTATCCTAAAGTCAAGTCCTTCTTTAGACTGATGCAACACATCTACACGTTGTTTTCTTCCTCTACAAAGAGATGAAAATTTTTTAAAGATAAAGTATTTAGTCTGACCGTTAAACCATTGCCACATATCCATTGGAAAAGTCATGTTGAAAATGTAAAAGCCATAAAAGAGCAAATTGTACATATAAAAGATGATTTACTTGACTCAGCGAAAGTTGCTGAAGATTCTAGAACAAAGAGTGAAGCTGAGAATTTAACACTATATGATCTTGAGAGTTTTGAGTTATTACTTGGAATGGTAATCTAATATAACTTATTACGAGTAATAAATATTGTAAATAAATTTATTCAATTTGAACATATGAATATTAATATTGTGATAAAGCTCTTACAAAGATTCGATCAATTTCTTAATGAGTTTAGAGAAGAGAAGTTTGCTAGTGTCATGAATGAAATTATACAAATGACAAGGGACATGAAGACCGAACCTAAATTTTAAGAAAAACGCATCATTCGAATAAAAAAATATTTTGATTAAAATGACAATGAGGATGTAACACAATCAAATGAAGAATGTTTTAGAGTTGAATATTTTCTATTTATAATCGATCAAGCTCGATGTTATCTTCAAGTTCAATTTGAACAATTTAAACAATATCAAGAGATTTTTATATTTTTATTAAATTTGGATAAGTTAAAGAATGAACTTTTACCTAGTTTGATAAAGTTTTGGATGAAGCTTCGATAATTTTTGAGTCACGATGGACGTTAAGATATTAATGATAATGAGATGTGATAAGAATTAATGGTTGTAGAATGTTATTTAACAAATGAAAAAAAAGAGCAATTGATATACTACAATATCTAGCAAAATTGAATGATTTATTTTCAAAACTTATATTACCTATAAGATTTTATTAATCATACCAGTAATAGTTGCATAGAAAGAAATAAGTTTTTCGAAGTTGAAATTAATTAAAAATTATTTTCGATCAATAATATTACAAGATAGACTAAATAGGCTAGTAATATTATGGATTGAAAAGAAATAATTTGACAATTAAATTATACAGATTTGATAAATATTTTTACCTCTGAAATAGCTAGACGAGTAATATTTATATAATAACTAGACGAGTAATATTTATATAATTATTTGTTAACTTTTTATTGATGTAGTATATTATTTTTTTATTTTTTTATATATTAATATATTTGTTATTTGTAAATTAAATTTTACAATTATTTATCATAATAAAAGTTCACTTTTTATTATTCATTATATGCCCATCGAACAGATACGATTTCGTCTAGTTCTCTCATATTTCTTTTTCATAGCCTTCGCTGGCTCTCTTCTCCTTAGGTGACGTTTGGTTGATGGATTTAAAATGAAGAAATGAGAATGAAAATTATATAGAGTATTTAGTTAATGGATTTCAGAATGAAGTTTGGAAAATTATTTCTAATTAATTGGGAATCAACAAAATCCATCATAAAGGGTGAGTTTGGATTTCATTCTCATTGTCATCCGCCGCTACTCGTTGGTCGTCGCCCATCTACCATTGTTCGCCGTCCACTGTCATCTGTCGCTCATTACCCATTACTGACGATACTGGCATGACCTCCGCTCTCATTCTCAACTTATAAAATAAATAATACTATTAAAATTACTAAATTCATTCTCATTCCAATATACTATCAAATTCATTTCCATTCTTATTTCTACGCTTAAACCAAACACAACTTTAAAATAAACACAAAAAAAGGAAACATAAAGATGATTGTTAAGTGGTAATACCATGTTGATATTCAATATATTGAACAACAGGAGAACTCTCCCTTTCCCATTTTCGTAGGGAAAAAAAAATTGTTTCATTTTCAAAGATAAATTTCTCTGTGCTTCACAGCAACGACATGCAAAATGTAGACCACAAACAAATCCTTCCACTTTGAAGGATCACACGACTTATAAGTCGACTGAAAGTCAATACCTGATTTACGTGGAGGCCCCTCTATGAAATTAATTTGAGTCGTCATTTTCTTCTTACCATCTTCCTTGACTTGTTCTTTCAAATGTACATATATATAAAAAAAACGTACAGTCAAAGAAAGAAGAACCGTCTCATTTTTAGATCTTTTTATCAAAGTCAATCCTAATTGTTCAGATGTCGGGAACAAACAATTAAATTTGAACCTTTTTATAGAAGAAAAATTTATATTTGATAAAAAAATAAATCCTTTTACATATAAAATTTTGAAAAATAATTATGAATTCTGGACAAGAGCCCCAGTTATGTTGCCACAGACTCTGCTTCTTACTTAGCTTTATATACTCACGTAACCATTTGCTAGGACTTGGCCTTTTGCTCATGTCATCTTGGTGGAGCTCTTAGCAATAAACAGCAAATTATGTGGGAAGAAAGGCAAAGCAAATTGAGTACCCTTACCAGCAAAACTGGATTCTCGATGTACTCTAGATACCATACGGTATTGTAGGGGAGGAGTTGTATTTGTTGAATGTATCTATTTATATATAGAAAATTACATTTAGTCATTTCAGGGGCCCCAATGGTCTCTAATTCGACGGGCCATTTAAAGGCCCATACGCCCTAGTGCTTCGATAAAAACCATCTGACTGCGTGCTGTGGGCTCGCTCGTTTTATTCTTTCCTTCGCGAAGCGATCTGCCGATTTCGACGAAGCCGACCCGAGAGATCGATGGGCGATCGATTCCGTTTTGAGTTTGTGTTGTTATTGCATTTTGGAGCGATGCGAACCATCGAGTTCTGCAGTTAGAGTTGGCTGAGATAATAAAGGGTTTTCGATCGAAAGCGATGACAGATCTTCCGATTTTGTCATTCGTTTTGGAATCGAAAAGCGAAACATCTTTCGTACTCCGCCCTGCTGATCAATGTTCGAGGTAAGTTCTCTTCGTAATCTTTCCGGTTTTGTTCTTCGTTTTGGGATCAAGTTTTTATCGAGGAGCAGTGGCATATAGGACAAGAGCATTCTCCCTCTTGTTGTTTCTGTTGCTATTCGGCTTGTTACTTTAATCGGATGACCCCGTTAAAGACTTGGTTCTGCCATCGTGCTTCTATAGATACCACCAAAGGCAAACAGCGTAAACTAGGGTTTCCTCTTAATAGGCGCTCGCTCGTCCTATTCTTTCCTTCGAGAAGCGATTTATATTTCGACGAAGCCAGGCGATTCATCGTACTATTGTCCGGATCGATTCTCAGATGAAGGGCAGGCAATCCATCGTACGCTTTGTGCATTTAGGGTTTGTTGAGAATATATAGGTTTCGATCGAAAAGAGAAGAGGAACATCTTATGTAGTCCGCCGATCAATGTTCAATGCTAGTTCTCTTCGTAATCTTTTCGTTTTTGTTATTCGTTTTGGGATGCTTTTTTCGAGGAGCAGTGATATATTGGACTAAGGCATTTTCACCTCTTGTTGTTTCTGTTGTTATTACACTTGGTACTATGATTGTTTCCATTCCATTTTTGTGTCTTAGATTTTCTATGATCGACCCCAAGAAGCGTAAATTGCTTCTTTTCCGTCACTGCAATGGAGGGCAATCGTGTATTTGTTTGAGTATTTTGTTCAACCACCGAGACATTTGTTGAACTAGAAATATATCTAGGGTTTACTTTCGTTGAGCATGGAATTTCTCTAGTTTAAAAACATCTCGCAGTGAGAATGATTTTAACTGGCTATTTTGAGGGACGATTCTAAATCAGAGTTGGCATAAGAAAGGGTAGGAGTATAAGCTGAGGTTAAATCCATTTTGTATCATCACGATATTGAGTTATGCGAAGAGGATAAGTTTGCTTAGTAGTTAGATGGTTAATATGTATCTGATAGGTGGTACCTGGTTGGCTGGTCCCAACATATATTGTGCCATTCCGGCAAGTGATTCCTCCTTGTTGGTTAAATCTTTCTGATATAACACGTATAAAACCTAGCCAGCAAAATTTTAAAAAATCTCAGTAATATTTTACTCATTTGGAGTTATTTTTCAACAAACTACTATGTAGCTCAGTTTGATAGTACCTAACTGTTTAATCCAAATGCTGGGAGTTTAATGAAATTTATGAAAGTTTATATTGAATATGACTAATATTGTCATGTTTCCTCCAATACTATTAGTTTGGTAGTAGTTTCTGCAAGATTACGTGTCTAGAGGATATCTACCAGTGGATAGCCCTAGGTGTGATTATCAATTTCTTATTGAAGCTTAAGGTTAGGAATCTAGAGGTGTTATTTGAAGAGCATCTAGAGGATAAAAATGGGAGTGACTTGATGTTTTGAATGCTGACTTGTTCTCATGGGGTGTACACACTCATTTGATATTATTCAGGCTGACATTTTTGAGGATAAAAATGGAAGTGACTGGATGTTTTGGATGCTGGCTTTTTCTTATGGAGTGTAGACACTTATTCATCTGATGTTATGTGGGTTGATATTTTTGAGTTTGAGTTGATCTTGTTAGTGTTGATTTGACCCATGAGCTGATTTAGTTGTATGACCTGCAATATGGTTCAATTGGTCTTATGTCTTGATTGGTGAGGTGCTAGTGGGCTTGATCGTATAAGTCCAAGAATATTATATTTGTAATGTTAAACCCTAGAAAGTCGTTGAAGTGATTGCAAAGATTGCAGTTTAGGTTGGAAGATCCAATTTAATGTCTCTTGAATTGTGGTAGTTGGTGACAGAGGCTTGAAGTGGTAGGGTTGGTTTTGTGATGAAGGCCTGAAATGGCAGGGTTGGTTTTGTGATTGATCAAATAAACCTAAGTTAAAGATGTGGCTAGGTGATAATGAACTATTGCTTACAAGGGATAGTGGTGTTGATTGGTGTCAATTTTATTGTTGGTAGCAATTTTGTTTGTGGTATCTATTCCACCTTATATTGATTCCTTGAACCACAGGCCGATTGTTAGTCATCGAATTCTTGAGAAATATTAGTCGATTTACATGTGTCATAAATCATATATCAACGACTTAGATCCGTGATTTATAATTTGATTGTTGACTTATGATGTATGGTATTGATCGTTAATTTATGGTCTTAGATTTGAGATGTATTAATGGTCCGTGATTTGGGTTTATTTACAATCAAATTTGAGGTGTTAACTTGTGATTTATAATTTGTCTCGTTGAATTGGGATTTGTGATTGACTTATTGTTCTTCTACATATATTCCATGTTGTTGAATTGTGGCAATGATTGATTGTTTTATAACTGGATTTTCTATTTGAGATTTGACTAACTGATTTTCCTCTTGATCATTGATTTGATTGAGTAATTGTTTTTTATTTAGTTTTGTTATCTGAGATTTGATTTATTGGTTTGTCAATTTGATTGATTCAACCTAGAGATGGATCAAGTGAATGTTATTTTATCCATTAGTATATGATTTATGTATGTTAATAGTAGACGTGGATGGATGTTATTCAAGAGTTTCCAGATCCATGTGTGCGGACTTGGCTGATATGAGGTTTGACTGTTGATCTTGTATTGATTTAGCCTTAAGGATTCGATATATATTCCTATACATATTTATCAAATTCTTAAGCCTCAAGTCCATTTCCTAACTTGTACATGGGAAGCATGGTAGTATGTTGCTCTTAAGAGCGGAGATGGTACGATGAAGACATTACTATAGGCGTGATGGCGATTTATCAAAAATCAAACTTGTAGATGACGGGTGAATTAAAGGACCTATTTTCCTCAAGAAAGAGGGAATATTGTGGTTCAGAATTCATTAGTGGGGCTGTATTTGGTTTGCTCTGATTCTGGTTATGATTGAAAGGAAGGACTATAAAAATCAACTTGAGTAGTTCGAGGTTTATTAAATCAAGGTACCTTCAATCTTCCTTATGTTTAATACATTGCTCATACTCAATTCTTGATCACTTATATTGAGATAAATATTGTTTTCGTTACTGATGTGGTAACTTAAACATTGATTTTTGAGTTTATCGTTTTGTTTTGTTTCCTGATCAACGTTCAGTTTGAGATTGTTGATGTAATTATATGACAATTGAACATTGATTGATTAATTTTTCATTGTTTAGTTGTGGAGTTCTCATTGGTTACATTGTATTGTCCTACGTTCTCCATCTTTTGAATGGTAAGGGTTAACAACTTTCAAATTTGCAGTATTCTTTGCTGCAGTATAAGATAAGTTTAATCCATGCTCATGTTTTCTCATATAAGTTCCTGAGTGAATTCAGCTGTTGCTTTTGTTGAGTTATCATTGTTCAAAAGGATATTTGCTAATTAATGTCAGGTTGATGAATTTGTCTAATTTGAGGTTTCAGTATCTGTTTGTTCTTAAAAGAGGTAAAAAAACAGTTCGCTGAGGATCAAGTTCATGTGGTAATGTATATGTTGGATTAGTGGTTTCTTTCTTTGGGTGATATTGGATTGTTATCATTAGTTGGACCATTTAATCATGGATCTACTATGCTAGGTGACTGATGACAGTTTGATATTTTTATACCTGAGGATGGTGGAGATGTTTGCTGTATGGTGACAGTATTTTCATCTATTGACCAAGCATTTTCCTTGTTCAAGCTTGTTTCTTTTCATTCGTATGTTCCTGAGTTCGTAAGTTTGGTTTGTTCGGGAACATTGATTTTATGTTTATTCATGCAGCAAGGATGAGGAACCAAGTTTCTTTGGATTACTATTGTTATTAATGCATTTTTTTTAATTAATATAGATGGCTAAATGATGTGATGGGTAGCAAAGAGACTTATTGTTCAATTGATTAGAAGGGCAAGGTGTCTTGATTTTTTCATTGCAAGTCTACCAGGTAGTCGTCCTATATCTTTATGTGATCTTTGATTTGTCTGGTTGAGATCGAGACCTGAATATGGAATGATTTGGGAGTATTCAGTTGCTTTGGATCAATAATTCTCTAAAAATGTTGATTGATCCTTGATTGTTGTTGCATCTTACTATTAATCTATTTTCATTTACCTTTTGGGATTGCTGTTGTTTTTTAGCGCATATTCATATATAGTTGCGTGGTTCAATATGCTGTATGAGATACATGGTTTTTGTTCATGATTTTTACTTTCGTACTGTTATTACTTATTTATGATATGTGGATTGTTGACTTAACCAATGATATTGGTCATTAATCTATAATCTGATGATCTGAGATTTGTGTCGTTGGTTTATGGTTTATGATCTGCGTTTATTTTGATCATCAATGATCTGAGTGTTTGCTAAACTTGCAAAAACTGTGCCTAGCCTTTTTGCTCAGGGGTTGTTGAAACCCGATGGGATGAGCAATTTGAGGATTGGAGCGTTTATATCTGCACCAGTGGAGAAAGCCGAAGGGTTTCACTCTTGCCATGGCTGGCCACTCTTTGGATCACGTCTAGCCGTATGATTCATTTATGTTGCTTAACACATCATTATTATTCATGATATTTAATTTCCATATACATTTAGTTTTAAACATATATATTATCTAAACATACATCATGCTCATCAATGATTCATATGAAGTTACCAAACTGAGATGTCTTATTGTTGTAAGTTTCATTAATGTGATTTGTTGTGCACCTATGGTGGTTATAAAATTGCCTATTTGTTTGGTAGTTATATCCATGTTACAATAAGGATACTGTACAACTACCTTCTCTTGATTCCTTTGACATTATAGTAAAAGCTTCATTGAGAGGACTAGCTGTCTGCTTATCTTGGCCGTCAAAATTGCCAACATACATCCTAGAGATGTATCAATTTGATATTGGACCTGAAGCTTACGAAGTGGCACTTCTAGGAGTTCTTATAAGTGTATCTAGTTGTACGATTCTTACGGAGGGATCAATTTTGAAAGTTAACATGTTACTACTGGATGCTACTTGTTCATCTGATATTATGTCAATTGACATTTTTGAGTTGATATCGAACTCGTTTGATCTTCCTGCGGTGTTAATTTGTCTTGGTAATATTTTTATTTCTTGTAGTTCTAACCGAAGCATAAGATTTGGATGTTTAGAATGGATGATATCTAATTTGGTGTCATATTTTGGATTTATTTTGATAGTCATGGAAAATTTTCATAGGTTTGAATTGGTCATTTCAAGATTAACTGGACGTGTGGATATTTGTTGCTAATAAAAAAAAGCTCATGAAACTTATTTGAAAAAAAAAGTGGAACCGTTGTATCAGCAGTCTCCTCTCTCTATTGGTGAGGAGATAAATTAAGAATTTATAGATGTAAAAGAGGGGATCGATCGATAATTCAGAATCATGATCTCTTCTGAAATTGATCTTGGTCATCTTTTTGTATTATCAATTGGGAGCTCATGACACTTTTTTGAAGTTCATGTATGCAGGGGTTTTTGTTCCAATATTGTCTGTCTGATGCAAATTGAGCAAATTCGATGAATTATATACGACAAATTAGACGAGTTGAATGTGCTTTATATAGAGGTATGTCATTTGAAAGTAAATGCTTAAATGTTTTATTTGTTTTGACACCGTATATTACAACAATAGTAACTATCAAAGTATTATGCTGTTGGTGCGTCGGGGGATTTTTTTGTTATTGAATTTTATTTTTTTATTATATTATTTATATTTTAAAAAAATTATTCTATTTTATCATCGTTAACGATTTTTTTTGGCATTTTACATTATATATTGAGCCAGTGGATAAAAAATAGACGAATAGAATAAATTTTCATTTAGAGGTTTTTCTCTGGGAGTATTTTATTTTGTTCCAAGCCGGATATAGAATACGTGGTAACTCGTCAATACATATACCGCTACTCCAAGGGCACGGAGTGAAGCTTTGGGGCGTTTCTCCTTCGCTATATTTTCGGCCAGCTACAAACAGAACTTTGTTGGACTTTGAAAATGTTACAAGTTATACACGTTGCCTATAGTGCGCACGATTCATGTGGTTCCGTATGCTAAAAATGGTTTACCAGTTACCTCTGTTTCTCACAGTGATGCAAGGGAGCTCACCAAATTGGTTACGACCGCATCCCAATTGCTTCTCTTACCGTATAACATAGAATTGTTTTAAAGTAAGGATCATTTTTTTCAAAGTTATAAAATTTACTGTGTTAATTTTTGATTGATTAATTTCAAAAGTTAAAGATCTATATTTTTTTTTTTTTATGATTGGTAGGGAGCCATTAGGTTGATCAATTTCAACTTTATGCATCATATGGGATCAATTAGTAGGGGTTGTTAGATAACGAATTTCATCTTTATGCTCCAAAGTATAATAATATATGTTATAAGCATACGGATAAAAAGGGAAGAACTCTCTCAATTTTTTTATCATATTTTTTTCTGCTTTGAGACCTTATTTTGCGCTGTATGCTGACGCAACCATTTTCTATGACTAGGCCTTTCATGGCTCACATGGTCTGTGATTGGACGGGCCGGTTAAATATTTGATGGGTCATTTAAAGGCATATTACACCCTCGGGCTTCTATATAAACAATCTAACTGCTTGCTATGGATGTTTTCTCTACTTTGGCTCGATCTTACCCTCGTTTACTTTGAAGGACGGAATATATAAAGAAAGGAATCCTTTCCCTAATATGCTTATTTACTTAAATTGAGGAAGATAAATAAGATCAAACTAATTATTCGCTTAGAAGAAAGGAAAGAAAGCTATATTATTTATTGTCTAAAATATCCTTTTTTATTTTTATTATAAAAAATTTAGAGGAGTTTGGAAAGCGACTCCTAAAGTCAGATTATTCAACATACTGACCATAACATGCTCAATTGTATAATTTTAGAATTCAACATAGTACCAAAAAATAGGAGCAAGAGAAAAGAGAAGAGAAGATGAAGAGATTTTTAAAAATCTAAAATGGACAAAATAGATCACATCATCACAAACAGAGGAACATAAAATAGATCACTTTGAATGGTATTCTATTACCTGATTAGATTGATAAAGCAATTTCAAAAGGATAAAAAATAATTAACTGGGATAGAAATGGAGATAGAAATCAAGGAGAGCTAAATTTACAGTAGCAATTCCTATCACAAAGTAGTAGACTCAATGTGAAGCAATGTGAGTTATGGAGCAACAGTCGCGGAGCAATCATAGAAGAAAAAAAGAGGGATCGACAAAGCAGTGGAAGAAATCAGTGGGCGAGAAGGAGAAGAAGTCGGTGGAAGAGAAAAGAGAGATTTCAAGTCCTTAAGGGAAATTGAAGATCCAAATATTGTTGTTTACATGGGAAACTTTTTAACGGTACTCATCAATGGGATAGAGGAGATATATTTAAAATTCACTTCTAAGAAGGTTGTAATTTTAACTAATGTATTATTTGTTTCCGAAGTTAAAAAGAATCTTGTGTCAGATAGTCTTTTGAACAAGTATGAATTAGAGGTCAACTAATCCCTAATAAGTAGTATCAGAGCAAGTCGCTCTTCAAGGCTTAAGAACCAAGGGAGCATGCTAGAGGCAAGATGGAACCAAGTCTTAAATTGGGCAACGATATCAACAGACCACCATTCTATGAAGATTATGGAATCGAAAATTTTAATCGATGAAAAGGTAGAATGATGTATTTCTTTATGTGTGATTATGACAATTGGATTAATATTATAGTAGGGTTTGATGCTCCGAAAGATGAAAATGGGAGAATACTCAAAAAAAAGAAGTGGAGCAAGGAGTAAATTTGATATTTCAACATAAATAATAAGGTAACGAGTATATTGGTTAATGTGTTACCTAATGATATTTTGGTCAAGTTAAGTGAGTTTAAGGATGTTAAAGAACTATGGAGTAAGCTAGTCAAGCTCCATGAAGAACTCTCACCGGTCCAAGATGACAAGGATAAATCAAAAGAGGAAGAAGTTTGTTCATCCTCTCAAGCTCAAGAAGAAAGCACATCATCCCAAGAGCTTGAGGAATCGAAGGTTGAAAGGATGTCACCATCCGAGGAAGAGGAAATTGTGAAAGTCTCCACCTCTAGAATTGAGGGGGAGGAGAGACCTTCCATGTCGGAGGAAGAGAAAGAAGAACCATTTACCTCTGGGAGAGAAGAAAAACAAGACCAAAATTCCCTTATCGACTTGGGTAACTCAAATACATGTATTAATATCAAAAATCATATAACATGTTTTGAATGTAAAGAAGTTGGACACTATAAGAGAAAGTATCAAAAAAGAATTAAGAAGGCTTAACCAACGTCAAAAGACAATGAAAAGCTTAAGGATGTCGGAGCCTCAACAATTAAGAGCAATGAGTATATTATTTGTTTTAAATGCAATCAAAGGGGTCACTATAAGACTCAATGTCCCAGGAGGAGGAAGCAAACCAAGGGCATGAGAGGAGTTACACATGTAGAGGGAGTTAAGATAACCATAAGATAAATTTAAATAATGCTCCTTTATGCTATAACAAAAAGTATGCTTTCAATTCACATACAATTATGCATAATCATGAAAAGCATGTTAGAAATAGATTTTATTATTTAGGTGTCAAGCATGTTAATTTATCTAATAACAAATCTAGAATTAATAACTCAAGAATAATTCTACTTAAGGAAGCTAATAGGAATATAGAGAATCATTTAGGTATTAACCATAAGAAGAGTAGACATATGTCTAAAAGGAGTAACAATGCCAAAAGAATAAATAAAAATTCAAAAATTAAGGCATTAGGGTAGAAATCAAGTTTTGAGGTCAAAACTTGAAAAATTAGAAATGACCCTAAGAAATATTGAAAAATCAATTATGGAGCCTAATGGACAAAATCTGGGGATTAATAGGCAAGAACCATCCAAGAGCAAGAAATGTTTAGGTTATAAACTTAAGCCTAAGGAGACCTACCATAGCGTTGCATTTGATTATGGAACAAAATCTGGGTCTAGAAAAATCACGGTCACAAGGGAGGTCATTTCTAGATTTGACCATGATGTGTGTCTAGTGATTAAGGTTTCAAAAAAATCTAGGAAGGTCACTAAGAAGGTTACAAGTGGAGTTATCCCTAAGGTTAACCTAGGCAAGATCCAAATGACCAAGACTTTCAAGCCTAAGAGGGTCATTAGGAAGATACTAAGGGAGAATATCCCTAGTGAGTGCCTAATTAATCCAAAGAGCTCCAATAGGTATTGAGTTCCAGGAAGTGTGATTCTAATGTTAGATGGGTTAGAGTGTGTCAACCTTGAGTGGATGAGTAGTTAACCTAACCATAACAAAGTTGATACTTTAGGATATTTTCAATATTTTGGGATACCTTGGAAATAAGGTTGAATCTATATCCTAAAAGATTTTAGGATATGCCAATATAATTTAAAATTATTGAAAAATTGATCACAATTAGATTTAGAGGTCATGGTGTGTTATTTTAGATTTTTAGTACACTGGGAGATTTAGATTATTATGGCAAAGTTGGTAAATCTTAGAAAATAATAATTTGGACTTAACACTTAGATATCATATACTTTGCATTTTACACTTATCATGCCTTGTTTGTCATGTACTATGTTATGACATCATATTTCATTTAATCATATAAAATATATACTTAAGTTATATCTTTATGTCATGACATCATAATTATTGACATATGTTTTATTTATACTATCTTATATGTCATAATTGATTTAAAGACAATGACATGATTTGAAGTTTTATGATAAGGGAATCAAATAAAGTTGTCTAAAAAATATTCAAAATTCACATCTCATATTAAATTGACGGTATTGATACATCTTAGACACATGTAAGATGCTAGAAATTGAGTTAAGTTCATGCGATTATTTCGTATATCATAATAAACTTAGAACTCATTAATTGATAATGATGAATCATGAAGAAAGTTTATATATAGGTCACGTGTATTGAGCTCATAGATCATAGTTCAAAATAGGTTTTCAAAAATATTTTAAAATCATTTTAGAAAATCTTGGTGAAGTCTATCTTTTGATAACAATCACCATTGATGAAGTTGATACAAAGTAAGCTCAATAAATCTCACATTTTAATGGGTATTTTATTTTAAAATTATTTTTCACCCATATTAATTGACATAACTATTATACGTATGAAGTTTCAAGATTTTTTAAATTATGTATATTTATTTATGAATTTTAAAAAACTAATTTATGAATATGATTTTTGCATTTGCAGATATCATCGTGATGATTAATAATGATCAGTTCTTCAACTAAGTCGATCGCTATAGTGTTGATTTCAGCTAAACAAGGTTTGTTTAGCCATGTATCAACTTGGTTATTGTACTCTAACGTCTCCTAACCTTAGGATATGCTTTGGAAAACATTAAAAGGGTGAAAATTCATT
This sequence comes from Wurfbainia villosa, assembly GCA_025175895.1. Taxonomy (NCBI): domain Eukaryota; kingdom Viridiplantae; phylum Streptophyta; class Magnoliopsida; order Zingiberales; family Zingiberaceae; genus Wurfbainia; species Wurfbainia villosa. The sequence continues at coordinate 23,959,902 of CM045991.1, read as the reverse complement.
AGAAATGAATTAGGAGAAATGTTTAGGGTGAAAATTGAATTTTGAGGGAAATGAAAGTTCAATGTTGAATCTTTACCTTTAATTTCTATTGTTTAGAGTTCCTATTTGCTTAGGATCTTTCCAAGGACATTGTTAGTGCAATGGTCAAGGGGGAGCGAGTCTTTAGGGGGAGATTATCCATCAAAGGGTGATGGATGAATTTTTTTTCTCAAAGGGGAGAGTTGGAGAATACTAAGGATTGTCTTTCATTTAGTGATACACGATTTATCATTAGGAAAACTGAATGCATCTTAAATGTTTTTTAATCAAAGGGGAGAATGTAAGATCTCATTGTTATATGAGGCATTAATACTCTTGGGGAGAAACTTTTCGATGAATGACAAAAAGGGAGAGAATTGATGGCTTGAGTTAGGTAGTCTAACTCAAAGGTTATGTCAAACATCAAAAAGAGCAAGATTATTGGTGCAATCGATCTAGGTCACGAGTGATTAGACTCAAGCTTGATTCGAGTAGTATTTTGATGTTTGACAAAATAATTGACAATGTGATTGTCATAGAAAGTCAAAGAATGGTTTTGACATTTGAGAAGTCTAAGTCATAGGCACTTGTCATGGAAAGTTCAAGTTTTGGGTACTTGGGCTTTGTCAAAGTTCACTTGGACTTTACGTCGCTAAGACTACAGCTTGAATTTATGCTACTGAGACTCTACCTTTAGACTTTCTTTGCCAAGTACCCATGACTTGGTATGTAAAGTCCAAGTATAGATACTTGGCATTTGGGAAGTCTAAGGGTGTGTGATATTGGCGGCGTAAAATCCAAGTTGTAGTCTCGGCAGCGTAAAGTTTAAGTGTTTGTCTTGATGGCGTACGTCTAAATGTACCTTGGCAAAGTAGTCCCAGTTAATATGACAATAGCCGATGGAAGCATCTAAAGGCTAGCGTATTGATGAACAAATCATGGATGACTTTGAGGGATTTGATACGCATGAGGCTGATGGAGGTGGTTAGAAGACTTAGGTCTAGGCTAAGGGTGGTCTATTAAGTATGAGAGGATCATACTTGTCGACTGATCAAGTGTTTGACACTTGACAGCCTAGTAAACTTGCATCAGTCGACTGTGATTATGACCAGTCGACTAATCAAGTAGTCGACTGCGCTTCAAACTACTTGGATGAAGTTTTGGTAATCGACTGTCAGCTTTGGACAGTTGACTAGCCTTGGGCAGTCGACTGTCATGAAGGGCAATCGACTGATTTAAATGGACACGAGTATAGAAGCATTGGGAGTCAACTGGCCAATCGACTGCTGGTAAGGGCAGTCGACTGATGAGGTATCCGTTGGAGTTATTTCATCGTAGATAGAGTTGTTGTGAGATGACGACATGAAGGTCAGTCGACTGTTGGATAAGAACAGTCAATTTCAAGGAGAAAATCAGCCCAAGTTGTAGCTTTGTAAGAAGCTTGAGAAGGAGGATTTTGGCAATGGTTCTTAAGGTGATTTAAAGGGAAATTGGTGCTGCATTCCAAAGCAATCAAAGATCAAGCATTCAAAATCTCACATTTGTAAAGTATTTTCTTTATTTTTATCCATTTACTTAGTGTAATTGCTTGTATCTTCGTTCTTATTATTGTAAGAATTATTGTAAGAGATTTTCTCCACTTCCGGAGTGTTTTCTGAGAATGAGAGGTTTATTAGTGGTGGTGTGCATCACTTGAACTTGACCTGTGGAGTAGGAATCTTAGGTTCTAAATCACATTATATTGCATTGTTGTGCTTGTGTATTCCTATTTGTATTTTGTATTATATATTCTACTGCGTATAATGCTTTTATAGACCAACACAATACGAACGTGATCAAATCCATCAAATGACGAGAAATCACTATTCACCCCCTCTAGCGACGTCGATCGATCCCTAACATATAGTACAAGGATGATTGCTAAAATTTATAGTGAAGTTTATAATAGTAAATCACATATTGGAGTGAGACATGATTAGAGATTTAATAAAAAAATAGAGTCATAACCATAGATTATGTTAAGTCCAAAGACAATTTAGTTGATCCTTTGACAAAAGGATTAACTAGAGATATAGTTAAAAGAACCTCTATTGAGAAGAGGTTGAAGTCCATAAAATATACCTTCAACAATGGAAACCTCAATCTAACGCTATCATATTGTGTAGTCTTGGATTCATTATAGTGAAAAGTATATTGTTTAAAGGTTGGAACACTATATAAATGATGAGTGCTCGTTTTTTTGCTAGAAAAATGAGGATGAACTTAGTGTTCTTAAAAAGTCACAGAAAGTATCACAAATGGTAAGGGCATTTTAGAGTTTGCTTATATGAATGTAGGATTTAATTATCTATAAAAATTTTGGACTTAAACTTTGACATATTTGTGAAAGGATTGTGGCATAACACAAAATGTATGTTGGTTATAATAAATGATAAGAAGTGAATTTGTGTATGATAATTCATGACTTGTTACATAAACTTTTGGTTTAAAGCTTACCTACCAAAATGGTTTTGCAAGTTATAAGATCTTATTGCTAAGATGATGGTACAATTGAAAGATATCATTATTAATGCACAAATTATCAAGATTGAAAATGACAGAGAATTATTGGATATTTTAAATAATGAAAATGAAGAAAGGAAAAAGTTGTAACTTTTGATCAAGGAAAAGTCACAATTTTTTATCCAAAAGACACAACTTTCAATAAAGATAAATAGACCAAGTCGGATGCAAATACAAAGAGTATCTTGCTCTCCTTTCCTTTATTTTTGAATTGTCATCTGTTAGTGCAAACATTTAGACAATTAGCTTCATCTAATTCAAAGGATATTTGATAATTAGTAGTTGTACAAAATAAAGACCAAATAAAATCTTAAGGATAGTGTTTGTAATACGATTTTAAGTCATTATTCTAATACAATATTTTTTTCTTAAAGTTTTCATTTGAGTTTATTGTTTGCGTTTCTAATATCAACATCTAATACAATTGTGAATCAATACTGAAGCACCAATGGTGGCTGGGAGCGACAATATCATGAAGTCAACCTTTGGAGCCTTTTTCACCTTTGATAACTCTACTACAAACAAATCTTTGTTGACCTTTCTGATATCCATTGTATATAAAGTTAGACGTGTCATATATTCGGGACAACTCTCCTGTATTATTATAGTAAAAAATGATACGTTCATTCTAAATATCTCTATCAATTAGATTCATAATTATCGTAAAAAAAATAAATTACGAAAAATATTTTATGATCCAATTGAGTACTAGTACAGTGGAAAGGCAAGCATTTTCAAAAGACTTTAAGTTGTACAAAATTATAATATTCACGGCTAGAAAGATTTCCAAATTGACATTTGGATTTTGGGTCACGGTAGAAATCTAGATGTGCAAGTTTATCTTTGAATATCAGTTTTAAAATTTAAAATCATAATAGTGTTTATTATAAAGTTGATTTTTAATTAGCATTATAGAAAAATGATATTTTTGAATTTTCAACAGGAAAGATAGTTTTGAAATTAAGTGAGTGTATTTTTTGTTTTTTTGAGTTTTTGAATTTTAGGTGTAAAATATTTTTGGACTGGATCACTATATCTTACTCATAGGTCCCTTTTATTATTTGTTTTGCACATTTTTTAAATGGCCTTGTCAAGCATGGAAAAGACCCAAACCAGCGAACTCAACTTAATTATCTTGATCTGATCGTTGGGCTGAGCACTGCCATTGGCCTGGTTTAGTTCATCTATCGGCTGGCCTGCATGTACAAAATAGATAATCAAAATTGTGCTAAATCTTTCCAAATAATAAAACGGTTAGACAATTTATTCTGCTAATTAATTCAAATCTTAGAAATTATCGTCGTTATATTTTTCTTAGAAATTATTGCTTGATAGTTTTTTTTTTTTAATTTAGTTGGTTTCCGTATTTTTTGTTCAATCTAAAAATCAGTTTGGTTTTAATATTCTAGCCCGAATCTAAAAATCTCATCGTGCCTTTGAATTTTCACAATAATATTTTTCCCCAATAATTTATAACATTATTCATGTGGCGACATAGGATCTTTGTCGACTATGGCGAGCTCGAGGGCAAGCAAACAACTTAGTGAACTCCGCATGTGTAGAGCCGGCTCGGGTTATTTAAAGATTCTGAACTACTTTAAAAAATTTAGGCCTTAGAATAAGAGTCATACTGAGTAAAACTTTTGAACTCGGAGTAGCTCCGGTAGCCTCCCTAAGTTGGCTCTATGCATGTGTAGATGACATGGGAGGATTGATTTGGAGATAAAATGGAAATTCTTGTTGGGAGTATGGAGAATACAATCAAAGTCCTATATTAATAAGACATTGAAAAGATCATATATTTATAAGATAAAAATATATCTTCATTGGTATGAGGTCTTTTGAGTAAAATTTAAAAATAAAACCATGAGGATTTGGATCCAAAGTGGACAATATCATACCATTGTAAAGATATGTAGAACTTATAAGCACTAACAATTGGTATCAGAGTCATGGTCCATGTCAAGTCATAAACCTCGAACGAAGGAAGTTGAGCTCCCATGTCCTGATCAAGAGAATCAGACACCAGACAGGAAGTCCAGTTGAGTTGGGAGGATCGAACAACTGATAGAAGTCCAGCTGAATCAGGAGGATCAGACATTTGATAGGAAGTTGATCATTCTTTTGAGAAGAGATTATTGAGAATATGGGGAATATAATCAAAATCTCATATTGGTAAGACATTGAAAAGATCATGTGCTTATAAGATACATGTGCTTATAAAATAAAAAGATATTTCTATTGGTATAAGACCTTTTGGGTAATGTCTAAAAATAAAATCATAAAAACTTAAACTCAAAGTAGACAGTATCATATCATTATGAAAATATATGAATCTTATAAGCACTAATAATCCTAACTGTTTTTCCAGCAAAATTTAAACGAAGGAATTGTGGAAGAGGAACCAGCTCGTTGAAAATGCTTGAGATGTTACATTTAAGGATAATTCGAGAATTTTTCTTCTTTTTACTTGTTTAGGGTTCAGGGACTGATGATGAGATTATTATACACAGATCAGTATTTTTATTGATAACATTTGCAATAAATTGTTTGAGAATGAGATGGAATATATTCAATCAGTCATTTTACATTTAACATTGATGCAAAGATTGAAATCCACCAACTTAATTATCTCTATAAGTCCATTTTTAAATCATCGTAAAGAAAATAAATCATAAAAAATTATTTTAATCTAAAATTTAATGATTAATGTATAGAAAAATGACATCCTCGTATTTATAAAGGATTAATCCTTTGTCCATTGATACTCTAATATGAAATTAATTATCTAAATATTTATATTAACAAATGAAAATTCAAAAATAAAGGAAAGAAAAATAAGATATGTTTGCATTCAATTTGATTTATTTATTTATATTAAAAATTGCGTCTCTTGGATTCAAAAGTATGATTTTTCCATATCAAAAGTTCCAATTTTTTTTCTCCATTTTCATTATTTAAAATATCCAACGGTGTAAGCCCGTAAAATTCTAAACTATGCCAAGTGATTATATAGATTTTAAGGCCATAAAAGGTTCAAAATAAAATAAAATAAACGATGGTTATAGGTAGGATTTGAACCATGAACCTCCTAATAAGGAGGTAGCCTTGACACCACTAGACCCTAGGATAATTTATGAATAAGATATATAAAGAATGTACAAGACCATAGGATGATTCATGGATAAGTTATATAAAGAATATATAAAGAATATAGATGGGAAGATGAGGAGTTGGTTCATCCCCTCCCATGAAAGGATGGAGAGTGTTCATTCCCTAGGTATTAAAAAGGAAAATTAAGAAAAGAGAGGAAGTAAAACCCCACTTTCCTTCTTCATTCTCCTTCTTCCTAATCCTTGGCCGAATTCCCCATTTCCCTTTCCTCCCTTTTCATCTCAAGCTCTAGAAATTTTATAATAATTTTTGTATAGAATTTAATTTCATGTCTAGGAGATTATATATGGAATCTTGGAAAAAAAATGATGATAAAAGAATAAAAAGTGGAGAGGTGAGGTTTGATAAACCTCTTGGTGAGAGTTAACTCTTACCATGCATATGATGACCAAGTGCTCAGCAGTAGCTTACTGTTGGAGAAAGAGGAGAAATTGTAGATGAGTGTGAGGAGGGTAAAATGAAGAGGCATGAAAAGAGAAGAGGCACTTCTCTTCCTCCCTTTATAAATAGGAGTGAAAATCCCATTTGGTCACTTCTTCTTCCCTCTTCTCTTCTTCTTCCTCACTGAAACCCATCTTCTCCCTTTCCATTTTCTGAAATTCATCCAAGCAAGAAGAAGGCTAGGTTTGGCTTCCATTAGGTCATCTTCCAACTAAAAGCAAAGCGAAGGATGTAAGATTCCCTCACCTGCAGTATATTTGTTCTTGAAGGACAAGATACATGAAAGAATATGATGCTTGATACCTCACAAGTTTCGGCCAACTAAGGTTTTTGGGCTAGGGTTGCATGAAAATGATTCTAAGGAAATTTTTATAGGTTGTATGCTTCATGTAGGAATTTTTAGGTGACAAAAATCCAAGCTTTGTGGCCCTACATGTTTCGGCCAACATTGGTTTTTAGGGCTAGGGTTTCATGAAAACATCTCTTATGAAGTTATGTCATGTTGTAGGCCTTCATGTATGAATTTATGTAACAAAAAAATAAAAAAAAAATTGGTACCCTTCAAGTTTCGGCCAACATTGGTTTTAGGGTTAGGGTTTCATGAAAACACCCCTTATGAAGTTATGTTATGTTGTATGCCTTCATGTATGAATTTATGTAACAAAAATATCAAATTTTGGTACCCTCCAAGTTTCGGCCAACAATGGTTTTAGGGCTAGGGTTCCTGTGGCGCGTATAGTTTTCTTCGTACTGGATCCATGATCATCGGTCTGGAATTCAACAGTTGGATCCTGCACTGCACTGATTCGACTCCCTGCTTATCTCTCCCGTTGCACAATCCCCTACTGCTTCGTAGGGACGTCCTTTGCGAAGAGGATGGTGACCCGATGCCTATCGCCGGATCTGCTGCCCCCCATCCGTTTCTTAATTTTGATGGGATCTACGTCGCTAAGTCTGTGCTGCAGGACAATATCAGCCTTGTTATTTGTCTGTCTCCTCTTTATTCAGTCCTCGCCACTGCCCTTCCCCGCTTTTTTCTTACTGTCTTTTGCTTTATCGGTCTCTGTGACGGCGTATTCATCAAAGGGCGGAGGTTGACAGCTTTCGAACGGCGCAGGCTCGATCAGTGATATCTGCTCGCTGGCTGCTGCTGCTGCTTCATGCTTGCTTCGCTTTCTCCTTTAGCTTCTCCTTTTCTTTTTTTTATCCTCTTTTAACTTCTACAAGGTCCTATTGCCACTGGTTTACTGCATGCCGTCTCCCTCTTCCTGTAGCCGAACGTCACTGTTAGGTGAGGGATTGATGGGCCATCCGTGACTGATTGCTACCGGCTGTTTATCGCGAGAGTTGGTTCATGGATCAGAACTGTGGTCGGACAGGATCACATGACCTTGATGTGATCCTTTGTTGTGGTCCTATAAGATTAGATGGTTCTATTGCTCCATGAATTCTTGTTTGTATCAGAAAATTAGCATTGCACTGTATTAAGTAGTAGTAGCCTAGCTCCTACAAGTTAGAAGTAAGAGCATGGTCAGGATGGATGAGTGACCCGGTTGGAGGAAGAGATCTAAAACGACAACACACTCGAAGTTAAAATTCATGTAAAAGAATATCAGTGTTCATTTGTTTCTGTCAAATAACTTGTTTGATGTGTCAATTTTAGAGTTTCTGTCTTTAGGGTTTAAGCAACGCTGACTTTTAAATGTTCTTAATTTTTAAAATTGATTCATCACCTCTTCTGTAGTGCCTAAAAAGTAAAAACCAAGTAAACATGCTATAATAAAAGCATATTGTCGGTAGAAGGAAGAAGAGGGGAGGATTGGAAAGTCGAGAAAGAACCATTTTAATCAGCAATTAAAAAAAAAAAAAAGATAGAATATGGGTCGAATTATGCAGACAGTTCTTGCACGAAGCACTTAATTAAGTTGTGCTTGCACGCAGATCATCCAAATGAAGCTCCTAAATTGTAAAAGTCGAGATAGTGGAGAGTGCAAATTAACTGTGAGAACGAAGCTCTTGCAGGACGAAGTGCAACTCACTTCGTGCTGTATGTCCACCATCGTTGAATGGCGGACTGACTGAAGCTCTCGCTCACACTCTCTACCTTCAATCTTACTTGGTTTTTTAGTTCATGAGCTTCTCATTCTAGATGTTTTTGTTGTTTTTTTTTTTTTCAAAAACAAATTAAATTGTCCATATTTATCGTCTCTATATCACTTTTGATCTCAAAACTTGGTCACTTTTGATCTCGATGGGATCTCACCATGTTCCCTGTTTCAGTCACTGCTTCCGATGCCACTTTGGTATCGCCTTTTTCTTTTCTTCTCTTAGTATAGACCAAGCTCTAGCACGGATTTGAATCATCATTAGTCGTCTTTTTCTGTGCATACGATGATGACCCTGAACACGAACTCACTGTCTTCGGCACGCGTTTGTGTTGTCGACTTGTCGTCACAAACGTATATGTCTCCTCCATGAGAGTCCTGTGGCAGTGACCAAGTCGAAGGCAATTATGCTCGAGTTTGCTCTTCTCAAGTGCCTGAGACGCCACTCAGAGGAGAAGAGCTTCTTCTTTCTCATCCACCCGATAGAGTCACAGTCAGCTGGCAAGTGCTGCATTGGTCCAATCACACATGTTGATAGTGAGTAGCAGCCCATCCATGGCCATATGCCCACCGAGCCCCCCCTCTAATGGAGCTTGATCTCATATCTACCATGAATTGATATCCCCTCTCACTGGGGTCGTGTCGAAGCTTGGGTGCGCCAAGTGGCTCTCATCCAACTCGAAGGAGAGATGGTGGGAAACACAAAAAATGGAAGTCTATCAATGTCGCTGCCATTAATTCCACCATTACTCGTCGAAACATCCCTTGTGCTGCGACCTTGGCATCATTAAAGAATTGACAAGGATTCGATGGTTCCGTCCCTTGTATTCACCCACCCGTCTGTATTTATTGTACTTGTGCTACGAAGCTCCCTTTGCAGCTTAACTCCAGGATCCCTTGCCCCGGCAACAGATAAGACAGTCAAGGTCAAGGGGGTGCTATTCGTAATCCTGTTGCAACATTCTCTGTGGCAGAGAGCGAGTGGAACCTGTGATTCTTTTTTACTTGACATATTTTTTCCACAAGTCAGGGCCTACACAGAGCAGGCTCATCATGATCGCCGGATACCTTTTGTCTCCACAATCTCTTCGAGCCAATCCACTCGCTCGCTTGAATTGAACTCTTGAGAGTTCTCAAACAACCATCTACTTCCTTTTCTTCTTTTTCTTTCTCTCTCTCTCTCTCTCTGCTTTAGGGATGTAATTATCATTATCCATTCCTCCTTGCTTATGTTATTTCGTTCTCTGACAATGTCTCAAAGAGTTCACTGATACACATGGAAATTACCCAAGGACAGTTACATTTATTGGTGACGATGTTGCTGTTTACTTGTATGTCAATTCTCGAACCTTTTTTCTGGCGCTGTAAGGATTGATGGCCACCTGCCATCCGTGGCTTGCGAGCGATCTCAATCGAGATCAACACATCATCATGGCGGAGGTGGTACACATACGAGCCTAGGCAAGAAATGAAAAGCCTTGCCTTCTGAGTTCTGATCGATCGACTAGCAACTGTATGAAAAAACTGGGTCGCTGAGGCTCGTTGCGATCGTCCACTTTCCTCTCCTAGAACCTCGCGCCGAGGTGCATTCTTCAATGCGTCCGGTTCTGAAACGCTTCCGAAGAACAGAATAGTTTGCACCGGTGAAAAGGTAAAAGATAAAACTACAGCGGAGCTGCTGTAAGAAATATTCCCTTAAAGACAGGGAAAAGATGGTAAAAGTTCAGGATCCACATAATGAAAGTTTAAAAAACAAAAGGTAAAAAAGCTGGAAATGCCTTCCCTTTGCATCAGGAATTATCTACGGGGACCAAAGCCTCAAGCAAGAGACGATAGTTCTCTGTTAAATCTCATGATGCTCTTGCTCTGCGTAAGTTTCAAAAGAGCGTGCTTATCCCAAACAGGGCAGAAGAAGAACACGGCAGGTGGAGGGATTTGGACAGGAGGTGAAGCCAAGAGGCACAACAGGGGAATCATGGTCTCGCGGGTCCACTTCGCCGTACGACGCGTCAAAGTGAAGGTTTAGTGCTTGATTCACGTCGTTCGATGATCTTTATCATCATTTTGATGGAGTACGAATTCAAACGGTGACAGGCCTTCCGGCCAAAAGAATTGGCTTCCTGGTCGACCTCGCCGCTATGTTCCTTTGACATCGTAGCAAGGATCGAGCGACGAGTCCCGATGGATACGGTTGTCGAGAGAGGGATGAGCTAGACGATTTTGTATGCCGCATAGCTCGCCATGGCCATGACCCTTGCAAGGCCTCTCAGCGCCTCAATGTATTGAGTATTTGTCTTGAGTGGACCAAATTACTAGTCGATTTTGATGGTGGGGCCAGGCATTCGAATTCTAATGAAGCTAGAGGATCATTTCATAGGACAATCGAACCGAGCGACGTTACTCGTGGGGTCCGGTGGAATCAACGGGGCTGATTCCATTTCATCATCCCTTTAATTACAATATTGCTATTGCCTATTCAGATGCAATGAACATCAAATTTTTTTTTTTCTTTTCTTTTCTTTCGACGGCAATAAAATGGGACGGTATTTCACACGCTAACGATTTTTTATTAGAATAAATTCAATTTAAAATTTTAGAAAAATTTAAACGGAAGATCGTGAGTCAAATATAGACCAAGAATCTATTTTATTAGAATAAATTCAATTTAAAATTTTAGAAAAATTTAAACGAACCATCTTGAGTCAAACATAGACCAAGAATCTATCTCATATTTTTCAAAGACAGTATGACTGGGTTGTCGACAAAGGCAGAGCTAGTTTATATGGGTCTATAATTTTTTTTCAATTTTATTTTATTTAAATTTGTACAATAATTTTTTAATTTTTTATTGTTTTATTAATTATATTATATTATATTCTAACTGAGCTAACATTGTAATTTTGTTTTTATCGAATTTAACTGGTGAGTTATAAATATTTCTTTGATTTATTTTAATGATCGATGGAGTATATTTCATTTGGAAATTATTTAGTACTTTGTCAAAAATTGATATGAATGAACCAATCGTCTCAAAATTTAAAATCAAATATATTTAAAAAAAATCAAAAATAATATTTATAACAATTGTTTTATTTTTTTTTGCTTTTAAAAAAATTAAAATTAAAGAAAATGGTTGGATCTTAAATTAATTTTATTATGAACTTAATTATATAATCATACACATATTATTATTAGTTAGACGATAGATGATTAAGATATGTCGATTTTGAAGAAAATCTAAAATCATTTTGGATTAGATCTACGATTCTTGTATTAAAATCTATAGAATTTTTCATAATTTATTTCTTTAACAATGACCGTGAAATATATCGATAGATTGACGATTCAAATCTTTTACATGTACACATATTAATATTAATAGATTAATTTAAAATGTTTTTATTTTATTTGAAGAAAATATTTTATAATAAGTTGTTGTAGCTGAAAAACGAACGGAAGATATCCGGAGACTGCATGGCGACCTCGTTCTAATTTTTGGATTCGAAGTTTCTTTACGTATTTTGTTCTGTTTGCGAACTCTGGCACAGAGCAATTTAATCAACTTATAACATTTGTGTTCTTTCTATAAAAGCGCCCATCCAAAAGCCGGATTCTTTGAAAGCAAGCCACGCTACTACTCTCGCTTGCAACTGCCCCATTGTCCGCTCGCCCTTGCTGCGGCGATGGAGGAATCCGGCGAGCCTAGGCTTCCGGAGCTTCCCATGGATTTCCTCTCCCATTCGTGGAGCGCCTCCTCGCTTGAGGTCTCCAAGGCCCTTGCGCCACCTCCACCGCCGGCGCCACCCTTCCTGTCAACCGCCATGATGCCCATGGAGGCTGCGGAAGAGATGGAGGATTCTGCCGCTCCTGCGGCGGCGGTCATAGGAAACCCCTTCTCCTTCGCTTCCTCCGTCACCTCGCAGCTCGTCATGGAGCGGATCATGTCGCAGTCGGTGAGCCGCCGGCTGCAAGATTCTGTCCTCTTTTTTTTTTTCCTTCTGCTCCGGTCTAGTTTTCCTGATCTTGCTCCGAAATCCTTTGAGCTGCTGGATTTCTTGTTTGCTTTCTCGAATTCTGATGTTTTGAGTCGCAGTGCATCATTTCTCGAGTAAATCTGCGAAATGTCCAATAAGTTCAGCAAATTTAGCAGAATTTTTTCCGTGTTTTCATCTGATTTATCGATTGCTGCCTCCTTGATCTTTTGTGGATTTGTTTCGCCTCTTGGCTAAAGTCCAATTTTGACGATTCTGTTTCTAATCCCCTGTTTTTTTCTTCTTTCTTTTTTGTTGCCATGGCAGGAAGTGTCGCCACTCACATCAGGTCGGCTATCCCACAGCAGCGGGCCTCTGAACGGCGGTGGATCGCTCTCGGATAGCCCTCCGGTCTCCCCCTCCGACGTGGACGATGTCAAGGTCATCCCTCACTCTCTCTCTCTCTCTCTCTCTCTCTCTCTCTCTTTTCAGAAACCCTTGACTTCGTCGTCACTCCAGTTCCTTGCTCAGGGGCTGATAAAATCGATATTCCACTGACACATTGTCATCTTCCTCCCCCCTGTCAATGGCTCTCATAGCTTGATTATTTTATTGGCCATGATTCGAGCTAAGTTTTGCCCGCTTGTTTTATTATTGTCACGCCTTGTCTTGTTGCTCTGCTGATCCTGCTGGCTTTGCTTGAGATCAAAGAAGCTCTGGTTCCTCCCTGCAGAGCTTGTCGGCTCCTCCTTCAGTCCTTCTGGTTAAAGCAGTGCTCTTCTCAGGAAAACGACTAAAAAGAACAACCTCGCAGGGTGTGCTTTCTGCTGTCCACGATCAGTACTCAGCACGTTACATTCTCATAGTCCTGGCCAAAATGCTACTCCTGCAAGAACCACCTCACCCTTAGTTCTACTCTGTTGCTAGTGTTGTTGTTACGATCGCTAGTTTTTCATATATTTTTTCTGTTCAGAGATGCAAATTTCACCATTTTATATGATTTAAAATGCTTGGGTCAATCAATAACAGTGGGTGGAATGCTTGCAGTACTGCGCTACCGGTGGTAACGCGCTCAAGCCCCAACCTTACAGAGGCACAAGCAAGACGGTGGGGAGGTGGCTGAAGGATAGGAAGGAGAAGAAGAAAGAGGAAACCCGAGCCCACAATGCACAGCTCCACGCTGCAATCTCGGTGGCCGGGGTGGCGGCTGCCATCGCTGCAATTGCCGCTGCCACGGCCGGAGCCTCTGGCTCCGGCAAGGACGACCGGGCCGCTAGAACTGACATGGCGGTGGCCTCCGCGGCCACCCTCGTCGCCGCTCAGTGCGTCGAGGCCGCCGAGAGCATGGGGGCCGAGCGCGAGCAGTTGGCATCCGTGGTGAGTTCCGCCGTCAATGTCAGGACTCCAGGCGACATAGTCACTCTCACGGCCGCCGCTGCGACGGGTAAAGCATATTAACGCCTCTGCATACCTTGAAAAACTGGCTCGGATGTCACTTCTCTTTTTTAAATAGGAGTTCTTGTTCTCTCGCAGCGCTGAGAGGCGCAGCTACGCTGAAGGCGAGAGCGCTGAAGGAGGTGTGGAACATTGCGGCCGTGATACCAGTCGAGAGGAGCGGGGTGGCGAACCACCACAACCATCGCCACCGCAAGCAAGACAAGGAGTTGGATAACAACGGCAGCGGCTTCAGCGACGAGTTTGTTCCCGAGGAGAACTTCTTAGGGCTCTGTAGCCAAGAGCTCCTTGCTCGAGGGACGGAGCTCCTCAAACGGACACGGAAAGGTCAGGCATCCAGAGAACTCGTCGACCATTTGTAACTTCCATTTCCAACGCTCCCAATTTTACTCTGCAAGGTTCACAAATTGCAGGCGCACTGCATTGGAAGATCGTCTCAGTTTATATCGACAAAATGGGTCAAGTAATTCGAGCATCATGAATTGATATAGTAGTATATATTTCATAATCCAATCGATTCGGTAGTGGTCAGTTCTATTGCACATGGTGTAGGTTATGCTCAAGACGAAGAGCAAGCACGTTGCAGGGACGATTACGAAGAAGAAGAAGAGTGAGTTCTGCGCTCGCTATTTGAAATCCTCCGTTCCAGTTCACATGGACTGTATTTATTTATTTTCCCCCCACCTCGTAGATGTTATCGTAGATGTGCGCAAGGACATCCAAGCCTGGCCCGGCCGGCACTTGCTCGAAGGCGGTGAGCTGCGCCGCTACTTTGGGCTGCGAACGGCGGAGCAACGGGTCATAGAATTCGAATGCCGGAGCTTGAGGGAGTACGATATGTGGACTCGGGGTGTGTCTCGCCTTCTTAACATTGTCAATGAGAAGAAACGCTTCTCGTGAACATGAATGATCCATACAATTTGCTACCTGTCGATTCCTTCCTGGGAATCGAGTTTGTATGATTATCCCACTTGTGTTTGCATTGTCATTATGAGACTAGGAAGGGAAGTTTGTTTGTTTGTTGGTTGGTTTGTTTTTTTTTTTATTTTATTATTTCTGGTTTTTATTATTTCTGGTTTACAGCTTCTACCAGTATTGTCTACTAACTGGGTAACGTGAAGTATGTAGGGTCATCTGTGGGAAGAAACTTTTGACTGAAAATAAAGCAACGGAATTGGGTTGAAAGATGATCAAAGCGCCATCCCTCCAACTTTTTTTTTTCCCCCTTTATTTATTTAGATTTATACCGGCATCAAAGTTGAAAGATAGCTGGTGCGCCTGTGGAAGCAGAGCTTGGTCGTCGGGCCACGAATGTCTTTTTTTATTATTTATTATTATTATTTTTTAAAGGATTAGATATAGAAGTCGGAAAGAAAGTCGGACTAATTAGCTTCCATTGATTATTAATGATTATTAAGATAAATTAAAAAAATATTCATGGTCTAGTAGTTAAGTTTGTCGATGAGTCATATCGTCCTTGTAAAACATGTCCAACATCGAAAATATATTCTATTCGAAAAGATAAACTTTCGATCTGCATCCAATTCAGGACTGTTAGGACAATAAACTTATGCATGATGTGATTTTGATACGTGTGACAAAAGATTTAAGTTAGGTTGTTATGTTGATTTAATGTGTGTGTTTGAATTGTGCAGGACTTATATAAATCACACAGGGTTTAGCTTGATGAAGCATTGGTGAATTCACCATCTTATGGTTCGGATCTTTGAGTCGGTGAAAGATGACATTACAGAAACCGTGCACTTAGTGCATTCGAGAGATCACCGGACAAGGAACATTAGAGTAATGCCAAAGAAAATAAACTTCAAGATGAAATACGGATGATGACATTACGAAATCGTACATTTTTTACCTCTATATTAGAGTTAAGTAAGCAATCCTATCTTTCTGGCCTATGCCTCTCCCCTTCTTCTACCCTGAGACGAAAGCATTGGGAGATACTTGCTAGCTTGGGATTTCTAAATCTAATAATTTGGACTGTAAGACAAAAGAACAACTGCTATAGAAAGAGTTGGACTGTCGACCTTCTTTCTACTTGACTGGATGAGTAAAGGTAAAAGGTTATAGTTGAAGCATGCTTCCAGATAATATGATCAATAGAAAGAGTGAGGCGCACTAGAATGCAATGTTTTAGAGTGACGCCCAGTAAACAAACAAATAAGGTCTTTCTTCGAGAGAACTCAAGCGTCTAGTTCAGTCAATTTGCATTCAAGCGGTGAGACTGACGTTTATTCAGCAAAGCAAACAGATAACATCTCTTTCGTACGTGATAACATATTCTGTTTATACAAGCCTTTCGACGACAACCACAATAACATATATAATATAAACACAACAAAACACAGTGGAAACTATCAAAATAAAATAACAACTACACACAGTGCATACCGATATGACTAACATCAAAACATAAGGAAAACATTATCAAAACCTGCACCGACATGTGCGTATAACAACAATGTCTAACACACATTCATCATATAAATCCGGGTCGATATAAGAAACATCTGAAAACAATGGAAATATAAAATCAAGCCGGGACCCTCGGAAGTGAGATGAGAGGTTGTCAGCCAGCATTGCTCCAAGTCCATTATGGAGTCGAGTACCTGTTACCTGAGCGACAGAAAATTCAGGGTCTGTGGTGGTGAATACAAAACTCAACGGTAATAAGAATAAAAGTGCATCCATAATTTATATATATCACATGCAAGTCCACAATATGCTATCTAATGGTATAACAGGTATACAACAACATAACATAACAGCTATATAACTAAACCGATCAATAATAACACTATAAGGTACTGACATACCTAAAAATCGACAACGATGTAACTCATACAACCTGAGTATAAGTACATAATACAACACCTAAAACATGGTAGAGTAATTCGAACTCTATAAGCGACAAATCGTCATACTAACATCCTATGACAAATATAACGATGAACCGGGTCCATCCCGTATCATCTCAGGTTACAGGTCAAAGGTATACGACAGTCTGACCAACTCATACACAAGTATCCCATATACTATCATATGACAAATGCGGTAGCATATATGATGATGTATAAATAAATACAGCAAGCATAGTACAAACAAATGCAATATCACAATAAACATACATATAGACTGCATCTATATATACACTAATCACAATCATTCGTGTGTATATATATATATATATATATATATATATATATAACGCCATAAGACACCACAATGCAGAATGCATGGTCATGCCGACTCACCCTAAAGCTACTACGACCCCAGTGTGGCTTCGGTGACTCGACATGATAATTGTCCAAACTCAATACCAACCATTATTCTCGAGTGGCCGAGTGGGCAATATGGTCAAGTAGCATATAAGCATAAAGAGCAAGCTACTCGACGGGGTCCCTGTTGTTGGCCACTCCGACAGTCACTACCCATGAGTGGTCGAGTGTCACACGCGCAGGACAATTGCACACAACTTCAACTACCATCGTCTATAATGGTAGAGTGCGACACAATAATGCTCTGCCCTCCCACCAGTTACTCCTCCATGAGTAACCTGGAAGGCAAGATGACTGACGACCCTCTCAACCACAAGGGAGACCTAGTCGCCAACATGTATGTAAATGATATGAGTGCACAGTTACACATACTCAACTGAACGTAACACTCTCTATCCAACGGAGAATCATACTCGACTGATCAACGTACTATCTATCTTGCAGAGAGTCATACATAACTGGTCATAACACTCTCTATTCTGCAGAGAGTCATACTCGACTGATTAACACACTCTTTATCCTGTAGAGTTGTACACAACTGATCATAACACTCTCTATCCTATAGAGAGTCATACTCGACTGATCAACGCACTCTCTATCCTGCAGAGAGTCATACATAACTGATCATCACACTCTCTATCCTGCAGAGAGTCATACTCGACTGATCAATGCACTCTCTATTCTACAGAGAGTCGTACACAACTGATCATAACCAAGCTAGGACCATCGGTCCATAGCGACGCTATATCGACAATCACACGTCCATACACGACTACCTGATCCATAGTGAATATGTACACATCATCAGGATATAACATGGAAACTCAACTTTATTTCTAGAATTCTACTCATCCCCGGATGATTTATCTAGATTGCACAATTCAGTTTTACAATCGAATTTAACTATGTATACATAGGTAAACCACTACAGGTCCACTTACCATAACAATCTATAATTCATAACAAAGATGAATGAATAGATAACAACAATAACAGAGTATTTAAGTGTAAAGGCAAAAATATCAAGCATCAGAAAAACTAGAGTGGAGTCAAGGTCAAAGTGACAATAATATGAAGTTATATACTTTAGGATTTAGCTGTTACCTGACCAGGGTAGGAAATTATCCACCTGATATGTAGACATCAATTGTCTTTACGTCCATGAATCTACCTTGAATCAAAGTCCTAAAATATAATATATGAATTATATAAAATTCTATCACAATCCAATATCCCTAATAACCAGTTCAAATCTGATTACGTAGTGAATACTTCCACAACTCTATTGTGATATATCCAATAGATCCACTCAATCCATCACATAGACCAATAACTATAATTCAACTAATTGGAAGTCAGATATCAAATTGCTAACATTCAGATCATGACTTATCCATTCTTGCTTCAATCCTCTACCACGGATCTGGAACCAAGTCTATTGTCGAATAGGGATGACTCTACTCAAGTCGTATCCATCGCCTGAAATCCATCACCAATACAGGGAATAAAACAAGATAATATTACCTATTATAGATCTAATATCACATACATCTAATTACACTACTAATCATTAACCATCGTACCAATCCATATCACACAAATCCAAATTTACCTACCTTAACATCTTTTGCACAGCTTCCTGCTTTAATTCAAAGTATCAGATCTGCGTCTGAACAACCAATTCAAATCAACTCGTTGAATTGCAACAAATCAGTTAAATTGGAGGCAGAAAGCAATTCTAGTAATCCTCCATATGCCATACTACTCACCAACATCAATCATCTAACAAGTATCATAAAAATAATAAAACTCACCCTTCAATTACTCTATCACAACCAACCTAGATCCACGCTAACAGCTACAAAGATTGGTGATAACCTACTGCAAAACAAATAGAACAGCTTAGTCATAGTTGCGAACCGAGGCATCCCAAGCACCACCTTACAATTTGGATGATCTTATCGAGGGATTCTGTCTCATGACACCGTAGCAACTGATTTTCGATAGAGATTAGTGTGCACAACCCCCTTTGGACTCACAAATCTACCCCTATCATCCGTTCAGCTTCACCAATCTTTAGAAACTGCAATGGACAAAAAGGAAAAGGAAACAATGAGATTTATCAGCGATTTAACTTCACTGGCACCTCTCCTCCCCCAATTGCTCTATCAGCCGGAACAGCTCCACCTTCGACCGAAATGACCAACCACAGTGACGTCGTCATCGTGCTACTCGCGTGAGAAACAACAAGTTGTGATGAAGGGATCGACTGAAACCTACAAAGAACCATGCCCTTACCTTGCTCCGGTGACAACCATGAAGAACGACCTCCAATCGAACCACTGCCGACGCAGACTCTAGCCCTAGCGACTCCACCGACGGCAATCTCCTCCTATCCCCTGTTTCTCAGAGAAAATCCACGCTCAAGATCACTTGCTCTGGCAAAATCGCGGCTCTCGAACAGAACAAGGTGTAGGATGTCGCTGATGCAAGCTCCCCCGCCACTCCACACTCTCTGCTATCGCTCGTCCACAGGGATCGTTGAGGACGATTCGGTCGTCACCGTTTGCCGTGAGGAGAAAAAAGGCGAGAGTAGATGTCGGCTGTGGCGAGAATTAGAGAGTTGAGGGGAGTTGTCGCGAGAAAGAAGAAGAAGGCGAGACGATATGGCTCTCGCAATGGGAAGTGAAAGGAAATAGCGCAAGTGGAAATGCTTGCGCGGAGAAATTGTCGGATGGCGAGAACGGCTCAACCTTAATGGTAAACGGGTTGGGTTCTAATAACGGGTTGGGTTTTTAAAAAAAAAACCCTATAGGACTTAGCCTAGATCCACTAACGGGTTGCGCTTTAACACCCTAAAAGTCATTAACTCTAGATCCATTCAATTAACCTATAAGATTTAAACTTAGGTTAGCTTTAAATTAATTCCTAATCATCCATCGTTAATTTAATTTATCCAATAATAAGATCTCTATTTAAAGAATAATAGAGATATTATTTTATAGAAAATTTATTTGTGGTATTTTACAGAGCCTCGGTGAGGGACTCCAAGGGAGATGAGAGATTGAGCGAATTGTACCGGTAGCTCATAAGTGAACTTGGTCGAATGGCTAAGTCAAAAGTCTGATGCTCAAACTTGTGCTTGAGGTTTTACCTGACGTTTGGATAAGTCGGATGCTCAAACATGAGTTTGAGGTTTCTACCCGACGAATGGAAGTGTCGGATGCTCAAACAACTGGTTTGAGGTTTATCTGACCGTCGGATGCTCAAACAAGTATTTTGTTTGAGGTTTTACCCGACACCAGTCGACTGATATAGATATCAGTGTACTGCTCTATGTCGATGGCACTCGACTAGTGCTCAATCGGTGTTCGACTGATGGCTTTCTAGTCCAATAATCGACTACTAGGGTTTGGTAGTCGACTGTTGCACCATTAGTCAACTGCCAAGGGACAACAGACTCCCCTCGGAACACGGTAAGTCGATCCTTGGCCGAACGCGTCAATACAAGCATCCGTGCTTTATTATTCAGCCAACTAGAGTCCGCAGGTCCCGGCCTAATCAGTGGTATATTCGGATCTTGAGACTCCGAACCTTTGATAGGGGGAGGCTGAGGTTGTTCTTGAGTAGCTGGCTCAGTCGTAACCGTATCTTGTCCCACCATTATGGATGATTGCCTTGAGGGACGACCTCGACCACGAGTCTGCACAGGTGTCATAACTCTGACTGTATACACATGTTAAATATGTCTAGATAAGTATCTAACTAGAATATAAATTATCAGAAATTCTTACTTCGTGCTGTTCGGAGCTCATGTCGCTGTCGATCCCATCTCACAAAATCAAAACTAAAACAAATCGACTCCCGGGAAATCCAAGACTCAACAAAAAAAATCATTGTATGGCATCGTATAACCAAGGGCTTTGATACAGATAAAGTTGTCACACCTCGAGGGTATACCGAGCCGAAAAGCAAACAGACAACATCTCCCTTGTACATGACAACATATCATGTTAATACAAGACCTTCCGGCCACATCCACACAAACATAAACAAGTATATCTATATTAAAACACAGCGAAAGACATCACAACAAAATAACAACTTACAATAACCCATACCGACATTAAAATATGAAACAAACACGGGTGTACACCCACAGAACAAGTCCACAACACAAAACATCATATAACTCTAAATACATACTAAAACATACGGAAACTCAAAATATCCTCGGGAGCCTTGGAAGTGAGATGGGATGGATCACTGGTGATGCTCCAAGTCGTCATGAAGACTTCTACCTATTACCTGGGCAATAAAAAAATCCAGGGTCGGTGGTGGTGAGCATAATGTTGGTGTAGGGGCACTAGATAATCGAACCTGTGTTTTGATTATGGCAAAGACACAAAGTTAAGTTTACATCGTTATCTCACGAGCTATCAAGTGTGCAGAAAAGTATTAAAGCTGGAGCTGAAGGCTAGCGACACTCGAGTGACTTCGGAGGGAGCCGAAGGAATCGAGTGGAAGGCCGAAAGCGAGAGCTACTATCGAGGTAAGCTCGTGTGAGTGAGAGATTGTAAGGTCGTGTCCTCTTTACGGGGACGATCGTAGGCGGCGATTCGACTAAGACTTCCTGTGGAAGGTCTAGGTCGAGATCGGACGGTTAGAAATTGTCGTATTTATCATTTTCCGAGCTAACCTCTTATTGCGAAGTGGAAGTGGTTGTCGATCATACCGGACATGGAGGCCGATCGATCGATGCCCATCGATCGGCCGATGGGAGGCATCACCGATCGATGGCGACGATTCAACTTTTGCGCTAGGTCAAAACGGATAACGTTTGACGCGGCCACTTCGCGATAAAATTTGGACAACTTCATGATCTGTTCCGAAAAAAGAGGAGACAAATTCAGAGGCCAAAATCTATAAAAGGAGGGGAGGATTCCACTCCAAACACATCAAGTTTATTCATCAAGTGCTCCTACAACACCAACGCTCCAACACCGTCATAACGCCGACGCGACGACAACCTTAGATCTTCTTCGTCGGCAGCAGCATCTAGTAATACTTTTTAATATTGTATTCGTTGTTTTTATTCGTAACGAGGTGAGGTAGGCTTGTTGCCTCATCCTCGTACTTCCGTATTTTGTGATCGTTGTCTCCTACCTCCAACGAGGAGGAGACGTTATAGTGCTTTGCCTTCCGTACGCGGTCTAGGACCGATAGGGCCTTGGAGTAGCAACCGCTGGGTTGTGAACCAAGTAAAATAAACGTGTCATTTTATTTTCCGCTGTGCTTACTCGTTTACTTCTGTCTCAACGAACGAATTCCAACGAAAGATTTACGATCGCTATTCACCCCCCCTCTAGCGACGCTTCTCGATCCAACAATTGGTATCAGAGCGGGGGCGCTAAGATTTGGTGAAACCACCGATCTAGCACGTTTTGGTTTTCTGTTTGTATTTTTCGATTCGTGTTTTTTTTTGGTCTTTTTCCTCCCGCACTACTAATCCAAGACGAAGTCTTGGTACGTTTCTTTTGGTTGTGTGCTTGCAAGTTTTCTCTCTTGGAGTAGCCGACGGTAAAACAACCATAACTTTTCGCACAAGTGGACTCACATAACGATCTACCTACCAAATCGAAGCTCTCTGAGAGATCTACATTTCTTATGAGGGTTTACCCTCGTAACAAGCCATTTCCAGCCCCAAAATCCAACGTCTAGTACCCTTTCGGGGGCATCAAAGGTCGTAAGTTGTTAGTTTTTTATTTTTCTCATTTAATTCTGTTTATTTCCTATTTATTTCCCACACTACTAATCCAAGACCAAGTCTTGGAATTTCCTTTGGTTTTTATTCGTGTTTTGCAAGATACTTAATGGCTCACATTGAGGGATATAGCACCACCCGACCTTCGTTCTTTAACGGAGATGATTTCCGTTATTGGAAAGGTCGGATGGAGTGTTTCTTGAAAACACAAGTCGAGACTTGGATAATAATCCAAACCGACTTTGCTCTACCCACCAATGATCAAGGAGAGCCCTTGGATTTCAACAAGTGGACAAATGCAACCAAGAGGCAAATCGAAGCCGATGCAAGAGCAACCCAAATATTACAATGTGGCTTGTCCAAGGAGGAGCTCAACTGCATCAGTCCATTCATTAGCGCCAAAGACCTCTGGAACAAATTGATTGATCTACATGAAGGGACGCCCGATGCTAAGGTATGTAAAAGAGATTTACTTTTAAATAAATTGTACAATCTAAAGATGCAGGATCGCGAGACCGCCACCCAATACGCGCGATCCAAGACATCGCCAACGGTCTTCACACTGACGGCAAGTCATAGAGAACCGAGACCTTATAAGGTATGCTTTAAATGCTTTCCCTAGGACTACCTTGTGGGCATCCATGGTTGATGTCTATAAGGTCTCTAAGGACCTTTCGAAGCTTAGGTTAGACGAATTATTTTCCGAGTTTGAACTTCACGAGCAAACTAACGTGGTCCGGGCCGAGAGAGGTATTGCCCTACTTGCAGGACAAAGAAGCAAGCCACCTACTAGGCAAGTAGATGAACTCGAACCCGAAGACGAATCGGAGTCCGAATCGAAAAAGGTGGAAACAATAGTGAACGTAGTGCGGAAGATCGTTCGAAGGGAAAGGAGACTACTAAAGAATCAAAAGAGGGCACAATTCAAATCAAATCGAAAGAAGACTTTTCATGCAACATGGGACAACGAAGAAGGCGACGACATAGCATGCATGGCAAGACCCGAAGAGTCCGAGTCAGAGTCCGAATCCGAATCCAATTACAACACCGACTCCGAACTCGAAGACTACTTTGAGAAGCAACTCAAAGCCGGACCAAAAGAGAAAATTAATGTTAGCCGCTCACTAATTCATACGCTTTACAATACAATTAAAATGCTTAATAGGAAATTAACTAAGTCCGAGTCTAGGGTTGAGTCGTTACTTAAGAAGGTTGAAACCCTCAAGAAAGAGGCTACTCTAACCCCTTAAACTAGTCAAGTTCAAGAGGGAAACTCAACTCAAATTGAAAAACTTGAGGAGGAGAATTCTCTCTTGAAAGACCAAGTTCAAGAGGTTGAGGCTAGGTTGGAAAGGTTCACGTTGGGATCTAAGAACCTTAATCGACTACTTGGAACCCAAAGAGCAGTGTACAACAAAGTCGGACTCGGATTTAGGTCAACGACTACTTAATAGGTCATATATGTCTATCGAAATCGTAGTCATCAAAGAGTCCAAGCATGGGTCCCAAAGGTTTTATTGAACTCACATATAAGGACTAATAAGTATTGGATTCTCAGATCAAGTTCATTATTTGAATAGACCATATTGGTTCAATGGTCCAGGAGAGCTAACACTAAAATAGTATACCCGCTACTTAGTAAAATCATTGAATATTTTACTTTAATTTTTAGAATGGCTAGATAGGAAAATAGTTAGTCAACTCTGACAACATAGTATCGTGGACGCCAGATGATAGTACGTTAGGGAAACAAAGTCTCGTGTATTCAAAGCTAGATAAGGCGATCTAGCTTGGTGCACTTGACCGAAAGTGGAACCAAATGGCTTACCTCGTCAGATCCTAAACTAGTTAGACCAGAAGTAACCCTAAGTGACTTAAGTGATATTTTCTTGAATTTGGCTTTGTCTAAGGAAGTGGTCGTTGTTCCGATCAAAGAAGGCCCTGGCTCGCCACGACCGAAGCCGAAAAGTTACTTAACGATCTAAAGGTTAAATCCGAATCTAACCCAAGGTTGACTATCTTTAATCAATTTAAAATCATCTCACAAAACATATAAGGTGAACAAATTCTGAGACACATAGAATGGGTGAGATGTTAAGGATAATTGAAATATACTTAAAACAATCTTCAAAATACTACTTATTTTCTCAACTATTGTACTTAATGACTCTTTAGGCCAAAGTTTAGCGCCCCCTACATCTCTTATACTTCATATATTTGACTAAGGGGGAAAGCAAACTAACCCTAAGGGTTATATTATAAACCTTTAGATTGGTGCAGAGAGACACACCTCGAACCAATCTATCTAACTATTGCTAGACGCATGTTTGGACTCATAGTTGATTTATCTTGATGCATGCATATACCATATTGTCGTTAAACCCCAATTTTATATAACAAACTTCATTTTTACATAACAAACCCCAACATTTGTTTTGATTTATGGCAAAAGGGGGAGAAGAGCGAAAGTTAAGGGGAAGTAACACAAAAATTATTTAATTTTGAACTAAAGTATCTCTTTCAAAACTCACCTAGGGTTAAGGGGGAGTTTTTGAAAATGACATTCATCATTTACTATACTTGTTTTATGCTTTAATTTCCCTTAACTTTGTGTTGGTTTGCCATAGATCAAAGGGAGATTGTTAGTGCGAGGGCACTAGATAATCGAACTGTGTTTTGATTATGGCAAGACACAAAGTTAAGTTTACATCGTTATCTCACGAGCTAAATCAGTGTGCGAGAAAAGTATTAAATTTGGTGAAGGCTAAGCGACACGGAGGAAGCGCGGTGGTCGAGGCGACACTCGAGTGACTTCGGAGGAGGAAGGAATCAGTGGAAGGCGAGCGAAGCTACTATCGAGGTAGCTCGTGTGAGTGAGAGATTGTAAGGTCGTGTCCTCTTTACGGGGACGACCGTGGCGGCGATCGACTAAGACTTCTGTGGAAGGTCTAGGTCGAGATCGGACGATTAAAGCCGTCGCATTTATCATTTTCGAGCTAACCTCTTATTGCGAGAAGTAGCCAGTGACGGTCATTCTTTGGACATGGCGATCGGTGATGCCCATCGGTCGGTGATGGGAGGCATCGATCGGTGATGGCGGCGATTCGACTTTGCGCTAGGTCGAAATGGATAGCGTTTGTGCGCGGCCACTTCGATAAAATTTGGACAACTTCATGATCCGTTCGAAAAAGAGGAGACAAATTCAGAGGCGAAAATCTATAAAGGAGGAGGATTCCACTCCAAACACATCAGTTTATTCATCAAGTGCTCCTGGCGTAGCGCTCACAACAGTCATGCGCCAAAGCCGATGACAACCTCGGATCTTCTTACGTCGTGATCTAGTAATACTTTTTAATATTGTATTCGTTATTTTTATTCGTAACGAGGTGAGGTAGGCTTGTTGCCTCATCCTCGTACTTCCGTATTTTGTGATCGTTGTCTCCTACCTCCAACGAGGAGGAGACGTTATAGTGTTTTGCCCTCCGTACGCGGTCTAGGACCGATAGGGCCTTGGAGTAGCAACCGCTAGGTTGTGAACAAAGTAAAATAAACGTGTCATTTTATTTTCCGTTGTGCTTACTCGTTTACTTCTGTCTCAACGAACGAATTCCAACGAAAGATTTACGATCGCTATTCACCCCCCCCCCCTCTAGCGACGCTTCTCGATCCAACACATAACTCAACGGTAATAGGAAAGAACATGTATATATCAAATATCACATGTAATTCAACAATATACGTGTACATCAGGTAAACACCAAGTATAATAAACATATACATGCATATACCTTCTAACCAAATGAACAATGTAAAAATGCAAACATACCTGAAAATCTGCTATGCTACACTCATCCAACCTGAGTATATATCCACAATATGAAGAGTAATACTAATTCACACTATATCATGATACGGGTCAAATGTATCAAGTAGACCGACCAACAAGTATACAGATATCCGACACCCAACTATATAGAAAATGCAAGTATCATGTATGAAGATGTACAAACAAATGCAACAAGCATAACACAAACAAATACAACATCACAATAAGCATACATATAGGCTGCATATATATATATATATATATATATATACAAAACGTCATAAGACACGGCAATGCAGCATGCATGATCAAGTTGGCTCACCCTAAAGCTACCACGACCCCAGTGTGGCCTCGGTGGCTCGACATGACAACTGTTCCAACTCAACATCAACCACAACTCTCGAGTGGCCGAGTGGGCAGTATGGTCAAGTAGCATATAAGCATAAAGAGCTAGATACACGACGGAGATCTCTGCTGTTGGTCACTCCGATAGTCACTATCCATGAGTGGTCGAGTGCTACACACGCAGGACAACTGCACGCAACTCCAACTACCATCGTCTATAGTGGTTGAGTGCGACACTACAAGACTAAGTATTAAGCATTAGAAAAACTAAAGTTGAGTCAAGGTCAAAGTAATAGTAATATGAAGTTATATACTTCAGGGTTTAGTTACTACCTAACCAGGGTAGGAAATTACCCACCTGATATAACGCTTGAAATAAATGTCTTCACGACCGTGGTCCTATCTCGTATCCACGTCCTGTATAAATCATAATACACATTAAGTTCAAACAAACGACAACATATTATTTACTACTATATCATTCCTATAGTCACATCCTTTTTATCGAATACAATTTAGGAAATCCCCAATCATTCATAGTCGATTCACTATAACCAACCTTCACCGAACGAAACCCAATTAACCAACTTAACCACTTAATTTAAACCCACCGTTTCCAATTAGCAAAAGATCTAACCTACACATTCAATATCATATCCATTTTAACAAAGCCCATCTCATGAAGATTTCACCCTTTTACACTTAATCTGATGTAATAGTATCGCCAACAAAATTATGTATAAATCTAATCTATATTCGCACTAATATCCATCTCTATTCATAGTCCAAACAATGCTACTACTTCATAGCCTTCACAACCCTTAACAGAGCATAACAAAACTTATCCCCTCACACAACAATCAAAAACATTCCCATCCATAGCCATTAATAAACAACTAAACAACACCTAACATCAAAGTGGTAAATACAACTTACCTTCTCGTCTCACACCCTAATCGGCCAGCACACCAACAGAGCACTAGATTGAAGATTTTAGCTCCCGGGCCAGCTGCAAAACAGAGTCCGAAATCCTAATTTCGCTGTGAGCTGCACACAAAATATCTCACTAGCTGCTGTGAACGAAATGCACCCAAAGCTACCACACACGCAACCCCCCTTTCACGATCCAAGCTGTTCACCGTGAACAGCTCAACCACCGACAACAGCTGCTGCTCCCCCCTGTTCAGTGGACACCCAGATCATTGCCCACATCGACAGATCAAGCTTAGCACAGGAAAACCACAGCAACACCTAAATCTCGTCCAAGGTAAGGAGAAAAATCGGCACTTATCTTTCCCCGACGATAAACGACAGTGGAACCCCCCCCCCTCCCTAATCTACTTGGTTCGCTGGAAAACCCAACGACAATGCCACTGCCCTAGCTTCCACGACAATCTGTGTTAAACACATTCACAGATGGATCTCTTCCGAAATTGAGGGAAACAAGGAAGAATAACTCCTTACCTCTCTCCAGCTTCGATCGAAAAGAACAACTCTCGATTGAAGCGCCGCTGACCCAATCTTCCCGGCCCTTGCTCGCAAAGATCGTCAAGGCCGATGGCTGGAAAGAAATGAGATCTAGGCGAGGAGAGGAAGCCGAGTCGCCGTGAGGAAGAAGCACGAGGGAAGGAAATGGTGAGGAGCGTGCGAAAGAGAGGATCGAAAGAGAGGAAGAGGAGTTGTCGCGAATGGGAAAACACTCAAAACACATTAAAATCGACGAGATTAAAAGCTAGATGACGAGAAGTGGGGAGAAACGGCTAGGCCATTAAGGGGAGTGACAAAGAAACGGTCGAGACAGGTAGGTTGCGGTGCGGCGAGGAAAAGAAAAAGAGGTCGCATGAGGGAGGAAGTCACGATCGGCTTGGCGTTTAAGTGCATCAAATATGCTAACAGGTCAGGTTTAATTTTACTACTGGGTTGGGTTTAAAAACCCAATAGGATTAAACCTAGATCCAATTAACCCATATCAATTAACCATTTTTTTTTAACCATATCTTACATTCTCCCCCACTTAATAAAATTTGGTCCCCAAATTTTGTACTATCATGCGAAAATTAATTCAAGTAAATTTCCGAAATGATCACATACCTCAAGTGAGCAGATGAGGGTATCAAGCTCGGATTGTATCTTCCAACTCCCACATAGCCTCCTCATTAGTATGATGTTGTCATCCAACCTTTACAAGTCGGATAGTTTTGTTCCGCAACTGTCGCTCCTTGCGACCAAGAATTCACACTGGAATCTCCTCATAAGTTGTATTCGCCTGTAGTGGAATCGAAACATCCTTCAGAACATGATCTGAATGCGGCACGTATTTCCTCAGCATAGAAATATGAAATACATTATGAACACCCACAAGTGTCGGAGGTAAAGTCAATCGATAAGTTACACCTCCAATCCGCTCCAATATCTCAAATGGATCAAGTAGCGTGGAGCTAATTTTTCTTTCAACCCAAATATTTTGACTCCTTTAGTGGGTGAAACTCGTAGGAATACATGGTCCCCTGCCGAAAATTTCAGAGGCCTTCGTCTCCAGTCCGTGTAACTCTTCTGCCGATCTTATGCATCCTGATGACTTGCACCAACTATGTATCATGCTGAATACTCTGTGGCCCCAATAACTGTCATTCCCCAACTTCCTCCCATAACACAGGAGATCTGCAGGGTCTGTCGTATAAGACCTCGAAAGGAGTCATCTGAATAGAAGAGTGGTAGTTGTTATTATAGGAAAATTCCACTAAATGAACGTGGCCCTCCCAACTGCCTCCGAAATATATAACACAAGATTTCAGCAAATCCTTCAATGTATGAATGGTACGTTCAAATTGTCCATCTGTCTGCAGATAAAATACTATACTGAGTCGAAGTTCTATGCCCATGGTCTGTTGTAAACTCTGCCAGAATCGCAAGGTAAATCACGGATCTGTTGGATCAATGCGGTTCGCTAGAGGGGGGGTGAATAGCGAAAGAAAATTTTTCTCGTACGAACTCGTTTTAAAAGAAAACTTATATGCAGCGGAAAGATAAGCAAAACAAAAAGTAAAGGAGACAATAGACACAAGAGATTTACTTGGTTCGTAGCCGAAGGCTACTACTCCAAGGCCCTAGTGGTCCTTGACCACGTACGGAGGGCAAAAGCACTAAAGGAACTCCTCCTCGTTAGAGGTAGGAGTTAATCGATACAAGAAGAAACCACAAAAACTTGAGGTAGAGGGACACTCCCCCTCTCCTCGTATACGATAAAAGCTCCGGAAATATAAATGACAAACTGATAACAAAAACTAAGACCGACGTACAATAATAAAGAAACTTAAACCTAGACGTCGGAATGGAAGGACTTCGTTGTCGTAGAGTTGCAGCGTAACGGAGGCTTTTGAGCACTTAGAATTGTTGATGAAACCCTAGGTTTGGCCCTCCTTTTATAGCCTTTGAGCCCCTTTTCGAGTGGGTCTTCAACCAATCACAAATGGACACCAAACCGCTTTGAGGTGGAGTGATAAGCCTTGACTCCTCGAATCTGATCATTGACCATCAATCGACTGATGGCCATCATCCGATCGTGATGGCGACATCGGCCGATTGATAACCTTCGGCAATGATCGGATACGGCGGTCGAGTCCTCCAGTAGCCGGCAATGATGATGCTTGCTGCAAGTCAAAGTTAGCTCAATAAAAACATAATTTTGATGGTCGTCGACCATCCGATCTCGACCTAGACCATCTATAAGATGTCTTTGGTCGGATCTACGCTTAAGATCATCCCCGTAAAGAGGATACGACCTTACTTACTCTCGCACACACGAGCTTACCTCGATACTTACGTGTCGCTTTTGCTTCCGGCCTTCCACTCGATTCCTTCGGCTCCCTCCGAAGTAACTCGAGTATCGCCCGACCACCGCGGCTTCCTCCGGGTGTCGCTAGCCTTCAGCTCCAGCTATATCAATCTTCTGCACACTCGATTCAGCTCGTGAGAAAACAAAATAGACTTAACTTTTGTGTCTTTGCTATAATCAAAACACAGGTTCGATTTCGGTGCCTCACTGCACCAACAGGATCTTTATCAGATATGATCCTCAAAGGTACGTCATTCAATTTGATAATCTATCAACAGTACAATTCCACTAGACGATCAAATGAGTCCGTCCCACGAATAGGAAGGAAATGAGTTGATTTGGTTAGTCAATCCATAATCACCCAAATCGCATCATATCCTTTACGGGTTCTGGGTAATCCCGTAATGAAATCCATAGTGATATGCTCCCAATTCCATTTCGGAATCGGAATTTCCTAAAGCAATCCAATGGGTTTATGATGTTCAGCCTTCACTTGCTGGCATACTAAACATCGTGTAACAAAGTCCGCAATATCTCTTTTCATACCGTTCCACTAGTATAAACGTTTCAAATCTCGGTACATCCGAGTACCACTAGGATGTATAACAAATCTCGAATAATGTGCTTCTTGTAGTAACTCTTCCTTATTTGGATGCGTGTCCGGAACACATAATCGTCCCCGGAAACGAAGTACTCCATTCTCGTCAGTCGAGAAATCTGTCTATCGTTCTGAGTCTATTGTGTTGCACAAGAACTGCAGATGTTGATCACTAACTTGTGCTTTCTTGATTTTCTCAGCAATAGTGGACTAGGCAACCATAGAAACTAATATCCCCCGGGATATTTGACCTTGTTCAGACAATCCTAACTCCGAGAACTATCGAACAATATCAGTAACTGCTGTCAGATGATTGGCCAAAACCCCACGAGACTTCCTGCTCAGCGTATCTGCTACCACATTAGCTTTTCTCGGATGATAATGGATTATGCAATTGTAATCCTTTAGATATTCCATCCACTGTCTCTGTCTCAATTTCAATTCCTTCTGTGTGAACAAATACTTCAGACTTTTATGGTCTGTGTAGATCTCAAATGTAATTCCATATAAGTAGTGTCTCCATATCTTCAATGCGAAAATGATGGTTGTCAACTCCAGATCATGCACTGAATAATTCCTTTCGTGATCCTTTAGTTGACGGGAGACATAAGATACCACACAGTTGGACTGCATCAGAGCTGCACCCAACCCTTAGATGGAAGCATCAGTATATAGGACCATCCAATCAACACCAGAAGGAATCACTAAGATTAGTGTAGAAATTAGCCACTGCTTAAGCTCCTGGAAGCTAGTTTCAGAAGCCTCTGACCAGGTGAACTTGACCCCTTTCCGAGTCAGGCGAGTGAGTGACATGGCAATACTTGCGAATCCCTCCATGAATCTCCGATAATACCTGGCCATACCAAGGAAACTACGAACCTCCTGAACTGATTTTGGCTGCTCCCAACTGGTAATCGCCTCGATCTTCTGGGGATCTACTGAAATACCTCTGCTAAACACCACGTGTCCAAGAAAACTCACAGAGGATAGCTAGAAGGCACACTTACTAAACTTGACATACAGTTGCTCCCGTCGCAGCGTCTCCAACACTATTCGAAAATGTTGTTCATGCTTCTCTTCAGACCGAGAATATATCAAAATATCATCGATGAACATTATCACAAACTGATCTATATACCTCAAGAATACCCGGTTCATCAAGTCCATAAATGTAGCTGGAGCATTCGTGAGACCAAAAGGCATCACCAGAAACTCGTAATGCCCATAACGGGTGCGGAACGTTGTTTTATGTACATCATCATCTCTTATTCGAAGCTGATGATATCCTGAGCGCAAATCAATCTTGGAGTACACACAGATATCTTTAAGTTGGTCAAACAAATCCTCTATCCTCGGCAGTGGATATTTGTTCTTAACTGTGACCGCATTCAGTTATCGATAATCAATGCATAACCACAATGATCCATCATTCTTCTTGACAAAAGTATCGGAACTCCCCATGGAGAAACACTAGGTCGAATAAATCTATGATCCAATAACTCCTGTAGTTGTACTTTAAGTTCATTTAGTTCTTTTGGCGTCATCCGATAAGGAGGTTTCGATATTGGCACGGTTCCTGGAATCACCTCTATCGCAAATTCTACTTACCTAGGAGGTGACAAGCCTGGAAGTTCATCTGGAAACACATCCGGATATTCTCGAACTACCTGCACATCAGAGAGAGGTGGTAGTCCTTCGTTCTCAACTTTGACTAGAGATAGTAAATAACCCTAATAACCCTGAGTCAATAACTTCTGAGCCTGTAAAGCCAATATAATGGATAGCCCATCATCTTTAGTGCCAACAAATTTCCATGCAGGTTGATCCGGTGGTCAAAAAGTCACTACTCTCGCTCTACAATCCACTGTAGCGTAATAAGTGGTCAACCAGTCCATACCGAGGATGATGTCAAATTCCACCATCTCTAACACCTGGAGGTCCACCATAAGGATATGTCCATCGAAATCTAATGGGCAACCTTGTTGGTGCAATCGGCCCAGGTCACGATTGACCATACTCGAGTTTGACTCGAGTGATGTTTTGATGTTTGACATAGGATGTTTGACAAAGTGGTTTGACATTGATGTTGGACATTGATGTCGGTTAATATGTTGGGGAGATTGTTGGAGCAATCGACCCAGGTTATAATTGACTAGACTCGAGTTTGACTCGAGGGAGACTTTGATGGTTGACTAGGGTTGACCATGTGATTAATGGAAAGTCCAAGTCATGGGTACTTGGCATGGAAAGTCCAAGTGGGACACTTGGCATTTGTGAAAGTCCAAGTCATGAGTACTTGGCATGGAAAGTCCATGTGGGACACTTGGCATTTGGGAAAGTCCAAGTTGTTGGGAGATCGGGACGGCCGGCTAGAAGGGGGTGAATAGCCCTCGTTCGTTGGATGTCGTAATTCGTTCGTTCTCGTGTGCTTGTCTACAATTTGTCGTTAATATACGCAGCGGAATAACAATAGAAATAATAACAATACAAGCACAATCAATACACAAGCATATACGTGGTTCGGAACCGAATGGTTCCTACTCCACGGGGTGAGCTCAACGAGCTCGTGTTATGCGCACGGCACTAACAACACTCCTTATCGACTACACGTCGGAGGTGGAGAAACCTCTCACAAGCTATTACAACAAGTAATATGAAATACAAGAAGAAATACAAAGACAATACAAAAGAGAACTTTTACACAATTGCTTTGATCGCTTTCTTGTTGCTTGCTTTGATTGGCTCTTGAAGGACCGAATGCAAGATCAATTCTCCAATAGCTCCACAAAATCATGGCAAAACCTCCATCTCGAGCTCCTTTTATAACCTCGGATCGAGCCGCTTTTGCGCTCTAGCGATCCGCCAAAAGGCCCTGGGCCGATCGCTCGTAGCCGCTTGTCTCACAACGCCGATCCACGCTGCAAGTTCCAACGGATCACCTACGCCGATCGATGATGCCCATCACCGATCGTGACCTAGTAGTCGATCGCCTACCATCTACGGAGCGCTCGCGCTCGCGACACCCATCACCGATCATTATCCTCTAGCCGATCATTGCCGCCGACATCACGATCGCCCCATGGCTGACTGCCAAGCACAAAACCTTAGCCTTACATCAGTCGAACCCTAGTTGACTTGGACCAGTCGAACCAGCACCTATGTCAGTCGACTGACGTCGGGCAAAACCTCAAACACCAAGTTGTTTGAGCATCCGACCGTCGGGTAAACCCTCAAACATCAAGTTTGGACCTCCGACACTCAGTCTTAGCCACTTGGCCAAGTCCACCTTATCCCTCATGGAGTTCCCCACCGAAGCTCTCTTCCCTCGGCCTACGTCCCTCGGATGCGCCAAGCGCACGACTTCGCAACGCCATCCTTCACGTCTCATACCCTAGAAGTATGCTTCCCTTTGGGCTCACTCCATTCGCTCCCCGTCCGGCGGTCCCTCGGATGCACCAAGCGCACGGCTTCGCAATGCCATCCTTCACCGACTCAAGGACCCCGAGCCTAGTGAACTTACCAAGTCCTCAAGACTTCACAAATGCACCAAGCGCATGACTTCGAAATGCATTTCTCACCAAGCGCCAAGCGCACGGCTTCGCAATGCTTTGGACTTTCCCATGCCAAGCACCAAGCGCACGACTTCGCAATGCTTTGGACTTTCCCATGCCAAGCACCAAGCGCACAGCTTCGTAATGCTTTGGACTTTCCCATGCCAAGGCTTCCCCCTTGGACTTCCACACCAAGCTCCATGCTTGGATTTTTCATGCCAACCCCATGTTGGACTTTCCCATGACAATCCCATGTCATGAGTTTTGTCCATCATCAAAATACTATCAAGGTAGCTCGGGTCAAACTCGAGTCAACCTGGGCCGATTGCACCAACAATCTCCCCCTTTTTGATGATTGACAAAACTACCATCTCAAGTCTACCAATTCTCCCATATTGGCAATTCTCATATCCCAATGAGAATTCCAACGACCCCTAATTGGTAACTTGGTAACTTCTCCCCCTTTTTGACACTACATCAAAAAGGTCCTCTCCAAGGGTATGAATGTCTCATATCCCAATGAGATCTTACAATCTCTCCCTTGGAGGAACACATGCCTACAATCTTTCTAGTGATCCTATATCACTTAAAGAGAGGCAACCCAATTTTCCTCCCATGAGGAAATACACATCCATCTTCCCATGATGGATACCTCCCCCTAGAGGCTTGCTCCCCCTTGATCATTGCACCAACAATGTCCTTGGAGAGTCCCTAAGCCAATAAGAACATTAAACCAAAACAAAATTAAGGCAAAGTTCAACAATGAACTCTCATCCACCTTAAAATTGATACTCACCCTCAACCCAACTCCTAATCCATATCCAATGGATTTCCACCCTCTCTAATGCTCTCCCAAGCATATCCTAGGGTTAGGAGTGGTTAGGGGACCTTAACCTAGCTGAACATGGGCCTAACCAAAAATCAAATCACTGCCACTCAATCATTTCCATCAAGTCATCCATGGCATCGATCGATAATCAGATTTGCGCTTTCAAGATTTCAAAAATGGATTTCCGAAATCCATAAGTAAATATACATAAGTTTAAAATTCTTGAAATTTGGTATGTATATTAATTATCATAAACATTATGGGTGAAAAATATTGGAAAATTATTTTACCCATTAAATTAGGAGATTGATACAAAGTCCAAAATTTAAGAAAAGCTTCAATAAAGAGCCCTCTTTGTATCATCCCATTCAATGGTGATAGCTATCAAAAGATAGGCTTCACCAAGGTTTTTCAAAAAGTTTTCAAAATGTTTTTAAAACCTTTATTTTCTTTTTCCTAAACATCTCACCAATATCTAAATGTGTAAAACACATACAAGTCAAACATCTTAGTGAGATGTGAGTTTTTTGTTCTTTATGTTCTCATGCATATTTCTAAGGCAACATAATTTGATTCCCTTCAAATTGTGTCATAGTCCTTAATTTCATTTTATTTAATGCATGATATGATTATGGCATAAATATGATATAGATAAAAGCATATGCCAAAATCATGATGTCATGGCATGTAAATGACATTTAAGCATACATGACATATAAAAATAAATCTAAACATTGTCATGACATATTTAGAGATACAAATGAGAATGATGTCATGACATGGCAAGACATTAAATAAATAAAGCATGGCAAGAAAAAAAAAATATACTAAGGTATAAAATACCTAAGTGTTAAAATCAATTTGCCATTTCTAGGGATTAAATTCACTTTGCCTTAAACCAATCATTTCCCTAATGTGCCAAAAACCCAAAATGTCACACCATGACTTCTATGACCTAATTATGCCAATTTAAATCATTTTTAACTTCTCAAACCATATTGGCACACCCTAATGTGTCAACTCACAATGGCTAGGTTAACCACCCATCCACTTAGGGTTGACACACCCTAACCCATTTAGCGTGAATCAATCACGCTCTTA
This sequence comes from Wurfbainia villosa, assembly GCA_025175895.1. Classification (NCBI taxonomy): domain Eukaryota; kingdom Viridiplantae; phylum Streptophyta; class Magnoliopsida; order Zingiberales; family Zingiberaceae; genus Wurfbainia; species Wurfbainia villosa. The sequence continues at coordinate 23,923,031 of CM045991.1, read as the reverse complement.
GGAACCCAATATCTATTGGAGCTCCTTGGGTTAATAAGGTATTCCCTAGGGATAACTTCCCTAGATACCTTCCTAATGACCCTTTTTGGCTTTGAATCCATAGTCAAATGGGTCTTACTTGGGTCAACTCTAGAGGTGACTCCTCCATTGACCTTCTTAGTGGCTACATTTGATTTCTTTGAGGTGTTAGCCACTAAACACATACCATGGCTAGACTTAGGGATAACTTCCCTATTAGCCTTGGTTTTCCTAGACCTAGATGTGGTTCCATAATTAAATGGAACATTATGGTAGGATATAGGTTTATGACCCAAACCCTTCTTGCCCTTAGACATTTCTTGTTTTCTAGGTCTTGACTTTTGTACATTAGACCCCTTAACCGAATTTGATATTATTGCTAGGGTCTTCTCCAATTTTTCTAGCCTTGACCTCAAGGCTTAGTTTTCTAACTCTAATTTTCTTAATTTTGAATTTTCATTTGTCTTTTTGGGAAATGTTTTTCTTTTTAGGCATATGCCTAGATTTCTTGGGATTAACACTCAAGTTTTCTTCAATTCTCCTAATTGACTCCCTAGGTAAAATAGGTCTAGAATTATGATTCCTAGGTTTATCCTTAGTTATATGAACATACTTGGCACCTAGACAATACACCTTATTATTTCTCCTAGCATGCTTTTCATTGATAATAGCAAGAGAACTAAAATAATTTTTTGCATGCTTTTTGACTCTAGAAATTAAAGGTGCATTAAGTAAATTTACCTTAGGGTTAGCTTTAGGAACTCCCCCTACATGAGTTGCACCTTCTTGCCCTTTCTTCCTCCCCCTAGGGCATTGACTTCGATAGTGTCCCTTTTGGTTGCATTTAAAGCACACAATGTGCTCTTTGCTCTTGATTTTGGGAACACCGGCATCCTTTGACTTTGGATTGACTTTTGGTGTTGATGTCTTTTCCTTAGCCAATTTAGGGCATTTGCTCTTGTAATGCCCATTCTCCCTACACTCAAAGCATATTATATGATTTTTATTTAAAATTACAACACTTGAGTTACCTAGGGAGTTGGTGGAGGCCTCTTCACTTCTTCCGGAGGTAGAAGCTTCATTTTGATCTTGCTCCGGAATCGAAATCCTTTCCTCCCCCCTCAATGCTAGAGGTGGAGGTCTCCACCAAGTCATCCACATCTTCAAAAGTGGATGGTGATTCTTCTTCGACATTCTCCTCTACTTGTGCCGATTGGGAATTTTCTTGGAATTTCATTACCTTATTCCATAATTCCCTTGCATCCCTATAATCACCCAATCTAGACCAAATAATGTTAGGTAACAAATCACTAATCAACTTGATTACCATGAGATTTGTCTTGAAGTCTTTGATTTGGTCTTGGGTCCATTTTGACTTCTCAATTGGCTTGTTGTACTTGTCCCTAGGCATTTCAAAACCGTTTTCTATAATAATCATAAAATCAAAATCGGTTTCTAGGTATACCTCCATTTTTCTTCTCCACCATAGAAAGTCTCCTTCGAATTTGGGTAGTTGAAGGTTGTAGCCGGCCATCTTGTAGTGCTCTCGCGGCGGTTAGTCCTTGAAGAGCGACCTTGGCTCTGATACCACTTGTTGGGAGATCGGGACGGCCGGCTAGAGGGGGGTGAATAGTCCTCGTTCGTTGGATGTCGTAATTTGTTCGTTCTCGTGTGCTTGTCTACAATTTGTCGTTAATATACGCAGCGGAATAACAATAGAAATAACAACAATACAAGCACAATCAATACACAAGCATATACGTGGTTCGGAACCGAATGGTTCCTACTCCACGGGGTGAGCTCAACGAGCTCGTGTTATGCGCACGGCACTAACAACACTCCTTATCGACTACACGTTGGAGGTGGAGAAACCTCTCACAAGCTATTACAACAAGTAATATGAAATACAAGAAGAAATACAAAGACAATACAAAAGAGAACTTTTACACAATTGCTTTGATCGTTTTCTTGTTGCTTGCTTTGATTGGATCTTGAAGGACTGGAATGCAGCAGCAATTCCCCTCCAATAGCTCCACAAAAACCATGGCAAAAACCTCCATCTCGAGCTCCTTTTATAACCTGGATCGAGCCGCTGCGCTAGCGCCAATCGCCAAAGGCCCCGATCGGCCGATCGCTCGTAGTCGTTGTCTCACAACGGCCAGATCCACGTCAGATAAGTTCCAACGGATCACCTACCAGTCAACTGATGATGCCCATCAGTCGACTGGTGACCTAGTAGTCGACTGCCCAGTCGGCTATGGAGCGTTCTGTGCTCGTGACACTCCCATCAATCGATCCGCCATCCTCAGCATCATTGCGACATCACCGATCGCCAAGCACAAAACCCTAGCCTTACACCAGTCGAACCCTAGTCGACTTGGACCACGATCCAAAGACTTATGCTGGGCCGATCGACGTCGGGCAAAACCTCAAACACCAAGTTGTTTGAGCATCCGACCGTCGGGTAAACCCTCAAACATCAAGTTTGAGCCTCCGACACTCAGTCTTAGCCACTTGGCCAAGTCCACCTTATCCCTCATGGAGTTCCCCACCGAAGCTCTCTTCCCTCGGCCTACGTCCCTCGGATGCGCCAAGCGCACGGCTTCGCAACGCCATCCTTCGCGTCTCATACCCTAGAAGTATGCTTCCCTTTGGGCTCACTCCATTCGCTCCCCGTCCGGCGGTCCCTCAGATACACCAAGCGCACGGCTTCGCAATGTCATCCTTCACCGACTCAAGGACCCCGAGTCTAGTGAACTTACCAAGTCCTCAAGACTTCCCAAATGCACCAAGCGCACGGCTTCGCAATGCTTTGGACTTTCCCATGTCAAGCACCAAGCGCACGGCTTCGCAATGCTTTGGACTTTCCCATGCCAAGGCTTCCCCCTTGGACTTCCACACCAAGCTCCATGCTTGGATTTTCCATGTCAACCCCATGTTGGACTTTCCCATGACAATCCCATGTCATGAGTTTTGTCCATCATCAAAATACTATCAAGGTACTGCTCGAGTCAAACTCGAGTCAACTTAGGCCGATTGCACCAACACAAGTCATGGGTACTTAGCATGGAAAGTCCAAGTGGGACACTTGGCATTTGGGAAAATCCAAGTCTTGAGTACTTAGCACAAGGAAAAGTCCAAGAATCGGTCTTGGCATGGAAAGTCCAACATGGGTTGGCAAGGGAAAGTCTAAGCTTGAGTCTTGGCATTTGAGAAGTCCAAGGGGATGGATATTGGCGACGTAAAGTCCAAGCGGAGTCTTGGCAGCGTAAGTCCAATGTGCCTTGGCGGTGTAGACACTGTTAGTATGACATAGCCGAGGGAAGCACATGGAGGCTAGCGCGATGGATGAACAAGTCATGGATGACTCGGAGAGATCCGAGAGGCATGAGGCTGATGGAGGTGGCTAGAAGGCTTAGGTCTAGGCTAAGGGTGGTCTAACAAGTATGGGGGCACCATACTTAGGTTAAAACCTCATTTTTGAGGTTGGCAGTCGACTGGCATTGTGGCCGGTTCGACTGCCGTGAGTCGACTTGAGTTCGACTGCCGTTTTAGAGCCGAAATGCTCGCAAATGACCGTCATCGAGCAATGACTATAGTGTCGACGGCAATGATCGCCAAGGGTTGTCACGACTACCGCTTAGGTTGGTCGCGTAACGCTCAGCCGGCCGCTGGCCACACGGGCGCTGGCAATCGACTGCCAAGAGATCCGTTGGAGTTTTTTCAACGTGGATCGAGTCGTTGTCTCACGAAACAGTGGCATCAGTCGACTGGTGACTTATGGCAGTCGATTGATGGGCGAAAATCCAGGTCGCGCGCAAGGATAAAAGGAGCTCGACGGGAGGGTTTTTGGCAATGATTTCTTGGACGTTTTTGAGGCGATTTGCTACTGCAAATCAGGGTCTTCAACCACGATTCAAGCGATCAACAAGCAAGCAATTGAAAGACATTTGTAAAGCGTTCTCTTTACTTATATTGCATTGTATCTCATTTTATTTGTTTGTTGTTATTTGATTATAGTTGTAATCTTATTGTAATAGGTTTCTCCACCTCCGACTTATGTTGAGAAGAAGTATTTATCATAGTGGTGTGTGATTGGCATCGCTAGGGTTCGTACGAACCCAATCCGTGGAGTATGAACCGTTTTGGTTCCGAACTACGTTATATCCTTGTGTTAGCGTGTTGTTCATTTCGTTATCGTTATTACTTTTCTATTTCCGCTGTGCTAACGAAATTGTAGAGACGAACACGCGATTAAATTCCATCTACGTACGGTCAACGCGCTATTCACCCCCCCTCTAGCGGGCGCACAGGTCCCAACAAGTGGTATCAGAGCCCGGGGCTCTTCTACGGATTAACAACCCGGAGTCAAGACGCTAGAGGAAAAGATGGAAATCCAAGGACATTTGGGATGAGATATCAACACACCTATCCCCTATACCTTCTGTGGACAAGAAGGGTCTAAGCAATAGAAGTCAAGAATTGAAGACTTCCTAATGATGAGGGACTTCGAAGAATGGTCTATCTTGATGGAGGGTTTTAGCTATCCAATAGGACCAAAGGGAGGGTTCTTCAAGAAGAAGAAGTGGAGTGAAGATCAACTCCATGCCTTCGAGAAAAACAAGAAGGTAATCAAATTCATTTTTGATTTAATTCCTAATGACCTCTTGTGTAGCCTAGGTGACTATGTGGATGCCAAGGAGCTATGGAGCGATTTGGCCAAGCTTCATGAAAATCCATCATCAATCCAAGAAGAAGAAGAAGAAGAAGAAGAGGAGTGCTCACCCTCTCAAGCTCAAGCAAGCACATCCCTATCTAAAGAGCTTGAGGAGTCGGAAGTTGATAGGGAGTCGACTTCCGGATCGGAGAAAGAAGAGGTGGAAGAGGTGGAAGAAGCATCCACCTCAAGGATTGAGGGGGAGGAGTGAACTTTCATACCGGAGCCGGAACAAATTCAAGAAGAAGTCTCAACCTCCGGGAGGAATGAAGAATCCACTCCAATCACCACATCCACCATAGGTAACTCAAACATATCAATTTGTAATAAAAATCATATCATATGTTTTGAGTGTAGAGAAGTCGGGCACTACAAGAGCAAGTGCCCAAAGAAGGTTAGGAAAGCTCCACCGGCACCAAAAGTCAAGGATGCCGATGCCCCAAGTCAAAAGAGCAAGGAGCATATCATATGCTTCAAGTGTAACTCAAAGGGGCATTACCGGAGTCAATGTCCTAGGGGGAGCAAAAAGACCCAAGAAGGAGCTACACATGTAGGGGGAGCTAAGGCTAACCCTAAGGTATATTTTAGTAATGCTCTTTCTAATTCTTATAGTCAAAAGCATGCTAGGAATAATTTCAATAGTCTTGCTATTTATCATAAAGAGCATGCTAGAAGTAAGGAATTTTGTTTAGGAGCTAAGAGAGTCCATGTAAAAAATAAGAAAAAATTTGGGACTAATGTCCCTAGAAAAACCTTACCTAAGGAATCTATTAGGAAAATACAAGAACAATTAGGTTTTAACCCTAAATGGACTAGACATATGCCTAGAAAGGACAATGCCCATGTTTTAAATCAAAACTCAAAAATTGGGCAATTAGAAAAGAAAAATCAAGTCTTGAGGTCAAGACTTGAAAAACTAGAAAAGACCCTTAGGAATATACAAAACCAATTTAAAGGGTCTAATGGTCAAAGTCAAATGTCCAAAAGTCAAAGTCAACACCAAGGACCTAAGAGTCAAAAGTCAACCAAGGGCAAACAAGGTTTGGGTCACAAACCTAAGCCTAAGGTAGCTTACCATAGTGTTCCATTTGATTATGGGACACAAACTAGGTCCAGAAAGACCAAGGTCAATAGGGAAGTCATCCCTAAGGTTGACCAAAGGTTGTGCCTAGTGGCTAGGGTTTCTAGGAAACCTAGGGTGGCCACCAAGAAGGTTGCAAGGGGAGTTACCCCTAGAGTCAACCTAGGCAAGACCCAAGTGACCAAGGCTAATAAGCCTAGAAGGGTCATTAGGAAGGTATCTAAGGAGGTTATCCCTAAGGAATACCTAATTAACCCTAGGAGCTCAAATCGATTTTGGGTTCCTAAGAGCGTGATTGATTCACGCTAAGATGGGTTTAGGGTGTGCCAACCTTGATTGGATGGGTAGTTAACTCAACCATGGCAAAGGTGGCATTTTAGGTCATTTTCAAGATTATGGTTACCTTGGAATGTGGTTAGATTTGAATTCTAAAGGATTTTAGGATGTGCCAATATTAATTGAGAAGTTTTGATAAAATGATCAAATTAGCACAAGTTGGGTTTAGAGGTTAGTGTGTCATTTTGGGTTTTTGGCACACTAGGGAGATTAGGTTAATATGACAAAATATGATTAATCCCAACAAATGACAATTAATATTAAAATTTAGGTATTATTATACCTATATATTTTATATGTCATGCTTTGTTTGTCATATAACATGTCATGACATCATGCTTACTTTTAATCATTTTATATGTCATGTTCATGTTTTAGGATTAAGGTTTTAAATGTCATGTGTTTTTAGATTTCATCTTATTCCATGACATCATGATTATGAGCATATGCTTATTTATATCATCATTAATGTCATAATCATTCATGCATTTAAGAAAATTTCGATTGAAATTGATTTAAGGACTATGACATGACTTGGAGTCTCATTCATAAGGGAATCAAGTAGGGTTGCCTTAGAAGATGCATGAAACGCTAGTTTAAATGAACCAAAACTCACATCTCACATCCAATTGACATGTATGTGTATTTATACACCCTAGATACATGTGAGATGCTAGGATATGAGTTAAGTTCAAGGTGCATAGTTTTTGCATCTAGATGAACTAAAACTCATCTAATTTCAATTGTGGATCATTGGGAGAGCATGTGTACAAGTCATGTACATAGAGCCCAAGGAATATGATCCAAAATAAGGTTTTGAAAATATTTTAAAATCATTTTGAAAAACCTTGGTGAAGTCTATCTTTTGATAGCAATCACCATTGATAGAGTTGATACAAAATAGGGCCAAAACATTGAAAATTTCAATGGTTTTGAGTTTTGTATCAAACTCACTATTTTATAGGTTAAATAATTTTCAAATATTTTTCATCCATTGTATTGACTATAAGTAATATACGTATCAAATTTCGTGATTTTTCAAAATACGTAGAATTACTTATGACTTTTCAAAACTCGATTCGATACCGCCTTTGTTGATCGATGAGAGTGGCAATGATCGTTATCGATAGAGTCGATCGTCAGTCTGATTTTGGGTTAACAAGGTTTGTTTAGCCCATTTTCAGCCATGATAAAGGTCCCTAACCACTTCTAACCCTAGGATATGCTTTGGGAAGCATTATAAAGGGTGAAAATCCATTGGATATGGATTATGAGAAGTGTTAGGTCAAAGTATCAAATTTAGGGTATGAAAAGTTCAAGTTTGAACTTAGAACCTTAATTTTGATGGTTTAGAGTTTCTATTGGCTTAGGGACTTCCCAAGGACATTGTTGGTGCAATGGTCAAGGGGGAGCAAGCCTTTAGGGGGAGTTATCCATCTTGGGATGATGGATGTGTTTCTCCTCTTGAAGGGGGAGAAGTTATTGGGAGAATATCATCAATTGAGAAATTTGATGGGATGTTTGAGAAACCCAATTTGGAAATTGGGAGAGAGTATAAGATTGCCTCTTTTGAGTGATATGAGACTTATCACTAGGAAGATTGTAGGCATCCTAGGTGTTTATTTTTGGATCAAGGGGGAGATTGTAAGATCTCATTAGGACATGAGACATTGACCTCCTTGGAGAGATAATCTTTTTGATGTATGTCAAAAAGTGGGAGAAGGTAAAACTACCAATTTGGGATAATTGGTAAGGGAATTTGAGTTAGGGGAATAACTCAAGGTTTGTTTTGTCAAACATCAAAAAGGGGGAGATTGTTGGTGCAATCGGCCCAGGTCACGTTTGACCATACTCGAGTTTGACTCGAGTGATGTTTTGATGTTTGACAAAGTGGTTTGACATTGATGTTGGACATTGATGTCGGTTAATATATTGGGGAGATTGTTGGAGCAATCGACCCAGGTTATAATTGACTAGACTCGAGTTTGACTCGAGGGAGACTTTGATGGTTGACTAGGGTTGACCATGTGATTAAGGGAAATTCCAAGTCATGAGTACTTGGCATGGAAAGTCCAAGTGGGACACTTGGCATTTGGGAAAGTCCAAGTCATGGGTACTTGGCATGGAAAGTCCAAGTGGGACACTTGGCATTTGGGAAAGTCCAAGTCATGGGTACTTGGCATGGAAAGTCCAAGTGGGACACTTGGCATGGAAAGTCCAAGCGGGACACTTGGCATTTGGGAAAGTTCAAGTCTTGAGTACTTGACACAAGGAAAAGTCCAAGCATGGGTCTTGGCATGGAAAGTCCAACATGGGTTGGCAAGGGAAAGTCCAAGCTCGAGTCTTGGCATTTGAGAAGTCCAAGGGGATGGATATTGGCGGCGTAAAGTCCAAGCGGAGTCTTGGCAACGTAAGTCTAATGTGCCATGGCGGTGTAGACACTGTTAGCATGACATAGCCGAGAGAAGCACCTGGAGGCTAGCACGATGGATGAACAAGTCATGGATGACTTGGAGGGATCCGAGAGGCGTGAGGCTGATGGAGATGGCTAGAAGGCTTATGTCTTGGCTAAGGGTGGTCTAGCAAGTATGGGGGCACCATACTTGGGTTAAAACCTCATTGTTGAGGTTGACAGTCGACTGACATTGTGGCCGGTTCGACTGTCATGAGTCGACTGCCGTTTTAGAGCTAGAAATGCTCGCAATGATCGCCATCGAGTAGTCGATCAGGTCGATGGCGCCGATCGCCAAGGGTTGTCCGATCGCCGCTTAGGTTGGCGTGACAACGCTCCGTAGTCGACCGCCACGGCGACGGGCACTGATCGCCAAGAGATCCGTTGGAGTTTTTCCAGCGTAGATCGAGTCGTTGTCTCACGACAACAGTGGCATCAGTCGACTGGTGACTTATGGCAGTCGACTGATGGGCGGAAATCCAGGTCGCGCGCAAGGATAAAAGGAGCTCGACGAGAGGGTTTTTGGCAGCGATTTCTTAGATGTTTTTGAGGCGATTTGCTGCTGCAAATCAGGGTCTTCAACCATGATTCAAGCGATCAACAAGCAAGAAATTGAAAGGCATTTGTAAAGCGTTCTCTTTACTTATATTGCATTGTATCTCATTTTATTTGCTTGTTGTTATTTGATTATAGTTGTAATCTTATTGTAAGAGGTTTCTCCACCTCCGACTTATGTCGAGAAGGAGTATTTGTCATAGTGGTGTGTGATTGGCATCGCTAGGGTTCGTACGAACCTAATCCGTAGAGTAGAAACCGTTTTGGTTCCGAACCATGTTATATCCTTGTGTTAGCGTGTTGTTCATTTCGTTATCGTTATTACTTTTCTATTTCCGCTGTGCTAATGAAATTGTAGAGACGAACACGCGATCAAATTCCATCTATGTACGATCAACGCGCTATTCACCCCCCCCCTCTAGCGGGCGCACAGGTCCCAACAAACCTTTGATTTCTTGGTGGCTAGTCAACACCTCTCCTGAAGGCAATGATACTGCTAGCCCACAAGAACGGACCATCGAAATCCTTCCAACTTTACCCAGAAATATTCTAGATACGAATGAATGCGAACTACCAATATCAATCAAAGTATGAGCATATATGGAATAAACTGAAATCATACTCCGAATGACTGATCCTTCAGCCCGCTGCACCTCATCTCTGGTGATGGCATAAACACGTTCAGTCTCCATATTTGACGGTTGCATCCCTGCTGAGGTAGTAGAGTGCCTCCACTCAAGCTGAGTCTGACTTTGTGGTACTGGAGACTGAGTCGTCAGTGCAAACATAATATAACCCTGAGAGTTGGCTGGTAATAATTGCGGTGCAGGTACCCCTGGATATTATATTACTAGAGATGTAGGATACTGAATAGTCGTCGGCATCAATGAAGGGGCACCCCCCTTTATCTAATACAACTGTGCCTGTGAAGGTACTGGCTACCTCTGACCATAAGACTGCATTCGCGGTGCTGTCCTCTGCTGCTGCTGCTAGCTGGACTTTCTTCCCTTGTTAGAGCTATCAGAAAACTTCAACTGTGCTCTCAATGTACACTCCCGACTAGTATGTCCGGGTTGCTTGCGATAATAGCAAACAGGCTGCTCCAAAGGACACTATGGAGCTCTATGACTTCCAGATCCGCATCTATAACATCCAGTTCTGTTCTGACTCTTACGGTTCTTCTGAGAACCTCCAGACTATTCAAAAGTCGGGCACTTCTCTTTTTGCGCCCTAGACGATCCCTCTGTAGTACCTCGAGTATTTCCCTTCTGATCCTACTTCTTTTGAGTCTGATTCCCTGAATTTTGCTTCTGCTGCTTACTCTGGGACATCTGCTTCTCGATATCCTTTTCCCTGGAAATTTATTGGGAAGTCATGTCAATACAGATAGCCTGGTCCAATGCCTCCCTGTAAGAGGCAATAGAAGGTCCTGACATCCTGGCCTAAATATAAGCAGTTAGGCCCTGAGTAAATTGGAACATCCGGTCTTCATCCTGAGTTACCAGATGAGGGCAAAACTCCGCAAGTCTGGTAAACTCCACGTTATATTCCATAACGGATCGGTCCCCTTGCTTCAAACTTAGGAACTCCTGACGATGTGTCGTAGAAAATGTGGAAGGGAAATACTGTCTCCAGAAAGCATCTCGAAAAACTACCCAGGTAATCTCCCGCTCCCCGAATAGGGTTTTCTGCATCTTCCACTAAGTAACAGCCTGATCTCTAAGGTGGTATGCAGCTAGGCCCACTTTCTCCTCGTCCGTACAATCCACGTACTCAAAAGTGTCCTCCAAATTTTCTAGCCACGCATGTGCGATCCATGAATCAGACTCTCCTCGGAACACGGTAAGTCAATCCTTGGCCAAACGCGCCAGTATAAGTATCCGTGCTTTATTATTCAGCCAACTGGAGTCCGCAGGTCCCGACCTAATCAGTGGTATATTCGGATCTTGAGACTCCGAACCTCCGATAGGGGGAGGCTGAGGTTGTTCTTGAGTAGCTAGCTCAGTCGTAACCGTATCTTGTCCCACCACTCTGGTTGATCGCCTTGAGGGACGACCTCGACCACGAGTCTGCATAGGTGTCATAACTGTATACACCTGTTGAACAAGTATAGATAAGTATCTAACTAGAATACAAGTTATCAAAAATTCTTACTTCGTGCTGCTCGAAGCTCATGCCACTGTCGATCCCATCTCATAAAACCAAAACTAAAACAAATCGACTCCCGGGAAATCCAAGACTCAACGAAAAAAATCATTGTATGGCATCGCAGAACCTAGGACTCTAATACCAATAAAGTTGTCACGCCTCGAGGGTATGCCGAGCCAAAAAGCAAACGGGGGATATCTCCCCTGTACGTGGCAAATATCCTGTTAATATAAGGCCTTCCGGTCACATCCACACAAACAGAAACAAGTATATCTATATTAAAACACAGCGAAAGACATCACAACAAAATAACAACTCACAAAACCCATACCGACATCAAAATTCGAAACAAACACGGGTGTACACCCACAGAACAAGTCCACAATACAAAACGTCACATAATTCCAAATACATACTAAAACATACGAAAACTCAAAATATCCCCAGGAGCCTTGGAAGTGAGATGGGATGGATTGCTGGTGATGCTCCAAGCCGTCACGAAGACTTCTACCTATTACCTGGGCGACAGAAAAATCCAGGGTCGGTGGTGGTGAGTGTAACTCAGCGGTAATAGAAAAGAACATGCATATATCAAATATCACATGTAATTCAACAATATACGTGTACATCAAGTAAACACCAGTATAATAAACATATACATGCATGTACCTTCTAACAAAATGAAAACGTAAAAATACAGACATACTTGAATGTCTGCTATGCTACACTCATCCAACCTGAGCATATATCCACAATATAAAGAGTAATACTAACTCACACTATATCATGATACGGGTCAAAGGTATCAAGTAGACCGACCAACAACTATATAGATATTCGACACCCAACTATATAGAAAATGCAAGTATCATGTATGAAGATGTATAAACCACTACTCCATGAGTGGTCGAGTGCGACACTACAATGTTCTTCCCTCTCACCAGTTACTCCTCCATAAGTAACCAGGGAGGTAGGATGACTGACGACTCTCTCAACCACAAGGGAGACCAAGTCGCCAGCATACATGCAAATGACATGAATGCACAGTCACACATACAGACATCCATCACAGACTGTTTATTCTACAGAGAGTTATACCAATCAGATCAACGTACTCTCTATCATGCAGAGTCGTACTCAATTGATCACAACCAAGTTAGGACCTCCGGTCCGTAGCGATGCACTATCGACAATCCACATGACCATACATAATCATATGATCTGAAATGGTACACAACACAGGATTTAACATAAGATTTAATTTTATGTTCAGGACATTAGTCACTCCCCAAGATGACCTTTCTATCCTCTTTACAATTCAAGTATTTATCCGTACTCTATTAAATACACCTAATTGAACAACTATAGGCTTACATGCATCACATCTATAACTCATAATCATGATGAAGGAAAATGTGATAGCAACAATAGAGTATTTAAAAGGTCAAAGACTAAGTATCAAGCATTAGAAAAATTAGAGTAGAGTCAAAGTCAAAGTAATAGCAATATGAAGTTATATACTTCAGGGTTTAGCTACTACCTAACCAGGGTAGGAAATTATCCACCTGATATAACGCTCGAAATAAATGTCTTCAAGACCGCGGTCATATCTCGTATCCACGTTCTGCATAAATCATAATACGCATTAAGTTCAAACACACGACAACATATTATTTACTACTATATCATTCCTATAGTCGCATCCTTTTTATCGAATACGATTTAGGAAATCCCCAATCATTCATAGTCGATTCACTATAACCAACCTTCACCGAACGAAACCCAAATAGCCAACTTAACCACTTAATTTAAACCTACCGTTTCCAATTAGCAAAAGTGCTAACCTACACATTCAATTCTATATCCATCTTATTAAAGACCATCTCATGAAGATTTCACCCTTTTACACTTAATCTGATGTAATAGTATCACCAACAAAATTAGGTATAAATCTAATCTATATTCACACTAATACCCATCTCTATTTGTAGCCCAAACAATGCTACTACTTCACAGCCTTCGTAGCCCTTAACAGAGCATAACAAAACTTATCCCCTCACACAACAATCAAAAACATTCCCATCCATAGCCATTAATAAACAACTAAACATCACCTAACATTAAAGTGGTAAATACAGCTCACCTTCTCGTCTCACACCCTAATCAGCCAACACACCAACAAAGCACCAGATCAAAGATTTCAGCTCCTGGGCCAGCTGCAAAACAGAGCCCAAAATCCTAATTTCGCTGTGAGCCGCACACAAAACATCTCACTAGCTGTTGTGAATGAAAATACACCCAAACCTATCTCACACTCTCCCCCCCCCCCTTTCACGATCCAAGTTGTTCACCACGGACAGCTCAACCACCGACAACAGCTGCTGCTCTCCCCTGTTCAACGGACACTCAGATCACTGCCCACATCAACAGATCAAGCTTAGCATAGGAAAACCACAGCAACACCTAAATCTCACCCAAGGTAAGGAGAAAAATCGGCGCTTACCTTTCCTCGATGACAAACGGCAGTGGAACCCCCCCCCTAATCTGCTTGGTTCGTCGAAAAATCCAACGACAATGTCGCTGCCCTAGCTTTCGCGGAAATCTGTGTTAAATGCACAAGAAACACGTTCACAGATGGATCTCTTCCGAAATCGAGGGAAACAAGGAAGAACAACTCCTTACCACGCTCCAGCTTCAATCGAAATGAACAACTCCCGATTGAAGCGTCGCCGACCCAATCTTCCCGGCCCTTGCTCGCGAAGATCGTCAAGGCCGATGGCTGGAAAGCAATGAGATCTGGGCGAGGAGAGGAAGTCGAGTCACCGTGAGGAAGAATCACGAGGGAAGGAAGGAAACGGTGAGGAGCGTGCGGAAGAGAGGATCAAGAGAGAGGAAGAAGAGTTGCCAAGAATGGGAAAACGCTCGGAACACAGTAAAATCGGTGAGATTAAAAGCTAGACGACGAGAAGTGGGGAGGATCGGCTCGACCATTAAGGGGAGCAGCGGAGAAACGGTCGGGATGGGTAGGTTGCGGTGCGGTGAGGAAAAGAAAGAAGAAGTCGCGCGAGGGAGGAAGTCACGATTGTCTTGGCGTTTAAGTGGATCAAATATGCTAACAGGTCAAGTTTAATTTTACTTCCGGGTTGGGTTTAAAAACCCAATAGGATTAAACCTAGATCCAATTAACCCATATCAATTAACAATTTTTTTTTCACCATATCTTACACGTGGGAGGCTAATGCTTAACTCTCATTCATACTCCTAAGTGCTCTACATGATTTTCATTCATCTTCTTGTGTTTATTTCAATCTTATTGTAAGAGGGAGTAATTCTTGTAAAGAAGGTTTATCTCCACCTTGTTTAGGCTAAAGGAGAGACGAGTGAAGTTGGTTGAGGGGTGATTCACCTAAACGAATCGTCCGTGGATTAATGATAAGGGTCATGAACCACGTTACACAACCTTATTAGCGTTTGTTTTCTTTGCTTATCTTGTTTTTGTCTTAATTGTCTTGTTTAGCATCATATTTCCACTGCACTAATAGTATTTGTAGACGATTAAGAAGCGAACGATCTTCATCTACGTATTGGGTTATTCATCCCCCTCTAGTCGGGTCACGATCCTCCAACAAGGGCTATCTACTTAAGTTTTTTTTTAAATTCAGAGTTGAACTTATTCCAACAGAAAATGAAACTGTTCTAGTCCGTGAGATTCATCCTACTTTATTATTGTACCAAGTCTCTAAGGGCTCCACAAACACTTTCTAATTTTATTTTTTTACGGTTGATGAAGATTTCCTAAACTGACAATTCACTTAATGAAGTGACATCCAATGAGTGGGAATTAAAAGGTAAACAAATTTATTCCCCGGATTATAGTACAGTGGTAAGATGTTCATACAAATAATCAGGAATCCTGAGTCAATCTCTAGCTATGATATATTTATAATTTTTTTCTCAAATAGAAATCGATCTCTTGAGACGATCAAGTCTATTGAAGCAATCCACACTCATACTCATTCAATTTCCCATTTTTTGATTAAGAGCAGCTGAGGAGATCGCTAATAAGACCGTTCATATTTTAAAAAAAAAAAATATAAGCAAATTTTCTTTGTAATATTTTTAAGAGCCAATTCAACAAGTACGTTTTTGGAATTATTAATGGCAGAAGTTATTATAAAATAATTCATATTATTATAAAATAATATAAATATTCTTATAATTTTGTCCAAATATAATTAAAATACTAGTTGATTCTCTTTGATCATCATCGCCATCGTCAGTTCCCACAGCTGTTGTCGATCACCGACCGACGATCTGGACCATCGACCGTCGATCGTCATCGGTATAATAATAAAAATACTCTTATAATTTTGTTGAAATATAATCAAAATTCTAGTTGATTTTATGTGATCGTCATCGTCATCATTGGTTCCCACGACCGTCGTTGATCACCGACCGTCGACCATCAGTCGCTGACTTAATCGAAAGAATGAGAGCTAAGATTAAAATTATATTTAACATTTAAATTTTTGATCGAATTATATTGAATTTACCTTATAATTCTGATTATGATATTTTTCATTATTTTTTAATCCGGATTATATTATATTATAATTTTAAAATTATAATCAAGAAAATAATTCATTATATAACGTAATCTTAATTATATTATAAGACTGATTAATCCGTACCAGATGAGGCCTAAATATTTTTAATTAATCTCATTTATTATATGGGTAATTTTCGAAATGTCATCGGCAGCTAGTCCAGATGTATGTCATAAGAATATCTTTTTATCAAGTGGAAATCTGAATAAATTGAAAGTGTAAAGCGATGAATTATTTTTATTGTTGCTGAAGTATATTGACTGAACTTATTTTCTTTTTAGATTGAAAAAAAATATATTTATCATGACTCCGCAGTCCGCGTATAGCAAAGAGCTATGAAATTATTCATGAAGGCATAAGCATTTAAAATAGCATTTTTAAATGCGAGTTATAATAAATTACTAAAATTAAAAGTTTGGGGGAAAATATCATTGAATCCCAACAGTCAAGTAATTGTACCTCGAAAAACGCAAAGGATTAAAAGCAAAAAAAAAAAAAGTGATATAAAAGAAATATAAGATTCGCTAATTAATTGCATTATAAAGCAAAAATAAAAAAGAAGAAGCATAATTTATGTTTAAATTTTTATAAATGTGCCGCATTATTGTATATTGTTGTGTAAAAAATTCCATTACTCGTACTTAATATATGAATGACAGTTTGTAGACATACATATTATCACTAAAAATTATCTATATTGTGCAAAATAAGGTATAAAAATGTTAAATAGTACGGTGAGAATATAATATAGATGTTCGATTAAACTGAGATGAAATCAAAAGTAATTGAATGGTGAAGATGAAAGATTGGAGAAGATAAAAGGTGATGGGTATATGAGATTTATGCAACTAAAATAATTAATTGTCAAAACAATGAGAAACCAAAATAAGAATACGATCGGCTATTTAAAAAGAGCTCAAAACATAGTTGACTCATCTTTTTAGTAAATGGACTATATGCATGTTTACCTGTACGAATGAAAACGCCAACACATCAAGAGAATAGAAAAAAGAAAAAGAAAAAGGCCAACAGAGTTGGAGTCGAGGCCTCTACGTGCAGCCTGCAGCCCAGCAGAATGTACAAACACGGTGAGAATTGCAGCTTCCAAATGACCTTTCTTGGGTGCAAAAGTGATTCATCCGGTGTAAAAAAATATATATATATAATCTATCAATCTAACGATCTCTATCAATTTATTTTCGATAATGTAGCTAACGTGGAGGAGCAATACTCTCGCGTTGCGAGGATTGATCCGTCATCTCTCCAACGTACATATTTTGCACACGCTGAGCCTTTCCCGCGGAGGCTGCAAAAGTGATTCATCCATTCTTAATGTTTTTATCAATCGGTTTTATAATAAATATCAAAAAAATAAATTAAAAAAATATATTATTCAAGTAAAAATTAATAGATTGAAGAATTGACATCTTGAAAAATTTATAGTCCCAAAAATTAATTTTTATTTATCGGTACAATTTTATTATCGTGCTAATCACAAGACTCTGATTGTTCAGTTGACTATTTTTGAGTATATACAATAATCTTTTAAGTAGTAGGATTTATTATTTTTTCTTTTTCAAGAGAAAAAAAATATAGTCAAAAAAAATCAGAGAAATAAATTCAACTGAACAATTCCGTGAGCAGTATTGTAAGACTTTATCTATTTAAGACTGAATTTTTTTTATATATCCCGATCAATATTAGTTATAATTTCAATATTGATCGGGATATAACTAATTTCAATATTAAAATTAGACTTTATCTATTTAAGACTGAATTTATTTTGTATATAGTGCTCACGGAATATATATAGTAATCGTCTTTCCAAATACAATGATTTTATTTTGCGATACCAACACCGTAAATCGAAAAACCTCCGACTCGAAAAAGTTTTTCGAACTCTTCAGGATGCAAATATGTAATATAATTAATACTTATTTTGTCTTAAATTAGAATGAATTATATGAATTGATAAAATGAGAGATCTTATTTATATTTTATAAATGGATAGAGAAACTTTTTAGTTCAATTAGATTTTATCCATTCAATTTAATTGGGTGATATAAATCACATCTCTTCTCGAAAAATATAATGGCTTTTTGTTAGATGCATCTAAGTTTTTCATTTTGAATTTGATGATTAAAATTCAAATGGTACTTATACTATTTCATTTGAATAAATCTGATTTATCCATCTATCTTAATTAATTCGACGATCTAAATTAAATCATAATTAATTTTTCATTCATTTAAATTGTTTTTGAAAAATAAAATTATTTATTGATTCAAAAACCAATTTTCCATCGTGTTTCTCAACGAAGGGACCAAACCCATTGTAGATCTTCTAAATCA
Organism: Wurfbainia villosa; assembly: GCA_025175895.1. Classification (NCBI taxonomy): domain Eukaryota; kingdom Viridiplantae; phylum Streptophyta; class Magnoliopsida; order Zingiberales; family Zingiberaceae; genus Wurfbainia; species Wurfbainia villosa. The sequence goes on along the minus strand of CM045991.1, from coordinate 23,904,766 downwards.
AAATAGTTGAAGTCAGACAAAATGCTATTGGCCTTAGGTTTTATTTATGATCAGTCATTGACACATTAATCTCTTGAAAATTGGTTTACTAAGTATGTAATCTATAGTGATAGGACGCATGTCCACGTAGATAATTATGAACCCCCGAGCTTATTCCGATCCTAAGATCCTAACTACGATGTATTTATGAATTTTTTCTCAAATAGAGATTGATACTTTACAATGGCCAAATTTATCAAGACAATCCACATTGGTACTCATTTGATTTACTTTCCTTTTTTATTAGGGACAAAACTGACTTGAACATCCCAAAGGCTTCGACAACATTTAACTACATGTGGAAAGCTAAAGTATCCCGATCTCTATGATCGAATGGAAATTAGAAGTACCAACTCATCGAATGTTTTGCCGCCCGTGGAAGCGAGAGGAGTGAGGTCCCCAGCTGCAAGATGAAAATAATGAGAGGAAGTAAGAAAATTATAGGCACGATAGGTTCTCTCATCCACCTGCTAACGTGCAGTCGAAGACTAGGACCGCCCCATAAGTCCAACGTAGTAGTAAAGCTCGAAGAAGAAGAAGAAGAAGAAGAAGCCATCTCGATCGGGATATAACTAAGGCATTGAGAAATTAAAATGGCGTTTGGTTTGAGCGTGGTAATAGGAATGGAAATAAATTTGATAATAGAATGGAATGAGAATGAATCTAGTCATTCTAATAATACTTTTTGGTTTATAAGTTGGGAATGAGACGACGTCGATGTCGTTGTCGGGTCGTCGATCGTTGGTCGCTGATGATCGTCGGCGATCGTCGTTGACGGCCGCCGACAACCACCATCACCCGCCGTTGGCGGTTGCCGGTCGTCAGTCGCTCGCTGGCCATTCGTCGGTTGTCCCTCGCCCCGCCAATTGCCCACTAGCGTCGGTCGTCAGTCGTCAGTCGTCGATCGTCGATCATCGACTGTCGCCTATTGCCCGCCGCTCGCCGGTGCCAATCGTCAACCGCCGATTGTCGATCATCGATCAACGATGATCGACAATCATTTATTTGGAATGATTCTTAAACTCACCGTTTATGTCGGATATCGTTGATTCCTAAATATTTGAAAATCATTCCAAAATCTCGATATCGAATCCATTAACTAAACATCATTCTCATTCTCATTCTTTCATTCCAAACCCTCCAATCAAACGCAAGACTTTAAATTTTAAGGTAGCATGACTCATAGAACGTGTTAGATTTACTATTGTTATTATTATTTAAAATTGGATGAATGAATTCGCTGCTTTGGTTTAATTCAGTTCATTTCGATATTTCCTTAATTATAAAACATTATCCTCACCCGAGTAGTGACTTGACTTCGGTTCGATCGGACTAATCGTGCAAAGCAAATGAGATGCGATCGAAAAGAGCTAAATTAAGCCAAAATATTGGTTTGGTCGAAGTGAGTTTGTTGGTTTAGTTAGGCTAAGCTAGTTGATTGAATTATTCATGCTGCCAAATTGATCGGGTTTATAGAATATATAGTAAGGTAATTGGCTAAGCTATATAATGAGCTAGGGTGGGACACGGGTTAAGTTAGCCAATCGAGCAATTTGATTGGATGAGTTAGGCTAAGTAGATCGTATGGGTTAGATAAATTGATTAGACGAATGCGTCGAATGGGCCGATCGAATCGGTCAAATTGATTTTGTCAATCAAGCATGATGAACTAGTGAACTAAATAATTAGTTAATGAAAATGGATGATTTAGACGAGAGGCTAAATTGACTTGACAAGTCGATTAGGTTGGATAATTTGAATAAATGTCGGAGTTACATTAACAATCTAAATAAAATTAATCGAGTCAAAGATTTTGGATGCGATTTTAAACAAGTTAATTAATTAACCGAGATGAGTAATCCATATAAATAAACAAATCGAATTGACAGTTCTATCGCTTCATTTTTCATTTTTTTATTTTTATTTTCATAAATAAATAAATTAATATCGACCCATGCATGTTAATTTACCCATTTATTTGAAAAAGAAGCCTTCAGCTCTGCCCTCGTATACAATTAGAATTTTAATCGCAGTCATTAGTCAGTGACCTTCTAATTAAACTGAATAAGTCTTTCTAATTTTACAAATGATCGATTTAATTCTGTACAAAATTTTATTAATCATCGAGATAAATCCAAAAAAATAAGAGCGAATTCAAGCAAATAAATCAGTATCACGAAAATGCTATCTTATTGTATGAAATCAATCATCTCTTTTTTTTCACTTCCTATGCAAAAGTTTTTCAATTAACACGATAATAAAATTATATCAATGAACAATGATCAATCTTCAAAAATTATAAAATTTTTAGGGTATCTGTCCTCCTGTCGTATTGATCCTGAATTGGATAATATATTCCGAATGATTTATTTTTTGGGACATTAAAGACGAATGAATCATTTTATTTTTTTTATTATGTCGTGTCTAGGTTGTATTATAGTCATTCTAAATCATTTATAATATGGGAAAATGAAAATAAAATATTCTTAAAAGAAAATCCAAAAACTTAATTTTGTTCACCAACTACAATTTTATTGATCATTGGGACAAGGGATTGCATGTTAGTTAGGCTTCTGGTCTACCTAATTCAATGTTCATCAAACATCAAAACAACATAATCCAACCACCCTGCCCTTTAACCACTTCGCTTTTATTTTTTTATTTATTTAAAACTAAGAAAATTATGGTCATTGCATGGAAAAGAACCTCACTTTCCAACACCATCAAGTCGATATTATCATGACCGAAACCTACTCCAATAAAAATTGTTTTTTTTTTTTTGAAAAAAAAAAATCGATGGGGTCATTGCAAACAGTTGCTTTTTTTTTAAAATAATATATTTTATAACTAAATCGATTGATATATATTTAATAGCCAACCTTATTATTTGGTGACACGTCGACGTACGGAACCTAAACATCTAGATAAAACTGACATGTTTTCCAAAATATCGGACATTAAATTGCAAAATTAAACTGACACGTGGACAGTGAAAAAAATAAATCATGAAAAATACTTTTATCCTATTAAAAATTACAAAATATTGGACATTAAATTGCAAAATTGACAAAAAGCGAACCAAAGGGATCAGAAATAGTGACGTGTCATCCTAAAATTAAATGCGGTGTATGGTTTGGTCCGTGCCATTTCCGCATTTTGTGCATGTTTCTTATTTATCGTGATCATTTTTATAATTTTTATTTCATTATCAGTGACGTGGACCGTAGACGAAATAAATAAAACGACGGAGAAAATTAATTAAATAATAATAAAAAAAAAAAGTGTCCATGAAAACCGTTGATAGTGCAACTAAACATGGACTATGCAGGGAGGCATTTTTTTAAAGATTTATTATTAAAGGTAAAAATTAAAAGAGTTCATTAATGTTAAAAAAATGTCTGTGTATTAAACTTTTTAATTCAAAAATGATTACTGTTCTAGTATTATTATAACAGTTATAATTATAGTCTTTGTCTCAGCACGCAGCGATTATGATTATGTTTACGGTTATGTTTATAATTGATATTAATAAAAAATATTAACAGAATGAATCCGTGAATAAAAGAGTTTGTAAAAAATAGATGAGATATAAAGGAGTTTAAGGTCCAATTAAAAAGAAACGAAAACACGAGGAGCCGAGAGATTCTTAGATCCGGAGTTGGAATATTCTCTGGAGTTAAAAAGTCAAGAGATGAAAAATTGGAGACATAAAATCCGGAAATAAAAAAGAGACGAGAGCGGGAGAACTCAAGAGAAGGGAGGCTGAAAGCTCGATCGATAACTCAGGAAGTCAATAATCGAAGGAGTCGAAAATTTGATCATTTAAGAAATCAAAGGTCTAAGAAGTCAAAAGCTCGACGACTCATAAAGTTAGGAGTCGAACGAATCGAGAGCGTAAAAAATAGAGAACTTAGGAGTTGAGAATCTGAAAACCATCAAGAAGATTTCTCTCATCCGCTATCACATCTGACTCTGATAATAGTCTTTTCGAATGATAATTTTTGAACACCTGACATACCAGATGAAGATTCTCTATAACGATTGTCCGATGCGTGCACGAAGCTCCCATCGTGTGGGGTTCCAGAAAAGAATTCATTGTACGCAGTCTTATCTTGTTTTTTTTTTGCAAAAAATTGTTTCTAGGATTCGAATCCATAACCTCTTGATCACAAGACAACAATCTTATTGTTGTGTCAAAGCCACAATCTAATAATTGTCCTTTAATAGTTCATCAAAAGACATTAGGAAGAAATAATTCTAATAGACAATAAACCTCGGAGTTATTATATAAATACAAATTAAGATAAAGAAAAGATTCTGATTGCACTTTTGTGGTACTAGCAACATTATATGTTTCTTTTTTTTTCATCTTCTCCTATAATATCGGAAAAAATTAACTTATGACTAAGCATATGACTAGACATATAACAACCAGTACTACGTTACATCTTATTCCAAACGCCCCGCATCTCGACTTGGCCACATCTTATTCCAGACGCCCCGCATCTCGGCTCGCCCATATCTTATTCCAGACGCCCGACGTTTCGGTTCGGTCATCATCTCATATCTCGACAGAAGCACATTATCTCAGATGTATGAATTCTCAACACCTAATTTATCTTAGTTAGTCAGAGGATGTGACGAATATTTCCTGTTCGGAGAGTTTACAAGGCAGTCTTTGTCAGTATTTCTCTCCGACTAGGGAACATATGCTCATACTAGTTTTCAAAGGAATATCTACTTCATTAATGAGGAGATATCTCTTATCAATCACACGATGAGTATTAATGATAATCCACGCGGCGACAACATTGATGAGGGTAAGGACCTCTATTACTTTTCAAAGCAAATGTAAGATCAAGAAGTCATACTGCCCCTACCAACCGTACTGTTTGATAGGAGGATTATATTTTTTCCTATATATATTCTTCCTGGAGAAGGAGACGAGAGGTTCACATATCCTCAATTCATTCTCTCCATTCTTTTCTCCACATTCCTACTAATTCCTGCCTTGCGTCGGAGGGATTTTGTAGAGATCTCTTTCGGCGCCCTTAATTGCTTTTTGCCTTGCAAAATCCGTCATTCGATCCGCTCCGCTCCACTCGACTCGGCTCCCAATCTAGACATCGTTTCGGTCATCACCACTTTCCTTTTGCGTTGACTCTTTCTGTCCGAATTGTCAGCCCTTGTCGTGCTCGCCACTTGGATACCTCATCATCCCCATCTTGACAGATAATATCCTATATGATTTAAATATAGAAGAGATATTTTTGAAGCCCGATAAAATACTATTATAATCTAAATCTGTCTTCAGTAAAACATAACACATGGCGGCATCAATAGTCAAAATAAACTGATTAATATATTTTTAATTTAATATATACAAAGTTATTATGGTCCAAATACTCTTCATCAATTTAATTAAAACTATTATAATTGAATCAAAATTACTTTAATATTTATAACTATAATTTATTTATAATCTAGTAGTTATACTGATAGCTGCTAGATGTTATCGAAGTGATAATTTTAACCAATTTAATAAAAAATATTTTCCTATAACAAAACTCATTTTATAATAATTTAGATTAATTTAAAGTAATTTTACTGTGATGTTATACCTATATATACTGGTTAATAATGATGGAATAATATTATTTTCAAAATGAAATATAATATAAAACATCTTTTCATATATTTTTAAAATGAGTCACCTTTTGACAATATTAAAAATAATATGGATCAAACTAAAATTAGCATGAAAATAAACGGAGTGGTCTCTTTTAAAATGTTATTAATGAGTTAAAAATCATACCTAATATTTTTGATATTCGATTTAAGATAACAATTAATTTTATACATAAGCCCGGAGGCAACACTATTTAATCGATTATAAATAATTACATTAATCCTGATAACAAGAAATACATAACATAATAATTTTTAAAATATTTTGAATTATTTAACATCTTTTATACAATAAATTCATGACGAAATTATTTTTTTAACATTTGTAAATCCAAAAACTGTTCCTACGCGCTAACTAGTTTGGAATGATTCAGATGGTGAATAATTAAATATTTTGTGTCGTTATTAGTTTATTTTTCATTTGAATATATAAAAAATACAATCCTTTGTTTTTTAATATAATTTTACATTTTCTATAATAGGTTAAAAGTAAAAAAATAATATAAGTTATATTTATTTCATTAATTTTTTAATTCTAATATAGGAAGGTTTTGTCATTGAATCATAGAATTCAAATAAGCAAGGTTGAATATGTTATTATATATTTTCAGGGCTCTATATGTAAAACTGGCATTTTTTTTAATTATTATTTTTTATATAAAACATAAATTCATTTCTTTCCCTTCATCAGTGAGCCTCTCTGACTCTCGCCGCTGCTTCCTTTTTCTCTTTCCTCAAGAAGCAACAAAATCTCAGCTCGGATCGGGGATCTGCTGGTTGGCCTTGGATCCCTTCTGTCACCACCAGGCCTCGCCGTCTTCGGCTCTGATCTCGATTTTTGTAGGTCTTCGCGCGCGTGAGCGTGTCCTGTAAACTGTCAGAACCAAACAAGGTCTGTGGGGTTCCCCCCTCTTCATTCGCCTCTTGTTTGCCTGTAAAGTTGCTTCATTTTGGGGTATTGATTCGTAAAATCTTTGTTTCCGTCTGGTTTTATAGGATGTTCGGCAGTCGAGGCCCCTCTCTGTCCGCTCTTCGTTCTTCTTCATTAAAGCTCTGATTTTTCTTCTTTTGCTGGGAATTGGATCGACTAGGAGACATATTTGCTTCATTTTGTTATTCTTGGAAGCGACTTCCGCTTCGCGTTAAGGATTCGAAGCGGTTTGTGGTGATGAACTAGGGTTTGTAATTGGGACTAGGGAAAAGTTGGCGTCTTGGCTTAGTTTCTTTTCGGTTCTGTAAATCCTAGGGGTTCTTTATTGTGAATACTTTTCCCTTTTTTCTTGTTAGACGTGGGTGTTCAATTTTCGATCTCGTGAGTGTTGGATAAAGGTCCTCTTCGATAGAGCTTGTCGTGAGTGGGTCAAAGGTTTTCCTTTTACCTATTTGATCCGTTCTTCTTTTCCTTGATTTTGGTAAATAGAATCCCGATAGTGTGGAGATCTGGGAAATATTTTCCCATTTATGCAAAATGAGGAATTTCTTCCTCTCACAGTCCTACAAAGAGACGCAACTTCATGCTCTTAATCCCCAGTCGTGGCTTCAGGTGGAAAGAGGCAAACTCTGCAAATCTACTTCATATTCTCCGTCCTCCATGTAAGATTGTGTTCTATGTCACTCTCTCTGTTGGTGTTGTTTTTAGATTGATTCTTTTGTCTTTTAGTTAAATAATAAAAAGATGCCTTATTGCTATTTTTTTACACAGTGAATCTCTTATTAAAGTCGCTGAGCCTCCAGTTCTCACTCTATTTAAGCCTGTAGATTATGTCGAAGTCTTAGCTCAGATCCATGAAGAACTTGAGACGTGCACTCCGCAAGAAATGTCAAACCTGTATTTGCTCCAGTTTCAGGTATTTCGTGGACTTGGGGAAGCTAAATTGCCCCAAAGAAGTCTTCATTCTGCTTGGCAGAATGCTAGTACAGTTCATGAGAAACTAATATATGCGTCATGGTTACGGTATGAGAAACAAGGGGAAGAAGTTATTTCTGACCTCCTTGCTTCCTGTGGAAAGTGCTCACAAGAATTTGGACTTCTGAATGTTGCCTCTCAGTTTCCTTCTAAGACTGTTGACACAATCAGTCAATGTAGTTATCAAATTGATCAGATTTCTGCTATGGTATTTTTTTATATCAGGGGTGAGATGATAGCCTGTGAGAGACAGAAAGTCGCAGCATTGTCTGCTCCATTTAATACAATGCTGAATGGATCCTTCACAGAGTCAAATCTTGAAGTTATTGATTTGTCAGAGAATGGCATATCACCGGTAGGAATGAGAGCAGTGTCTAACTTCAGTGTTGAAGGGCACTTAGATGATTTGTCAGTTGAAATATTGTTGGAGATCATGGTATTTGCTAATACATTCTGTTGTGAAAGACTTAAAGATGCTTGTGATAGGCAATTGGCATCATTAGTTTCTTCACGGCAAGATGCTGTAGAGCTTATGGAATGTGCAATGGAAGAAGATGCTCCTGTGCTTGCTGCTTCATGCTTGCAAGTGCTTTTGAGAGAGCTTCCTCAATGTTTGAAAGATGAGCAAGTTATCAAAACCTTCTTGAATGCCAACAAGCAACAAAGGGCAACCATGGCTGGTCATGCTTCATTTGCACTTTACTGTTTGTTAAGTCAAGTCACGATGAATATCTATCCAAAGTCGGATGTCACAGTATGTTTCTTAGAGAAGTTGGTGGAATCGGCAGCGACTACTAGGCAGAAGCAACTCGCCTTTCATCAGCTTGGCTGTGTGAAGCTGTTGAGAAGAGAGTACAGTGAAGCAGAACACTACTTTAGTGCTGCTTTGACTGCTGGTCATGTGTATTCGGTTGCTGGTTTGGCTAGATTGGCTTACATCAGAGGTGACAAGCTTTTTTCTTATGAGAAACTTAGCTCTGTAATATCTTCCTATCAACCACTAGGATGGATGTATCAGGAGAGAGCTTTATACTGTGAAGGTGATAGGAAGCTTGAAGACCTTGATAAGGCGACAGAATTGGATCCTACTCTCACTTACCCATACACATATCGAGCAGCATCTTTCATGAGAAAACAAGATGCTAAACTTGCTCTGGCTGAAATTAATCGGCTAGTAGGGTTCAAACTGTCTTTAGAATGCTTAGAACTGCGATTTTGCTTCTATCTTGCACTTGAAGATTACAAATCTGCACTTTGTGATGTTCAAGCCATCCTGACACTTTCCCCTGAATATCGGATGTTTGAAGGGCGTGCTACTGCTTCCCAGCTGCGGACACTTGTTAGAGAGCATGTGGATCAGTGGACTACTGCAGATTGTTGGCTTCAATTATATGACAGATGGTCATCTGTAGATGACATAGGTTCCCTTTCAGTAATCTATCAGATGCTTGAATCTGATGCCGCAAAAGGAGTGTTATACTTCAGGCAGTCTTTGCTTCTGCTTAGGTAAATTTTGTTATTCGTATCTTATATTGCAACTGAATTTTCTCTCCTTTTTTCTATAACTCTTTCTGGCAAACTTGATTCCTTTCATATAGCCAGCTCACGTTTCCGATACATTAGGTTGAACTGCCCTGAGGCTGCAATGCGCAGCTTGCAGCTTGCACGCCAACATGCCGCAACAGAACATGAACGCTTGGTTTATGAAGGTTGGATATTATATGATACTGGTCACTGTGAAGAAGGACTTCGTAAAGCTGAAGAGTCAATTTCCATTCAAAGATCATTTGAGGCTTTCTTTCTGAAGGCCTATGCTTTGGCAGATTCAAGTCTCGATCCTTCGTGTTCTGCCACTGTTGTTTCACTTCTAGAAGATGCATTGAAGTGCCCTTCAGACAGACTTCGGAAGGGCCAGGTGACACTCTTGCATTCTGAATTATCTAGCATTTTGTTCTTTTTTAAAATTCTGTTCACTTGATGGATTGAATAATTTAGTCACTTAGGGTTTAACTATTGCTCTTTATAATTCATTTCCTCATTTTGCAGGCATTAAACAATCTTGGCAGTGTATATGTTGACTCTGGGAATATAGATATGGCAGCCGATTGTTACATTAGTGCCCTTAAAATCCAGCACACTCGGGCACATCAAGGCCTTGCTCGAGTCCATTTCCTTAAGAATGACAGAAAAGCTGCATATGAGGAAATGACCAAGTTAATAGAGAAGGCTAGAAACAATGCATCAGCATATGAAAAAAGGTCTGAATATTGTGAACGCGAACATACTAAAGACGATCTGCAAATGGTGACCCAATTGGATCCCTTGCGCGTTTATCCTTATAGATACAGAGCAGCAGGTTAGATTCTTCCACTTTCTTTTCTTCTTGCAAAGAGCTGTGCAATCTTTCTTTTTAGATACTTTCAAAGAAACAAAAACTCTTGACGACTTTTTTCTTTAAGAAAATCTTTATACAACTAATAAATAAATAAATTTATCCATAAGCATCGTGCATCTTCGGAATTAGTGCGATAATGTTAGATTTTGTAGAGTATTTTATCCTCATACCATTATTGGATTGCAAGTTAGCATTCTATACTAGATCGATTTGGATAAGGAACAATTAATGATAGGTGAGAATAATCAAGGATAGGCATTAGGCAAGGGACAATATTGTTTTTTCCCCTTGTATTATTTCGGTGGAACTAGGTTTTGATTGAATCCATCTACGTAAAATTCTGTGTTCAGATCTAAGATTCTCATCATGGTTATTCTGTCACTCCTCATGGTCCTATTTATTTTGCATATTTGTCGTTTCTAGTTCGTCTACTCATGTTTGTGTCATTTTGGCAATTGATTGTGCTTGGGCTCTATGTCTTCACAATGCTAACTTGTTCTACGAATGCTTTCCAGTGCTGATGGACAACCACAAGGAAAAAGAAGCAATAGCTGAGTTGACTCGGGCTATAGCTTTCAAGGCCGACCTCCACCTCTTGCACCTCCGCGCTGCATTTTACGAACATATCGGCGATATTGCTAGTGCCCTCCGAGACTGTCGAGCTGCACTTTCATTAGATCCAAACCACCAGGAAATGCTGGAGCTCCATAAGCGCGTGAACAGCCAAGAACCATGACACCATGTTGCACCATGCCACATAACACACCAGATCCAGGCAGCTGCACACCCAATTACAGCTTTTGGATCATCTGTATTATTTTTTTCTTCTTCTTTTCCTTTCCAATAGTTCTGTACAATCATTGTGCTCTAGATAAGTTATTTTGTGCATGTACGTAGAATCGTAGCTCCTCGTTCGCAAATTTTGGTATGTCCGAATGAGATGAAAGTTCAGAGGCAAACCATAGTAGATATGGATCTACCTGTTTATCAATTTTACTTGAATCTTATTTATCATGTTTAGAGAATGTCCGAACTGACAGGGCTTTTGATTTGTTGAAAATTACGAGGCTTAAAGGACCGAGTGAGCAGGGACTTAATATTCAGTTTAATATCTTCGTATAGTGGTAGAGCATAATATTGATCAGGTTTTCATGCAAATCCTTCGATGAACATGCACATAAGAACAAATAGTTGCTTCTGTAACCTGCAATTTCATCTTGGAGCTTGCTTTAGATATTTCTTTTCATGTCTTCTTGATCGAGCTTAACTTCCAAAGATTCAGTGTTGTCGTCGAGTTTCTTTGGGACGATTCAAAGGTCTGTGAAATTTAAATTTTTCATTCGGATTTAAAAAAATTTCGTTGTAAATTAAGGGATATAATTTTTTATGATTTATCTCCCGAAGAACCGATTGACTTTTGCTGCTTAAGTGTTGTCATCAAAATTCATCATCTTGAAGACGTTCACTGTTTTATCCGTGAATTCGGGTTTTTGTCAGAAGTAGCTTTTGTCCAGAATCTGGCAAAAGAATCTCTCTCCCTCTCCGAATGGTCATTGCCTTGGGTGGGGCCTCCCTCCTCTGCCGGCGACCCTCAGCTAGCTCCTCTTTTGTTATACTCCAAGGTCCTCGTCTCCCATGGGTGGCTCGATGCAGTCTGTCGTATGACGACGTGTTTTCTGACAAAGTCATTACGACAGAAAATTAATTAAATGTTCAATAAATTTGATGTTCGATTTAAATAAATATTTAATTATCTTCGTTTAATAAGTATCAAGTTAATTAAATGAGTAAATTTGAATATATATGTTCAATTTATTATTGTTCTTGAATTATATTCTTAAATAAAATTCATAACTTATGTTTGATCAAATTGATTTATAAACATATTTATTTATATTAATCAATAAAAAAATAATAAAATTCTAAATAAATAAATAAATTTGATAACATTTAAACAGGTTTCAATTAATTTTGATTTAGAAGTTTGATATCAATTAAATAAATCGAGCTCAATTCGAACTCGAATCAAGTTCAATCTTAAAAAAAAAAAAAGTGGGGCTAAACTAGAACGGTTGTTTCAAAAGTTTAATTAATTTTAAATTCAATTTAACTCAGGTCGACTTGATTATCTTATCAAATAAATTTAAACATCGTAGAACTTAACTTAATTTGGATCATTTACAACTATTTACACTTAAAGTAAAAGGACATTTCGATATACGAAATTTCGGTCAATGCGAGATCTATTGTGCGTAGAGGTAAGCAATCGGTTAATAATCGAATTGACCGAACCGATTAAATTAAAATTGAATAAATCGAACCGACCGAATTTTTCAACAAAATCGAACAAATCGAACTAATAAAAAAATCAATTAATTAAGTTGAAAATCGAACAAACCGAATTTTTTTATCATCGGTCGACTGATTATGATCAGTAGATTGATGCTAATAAAGACCGTGTAGCTCAAGATAATCAGTCGACTGATTTGCATTATTCAATTGATTGAAATTCATCAATCGACTAATATGATAAATCAATCGATTGATGAATTTCAATTCGATTCAATCAGTTTAATCAATTATTTTCGTATCGAAATCGAAATCGAACCGAATAAATCAATTAAGTTGATATTTTTAAAAAAAAAATCCAAATAAACGGAATCAAAAAATTCAGTTATATCAATTCGATCGATTTATTCGGTGTAATCGAATTTTTCTCACTCTTAATTTATTTTGTAAGAGATTATTATTTAAATTCGTAAAGAATAAATTTTCAATTGCGTTTAGCCTCCCTTTCAACTATTTACACAAGTAGAAATTTTTTGTTTGGCTTGTGCTCTCGTTGAATGATTTAAGCCCTGTGCTACCAGTCTTTATATAGCAGTCTGACTGTCCTTGATGTTTCTCTGTTTCTGGAACAGTATCGTACCTGATTCTATTTTCTAAAACTTGTAGGTGATATCTCCGGCGGGTAACATTTATGCATTCCGAAATTTTTTTAATATTTTATTGAGTGATTATTCTCAAACATAATAAACATAAATCTTATATATATATATATATATTAAACCAAAATAAACATGAACGGATTTTTGTTAGATCTAACGCCTTGCGACATCGCTAATATATATATATATATATATATATATATATATATATATATATATATATATATATATATATGTATTCTTCACCTGTGCGACTAAATTTGCTGTGCCCGTCCGCTCTACGCTGACCAATGCATGTTGCTGCCATCGCGACCACCACCGGCAGTTCGATTGATACGTAACTCGCTGGCGGTCCGACGGGGCTCGAATTTCGACCGGTTAGCATCCGGAATCTGATGCAAACCGGCCAGAAACGATCGAAACACGCGGTCGACAATGACGCGACAACTGTCGCCCGAGATCGAGCGAGATTCCTGTCAAATTGCGATCGGAATTTCGACAATAACTGGCACGGCCGTTGGCCCATCCGCCGCCGATTTTCGACGGCCTCAATCGCAGCCGATGATCGAGTATACCGGACGTAACTAACGCCGATTGTTGGTCCGTCCTACCGATTCCTACTACGATTCGACCGAACCGGCCGCGTGTTTCGATCGCTTCCGATCGATTTCGGTCGATTCGTGGCACTAACCGACGGAATCCGAGTCTCGCTGACTTGCACATCGATCGTGTCTTGGCTCGACGACCGACGATGGCCTGACGACGCAATGACGACGGCGATAACGAGCATGGTTCACGCGCGGAGCGCATACACGCACGAGATTGTCACGCAGAAAGAAAACTCTCTTTATATATATATATATATAAGAACCGATCTCCGAGCATCGACATGATCCATCGCTCGACCCACGCAGGTGGTGCCAACGTCCGCCGCGGCCGGCCCGACCATCGCCGGCCGCCGATCCAGCGCAATCGACGCAACTCGCCAATCTGGCCTCGATGGGACTCTACTTAATCGGTAGCCCGAATCCGACATAAAACGGTGAATGACCAAATCACGCGGCCGGCAGCGGCGCCGACCACTATCACCGCGATCGAGTCAATCTCGCTATATACTCACCGATCGCGATTCTGTCGGCCGCTCGAATGAGCCGAAATCGACGCTGTAATCCGAAGCGCCGATTTCGGCCGCCACACCTTGGATTCCGACTAAATTGTGGTCGGAATCCGGTGTCGGACGGACTGGAAGGCGATGCCGACCCATTCGACGTCGGATTCCGGGCGCGTGATTTGGTCATTTTCGATCATTTGTGTCACATTCCGGGTGCTAATCGGTCGGAAGTCGAGCTCCGTTGGACCGTCGATGAATTGCACATCCATCGCGCCCAGTCCGACGGTCCACGGTGGCTGAACGACGTGGCAACGACATCGACACCATGCGTGGGTCGGATGATGGATCACGTGGAGCACACGGGATATATATATATATAGAGAGAGTTTTGTTCTGCCACGCGACTGAACCGTCCGCGCCCGTCCGCGACGCGCCGAGCAACCTTCACTGTCGGCATCGTCGGTGCGCCGTCCGGCCACCGGACCTGGCGCGATCGACGCCCAGGTCGCTGACGGTCCGCGAATCGCGGATTCGGCCGAATCGCCGAATCCGGCGGCCTCACGAGCCTCACGGACCGTCGGCGGACTGGCGCCGATCGCACCAGGTCCGACGGCCGGACGGTGCGCCGACGATGCCGACAGTGAAGGTTGCTCGACGCATTGCAGACAGGCATAGACCGTTCAATCGCGCGATAGAACAAAACTCTCTCTCTCTCTCTCTCTATATATATATATATATATATATATATATATATATATATATATATATATATATATATATATATATATATATATATATATATATATATATATATATATATATATATATACATGAACGGATTTTGGTTAGATCTAACGCCTTGCGACATCGCCTAATAAATAGACAAATGCCAAACTTTGACTCGTCGAATTCGTCGTTTAAATGTCGATAGATCGCACAAGTAATAATTTAAGAACCTTTTCTTCCTATATCAATTTTGGACAAGGACATCAAACCGCCAAGATAAGCTAATTGTACACGAGATCTGAATCTGATTCTGACCCAACAAACAATAGCCATCAAATCGACCGAGTTTTAGGTCACCTTGGATTAATATCACTTTAATACCATTAATAATAATATCACTTTGCTGGTAAAAACTGAGAGACCTTTTATAGAAAAATATAATTCGATCTTCTGCTGTGATATTATTCGACGGTGAATTTAAAAAAAATCTATTCTGATAACCTTGAGATTTAGAAGTTTGTCTGGTGAATAGAATATGACTTTAGTATTAGATCGTCGTTCAGCTGTGAAGTTCGGATTGAACCATGAAAAAGCTACGAACGCTTTCTTGATTTACTATTGGTGGCCATGAAGACCATTTAAATTTTTACCTTATCTGATTCAGTTGTTGGCGAGACATTCTGAAATTCAATGAGACAGAATCGATCACTTTCAGAGATTAATCGGACTGAAAGCTCACATACTTCGATAGTAATAAAAAAATCAAAAAAAAATAAAAAAATAAAAAAAGCGGATGCAAGAATCCGCTGCTTAAAACCATTGTAGATTAAATTTAAACCCTTTCGATCGACAAAAATTACGAAGTGAAAGCAGAGTCAGTTTTGGGTGGGGAGGGTTGTTGAGACTTATAGGACCTAAAAATATTTTACTAAACTTGATTTTCAAATTTTATAATAAAAATAGAGTTTACTTTTTAATTTTCACTCGGCCCTAAATTCAAATTTTAAAATAAGTACGGGCTCAGAGTGAAAGTCATCATTTTAATAAAGAAAACCCAATGCAATTAGATATATTTTTATGTGTGGAGGTACCATTGATTGAGGTGTCGAGTTTGATCCCCTTTAACGGCAATTACCAATAGATATTGTTGGCTGAGATACGGGATTGTCCGATAGGCTCTTATCAATCCGTGGTACTGTGCCTCCAAAAATCTCTTTGGAGGTTTCTGATGAGGGGCCGCTTCGGCGGTGGAGCTAGTCATGTAAAAAAGTTTACCACCACAGTTTGTCCCCGCGGAGATGACGCGATGGTAAGGCAGTGTAACTGCTTAGCATATGGGCTGGGTCGATTCCGGATAGGGATCTAAAATCCTCCTGACTTCAAAGGACCCTCCACTGCTTTGCCACCGTGTCCGGGACATAGTCTCCCCCGTGATTTATCCTCCCTCTCGCCAATAACCTTAGGACTACTTATTGGACACAGATTCTCAATTTTTAGCTTAACTTCGCATAAAAGCTATCTTTATATTTATATATATATATAGACTTTATTTTTGGATTACGACGTCCAACCGCCAACTAACTTGGACTCATTTTTATGGAAAAAAAAAAAGAGGCACGTCGTGCCATTCAATTTGTTCAAATTATGAAAACTCTGTACAAGAGATTTTGCACCTTTAAATTTAACTAATAGTTAAACCAAAAAGAAAAAAAAAATTATCTATCTATGGAATTAATCAGGTGAAACTCGATTATAAAATAAATAAATAAATACAGTTGAGTCCCAACACATTACATTACACTCATGGACAAATTTTATTTATTTATAAAAAAATTCGATTTTGAATTTTGAAAAAATTTAGACATGTGAATACAGATAAGAAGTTTACTTTCTCGGACAAAATATATTTTCAACTTCGGACTTATATTTTAGTATATTTTTTAGGAGCCCAAACTATGTAATCAAATAAATCCTACTCCATTTGTTACCGATAAATATATCCTCTTCCTATTCGTCTTCCTTTTCTTCAAACTCTAATTCGTATTTTTTAATAATTTTGAATCATATCTAATTAATTTTTTGGTTCGGACTGAAAAAAATAATGTCACTCGATTATTATCAAATTGACCGTAATTTTTTTTCTATATATGAGGATTCCAGCAGAACGCCTTCTAATTCTAATAGGTCATGAACTAAATCAGAAGTAGGGCTGTAAACGAGCCAAGTTAAGTCAAACTTTGTAGTGTTCAGACTTGTTTGATAAGATAATCAAGTCGAGCTGAACCAAACCTAAAATTAACCAAGCTATTGAAAAACCTATTTAAGCTTGACTTGATATTTTTTTTTTGAGCTTGAGCTTGACTTGAGTTTGAATTGAGTTTGACTTGTTTAATGAGTCGTATCAAGCTTCTAATCAAGCTTATTTAAATTTGATTTATTTAAACGTTATCAAGTTCTTAAGTCAAACTTGTTTGTTTATTTAAAATTTTACTAATTTAATCATGATTTAAAAATGAGTATAAATAAATTCAAAAATAATTTTTAAAAGAGTATAATCATAAATCGACTTGTTAATGTTCACAAACATTGTTCACGAACACTGTTCACGAATATTAACAAGCCGAACACATACGTGTTCAAGCTTGTTTATTTAATTTATCAGTTCGCTCGCCTCGCTTATTAATTAACTTCACGATATCAACGAACGTAAACAAACTCATCGAATAACACTAAACTTGTTTCATTTAACGCCGATTCATTTACAGCCCTATTCAGAAGCATTCTCATTGAATCTACAGGAAACAATCTAATTATTTTCATCGAGTCCGAGTGAAGATCAAATATCTTGAGCGATCAATCCGACAGAACAATTGAAAAAATAAAAAAATATCGTTAATTTCTTCATGCTCATTCCAACAGATTTAACTGTTACGAGTATTTTTTTTATTTTGATAATTTATAAAGTATATCTCATATATATATATATATATATATGAATTATTTAATATTTTATTAGATATATATGGAGTCCAATCGATTATTTTAATGATTAATTAAGTTTGAATATAGATGGTAGTAAAAAAAAAAATATAAACAAATTATATTTGAAAGAGGCCTCCAGCTTTTGTCAGATATATCTGATGTCTTATCTCAGTCAGGATTGAGACGTGTGCTCTCTAAAAAGACTGAGCCCTGTGCGAGTCAGAATGCAACCATGCTTCAGAAAAGGGCCTGGAGAAGCTTTTTTTTCCTTTTAATATTTTTTTTTGTTTTCTAAAAATAATAAAATAAAAAAATAGTTACCAAATAAATTCAGTTATTTTTTTTCAGTAAATTACTGACCTAATTTCTTTAATATCGAAAATGCATATTCAATTTTTATATTAACAAAATACTTCCTCGTTTCTAATTATACTCTCTTTATGAGTAATCCACTTTTGAAAATCAACGGTTGACAATCCGTTAGATATTGGATCTTAAAAAGATCAATATGGTTTATGATTTTGAAAAAAAAAATTGAGGTGACATCAATCGATGAAAGTCTAAATTGACTTCAAAATCGAAATCTACGTTTCGAGTAGATGGATCTAGACTATTAATTTGCTCAAAATCGATTATGGGTGAATGAGAAATTAATTGTTAAAGTCAGTCTAAAAAGTTATTAAAGGAAGTAAGGGGAGTAATAGTCCCACATTGAAAATTCTATAGAGGATTTACTTCCTTATATATGTTGTTGTGTTAATTGAGTTAACTTAACTAAGCACAGATACTCTCATCCAATGGGCGAGCAGGTGCTCGCACCTGCAAGCCTGCCACGTGCGCACACACACAATAGGCGCTTTGTTGGCGCACTTTGCACTGAACGAAGAGGGTGATGGATCGCAAGTAGCGCGATTTGGAGCATTGATCGCGAAGAATCACGATCGGACCGTTGGTGATTAAGATTGATCTGGAGCGTCGGATTGACTGGATCGCGGGATCCAGATCTGGCGGCTGAGATCAAAGGATGATCTGAAAAGTTACAATCATCCAGATCTAATGGAGATCTAATGGCCGAGATTAAAAGGTTTGATGAAGGGTTACAATCCTCTACATCTAATGGCTCAGATGAAACTCACCAAAGGGCACTTCACCTCTTCACCTAGTATAAATAGGATCCCTAGATGATGGAATAGATAAATCATTTTACGGAGATAGTGTTGAACATTAGCCTCGACGAGCTCATATCAGTGTATTTTCTCTCCGGCAAAATTCATCACACCGATACTCTCAACAATCAACTTTTTATATTCTTATTATGTGGTGTGAATTTAAATAAATTTATAATTCTTTATTTGTATTATAAAATCTATGTTTGAGTGTAGGATCATACTCTGTAAAAGTTGAAACCATCAGCTTAATGATTCTCATCGATTCATCCCAGAACCATTGTGAAAGAGATAAATCACGGAGATTCTTTGGATTGT
Organism: Wurfbainia villosa; assembly: GCA_025175895.1. Lineage (NCBI taxonomy): Eukaryota > Viridiplantae > Streptophyta > Magnoliopsida > Zingiberales > Zingiberaceae > Wurfbainia > Wurfbainia villosa. Next base: position 23,885,487 of record CM045991.1, on the reverse strand, counting down.
GATGCAGTTGGCAAAGCTGTGGAGTATCGTTCTGAGCCTGAGGGAGGATTTTAGACCTCCCTCCGAGATTCGACCCTACCACATGGTCTTACCAACACACCATCTATTGGATATTAGGTGACCAATACGATTTTGCAAAGAAAAATTGAGGTGTCATCAATTGATGAAAGTTTGAATTGATTTCAAAATCGAAATCTATGTTTCGCGTAGATGAATCTAGATTATTAATTTGCTCAAAATCGATTACGGGTGAATGAGAAATTAATTATTTAAAGTCAATCTAAAATAGTATTAATTGTAGATTAATGTTATAAAAGGAAGTAGATAGGGAATAGTCCCACATCGAAAATTTCAAAGAGGATTTACTTCTCTATATGTGTTTTTGTATTAATAAAGTTAATACAAAAAATACAGATGCTTTCTTCTAACGGATGAGCACTTGTAGCGGAGCAATATCGTTTTACAGAGATAGTATTGAAAACTAGTCTCGACGATTTGATATCAATTTATATCCTCCCGACGACGACAATATGATCAGCAATGGTCAAAATTTGCTTTTGACATTAGAAATATGAGTTCAAATCAAAATTATTAAACTCCCAGGACTATAAAAGATATCAAAAACTCATATTTCTTACACGGTTCAATAATTTGTTATATTTTCTTTTCGCCTCATTCACTGAGAGCAATATAGATAGAACATCGCCCACAGGGCAATGACGCGTCGGTGAGAGCTTGAGGGGTTCCTGGAGCAAGCCATGGTTCGATCCCTGCCGGCTGCAGCTTGCGGAGGGAATTCCGCCGTTTTCCACTCGCTTGCGGGTTGCGGAGGCGGGTTCCCGTTTACCAGCGGGTTGGTGTGGGGTGCGGACCCTGATTGACGTTAAACCCCTCACGGCGACTTGGTGGCGCGTCTTCCTGATTTACCCTTGTGGGCCGGTGGAGACTCTTCGGAGGCCGTGGGGCAGGGCCGGTTCGCCAAGTGGACTAGTCGGGCGAAGCTTGGATACCACTTGTAAATCAAAAAAAAAAAAATAAAAAAATAAATAAATAAATATATATATATATATATATAGATAGATAGAACATCTCTCCAAGTATTAAGATGGCAAACGTTGATAGGGAAAAAAAAATAATTGAAAATATTTTTCAGTGATCTAGTCGTCCACTTGGCAAAGAGAAGCTAAATTGATATGATATATAAATAAAAGTATACAATCAAATTACAGTTTGGTAGAGTTGTTATCGAGCAGTGAAGATAGCAAATAACACAGTGTACTTCATATTCATTTGCCTTGAGACTACCTTAAATAGCACATTCCATATTAAAAATTCTTCAATTCCAACGAGAAGTCACAGAGATCTTCAGTCATTAAATTTGCACACTTCGATTAATGCAATTCAATCGACATCTACATCCATCGAATTGATCCACCAAGTAATCCTTAAAGATGATAGATTTCTGAGTTGACAGAGCATCATTCGGATTCAGCAACAATGAATTTTCAACGAGCATTTGTTAACAGACAACATGATCGACAACGAGTAATAGTGTTACAAAGGAAACCAGTGCAACTTCCCATACAAAGAAGCGTTCTTCTAAGAAGTTGCCTGCTGCTAATGAACGACTACACGAACAGAACAGAAACACTAGTGTCTCAAATGGCGATTCAACCACAATTTTGATAAAGGGGGTGATGACCACAGAACATCAACAGGATCATGATCAGGATGAGTCTTCGCTTCTAAAAGGGCTGCCCCTCAGGCACAATTTTATCCATAACCCACATGTAGATTGGCACCAGCACATAATAAGCTGCTGCAATTGTACCTAAAATGAAACGTAGGAGGAAGACAACGGGGTTCACCGGCTTGTTTACGTCTTCGGCTTTTGGACCAAGCTGCGGAAAGAAACCGACCATGTTAGCTTAAAAATTGCAACATCGAAAGCCAAAAGATCATCAGTTTTGTTTGTTATTAGTTCATCATGGTGATCCTACTAACTCTTGATAATAAATCACTCACACTGGCTCATAATTCATAAGATGGTGAAGAAATGTATACCTGCAAAGGTGAATCACCGGATCCCCTTTTAACGCCGGTGACCGAGCACCCAATGACGAGGCCAAAGCGCCGGGCACCACGATACCAGTTGGGGCCAATCCTCTTCAACTTGACATCCTTAAAACCAGCCTTCTCGAACCACTCTACGTATTCTTCTTCCTTGGGGAAGAGCATCCACAAGTCGGCGAAGAAGCACGAGAGCCAGAATGTCGGGTAGACAGGGCCAATGATGCAGGCAAGCCCCCCAGGTTTCAACACTCTGTATGCCTCCTTGATTCCTCGTTGAGGATCAGGCCAATACTCGATACTGTATATTCACCATGACATAGATAATGCATAGTTAAACAACAAATAACCTTACGAGTTGTTGCTAAGATCTTGAGTTCAAAATTCTATCTTCATCAAAATCAGTAATTTGAGGACTTCCATGTATGCTATCTAGAAAACAAAGGAACCCAATATAATTATATATGCTATCCTAGAACTACCTTCCAAGGTTTTCCTGAAATCAAAGTGAAATGAAGAAAACAACCTGCAAGTAGAGTTCATATTGAACAAATAATCACATCATAACTGGAACATGTTTCACGAAATACTAAGAACAAGAGAAAACTTGTTAAGAACTAGCACTGAGAACACATGTTTCATAGTTAACAGCAATTATACAGAACGACCTTGCTGTGGAGATATAGAACTCTACCTTCCCGCAGAGACATAGCGATCGATGGAGTCAGTCGGGAAGGGGAGGTCCTCGGCGTCCCCCTCTATGATGGTGCATTCTTTCAGGGCCTCCCTTTGCTTCGCCTTCGCGAGTTGGTGCGGTGACTGGTCGAGAATGGTAACGTTCTCAGGGTGTACGCGCTTAATAATGCCCAATGTGGCGAAGCCGGTTCCACCGCCGACATCGACGACCTTCAGCCTCGGATCATGGAGATCAGTCGGCTCCAGGGCATCATCCCTCATGTCCTCGTTCCAGTGCTGCGGCTTCAATATCTGATCGTATGCAATGGAGACTAGCCGGTAGAACCAAAACGCCTCCTTTTTGTGCTGGATGAACCTGGGCTGCAATGCTGGCCTGGGGCTAGTAGAGAAAGCCATTCTGGAGCAAAACATGGCAAAGGCTTCGAGTAATAAGCAGAGGAAGATGGAGCTTTTACTTGTCAAAGGAGTTTCTTAGACGTTTTAGGGATTGTTGAAACAGTGAAGCATTGGAACATAGAATACGCTAAAAACTAGCGCTAAACTCCATCGATTTCAATTCCTTCGAAGAGAAACCGACAGAATCGGAGCATGAATAAAATATTTTTTTTTTAAAAAAGTACATCTTGGATTTTGCTAAGCTCGTATAAAGAGAGAATTACGACACTCGAAAAACCTAGCCATTGAAGAAGAAGAACAAACCTGGCAACGATCGTCGACGATGAGGCAGCAGAAGAGAGAGCTCAGGACGACCAGTTTCTCGCTGTGTGTTCCGGCAACAGGAACCGGAGATGGATATATAGCTTTTAGCGATCGTTCTTACCTCGCGGTAATTTGGTTTTTTTACGATCAAGAGGCAAAAATCTTGTCTGTGTTGAATTTAAGAAAAAAAAAAAAGAGAGAGAAAAAAAAAGGAAGCTAGCCCTAAGAACGAAAAAAAATAAATTAATTTGCACCTTATTATTTGTTAAAAAATAAAAAGAAATCTTTTTTTTTAATCGTTAAAAGGATTCTTTTTCATCGATGCCCACTTTGTTACCCAAATTACCTCTCCTACCCCAATCAATTTGGATGCATGGAAATCGAATCGTTGGTTAGTTAAGAACGTCAATATTATATTATAGTAGCTGGTACGATATTCCATTAGTAACTTTTATAATTATTAAATTACATATCATTTTTTAAATTTATCTCTCAGTTCAAAATTTCATTTTTTTTAATTAATAGAATAGTTTTATTAATTGATTTATGATAAAGCTGACTAATGGACTTAAATAGTTCAGGATAGTATGATTCAAAGACTTTTGTATTTCTTTCGCACTTCATAATACGTACGTAACTTCAAAAAGCATTATGGTACATTATATCGGAAGCAGTGATTTTTGATACTTTATTTTTTTTAATGGAATAGCTTCGTCAATTGATTTCGTCCGAAATCGACTGATGATGAACGTAAACAGTTCGGAATCACGTAATTCGAAGACTCATATGCTTCTCTCGCACTCTATAATACGTATACGATCTCGGAAAGCATTGTGATACATCATATTGGGAGCAGTAATTTTTGAAACTTTAATTTTTTTTAATGGAATAGCTCTATCAGTCAGTTTCGTCCGAAATCGACTAATGGACCTAAACAGCTCAGAATCACGTGATTTTAAGACTTATATGCTCCTCTCACACTCCATAATACGCATGTAATCTCAGAAAATATTGCGATAAACTATGTTGAGAGCTACGATTTTTATCACTCATATCCTAATATGAAATGTGGTCGAAACAACATTTTAAATGCTACGACGACGATATCATTGGATGAAGGCACTAATGAATTCCTCGGACTCTCTCACTCATGCAGATATATAATTTCAAATTTTTTTAATAGAATAGTTCCATCATTCAATTTGATTCGATATTGACGAATAAATTTAAATAGCTCAGAATCACATTATTCGAAAACCTTTACGCTCCTCTCACATTCTATGACATGTACTTGTCATTTAAACCGACGAGTACCTCGTAGCATTTGACATTATAGTAACTGGTACGATAACTACATTGATAAAAATTTATTTATCTATAATATATTGTAACAGCAATTAATCAAAATTAAGGTGAACATATTTCAACAAATATAAATAGAAACTATTATAACATTCGAGCAGCTATAACTAATAATTATTATAACATGTGTACTTGGTCAACAATAAATTTTATTAATTATGAATCATTACTATTATAAACAAAAAAATTATTAGAATTTATTCCATTTAAATTAGTCATGTTCAGTGATATTCGAAAAATAATGAATAATTAAAAGAACACTTTTTGACGGTTAAAGAAAAAATACTCTTTTGATTTTTGCCTTATTTTCTCTTTTTTTCTAATCCCTTAAAAATTTAAAATTTTCGTTTAATTATTTATAATTTTGATCCATGGCCAATAATGAGTCTGAGCTTTATTATAGTGAGATCTTTTTAACTTTTTTAAAGTCAGAAGCACTTAGCACTTGTTATAAACCTTTTAATTAACTACGGCAATTTAACAAACAACGTATAAGAAGTTTGAAATTATCCAAAAAAATATTCCATATTTTCATATTTATCAAAGGATGCACTTAATTCACTTTTTGCCACTCCTGTCAAACAGACCTGCATGCAATTTAATGTTGAGAGAAAATTTACATACATCCGAGCCACAACTGAAAATCCCGAACCATCCAAACGTGGTGTTGGAAATTCAAATCTCAGCACCACTGTGTTTCTGGGAATATAATTCCCAGTGCCACCTTTTTTTTATCTGATTTTTAATTTATATCGGTCTGATTTCTAAAATATTACTGTGAATACCTAATAAAACTTTGAATATCAAAAATTTTGATCACAGATACACAGAGGGGTACTACCCAAACTCAATGGACTTGGATTGGATCGAAGAAGAGGTGAATATGGCCATCAATGAGTTTTGACCGAAACCCATTGATGGACCTAGAGGAGTCTAAATTTCGAAATCTTGACATAGACTGAAAGATCTTATAACATGAATTTTTGATATGTCGAGGAAACTTAGTTCTAATCCTGCTACCTCTCAATTTTGACGGTGTGTCGAAAAAAAAATGATGCTGAGAATTAAATCCCAACACTACTGTGGTGCTGAAATTGTAAATTCCAGCACCACAGTGTTGTTGCAAATCCCAGCACCACCACTGTGGTGCTGGGATTGCAGCAAATCCCAGCACCACAGTGGCGGTGTTTGTCCCAACAACCACTGTTGTGCTGAGATTTGCAACACCACTGTAGTGCTGGAAATTACAAATCCAGCACCACAATGGTACTGGAATTGTAAATTTTAGCACCACAGTGGTGGTACTAGGATTTGCAATTGATTTCCGAAATATTTATGTGGATACCTAATAAAATCTTGAATATCAGAAATTTTGGCCATGGATATACAGAGGGGCGCTATTGTCACGCCCGCCCTTTATAAGGGTTGGAAGGGCGGCGCGACGTGATCATACATACATGCATTTACAGCGGAAAACTACATGCATTTACAGCGGAAGACTTTAAACTTCTTTTTTTTTCTTTTTAAACATAAAACATGAAACATGGAGCATGCATAATCATTTCATAAGTACTTAATTCAAGTTCATGATAATCAACTTAAAGACACCAAGTAGCAACCATCAACATCAGGTAGAGTTCGACTCTTAACACTAACATGCAAAACTTAAAGGGAAACATGCATAAGTCTGGGAACATAAACAGATCTCCTTCACCATGCCACTACCACACACACTTTGCCCCTCCTGCTGCTCCCTTTAGTTTAGCCATTATTTACCCTTATCTGCAGTACAAGGGAATATGAAACTATAAGCACATAGGCTTAATAAGATCATTTCCTACTCACAAAAGTCATACATCAAGAATTAGACATAGAGTAGTGACATAATCATTGAAAAACCTATAAGCATAGCATTCATGTAAACATTCAAGAACATATAAGCATAACATTCATATAAATATCATAGAACATATAAACATAACATTCATATAAAGTAATGCCGTGATCATTCAAGAACATATAAATATCATAATCACATAGACATGAAAAGGGGTATATGCAAGATGCTCTTTGAAAACATATATTTTATAGGTACTTAAACATAATCTCAACATATTGGGTCCGACATTGTACCACATACATCATCATCATTGTGCGCATCCCTAAGTAGACCCGAGGTAGCTAATCCCGAACCTACTATGGTACTAGGTCCGTATTATGTCCGTCGACTTAGGGGCAACATAACATAGAAGCCCATCCTAGTCGCATTTTGACATCGCACTAGGGCAACTTAGGAGCCCATCCTGCATTAGGTAATGACTATGACCCCGACCTAGGGGCACGAGGAGCCCATCCCTTGACCTTGCTAGGTCCGCATGTCATGCAGAAAGTAAAATAGCATATCATGTTCCTTATCATAACATATCATATTTCTTTTCATAACATATCATGTTCCTTATCATAGCATATCATGTTCCTTTTTCATGACCTATCATGTTCCTTATCATAACATTTCATCATACATTCTTGTTCATCATGATGCAATGAGCATAACATAATCATACATTCATACAATTAACATGGACATAAGGTAGTGACATAAATCAATCATGTTATCATAAAGTCTAACTAACATCATATTAACATCTTATATACATGTAGCATGACATGAAGGTCTATTAGAGGGCATGAACATGGATTGGCCGAAACCCTAAGGGAGGGTTCTTAAGAATTTAAACACTAAAACATCTTGTACAAGGTTTACCTAACATCATAATAACATCATATACATATAGAGTATGATATGAAACATCATGAACAAGCATAACATGGTGTGACCGAAACTTCATGGGGGTTTTAACAAAACTTAAACCCTAAACAACTTGTACAAGATCTAACTAACCACATGTTAACATCCATTACATATAGATCATGGCATAAAAGACCATTAGGAGCACAACTAGGACTTGGCCGAAAGTTCCAAGGGGGCTTTGGGATCAAACACTCAAATCAAACCTATCTTTCAACATGTTATCTTCATCTATATACAAAACATGGCATGGAAACATATAGATCATAGTATGGAAGACCATTGAGATCATAAATAGGGCTTGGCCAAAAGTTTCAAGGAGAGCTTTGGAATCAAACACTCAATTAAGCCTATCTATCCACATGTTATCTTCCTATACATACAAAATATGGCATGGAAACATATAGATCATAGCATGGTAGACCATTAAGAGCATAAATAGGGTTTGGCCGAAAGTTTCAAGGAGAGCTTTGGAATCAAACACTCAATCAAGCCTATCTATCCACATGTTATCTTTATGTACCTACAAAACATGACATGGAAACATATAGATCATAGCATGGAAGGCCATTAAGAGCATAAATAGGGCTTGGCCGAAAGTTTCAAAAAGAGCTTTGGAATCAAACCCTCAATCAAGCCTATCTATCTACATATTATCATCATATTCATTCAAAACATGGCATGGAAAAATCATTGGAAGCATGAAGGGGTCTTGGCCGAGAGTTTCAAAAGAGGTTTTTAAGCAACTTATCAACCGAAAAAACTTGTACTGCAGGTGAGAGGATACTTACATCCTTTCGCTTGTTTAGTAGTAGAATATACCCTAGGTTGTGCCAAGACTAGAGTTCTCTTCTTACTTAGTTGGTTCTCGAAAAATGGAAGGAGGGGAGCTAGGGTTTCGGTGGGGAAGAAGAAGAGAATGACAAGTTGTGGTTCCCTTGTCTCCTCATACTTCTATTTATTCACTTGAAGGTGTCCCTTAGCGTCCCTTACCCTTATCTATCATTCCCCATACCCTTATAATAGCACAACCCTGCTGGGCTTTTGGTTATTGGATGCATCATAAGGTTTAGTTATCTACTTGAGGTTTAGGTTTCAAACCTTGGGTCTTGCATCTTTTTTGGCTCTATTTTCTTTTATTTTGAAAAAGCCCATATAGAAGCTCATATAATCATGCAAAAATTCTTGTAAAAATTTCTAGAAATTTTACGGGCGTTACAATTATCTAAACTCAATGGACTTGGATTGGATTGAAGAAGAGGTGAATAGGGTTATCAATAGGTTTCGGTCGAAACCCATTAATGGACCTAGAGGAGTCCAAATTTTGAAATTTTGACATAGGCTGAAAGATCTTACAACATGAATTTTTGATATGTCGAGGAAACTTAGTTCTAATCCTCTTACCTTCCAATTTTGACGGCGTGTCGAAAAAAAAAATGGTATTGGGAATTAAATCTCAGCACCACAGTGAAATTGTAAATCCTAGCACCACCACTGTGGTGCTGGGATTTGCAATTTCTAGCACCACTGTGGTGCTGGGATTGTAATTCCCAACACCACAGTGGGTGTTAGGACCAACACCACTGCAGTGGTGCTGGGAATTGCATTCTCAGCACCACAACTGGGAATTGCAATCTCAGCACCACAGTTGGGAATTGGAATCTCAGCACCACAGTGGTGTTAGGAATTGCAAATCTCAGCACCACAGTGGAATTGCAAATCCCAGCACCATAGTGGTGGTGCTGGGATTTGCAACTCCACTGTGGTGCTAGGATTTAATTCATAACATCTTTTTTTTCGAAACACCGTCAAAATTGGGAGGTAGGAGGATTAAAACTAAGTTTCCTCGACATATAAAAAATTAATGTTGTAAGATCTTTCAGTCTATGTCAAAATTTTGGAATTTGGACTCCTCTAGGTCCATCAATGGGTTTCGGTCAAAACCCATTGATGACCCTATTCATCTCTTCTTCGATCCAATCCAAGTCCATTGAGTTTGAGTAATGCCCCTCTGTGTATCTGTTGTCAAAATTTCTGATATTCAAGATTTTATTAGGTATTCACACAAATATTTCAGAAATCAATTGCAATTCCAGCACCACAGTCGTGTTGAGATTTAATTCCTAGCATCATTTTTTTCTATACACCGTCAAAATTGGGAGGTAGGAGGATTAGAACTAAGTTTCCTCGACATATCAAAAATTAATGTTGTAAGATATTTCAGTGTATGCCAAGATTTCGAAATTTGGACTCCTCTAGGTCCATCAATGGGTTTCGGTCAAAACCCATTGATAACCCTATTCACCTCTTCTTCGATCCAATCCAAGTCCATTGAGTTTGGGTAGTGCCCCTTTGTGTATCCGTGGCCAAAATTTTTGATATTCAAAATTTTATTAGGTATTCACACAAATATTTCAGAAATCAATTGCAAATTCCAGCCCCACCACTGTGGTGTTGGGATTGCAATTCTCAACGCTACCACTGTGGTGTTGGAATTTGCAACAATATTGTGGTGCTGAGATTTGTAATTTCAGCACCACAGTAGTATTGGAATTTAATTTACAACACCATTTTTTTTCGACACACCGTCAAAATTGGGAGGTAGGAGGATTAGAACTAAGTTTCCTCGACATATCAAAAATTAATGTTGTAAGATCTTTCAGTCTATGTCAAGATTTCAAAATTTGGACTCCTCTAGGTCCATAAATGGGTTTCGATCAAAACCCATTGATGGTCCTATTCACCTCTTCTTCGATCCAATCCAAGTCCATTGAATTTGGGTAGTGCTCCTCTGTGTATCCGTGGCCAAAATTTCTGAAATTCAAAGTTTTATTAGGCATTCACATCAATATTTTAGAAATCAGGCCGATATAAATTAGAAATCAGATAAAAAAAGGTGGTGTTGGAAATTATATTCCCAGGAATTTTTAGTTGTGGCTCGGATGCATGCAAATTCTCTCTCAGCATTAAATTGCATACATGTCTATTTGGCGGGAGGGGGTAAATAGAGAATTAAGTGTGTCCTTTGGTAAATATAAAAGTATAGGGTACTTTTTAGACAATTCCAAACTTCACATATACTGTTTGATAAATTGTCATTTTAACTATAGATAAATTTACAAAATAGGCCAAATTAATTATATAGTTATAATTTCTATTCTTCTAGAAAAATCATAAATTATAGATGGTTGAATAAGAATTATGAGTATTATATTAATTGTCAATTAGATATAGTTACCCACTTTCTAGATGGTCGAATAACTATAAATTAATTATAGCTACCCGTTCTCTGGATGATTAATAAGAATTACAACTATGTAAATTATAACTAATTTAAAGACTAGCCTCGCTAACGATCTTCAGAATTCGAGAGGAAATAAATTACGGGAGGATTATGCCCGTGGATGCGATTGGTAAGATAATATATGGTCATTTGAGTTTGGGATAGAATTTTAGATCGCCTTCGAAATCGTTCATTGTATAAATTTATCGATTGCGCATCGCACCCGCGGAGCAACTAACCTCCATTAATGCTCGTATAGATTTATTGAATACTTAAAATAATTTCAACTTACACTTAAAAATATTTTAAAATTAAAATGATTAATTTAAAAAATTGATCATCTCAATATAATCTATTTTTTCCTACATTTAATTTGTATTTTGTCTATCCGCAGAAAAGAGTTAGCGCATGCATATATTACATTACATGACAACGGATCAATTCTTCATAAATGTAAAGGTATCATTCCTTCCACGAGCTGATTACTAATTTCAAAGGTCAAAGACCTATCGTGATTTATCTCCTTACGATAATCCGAAGACGGATTAATTTTTATTTCACCTTAAATAATAAACTTTGCTTATCAAAATCTATCAATTTTTTGAATCTCAGAACTCTAAAAGATTAGCGATTTATGGAGAAAAAAAAAATCTCAATTTTTATTTCCCTTTCATTTTTTTATAAAAGGGTTTGGAAAATTTTATCCTCCCGGATGGAAATACCAACTGAAATACTAAACCCTCCATCGCACCAAGTGCCGATATGACAAATACCGACCATAATCACAAGAAAAAATTATAATGATAAATAAAAAAAATTGAAACCGCAAACACAATTTATTTTCCTTCTTCCGATATGAAATCGCAAGAAAGCTGCTAACATGACCATTCTATATTTTTTTTTAAACAAAGAGGGAAATAAAAAATGAAGAATCGATTTAAACATTCCCCACAAAGATAAAAACTTACTTGGTTGAGGTGGTTCCTAGTTTGGAAAAGGAATTTGCTGCGAATTGAAACAATTTTTCAAAACTTGCGTAGTCGAAAATTTTAATAACTATGGTTACTCTTCTGAACTCATGGTGGACAAAATAAGTCTCTTTCGTTAAAAATAAAATAAAATTGCATAAAGAGTGATCATATAAAATCCAAGCATTCAAAAATTAAGATAACATGCTCATCAAACTAGGTCCGACGCAAACAAACATAAAGTTCGCTATGGTGCAAATGATGCATCTAACCGCTTCCATGGAATGTTCTTAATGACATAACCACCAAAGTGACGAATTAACCAACAAAAACTGAAGCAAGTATCCCTTCTTATCGCCCTGAGATTCACCGTAAACGATTCTGGGCTCACTGGCTAACACCCAGCCACTTGGAGAAGTTCTCGAACTGGGCGTAATCGCTGTCTGAGATCATAGTTTTGTAGAACGCACGTCCAGAAGCCTTGATTGCAGCAGCCTCTTCCTGCATAGGGTCAAAGGGGGAAAATAAAAGGACCAATCCATACTTCAAGTTCAAAAGCAGTTGAAGTTGATCCTTAAGAAGCGTAAAGTAGTTTATAGAAATAATTCATCTGTTGCCCTAAAGCAAAAAAAAATGAAAATAAAAATAAAAATAAAAATGTAAGACTAATACAAGCAACTTGTACAACTAGTATCGAGGCTCCTATGTGAAATAAAAGGCTCCTATACCATATCAAAACCTTGTTATCGAGGCATAATGGATGTACAACTTGTACAAATCGAGCATCAACCACTAATACAGACAGTCTGAAGTTAATTCCACCGGTTGCAGGAGTCTAATGACAGCTTATCTTTTGCATTTTCAGACACAGAAGTCTTCATAATTTTCTTTATAATACCTACCAAGAACTATTTTACCACTCTATTCAAGTAGCACGATCATGTTAGAATAGTGAAATAAACTTGTGTCGTAAACATTAAGCCATTCAGAAAGAAAGAAAAGATATATCTTCCAACAAAAGCATATAAAGACTACCTTTTTTTTCCTTGATTAAAACATGAGCAATACTGAGCTAGAATGAAATGTAGGACAAGACTAATATGACAGAAATTAAAAAACCAGATAGATTACACATAGCATGTTATACATCAAGAGAATCAGTTGTCAACTTTCTTATGTTAAATCATTATGCAAAATAGCTATTTTTCCAGATTAGATAAAGGACACCCATGAAGAACCAGTTTATAAAGATGTCAGTCGTGTAGGAATCATGTTCCGAAAGAACATCGTCGTTACAATAAATGCAATAGCAAAGCAAATGCAACGAAATGCAAGAAAAAAGCTTCCTTTCAAAATTTCAATAGAATAGTGTAGAAGTCAATCAGAACCAATAAAATGTAGACAATTACTATATTTTTCATCTGGTATATCACATACATGCATTCCAGAATGCTCATTTCAGACAAATCCTAGTGAGCAGATTATCCAGTGTGTAATCAACGTCCATATTGAGGTACAGAATATCTAATTCAATAATAAATGGTGAACGACAATGATTTAGAAATTGAAAAAAAAGAGACTCGAAATAGAACACTGACATCATTTATTTTCTGAATAATTTAAATAATTTCAGATAAATCAACATCATTCAAACCAAAGCAAATAGGTAAAACCATATAAATGTCCGTGTGTATTTTAAATAAGCCTACAATAGCTGCCACTAATTAAATCCATTTTAATTGCTTTAATTATTTCCAAGTAAGAATTCCACAAATTGACCAGATAAGTGCTCACAAATTGGCTATAAAAGCAAAACCACGATACTAAATTAACAAACAGAGGTAACATGAGATGAATAAACAAGTATCGTACTCCAAACAAACAAATTAACATACCTTTGATAGCTTGCTCCTCGTCTTGTCAAGCTTCTCCTTTTTGGCTTTGACGCGCTTCTCTTCGGCAAGCAAAGCCATCCTCCGGGCAGTCTTAGCATAAGGGTTCAACTTCAAGAGCGTGTAGAGATTTTTCAAGGGGTTCTTCTTCAGGTGGCGCCTGTTCACTTCCTTCTTGATTGGACGCACAACAGACTGTACTTCATCAGAGTTGATGATTCTTCCAAGATCAGCATTGAACATCTTTGGCCTGGGCAGGATATATCCCTTCTTCTTTTCAGATGGCTTGTCGAGGCTTCCAAATACAGAATCAAGCTTTGCGAACGCAGATTTGGTCCAGATGATGAACCTTCCAATGTGGCCTCCCGGTGCCAGTTTCAGAATGTTGAGACGCTCAACATTAGCGATATCAATCCCAGGAATGTTACGGAAAGCTTTAACGATCTTTGATCCCTCTGTTCCGTATACGATTAGGGGACCCTTGCGATTGACGTAGCGGCGGTTTCGCATCTTACCCTTGCCGGGTCGGATTTTCTGGCTGTCCTTAGCCTTCTCGGTATCCGGGAAGGCACCAATCTGCTTGAGAACCTTGATGGCAGCAGATGTTTTTTCAATTCCTTCAGCGGAATCAGAGACAACGAGTGGGAGCTCAGGAACGGTCTCTATACGGTGTCCACGGGCCAATACAAGGGATGGGACGGCAGAGGCAGCAAGCGCCGAAACAACAGCGTAGCGTCGCATGTTGATATTAACGCGTCGGTGCCAGCGGCGCCAGATCTTGGTAGGGGCGAACATGCGACCGCCACGGCACATGTTGCCGAAAGCACCCTGGCCAGCGCGGTGGGTACCGCCACCTGGAACTCGAGGGATACGTGAAACGGCACGCCCTGTTCCCCAGGATTCAGCGGAGGTCTGATGACCGGCACGCTTGGATACTGCGTAGGGCTGGCGGCTATTTTTGGACAAGTTGGAATGGACGAAACGAACGACATCGGGGCGGATCGGGGCCTTGAAGACGTCAGGCAGGGGGACAGTGACGGTTGCGTCGGTGGCCATGTCGCCCTCGAGGGGCTGCACCGTGACTAGGGGGCGCACAGCGGCGGAGGCCATTAGGGAAGACCGGCGGCGGCGGCGGCGGCGGCGGGGAAGGAAGGGGAAGCCCGAGCTAGGGTTTCTTCAGAGAGGACACGAGAGCAGCAGCGCGAAGACCACTGCACTTATATAGAGAGTGATGGGAAGAGTAGGGTTTCGATCCTCGCCGTCTGTTAGATAATTGACGGTGCCAGAAGAGAAATGGCCTCTCCGATGGCCCATTTTGAGGTCTCTCCTATTAATGGGCCAGGTCTAATTAGGCCTTAACGAAATCACGCTGACATCACTCCTTTCTTCTCTCGCAGTAGAACTATCAAACGGATTGAATCCTAACGGAACGGAACGGAACGGATTAATTCATCATAAATTTATCATTTAATAAGGAGGGACGGACTGATCCGTCATCTTGATGACTTGAAAATTCTCCAATCCAATTCAATCCAAAGTGGATTGTGAATTAGATGGACCAGAAATATTTAAAAAATAAAATAAAACTATTGAGACATTGCAGATAGACTAATATAATAAGAAAGTATGCATTTGAAGTAATTAAAATTTTGCAATTGAGATTTAATTATCGATAGACAATGTTAAGTATTGATGTTTTTTATTCTTATAATATTCTAAAATATTCAAATCGTGATAATATGCAAATTTAAATTTGTACTCTTTCAAATATAGATCTAATTGAGATTTTTAGACCTGGATCGACTTTAATATGTCATTATTTTATATATTAACTGAAATAATAATGATAAAAATAATTATAAATTAATTAGAGTAGTATTTAAATTAAATAATTTTTTATTATTTTTTAAAACTACTTTCCCACTTAGTGTATATATGATAAGAAGATTATGATCATCTTGTTAGTATTAAGATATTGATAACAAAATTTAAATATTTTTTTTTTCATAAATTTTATTTTATTTTTATATTTTTCAATTCGCGGATCAATCCAAGCTCCCTCATAAGCTAATTCATCTAGATCCGTAATTTACACGGATTAATTCATTTAGACTCATCAAAATAACAGATTGATAAAATTTTATTCCAATCCATTTAAATTATTTGATGGGATAGATCAATCCAATTGGTTTGCAGCTTACGAGCTTAACATAACACGTCGAGTTTAATTATATTTTAGTTTTGTATAAACTGAATTAACAATGATTTTTTTTATAATTTAGATCGAATGTTTATTTAATATATAAAATTTCAATTATTTCTTTACTTTTAACCTATTATAAATATTTTAAAATTATGAAATTCATAGACTATTATTATTTATTTATTTTGGATAATTCAGCTATTCAAATCTCATCAAATTACGATCCAATTAATTCTGACGACGAATTTTTCATCCATTCAAAATGCATATTTAAATCGTGTTAAATTCATTATTCATTCAAACTCTAAGGCGAGTTACTCATATATAAATTTATTATATTTTTATAATTAAAATGAACAGATAAAAAAACAAAGTCGTTCTCGCATTCTTCCAAGTCTTACCCGTGGCCATGGGTTCAGTCACGTGGCTATATAATCCTTTGCTTTCAAAGTCGCAATTAAATTCTTCAATCAGTCCGTTTTAGCGATCACACAGAGGAGGCTGATGTGACTCGAGCTCCCCTTTGAATTCGAGCTCAACCTTTTTCCAAATATCTAGCGACTCGCAAACAGAAACTGGCCCGATCGAGAGAACCGGGTAGTTAGTTTCCTGTTCTTAACAAATCAGGCTTCACGGTTTCTGCCATCGGATGGCTGCCGGATGTCTGCGACATGACGACCAGTCGGCCCGACTGGCGGCTCCAGAACGTAGATGCTGTCCGTCGCATGACGGGTGATCCCTCCGAACAGACACCTCGCGAGCTCCGTCCCTGGCACGCCTCGATTTGGAATAAAAGGCCAAACTCGCTCCGCCCTTCTCAGCTGTGAAGGGGAACGCAAGCCGGCGAAAGCGACGAAGAGATGGCTCAATCCCTCGGCCTCCTCTCTCCTCAGCCCACCGTGATCATGGCCTCGAGGCTCTCCTCCTCCTCCTCCTCCTCCATTCCTTGCATGACTTCCCTCCGCCGCTCCTTTCCGTGCCCTCGCCGCCGCCATGCGATCTCTATGCGCGCGGCCGCCTCCCCTTCTCCCGATCTCGGCGTCATCCCTCTTGATGGCTCCGCGACGTCATCCATCGACGTAGACAAAGTCACCGAGTCGGAGCTCAAGGAGAACGGGTTCCGGAGCACTAGGCGGACGAAGCTGGTGTGCACCATCGGCCCGGCCACCTGCTCCCCGGAGCAGATCGAGGCCCTAGCCGTTGGCGGGATGAATGTCGCGCGGATCAACATGTGCCACGGCACCCACGAGTGGCACCGCGAGGTCATTCGTCAGGTCCGACGGCTCAATGAAGAGAAGGGATTTGCTGTGGCTGTGATGATGGACACAGAGGGCAGCGAGATTCACATGGGTGATCTCGGCGGTGCCGCCTCTGCCAAGGCCGAGGTTAGTATCTTGTTCTTGTTTTCTTTGGTTGAAGATGTTGTTCTGCATTTTTGTCGTCGAAACAATGCATGGATCCGAAACTTGATTGGGGCAGTGAGACTGCTTTGTCTCCGATAGTTCAAATTTGAATTTTTCAAGTTGCTGGGAAGTTTGCCTATAGTTTATTTTCGCTCGTAACTTCGTGTCTATTATGTTTCTAAGAGACCCAATTGTCCTTCCATTACTTCATATGAAGTTTGGTGACACACCATTTTGGAAGAAGAGAAATAAAAAGAAAATATTTATTTTTTGCTTCCTTAAAGTAGATTTTACAAGGGTGAATAAAAATATAACAATTATAAAAATTAGCCAATGCCCCTAGCACTGAAAAGAGCATGTAAGAGAATAACAATTAGTTATTTCTCTTGTTTGGTTAGGAATAAAAAAGGAAAGAGGAAGAAGTTATCTTGTATGCTTAGAAAAAAATTGATAGAAAGGACAATAAATAAGTGATAAAAGCTTTTGTCCTGATATTATCCTCCTAAATTCCTAAACACTAATTTGATGGTCATTACAGAAAAAAGAGGATCAGCAGTCCTTCCTCTCCTTTCCATTTGCTCTTATTAAACTCGGAGAAATACAATTTAGTTCCTCTCACTAGTTTACTCAGACAAGACAAGTGGACTTGTTATTTTCACTTTCCTTTCGTTTCTTACACTCTCTTTTCTTTATTCTGCTTCTCTTCCTCTCCACGTTCTCTCCAAACTAGCACATAAGTCAGCAATGTAAATATATAGACATAAATCTGCTTCAAGGCAAAGATTGAAGTATGTAACAGAGTATTTAAGATTGAGGTGGGAAGAGAACAAGATAAGGGAAAGACTTAGGTTGAGACAATAACCATTTTCAGCATATCTTTATTGGGTGTACCAGGTGTACTCCTTTTTTATTTCTCTCAGATGAAATCTTTATGAACATTCGATGTATATATCAATCAGAAATTCATTATATTAGATTACGCAGGATGGTGAAATTTGGACATTCAGTGTTCGAGCTTTCAATTCACCTCTTCCAGAAAGGACAATCATTGTGAATTATGGTGGCTTTGCTGAAGGTTGAGGATTGAAAATTCTCTTTTTTGGGGTGTTTCCATCATTTTTTTTTTTTATTTTTTTTTGGGATGGACCTACTGAGAGATTTTGCACCTAATACAGATGTTATCGTTGGTGATTTACTTCTTGTGGATGGAGGAATGGTGAGATTTGAGGTGACTGAGAAATTAGGGCCAGATGTAAAGTGCCGCTGCATTGATCCAGGGCTGCTCTTACCTCGTGCTAATCTCACTTTCTGGAGGAACAGTAGGCTTGTCCGAGAGCGGAATGCCATGCTTCCTACCATATCTTCCAAGGTTGGTTCATTATATGCCCTCATTGTATTTGATTTATTATCGTAATGTTTATCTATAATTAATGTTTTTTGAACTTCACTTATTGAATTTTCTTTATTCTTCTATTTTTTAGTCATAATTAATGTGTTATGAACTATCAAGAATATCCTGTATTACTATCATAGGTAGATACTGCACCACATGTTAGTTTGATGTCAATGCTGTCATTCTGCAGTATTCATCAATAACGGACTCAAATAGATGACAACTAATTTTTGTTAATGTTGTTAGTCTGTCTTCCGTGCCTTGTCGTCTGTATTTGAGTGTTATTCCATTGGTAAGTACAGGAGAATATTTTTTATTATATGAACTTTTTTATGGCAAACTCATCTCAACTTGGTAAGGTTTTCCCTATGCTCCTTGTACATTTTGAATGATTTTTTATGCCACGAGTTTAATCCTATCATCTATCTTCATTCTATTCATCAAGAAAAAGTTTTATTTTTTTCATATATATTGTATTTATTTATTTTTAATATATCAATAAGTGTCATTTTTCTCAAATCAGGTATATCATTTATTTGTTCTTTGGTCTGGCATGTGGTTTGTTGTGCTTTACTGGTCATCATTTTTATAACTGAAACAGTGAATCGAAATACAATGTAATAAAATTATACGGGCTATATGTTTTGCATTGAAATTTAAATGAATGTGAGTACGCTTAAGCTTATTTAACAATCCAAGTGGTCTATAATGATGATAGATCGATTCACCTTATTGAGATCTTTTATCAAGCTACACTCCATCTTCTTATGCTTTTGTTATGTGCAGGATTGGCTTGATATTGACTTTGGAATTTCTGAAGGTGTGGACTTCATAGCAGTTTCTTTTGTCAAGTCTGCCGAAGTTATTAATCATCTCAAAAGCTATATAGCAGCACGATGCCGTGACAAGTAGAAAATCTTCTTCTGGTTTTCTTACTTTACCTTCATACTCATTCTCAAATCCAATTAGTAAAGTTTGCACTCCTGTTGTCTTCTGGAAAAAAATTAGTCTTCCATTGTAATCCTAAGCTAAATCTTATGGGATAGGAAAACCATACTAATAACTTCTCTGAGCAGTTCCAGCTACATGTTATGCTGCTAATGTGCAAACTGGCTCTTAGATTATGGCCGACTCTTACAAATAATTTTAAATTTGGTGAAACTCCTCGAAAAAAAGGAATTATGAATGACAGTATGCTTTCTAGACATGCTATTCATTTCATAGTTTTCTTGAAATCCTATTTCTTACAAGGCTATTCGACCACAAATGAAATATGATGGAGAAAAGGGATGTCTTAATGTAAGATCTGCATTGGCTTTTATGACATACAAATGGGTAGATAAATTCTGACAAATAATGTTATGATGAGGTAATGTTCAGATCCATGGTTTGTGTAAATGTCACATAGAAGAGTGTGTGCAGAATTTATCTTCTTTTAGATAATCAAAGGTTGAAAAATATTAGCCGACCCAATTTAGTGGGATAAAGGCTTGGTTGGTTGTTGTAAAAGTTGAAAAATACTATAATGTGGCCTTTTTTACTGTGTCAAACAATAAGAGGTTGTGATTCAAACTATTTCATGTTAGTTCCATTTCTAGTGATAAATACGTTCTTTAGATGACTCTTTATTATGCTACTTGTAGTGGTCCTCCAAGCTTTTTTAAATTTTACAAGTCCATTTGTAGCAAATAGATAAAAATATGGTCTTCTGTAGTTTGCTCTTTACCCTCTTAAATATATTATAAATAGTACAGCAATTTCCCTAGACATTCAGTTTAAGGTTGGCATGTTTACCTTACACCCGAACTCGATTTTGATTCCTAAATTACACTTGGAAAAAATGCATTGAGTGCATTGAGTACAGCAATTTGGCTTGTGACATGTTATTTTGGTCAAAATTTATATTTTGAGCAACTTTCAACCTAATATAGCCTATTCGGGGAATATCTAACCTCAATTGTATATGAATTTGTATATTTGATCCCACAAGTTTTTTTTGCAAATCAGCTTGTTACATGAAAAATGCACAGAATGTACTGCAAGCAAATTTGCAAACCAAACTTATGACGTATTATTTTTCAACAAAAACTAATCTTTTAGAATATCGACAGTTTGGTGAATGTGATTTTAACCTCGCAGGCTAATTTATCAGTGGTTGAATGGAAAATTTCATAAAATTTGTCACAACTTGGTTTGTAGATGAACTTGTAGAATATTTTGGTCAAAAACTATGTTTTTGTCCACCTCCCATTCTAACATCGTTGATTTGGCTATTGAAAACATTATTGCATATAAATTTGTGATTTTGACCCCTCAAGCCGATTTGCAAACTATCATGTGACATTTTTTTTTTTTTTTTGACAAAAAACTATGTCAAAAGCTAGTGAATTTTTTAAAAAATAGCAAGGGTGTGGTTTGGTAAATATGTCAAAGTTTAAATAAAATAATCCTAAATAGTAAGCGCCTAATGCTTCTTGATTTGACATATTACAACAACAACAAAGTCTTATCCCACTAGATGGGGTCGGCTATATGGATCCTTCTACGCCATTGGACTCTATCCCCTACTATATCATCATCCATATTTAAATAAAATTTATCTTGTTTTATTGTTACTAACCAAGTCTTTTTTGGTCTTTCTCTTCCTCGTTTGATGTGTATATTTGTCATCGGTTCACATCGCCTAACTAGAGCATTTATTGATCGTTTAAGTACATGTCTATATCACCTTAAACGTGTCTCTCAGAGCTTTCCTTCAATAGATGCAACACTTACTTTTTCTTTAATGCTTTCATTTCTTATTTTGGCCATCCTCGTATGTCCGCACATCCACCTTAACATCCTCATCTCTGCAACTCTCATCTTTTGCTCATGTGCTCGAGGCGTAGCCTAACATTCAGCGTCATATAACATAGCAGGTCTAATCGTCATTTTGTAGAACTTCTCTTTAAGTTTTAGAGGTACTTTACGAGCACATAAAACACCCGACACTTTCCTCTATTTCAACCATTCTGTTTGTAGTCTATGTAAGACATCTCTCTCAATCCCTCCATCTTACAAAAATGATCTTAAATATTTAAAGCTCTCAGTTCCAGACAACTCGTCATCTCCTATCTTAACATTTGTCTCATTACGTTTAATATTGCTAAACTTAAATTTCATATATTCTATCTTTACTCTACTAAGCCTAAAACCTTTCACTTCTAGTGTTTCCCGCCAAGATTTCAGTGTAGCATTTACTCCTTCACATGTCTCATCTATCAAAACAATATCATCTGCAAACAACATGCACTACGGTACTGTGTCTTGAATATGTCCAGTGAGTTCGTCCATGATTAGTGTAAAAAGATAGGGACTTAAAATTGATCCTTGATGTAACCCTATCTTTATTAGAAATGCTTCAGTTAATTCGCTTGAAGTCTTCATTCTGGTCGTTACTTCCTCATACATATCCTTAATTAGTTCAATATATGTTACACTAACATCTCTTTTTTCTAAAATTCTCCATATAATTTCTCTTGGAACTCTATTATAAGCTTTTTCTAAATCAATGAATACCATATATAGATCCTGCTTTTGCTCTCTATACTTTTCAATTAATTATCTGAGAAGATGTATAGCTTCTATTGTCGACCTTCCTGGCATGAATCCAAATTGATTTTCGAGAACCGTGCTCTCCTTCCTTAATCTTTTTTCTATTACTCTTTCCCAAAGTTTCATAGTATGACTTATTAATCTAATACCCCTATAGTTTTCACAAGTTTATATGTCTCCTTTATTCTTATATAAGGGAATTAGGATATTTACCCTTCATTGATCAGTCATCCTTTTGTTTTTAATATCATGTTAAATAATTTTATAAGTTATTCAATACCTTGTTTCCCTAGACACTTCCATCCTCTATCAGAATATCATCTAGTCCAACGACTTTTCTATTTTGCATTTCATTTAAAGCTTGTTCTACTTCTGAAATTTGAATTCTACGATAAAAATTTAAATTTCTATACTCATTTGACTTACTTAAATTGCCTAAATTAAGTTGGTCTCCTAACCCTTCATTAAAAAGTTGATGAAAATATTTCTTCCACCGCTCTTTTATTTCTTTATCATTTACTAGTACCCTATTGCATTCATCTTTAATACATCTTATTTGATTAAGATCTTTTGTCTTCCTCTTTCTCACATTAGCTATTCTATAAATATCTCTTTCCCCTTCTTTTGTATCTAATTTTCGATATAACCGTTTAAAAGTTTCAGTTTTAGTTTCATTCACTGCTTTCATAGTTTCTTTCTTGGCTATTGTATATTTTTTTAATTTTTTTTTATTTTTACAAATATATAATTTCTTATACACTGTTCGTTTTCCCTTAACTTTCTCTTGCACTTTTTCATTTCACTATCAAAATTCTTTACTTGGTGGTGCATGTCCCTTTGACTTACCGAGTACACTTTTGACTATTATTTTCAACTTTGATACCATCTTATCCTGTCGTATTAGGGTTGCTGTATATTTTATCTAATACTTGTACTCCTACCTTCTCTTTGAATATATTTAGTTTCTCATCCTTTAACTTCCACCACTTAATTCTAGGAGTCGTATATATTTTCCTTCTATTAATATTATGTTTGAGGCATATATCCAATACTACTAACCTATGTTGAGTAGTTAAACTTTCTCCAGGGGTGATCTTATAATCTTTATAAATCTTTTTATCTCTCTTACTAACAATAAGAAAGTCAATTTGTGATTTATTATTTCTACTTTTGAACGTGACCAAATTTTCTTCTTTTTTCTTAAAAAAATATATTAGCTAGTATAAGATCATATGCTATTGCAAAATCCAATATAGTTTTACCTTTCATTTTTTGTTCCAAACCCATAACCCCCATGCACCCTCTCATATTCGTCATTTTTCACTCCGACCTGTCCATTTAAATCGCCTCCTATTAAAATCATCTCATTTGACGGAATATTTTGTAATACTTCATCAAAGTCATCTCAAAACTTTAATTTGGTATTTTCATCTAATCATATTTGAGGTGCATATACACTAATTACGTTTATAATTTCTTTCTCCACTACTATTTTGAGAGCTATAATTCTATCCCCTTTCTAATTACTCCTACAACTTCATCCTTTAACAAACTATCTATAATAATACTCACTCCATTTCTTGTTTTACTCTTTCCTGTATACCATAATTTAAAAATCCGAGTTCTCTATCATCTTTGCCTTCTCACCTACACATACAATATTAATTTTTCGCCTAATCATCGTATCTACTATCTCCATTGTTTTACCAGTGAGGGTTCCTATGTTTCATGTACCAAATCTTAGCCTATTAATTTTTCTATAATATTTGTTCTTACCCAACCTATGGTATGAGAACTCTTGCTTATTTAACACTACACCTAAGTTCTCATTGAGATGTAATAGTCATTGCCGATACATTGCAATCGGACCCTGCAACACGAACTCTTGTATATTGTTCACTACACTCGAGTTCTGAAAATGTAGCGGTCTTTGTCGAGATGATACAATCGGACTCTGTAACGTGTTCCTTCTGGGGGAACAACTTAACATTAGCATAATAGTTTGATTGATTCATTCATTGAACATTTATCTTAGTTTAATGCTAGCTGGCAACCTAACGTAAC
Source organism: Wurfbainia villosa (assembly GCA_025175895.1). Lineage (NCBI taxonomy): Eukaryota > Viridiplantae > Streptophyta > Magnoliopsida > Zingiberales > Zingiberaceae > Wurfbainia > Wurfbainia villosa. The sequence goes on along the minus strand of CM045991.1, from coordinate 23,861,051 downwards.
CCTCCTTTATTCGGGCTTGGGACCGGCCATGATAAGGTTAACTTATCATGGGCGGAGTTGACATATTACAAACTGAAACGTATTGAGATTGACCCATGAAAGTTGGGAGTTAGGAAATTATGAATGAAAAAGCTATCAGATAGTTTAATCACTCATTTCTTTCCAAGTTTCTATAGATAAGTTGTTTGCAGTAACAAGGGAGATGATTGGAGACACTATGAGTTGTCTTTTCTTCGGGCCAGCAAATAAAACTTTGACATGAAATAGTACTTTTGAATATCTTTTCTTTTTTTTTCTCCCTCCTCCACCTCCAATTTGTCATCGACATCGTTAGCATTCCAACACAGCACGAAACCCCTACTATTCTACTATTCCAGTTAAATGTTGAAACTCTAGTATGGCTCAAGATTTGAAACCTTATGCAAAGTGAGACCCTTCTTTAACTTGTCTATTTTAGAATTTCTTCTAATTTTTTTTCCATGTTGCATGTTGAAATCTTATGATTCTTATCCTTTTTCGGTTCTTTATTCTGTAAGCTCTTATATGTACAATTTCATAGATAATGTATATTTCAAATTTGCAACACATATCAGATTTTTTATGACCTTCACGAAGATTATAATGGTTCTTAACTAAACTATTTATGAACTAAACTAAAACTATTTATCCCTAAAGAGATTTCGTGGTTAAATAATAATTAATTTAATAGTCTACTTTCCGCCATTTTTTCTACTTGTTTATGTTTCTTCCAAGAAATTTAGCCTTGAATTTTTTTTCCTACGAAACAGAACCTCAAACATGGAATGGGTAAGAATTAAGAGCATGTAGGCATTTTAATCCGTTGACATGTGTGTAGTGGATCAATTACATTAAGTTGACCATGCTTAAGGACATTAAGTAGCCTAGTAATGCCAAGTGCATTCGTGGTAGACCATGGACATGTGGATGATCATATGTCATATTTTCTCCAAAACATACTTCAAAACTCTGGGAGATGATTATTGTGCCTCCTAAAAGTTAATGCCGCTAATATGTCAGTTGAACAAGTAAATGTTGGTGAGAGGATGGTTCATGAAAAGGAAATGAGATATTCATTAACATGACCAGCCTATGGTGGTAAAAGATATGGTACGATGTCTGTTTACTTGGATTGGATGATCAATTCGGAAAACTTTCCCTTGAGGGAGTTCATCAACAACTTGTTGAGTTTTATAATAAAACAATATAAATCTTTCTGCCTGCTGATCATAACATAATGAAATATGATTTTATTCTTTCTTCCTGTTATTTGTCTGCTTGTAAGTTACTCTTAAATTTTTTATCTGCTTGTAAGTTTCTCTTAAATACAGTTTGACACAATCTTTCAAACTATGTTCCAGAGAAATTGCAGTTCTTGCAAAAATTGAGAGTGTTGACTCCTTAAAAAACTTGGAAGCCATTATTCTTGCATCAGATGGGGCAATGGTAGCTAGAGGAGACATGGGTGCTCAAATTCCACTGGAAGAAGTTCCTTCAGCTCAGCAAAGAATAGTCAAGACGTGCAGGCAGCTAAACAAGCCTGTAATTGTGGCCTCTCAGCTTCTTGATTCCATGATTGAGTATCCTACACCAACTAGAGCTGAAGTTGCTGATGTCTCAGAGGCAGTTAGGCAGAGAGCAGATGCTCTGATGCTCTCTGGTGAGTCTGCTATGGGCCAATATCCAGATAAAGCATTGGCTGTGCTCAGAAGTGTCAGCTTGCGTATTGAAAGATGGTGGAGAGAGGAGAAGCGCCATGAGGCTATGGAACTTCCAGTTGTTGCAAATTCTTTCTCTGACAAAATCATCGAAGAAATTTGCAATTCTGCTGCCAAAATGGGTAAGCATTTTAATATATGATTTCTGCCTCACTCTCTCCAGTAATGCTTTTGGTAGGCCGTGCACATTAACTCTTTCTGTCAGCCTTACGTTGTTAAGAGGTTCTTTTATGCAAATCTGGCTTTTTCGGCTGCATAGTGCAAATATGTAATGTTGCAAATATTGTTAATCATAATCTACATGGTTCTAGTTCTTTTCGGTTTTGTCAACTGCATATTGTAAATATGCAATTTTGCAAAATTGACTGTTACTGGAACTCTACCTCTGCTTCATAGTAATTCTTGGTTGTTTTGAATCATTAATTTCTCTTTTTGATCATTTTTTTTTTGTTTTTTCTCTTGCTTTAGTTTCTTTCTCTTCAATGCTTTTATCATATAGTACACATGGAGGTTTGGGAACGAAATTTCTCCGCCCAACTTAGTTTCACATGTTTGTTTAGTTCTGGTACTTCATGCTGGCATCGTTATGTTTATATTTCTTTGAGTAAATCATCTAGAAGTTTCCCTGTTAAAGACTACATATGGGATTATATTTCATCTTCAGCAACCTTTGTGACACATAGTCATTCGTCCAAGTTTCAACAGTTCCACCTAAATTTTTTTGAAGATATTATTTGAACTTATCAATAGACCTTTTGCATGGATGAATTTTCGAAAAGATAACTTTATGAGGAATTAGGGAATTTCTTACTTGATGATATTCAACTTTTGATTCTGAATATTCATTTCCAGTTCCATCATATTATCACTGTTTACTTATTTTAACGTAGTTAATTGTGATTTCAGCTAACAACTTGGGAGTAGATGCAGTCTTTGTTTTTACGACGACTGGTCATATGGCCTCTTTGCTATCAAGGTGCCGCCCTGATTGTCCAATCTTTGCGTTTACATCCTCAACATCTGTGAGGAGGCGATTGAATCTACAGTGGGGTTTAATACCCTTCCGTCTTAGTTTCTCGGGTGGCATGGAGAGTAATCTTAACCGCACTTTTGCTTTGCTCAAGGCCAGAGGAATGATCCAATCTGGTGACTTAGTGATTGCTTTGTCAGATCAGTTGCTATCCATTCAAGTGATGAACGTCCCCTAGGATGATGTTTGTATTTGCCTTAGTGTGTCTTATTTCTGAAGTTTTGGCCCTTGCGGCATTCTTGCTTGGCAGTTTGTTATATCCTTCAAACATAAATATGTTAACTTCATATTTCTGCCGGATCACTATCACATTTGATGTTTTGAATTGAAATTATGACATTTGATCTTAATGATAAAGAGCTCTTGGGCTTCTCCCACCTGAATTGTTGACATCACGTCTGTGACTAATGCAAGAATTTAACAACACCAGAACTGGAGCTTCTGGTCTGCTTTTATTTGTAAATGTTCCGGTAAAGTTCTTCATTTGTAAAAGCATGCTTTCATAAAGGAGTTTAGCAACCTCTCTGGGATAATTATGGCATTTTCTTTGTTCTGGATTAATTAAATTGTTTCCAAGTGCGACCATAAGGTTATTTGCTCTCATAGTAATCCACATATCTAGTTGCTGATTTGGAGATTCTAAGATCATTCTTTTGGTTTCACTACCTTCGAATCTTCGACTATCTTGTCGTAGTAGAGCATGGCATTTTGTAGTTCTCTGAACTTGTGAGAATTTATTGCAAGTTAATGTATGACTCGATTGGAGCGTGGGGTGAGTTGTCTTCTTGTTACTTTTTTTTCTCCTTTATTTCAACTTTGGTAGTTTAATACCTCAATTAGTTCTTTACTGCTTAGTCCATATCTCTTGTTCTAATCCTCCTAGATTGGAGTTGTCTCTAGAACATTGCTTTTATTATAGCATTAAAGTTTACATCAGGGAAGGTAATCACCACTGAAACGTCATACTTTGCATTCTTATTTTTCATATGGAAAGTCGGAATTAAAACGCTCTTCCAAAACACATTTCAAATATACCTATAAGGATAGTGATATATACTGTGTTGATTGTTGAAATGCTGCATTTACTGCTTTACTTCTTTTTCAACGTTGGACTTTTGTGGGCACTTCTGTTCATGATCTTTCATTATGTTGTCATCTTTCTCATATATGACAAAATGTTGTCTTCTTTGATACCGGAATATTACTTCTGCCATAGTGCATTCACATTCATTTGACTTTTAACCTAAAAAATGTGACTCCTAATCTTTTTTTTGTTTTTGTTTTTTTTTTGTGCCTAGTCCTTGCATCTCAGGCGAAATTTTCTTTTTCTATACCACACTAACAAAATTTAGGAATCAGAATTTTGACAAGCAATTCTTTCGGTGCCAAATCCCTGTATAAATGTGTCTTCTCAAATGCCTAGTCTTTGTATTATGATCTCATGAAGCTAAATTGATAGGGTACAGTATGACATAGGGAACCTAATAAAACCCTCAATGCTGGAGTTACCACATCCTTATGCTAGATAACCCAAGGCAGCAGGCTGTAGTTTTGAGAAGCAATTAAATTCCTTTTTTCTCCAGAGCAAGCATAAATCTATTGCTGCATTTCTTTTCTTCTTCATCAGAATCGTTTGATTCTAATAGCCTATGCCCTGTTGACAAATGATCTATCACATTTTTGGATATTTTTTCCCTCAGTTTGTTATCAAATATAGTTCTGAATCAACTACCAAGGAATCTCTATTTCTGTTGACCAACTTCACTAGATCCCCAGGGCATCTGACTTCTGCTTGTCTTCAGCATCATAAAGAAAACGATGCACTCTATTTTATTCTAAGGAAAGGTGTATTATAACTTGAACACCCACATTGATCCTCCATGCCTTTGTGCAGGTATGAAGGTCTGAAAAAAAATATGTAGGCATGTCATTCTCCCACAGATAGGGTGGCCCAATGTGATTGGTGACAATTGCATAATTAATTTAATTTCTTCTGTAAGTGGTCATTGCCTTCTTGACTTTGCCAAATGCTTTATGTTTATCCTATCTCGAGTGGAGCATATTTCTGGCTTATTTGTTTGATATACTATTTTGTTTAGCATATTGGTTCACCAACCAGAATGAAAGACATCATTTTTTATGAATTCCAGAAACCCGAGTGTATTTCATTATATTTTCCATGTTTCCAATCAAGATTGTTTGGAGACTGTTCTACAAGGTTGCATATGCAAACATGGCTTTTGTTTTCAATGGCAACCTTGTCCACAATTCTGTGGAAGATCTAAGGAAAAAAAAATTGAACAGATACTAGGAAATGGGTTGTAGGTTCACAGATTTCGTACGAGAGGGTCTGAAATCTAGAGAACAGTTAGGAAATAGAATTTGAGGAAATGCAGTGGAAGTGAAACCAAGTCAAAAGTTGAACTCTAAGCTTTTGCCATCTCTCTTTAAAAAAGAAAAAGAAGATTTCATATCGATTAGGACATGGAATTTACAATTGGAAATTTCTATGAAATTAACAAATGTACAGAATTTGACACTAAATTTCCCTTCTTTGACTAATTTTTTTGCTGTCCTATTACTAGAAACATGCTGGATGCTTCAATTCTCGCTTTACTTTTGAAAGGGATCCACCAAAGGTCTCTCAACAGCAATGAAGGTAATTTTCTGACTTTAACCTTCTGTTTTTCCTTAGTAAAAAGAAAGAAGCAAAGCCATTAGGAATTGTGTGACTTTCTTTTCTCTTAAAGCATCATTAGATTTGAAAACCATCTATATAGCCTTAGCACGCATTAAGTTTACTTTCACCCTGCCGTGTGATTTCTGTTGTCTTTTTCGCCGCCCCACCATCATGTTTATATTCCAAAGCTAAGAAAAAGAAGCATCCTCATGAAAACGAAAATCCGAAAGTAGTTACTTTCAGTATATAAATGGCCTAGTAAATTGATATTACATTGTGTGAAAGAGGCCCACCTAGACATGCTTATCGGTTCCTCGGTTCTGATTCCGGTTCCGATTCGGTTCTAACCGATTCCGGATCCGCCGATGTTGGAATTGATTGGAACCGATTCAAAACTGGTTCTGAATCGGTTTCGGTTCCAAAGTTTTAACTTTGAAACCAATTCAATCCGGATCGGTTCCGAACCAGTTTCGAAACGGTTTTGGACCGATTCCGAAACGGTTTCGGACCATCTTCTTCGAACTTGAGCTCCCAAATTCATTTATCGCGCCGGTGATCCTATTTTTTTTTTCTGTCGCAAAATAATCTTGTAGACATGTTAGCATGCTAAGAGTTTCCATCTTTCAATTAAGAACCGAACTGGATCCAAATCGAATAAGAACCTGCCCAACCGCTCAAATCGATTAGAATCAATCACTGAATCGAATCAGCCCGCCTTGCCTGCAATCGCTCATCCAATCTGCCCGATTCAATTTAATCTGATCGATTCCGATTCAATTTCGGATCGAATCGGTCGGTTAAACATGCCTAGGCCCACCAACACAAGCACTAGGAATAAATTTGTGTTTATGCAGCCTGCATTATCTGCTCGCTGGCCAAACTTAGACTGCATTTTCCTAAAGATCCATACCTTTAGCAAAACACAATTATCAATTATCATACCCTACAAATTAGGCGGTGACAGAAAATCTCAAATCGCCACTGCTCGCATCGCATGTCCTTTTCAGTGTTTAATGCAATGGTGACTGCTTTCTTTGTTTCCATTGTTGCCTACAAAAGCAACGAGCTTTCTTACAAGAACAGTGTAAACTACTGATATGGTGGACTAATCATGTTGTCATATTCCTCTAAAAACTCACGAAAAAATGTAGCTGATGAGCACAAGGCAACCCCGATAAACAGGTGGCCCCAACTGTACACAGGACATTCGCATCATTTTCCTTTCGTGTCATTCAGGGATTTGGTGGGTGTAGCTGGATTAAACATAAAGTTGCATGCTCTCTCTCATCTTGTGCTTGATTCGGGCTTGAGGTTATTTTATAAATGACAGCATCATGAATTTATTTCTATATACTTTTTACAGGATGTATTTGATAGCATGCAGATGGAGATCTAAAGTATAATTCTCAGAACGAAGCAAGAATTTTGATGGGAATTCTAAGTACCTTGTGCTGGTGAAGACCCTATCCAATAATTTGAAGGATAAGTTTTTTTTTTTCTTATCTGAGGACAGTTAGATGTCCCCATTTAAAGCCATAGCTAGCTAAAGGAGTCAACAATCATATCAATTTCATTATCGATTGGTGTCATTGGAAAAATATAATTATTCTCTGACCCCAGCCATAAATAATCTATAATGACAGGCTTTAGTCATGTTAATACAAGATGGAGCCCAGCAGACTTAATACATCATGTATTTATTGTCTGCAGGTGCTGCTGTGGTTAGTAGCAAGTTAAATTGGCTAGAGTTAAAGAAGATATCCGTGTGGTTTTATTGCCCTCTGAGAACATGTTCAATTTCAACCGCCTTCATCATTCCCATCCCTCCATTTTTATGTGGTTGATGCTTCTGGACTCCGTAGGACATTTGCAGCATAACTATTAATTGCTTGATATCCTTTTCATGGATGCCTGAATTATACTAAGATGTATCAATGCAGAGTTTGATCCCTCTTATTCTTAAATTTTAAAACGCCAATTTCAGAAATACAACTTTCACCTGCTTTGTGTTGCAGTCTTCCTAACTTTGTTATTATTTATTTTTTTAGTTAGCATCGTAATTTAGCATTTAAAGATTTTTTCTTCCCACACAGAAAGACTACATGATTGCTGCGAGCCGAGGGGGGCCTCCCAACTTATTAATTGGATAGGCACGAAGCCAGAAAGATGTCGACATTCTCAATTAATCATTTCGTTCTTTACCAGCAAAGCTTTCTCGCCAACCTGAAAGAGACAAGTAAATAGAAGCTCCCTGTTTCCTTTGAGAATCTATAAAGACCAGTCAGTAAGAGGAGTCGTCGTCGTCGTCCTGCGTCTACAACCTTTAGTCGGCATATTTTTTATAATAAATATTGGCAATGATTCCATAACTGTTAGTTTTAATGCGCCTGTTTAAATTAATTTAAATACAGAAACAAAAATTATATTATTGTAAGTGTTATTTACAGTGAGTCGTCAGAGTCTTTTTGTGTCCTAGCGTAGTAGGGATGTAGGGATGATAATTTTGATTGTCGTATGAGGGTCGATCACGCGGGAAAGATCCTCCTCATCTACGAGCCAAGATTCAGTCGCGCTTTGGTGTTCTCTACTCTCACTGTTCTCTCCGACAGTCTGACGACGTCGAAAGTTAACTTTTCACTCCGGCAACACTTCGCACACACAACAGTGCACTCTTCGACCTCTTCCTCATGCTCCCCTATATAGGGGCTTGGACGCACATGCACTATGGTAAAACTGCACACATTCCTTTGAGTGTGTGTGCATGCACGTGTGCAGTTACTGCGCAATGCGCGCAATAACTGCTCCACGTCTTTCATCTCCCACTCGTCCAAAGCATATCACATAGACAAATGGTCACATAGATCAATAAGAGGTATTTAGTCACATAAACTAAATAGAGTCGGAGTCAATAGTCCCAAATGACTAATAGAAGTATCCAGTCACATAGACCAGAATTGAGTCGGAGTCAATAGTCCCAAAAGACTAATAGAACATAGATTAATAGTCATAAAAACTATTAGAACAACCAATTCATACATAAGAAAATGGTTCATGTGACAGCAAACACACTGAGCAATTGAATGCTAAGAAAGTTATTACATCTTATATAGTTGCTCATAAAGTGATCAATGATAAGAAAAGTTGTTATGCCTAACTTAGCTGCTCTTCAAATGGTACATAACCATTCTCTGAATGACACATAATTATTCACCTGATGACCCATAGTCATTCTCCAGGTGGTACAGAATCATTCTTCTGGTGGTACATAACCTTTTTCCTGGATATAATATCTTGTTATTTACCCAGATTAAATAATCTCTATTTACATCAATATGAACATCTCTAATCCCTCATAATGACTAGCAGATCAAGAGTATGTTCTATATTCTCAATATTCACAATCATTTTCATACATAACAGATATGGGTCGACCAGTGAATAATTCTCAAAAGATGTAAATCTATTTAACCTTTCTTTTTAGCATGAATTTATTCATTTTAATTAGTCGCTTTCCTAGTCATGTTTCATAGACTGAATCATCCATAGTCAATAGATTTACATGCTAAAGTAGCAGACCCTAATTAAAACTTCAAGCATAAATCTAAATAGTCACATAAGACAAATGCTGAGATTAACATATAATCTTAAAGGGCTCACATAGTAGAGGAGCAGAAATCCATTCTCCTACTACCCTTTATTGTTACCTTAACACATATGGTATGAATCACATGCTGCGATGTTATTCTCTTTACCAATAAAGAGCACATGTTTTCCTTAACATCGTACAGATTTTGATCCAGACATTTTAAATTTCTAATCCTAAATTCAACATATGAATTCTAATCTAACTCATAAATAGGTATAGTAAATGGTAGGAACATTTACTTCGATCACTTTTCTTAAATGATCTTATCTTGATACACATATCAAGATGACCCCAGTTTATAGGTATATATCCCTATATATATAGCTTCCAAAGTTATCCTATAAGTAATGGTTTTACCCCTATTCATACATAACAAACATAGATGATTGTCTATGTGAGAGGACCAATCACTACCTACCAACATACTCACGGAGATCTTATCACCAGAATGTAACATCGCGTACACTGAATAAATTATGGTTAGCATTTCAAACAATCAAATTACAATATCTGATTGTCATTACAAAGATCGTTACATTCTACGAAGTCTCATAGACTTTACATGCTCATTAAATAACTCTCTAGTCATCGGCTTAGTAAAAGGATCAACAAGCATAACTCGTGTAGGGATATACTCAAGAATCACCTTCTTCTTAGCAATAATATCCCTGATAAAGTTATACTTTATAGCTATATGCTTGCCCTTGCTGTAATATTTGGGATCCTTGAAAAAAGCTATTGCAGCTTGACTGTCACAGTAGACGGTCACTAGACTCTCACTATCTTCAGCAATCTTTATATGCTTCAGGAACCTCCTTAACCAGATTACTTCTTGTACAACTGCTGAACATGCCACATATTCATCTTCCATGGTTGATAAGATCACACAGACATGTTTCTTGCTGTTCCAGGAGATGGCGTCACCATTCAATAAGAACGCATAACTTGATGTGGATTTTCTATCATCCAGGTCCCCTGCCTAATCTGCATCTGAATAGCCCTTTAGGCTCATATATGATATTTAATAACAAAGACTATAATCTATCGTCACTTTCAGATATCTGAATATCCTTTTCACTGCCTTCCAGTGTCTCGGTCTTGGGTTTGATTGAAACCGATTGACTAAGCCAACAACATAGCTAATATCGGGGTGAATACACAATATAGTGTACATCAAACTACCAAAAACACTGGCATATAATTTTTTATTCATCTCGGCTATTTCTTCAAGAGTTTTGGGACTCATACTCTTCCTCATAACAGTACTTTTCACAATAGGTGTCTATTTACTATTGCAATTAGACATACTGAAATGTTGTAACATCTTATTTATGTAAGACTCTTGAGACAAACTCAAAAGTCTCTTAGATCGATCTCTGATGATCTGTACTCCTAAGATGTATTCAGCTTCTCCCATATCTATTGTGTCAAACTGTGATGAAAGCCACTTTTTGACTTTTATCACAAAACTTATGTCATTTCCTGCTATCAGCATATCATCAACATATAATGATAAAATGACATACTTTTCTTTGTCCTTCTTCAGGAAAACGCAATGATCCTCATTGATCATTTCGAAACCATAAGACAAAATCACTTCGTTAAATCTTATGTTCCATTGTCTTGATGCTTGCTTTAATCCATATATAGATTTATTCAATCTACATACTTTATCTTTTTGACCTTCAGCAATGAAACCCTCTGGTTCAACCATATAGATTTCCTCATTAAGCTTACCGTTAAGGAAAATGGTTTTTACATCCATTTGATGTAATTCCAAGTCATAATGCGCCACTAAAGCCAAAATAACTCGGATTGACACAAACTTCACTACAGGAGAAAATGTCTCTTCAAAGTCTATACCCTCCAATTGGGTAAATCCTTTCGTAATCAAACGAGCTTTGTATTGGTTAATCGATCCATCTGATTTCCTCTTTATTTTGAGAATTCATTTATTCCCAATAACCCTTTGGTCAGGAGGAAGATCAACTAACTCCCAAACATGATTCTTAATCATTGACTTCATTTCTTCAACCATTACATCTTTCCACTTTTCTCCAACTATGGAGCCCAGAGCTTCCTTAATTAATTGAGGTTCTTCATCGTCAACAGAGAATGTCATCATTGCCTTATTTTCAATATCAAACCTCTTCTTACGTTTGATCTTACGAACAATTTTTCGTAAGTTGGGCTCATGAGAAGTCACCCCGTGACTCGGTAAATTACTCCCACTGGATTGACTAGGTTCAGATATCTCACTAGACACCAGTCTTGTTAACAACGACTCATCCTCCTCAAACAGAGGAACTGTCTTATCAACCTCACCTCTAGCTAGGAACTCAGTTTCGAGAAAAGTAGCATCTCTCGAATCCAATTCGGAGATTATTCCATCTTGTTTCACACCTATGAAAACATAACACTTAGAGGTATCATAATATCTTATAAAGATACATTTTTTACCTCTGGGTCCCAGTTTTCCATACTTGTGAGAATTATCATGAACATAGGCAGCTGACCCCCAGGGTCTCAGATTGTTCAAATCTAGTTTTTTGCCTGTCCAACATTCATATGGGGTAGATAGAACTGACTTTGAAGACACTTTGTTAAGTATATAGGCTGCAGCTAATAATGCATCTCCCCAATAGGAGATCGGCAAATTAGCCTGCACCATCATTGACCTAACCATTTCGAGAAGAGTCATATTTCTTCTCTCAGCAACCTCATTTTACTGTGGAGTTCCAGGGATTGTCAACTGTCTAATAATCTCTTTATCATTATATATTGTCTTTAACATATCAGACAAATATTCTCTTCCATGGTCAGTGCATAAAATCTTAACCTTACGTTCCGTTTGATTCTCAACTTCGTTCATATAACGAATGAAGCAATCTAATACTTCATATTTATGAGAAATCAAATACACATGATCGAAACGAGAGAAATCATCAATAAATGTGATGAAGTAGGAAGCTCCATGTCTAGCCTTCACATTCATTGGACCATAAATATCCGAATGAATCAATTGCAATGGTGGCTCTGCCCTAATAACCTTACCGAATAATTTTCCTAGTTGCTTTTCTAGCAAGATAATACTCACATACAGACAAGTTAATTTTAGCTCGAGAGCCCAAATAACCCTCCTTAGCTAATCGATTCATGTGATCTTGTCTTATATGTCCTAATCTAGTATGTCAAACATCATCAGTTATATCTGTATCACTAGTAAGAGTAATGTTTGAAAAACAACTATCAATCGCACAAATGATATTTGGTTCCACATCAAGAACCATAAAACTATTTGTTAAAAAATCATATCCGATTGACACAGAGTCAATCTTAAGTTCCACACACCGACTGTAAAAATTAATACAATACCCTAAATCAAGAAAACAAGTCACAGAAATAAGATTCCTTCGAATCTCAGGAGTACTTCCACCCCGAAGGTTGAATTTGCAAGTGTCGACTCCTTTGACTTCGACTTTTGCACTGTTTCCTACATATATCCATTTGTTGTTAGCTGGTACCTTGCGGTACTCCACATATGTAACCCGCTCCCGAGCTACATGGTTGGTTGCTCCCGAATCTATAATTCACAAAGGATAAGAATCAGTCAACAATATAGAACTGACAACTAAATGCTCAGAAGACTGACTTGAAGTTATCTTTCTTGGCTTAGTGCACTCTCGAGCGTAGTGACTCTTTTTGTCACAATTAAAGCAAGTCACCTTACTTTTAGGTTTCTTCTCAGTCTTCTTGTTCTTGTTCTTCTTGATTGGGCCTGCCCTACCTGCAACAGCAACTTCTTTCTTCTTTCCCTTTCCCTTCTTAAACCATCTCTTTTTCTTGGATCCAGATGATCTAGCAGAACCGACAGCCAAATAGGCTTGGCCAGAAATCCTTGTGGATTCTACTCTCTCCGCCTTCAGTTCAACATGGCGTGAGACGTTAGTAAAAGTCTTAATACTCTCACTGTGAGTAAGGGTCTGCTTCATGATCTCCCAAGAATCTGGAAGATATCGAATAACTGTCTGAACCTGTTATTCATCAGTCAACTCATGACCTACAATTTTAAGCTCCCGAATCATGTTCGATATCTCCCTGAGATGTGGAACCATCGAAATATTCGGGCGCTTCTTATAACTGTCGAACTTGATCGTCAGCTGCCGAAGCTTACTTAGACTAACTCTATTGTACTTCTCCTTAAGAGCTACCCAGACACCATGAGTTGAAGAATATGACTCATACTCAAATGTTAGGTCATCCACCATTGAACTAATCAAAATGCCCTTAACAGTGAAGTCCTTTTTCTTCCAAGCCTTATAGGCATCAAGATCTCGCCTGTTTTGTGCAGTAGGACCATCTACAGGTTCTATCAAGACCTGATTTACAACCTCTAGAACTTCTTCTTCCTCTAGGACATACTGTATCTTGAGGTGCCAGATTTTGTAGTTATCCCGATTCAGTTTCTCACCCTCATTGAGTTCAGCTATGGTGTTTTTGGTTGTTATAACCTAACATAAATAAACACATTATTTAGTTATTCAACGTATATCTTTATATATGTAATCTCTAAATTGACTCAATGTAAATTTGATTTGGTTTACAAAATCACGTGACAATCAAATTCTCACTTATCATTTGTATGTTCCAATCTAATCGACTTTGATCAATTATATTACATACATCCCATCTAATTAACTAATCATTAAATCATCATGATATTTATCATTAAATGAACTTATCATTTAAAAAAAATATACTCATAATGAAAAAAATCAAAGAGTAAATAAATATCATGCATCATGTAGAGTAAACAACATAAAATGAAATATATCATTTAACTGAACATGTTGTACATTGTTAACATATAACAAAGAAAACTCTACTAAGAATGTTACACATAATACTCTTCTGACTCATAACTGATAAACAGAAAAACTGTTGGTGCAATCGGCCCAGGTCACGATTGATGTTAGATGTTAGACAAAAACATATGACAATATGATTGTCATGGGAAAGTCCAAGTCATGGGTACTTGGCATGGAAAGTTCAAGTGGTATACTTGGCATTTGGGAAAGTCCAAACATGGGTCTTGGCAAGGTAAAGTCCAAGTCTTGAGTACTTGACATAGAAAGTTCAACATGGGTTGGCAAGGGAAGTCCAAGCATGAGTCTTGGCACTTGAGAAGTCCAACGGGAATATTGGCGGCATAAAGTCCAAGGGTGAAGTCTTGACAACATAAGTCCAATGATTGGCGGCGTAAAGTCCAAGCGGAGTCTTGGCAACGTAAGTCCAATGTGCCTTGGCGGTGTAGACACCGTTAGCATGACATAGCCGATGAAAGCACCTGAATGCTAGCGCGATGGATGAACAAGTCATGGATGACTTGGAGGGATCCGAGAGGCGTGAGGCTGATAGAGGTGGCTAGAAGGCTTAGGTCTAGGCTGAGAGTAGTTTAGCAAGTATGGGGCAACCATACTTGGGCTAAAACCTCATGTTTGAGGTGTGTCACCGACCGGGTGTCATGTGACATGATCAATCGAGTCAACTAGGGTTTGATTGCGAGAATTGTTTAGCAATGATCGCCATAGGTGGACAATGATCGGTGGTTGAGCAAATGATCGTGATCTTGTGATCAGTCGACTGGTGCTGTAAAATACCGTAGAAAAAAATAATATAAAACAAAATAAAATAAAATATTGGATAATTGGAGAATACCCTATGGAATTTTCCAGGAATTTTTAGATATTTTTCTGGATTTAAATGGAGGTTCTATGGATATTTCGTGGGGATAAAGCGAATAGGCTTTTGTAAAGCCTGTTTATATTGAGGAATTAAATGGGTTTAACTGACACGTTTATTTCCGCCGATCCCTTTCCGTTTCTTGTCGACTCCTTTTCCCCGACTTCTCTTCTTCCTTTTCTCCTCACCGATCGCGACAGGCCTTCTAGCCGGGTGATCTCCGCCTCCACGCCGCGCCGCTCGCCGCCGCTCGCCCACGCTCAAGCTCGCCCGCCGTCGTCGCCATGTCGGGAGCTGCCCCCATCGTTGTCGCCGCGGGCGACAGTGGTTCCTCCTGATCTCGACAACGCCTCCTCGCCGCCGCCTTCTCCTTCGCGCGCCGCCACGCCGCGAGATCCTCTTCGATCGTCGGTGCCCCAAGCCATCCGCCATGCCAGTTGTTGTCGCCACGCCGCTGCCGCTGCCACCGCGAGTTGGATTAGCTACTGCTGCTGGTGCCGATCCAGTCCAATCTTCGCCCAATCCAGCCGATCCCCGCTTGATCGCCGCCGGATTTAGCCCTCGCCACCGCCTTTGACCAGCCGTTGCCGGACGACCTCCAGACGACGAAATCCCTCCAGCGAGCATGAGTCACCCTTCTCACCTCGCACCCATCCCTGCTCACTCGCGGCCCCGGGCAAAGCAGCACACATGCTAGTCGCCCCTGCTCGTCGCGTGCACAGAATCGATGGTCGCCGCCCCTGCACATGCGGCCGGTGACCACCAACCTTAGTCGTCACCGCTGATTACCACCACGAGCCCTCTGCCTCAGTTGCCGATCACTTGCATCGTCAGAGCAACCGGCCGATCGTCGCTGGAAATAGGGTAAGCTACTGTTATAGCTTGGATTTATAGGGTTATTCGATTGTCTAATCTATTGATTTTGGTGGATGTCGATTAAGGTTTGTAATGGCTTTATTGTTTAGTTGTTTAGCTTGTATTGGTGTTTGGGCAGTGGTGGAGCTCGGGTTGTTCCGATGAACAGGGCAATTGGGGGAAAACGCTTATCGGTGAAGATCTGGTCAATAAGATCTGTTTACCCTTGTTGTTTTCAATGGAAATTGCTATAAATTGGGTAGTGAGTAAAGATTCAGTTTATCCAGAGGCTGTGTTGATGAAATTGGAGTAAGTATGTTCAGGTTTGGAAACTTTATCGATATATAAAAATAGATATATGTTGATGCAGCTCGTTTCTGTGTTGTGGTTGTGATGTTAGGTGGCAGTTGTGGTCGAATCTATTTGGTGGTTATAGATTGCTACTTCAATGGTGGATAATGATGTTTTGAAATGGAAGCTAAGCTAGGTAAGTTGTGATTTAAGAGCTAATGGAAGAAGTTATTCAGTTAGTTGATCGAGATATAAGGTTGATCTAGGATTTGATTCGATCATTGGATATGTGATGGTACTTAACTGTATCCTATTGTTACAGGACTTTGAGTGCGATAGATACATGGACGTGAAGATGGATAGCATGGATTACATAGCAGGTGGGTAATTTTCTACCTGGTCCGATAGATGTAATTGCATTCAGATTTAGACATAGATATGAGCATGTTATATTATCTTTACCCTGCTCTTATTATCGTATGCTTGATACTTTACCGTTGGCTATTAACTCTATTGCTGCTATCATGTTTATTTTACCATGATTAGGAGTTATACATATAGGTGATGTAAGTAACTTAGAAATTGTTTAAGTTAAGTGCAAATAGTAAAGTCCGGATGACAACCTGATTGTACATTGGGCAAAAAGGTCATCCGTAGGTAGATAATGTCTTGAACCTAGGGTTAGTTCTAGTACCCTTAGGTTGCATGTTACCACCGACTATGTATTGTGTAAATAGTCAGGGGAATGATACTTAGTGTGTCACTACGGACCGGTGGTCCTAGTTTGTTATAATCAGATGAGTATGACTCTCTACAGGATAGAGAGTGCGTCCATCAGTTGAGTACGACTCTCTACAGGATAGAGAGTGCATCGATTAGATTGGTATGACTCTCTACAGGATAGAGAGTATTATGATCAGTTGAGTACGACTCTCTACAGGATAGAGAGTGTGTCGATTAGATTGGTATGACTCTCTACAGGATAGAGAGTATTATGATCAATTGAGTACGACTCTCTGTAGGATAGAGAGTGCGTTGATCTGGTTAGTATGATTCTCTGTAGAATAGAGAGTCTATGGTGGATGTCTTTATGTGAGACATTGCATTCATGTCATTTGCATGCATGCTGGCGACGAGGTCTCCCTTGTGGTTGAGAGTGTCGTCAGTCATTCTGCCTCCACGGTTACTCATAGGAGGAGTAACCGGTGTGAGGGCAGAGCATTGTGGTGTCGCACTCTACCACTATAGACGGTGGTAGTTGGATTTGCGTGTCGTAGTCCTGCGTGTGTGACACTCGTCCACTCATGGGTAGTGACTGTCGGAGTGGCCAACAGCAGGGACCCCCATCGTGTAGCTTGCTCTTTACGCTTATATGCTACTTGATCATACTGCCCACTCGACCACTCGAGAGTAGTGGTTGGTGTTGAGTTGGGACAGTTGTCATGCTCGAGCCACCGAGGCCACACGGGTCGTGGTAGCTTTAGGATGAGCCGACATGACCATGCATGCTGCATTGCCGACTTATGGTATTTTTGCATATTGCCATATATATACATATATGCATGTATATATATATATATATATGGATGATTGTGATTAGTATACATATATAGATGCAGTCTATATATATATGTTTATTGTGATGTTGCATTTGATTGTATTATGCTTGCTGCATTTGATTGTACATCATATTCATGCATGCTTCTTGCATATGTTATACGGTTGTGTCGGATACTGGTATATGTATTGGACAGACCATTAGATACCTTGACCTGTAGCATGAGTAGATTATGAGTTGGTATTACTCTTCCTGTTATATATATATATATGTTGGATATATGTTCAGGTTGGATCAGAGTAGCATAGCAGACTTCAGGTATGTCTGCATTTTACGTTGTTCATTTGGTTAGACGGTATATGCTTGTATTTATATACTATGTTGATATACCTATTGTACCTCTAGATTATGTTATTGAAATACATGTGATATCACATATATACATATTTTTCTATTACCTGTTGAGTTTTACTCACCACCCCAATGGACTCTGGGTTTTTCTGTCGCCCAGGTAACAGGTATAAGTCTTCGTGATGGCTTGGAGCATCGTTGGTTGACATCTCATCTCACCTCCGAGGCTCCTGTGTTTGTTTTGGGCTTTCCGTCCATTGTGTATTATATTTTGGAGTTTTCGTAATGTATATGTTGTATATTCAGATTTTGTCGAGGTTTCGTATTATTGTGGTGTGTTAGTCATACTGGTATGCATGTGTTAGATTGTATTATTGTTGTATTATGTTTCCGCTGTGTTTTGTGTAGTTTTTGTTTTCATATATATATATATATATATATTGTTGTTATTGTGGGCCTACGGGCCTTGTATTAACCCGAAATGTTGCCACGTACAGGGGAGATGTTGTCCGTTTGATTTTCGGCTCGGCATGCTCTCGGGGCGTGACAGGTGCTCGTGAAATCGGGCACAGAATGGAGTCGAGACTCGATTAGTCGAGTGAGGCTCCATCAGTCGACTGATGGGTATCATCAGTCGACTGTTGTTGGATCCGTTGGACTTATCCAGCGTGAATCTAGTCGTTGTCTCACGACAACAGTGGCATCAGTCGACTGATGGTCATGACTAGTCGATTGATCGACTTTTTCCAGCACAGGTTGACGCTTTAAATGGAGCTCGTGATGGAGGAAAAACCAAGCGATTTCTTGGACGTTTTTGAGGTGATTTGCTGCTGCAAATCAGGGTCTTCAACCACAGTTCAAACGATCTAAAGATATTTGTAAAGCGTTTTCTTTACTTGTAGTGCATTGTATTTCATCTTATTTGCTTGTTGCTATTAGTTTATTGTTGTAAACTATTGTACGAGATTTCTCCGCCTCCGGATTGTTTCGAGGAGTGTTTATTAGTGGTGTGTGATTGGCATCGCTAGGGCTCGTTTGAGCCTGATCCGTGGAGTAGGAACCTTGAGGTTCCGAACCACGTTATATGACCGTGTTGTGATTGTGTATCTTGTTATATTTATTTGTTATTACTATTCCGCTGTGCTAACAAGATTGTAGACGATCAAACGCGAAAGAATTCCATCATCGTATGAGCACGTCGCTATTCACTGTTGGTGCAATCGGCCCAGGTCACGATTGACCAGGACTCGAGTTTGACTCGAGTGATGTTTTGATGTTTCGACAAAAACATATGACAATGTAATTGTCATGGGAAAGTCCAAGTCTTGTGTACTTGGCATGGAAAGTCCAAGTGGAACACTTGGCATTTGGTAAAGTCCAAGTCTTGAGTACTTGGCATGAAAAGTCCAAGCATGGGTCTTGGCAATGTAAAAGTCCAAGCATGGGTCTTGGCAATGTAAAAGTCCAACATGGGTTGACAAGGGAAAGTCCAAGCATAGTCTTGGCATTTGAGAAGTCCAACATGGGTTGGCAAGGGAAAAGTCCAAGCATGGGTCTTGGCAATGTAAAAGTCCAACATGGGTTGGCAAGGGAAAGTCCAAGCTTGAGTCTTGGCATGAGAAGTCCAAGGGGTTTGATATTGGCTGCGTAAAGTCCAAGCGGGAGTCTTGGTAGCATAAGTCCAATGATTGGCGGCGTAAAGTTCAAGCGGAGTCTTGGCGGCATAAGTCCAATGTGCCTTGGCGGTGTAGACACCGTTAGCATGACATAGCCGACGGAAGCACCTAGAGGCTAGCGCGATGGATGAACAAGTCATGGATGACTTGGAGGGATCCGAGAGGCGTGAGGCTGATGGAGGTGGCTAGAAGGCTTACATCTAGGCTAAGGGTGGTCTAGCAAGTATGGGGGCACCATACTTGGGTTAAAACCTCATTTTTGAGGTTGCCAGTCGACTGACATTATGGCCGGTTCAACTGCCGTGAGTCGACTTGAGTTCGACTGTCGTGAGTCGACTTGAGTTCGACTACCAGTTTAGAGCTGGAAATGCTCTGGCCGACTGCTCATTGGAGCAATGATCGCGTCGATGGCAATGACCGCCACCAATGTCGAGCACGAACGCTCCAGAGCCGATCGCATGGCGGCCGATACGATCGCTAATGTTGGCGCCGATCGCCAAGAGTCCCGCTTGAACTTCCGACGTGGATTGAGTCGTTGTCTCACGACAAGCGGGCATCACCGACCGGGACTTATGACCGATCGATAGCAAATCCAAATCGGCCGACGCAAGATAAAAAGGGGAGCTCGTGGAGGATTTCATCATCAGTTCTTTGGGGGCTTTGGTGAGGTGATTTGAAGGCGATTTGCAGGTGCATTTCAGGGGTTTTCAAGCTCATCCAAGCAACCGACAAGCAAGCGCTCAAAACCCTAGTTTGTAAAGTGTTCTTTACATTTTCACTTGTATTTGCTTGTATTTCTTTCGTTTATTGTTGTAAACGTTTGTACGAG
Organism: Wurfbainia villosa; assembly: GCA_025175895.1. Lineage (NCBI taxonomy): Eukaryota > Viridiplantae > Streptophyta > Magnoliopsida > Zingiberales > Zingiberaceae > Wurfbainia > Wurfbainia villosa. Next base: position 23,840,657 of record CM045991.1, on the reverse strand, counting down.
GTTTCTCCGCCTCCGAATTGTTGTCGAGAAGGAGTTTATTGATTAGTGATTGCATTGGCGTCGCTAGAGCTCGTTAGAGCTCAATCCGTGGAGTAGGAACCGTTCGGTTCCGAACCACGTTATATCCTTGTGTTTGTGATTGTATCTTTTCGTTATTGCTTTTATTATTTCTATTCCGCTGCGCATAACGAGTTTTTTAGAGACGATCGCGAACGAATTCCATCTACGTACGGTCAAACGCTATTCACCCCCCCCTCTAGCGGCCTCAATTCCCCAACAAGTGGTATCAGAGCCCGGGGCTCTTCTACGGACTAACCGCTGGGAGCTAAGATAAAGAGGCTAGAGGGTGAAGATGGAAGAACCATTGGGATGGGACATCAGCACCCCAATTTCCTATTCCTTCTATGGACGAGAAGGTTTAATTTTTGGAAGGCGAGAATTGAAGATTTTTTGATGATGAGAGACCTTGAGGAGTGGTCCGCGTTGATGGAAGGATTTGAATATCCTAAGGGACCAAAGGGAGGGTTTCTCAAGAAGAAAAAGTGGAGTGAGGAGCAACTCCAACAATTCGAGAAAAACAAGAAGGTAATCAAATTCATTTTTGATTTAATTTCTAATGACCTCTTGTGTAGTCTAGGTGACTATGTGGATGCCAAGGAGCTATGGAGCGATTTGGCCAAGCTCCATGAAAACCCTCAACTGGTCCAAGAAGAAGAAGAATATGTAGAATGCTCATCGGTTCAATCGGAAGAGGCCGAAGAAGCAAGCTCCTCCTCACAAGCAAGTGAGGATTCGGAAGTTGAAGAAGAGTCAACATCCGGGGCAAGAGGAGAGTGTGAAGAATTGGAGGTTGAGAGGCCATCAATCTCCAAGGAGGTGGAGGAAGTGGAAGAAGCATCCACCTCAAGGATTGAGGGGGAGGAGATAACTTCCACACCGGAACATCAAGAAGAATCTTCGACATCCGGTCAAGATGAAGAAGCCCAAAGTCCAATTCTGGTCTCCATTAACCTAGGTAACTCAAACATATGTGTTAATAATAAAATGCATATAATATGTTTTGAGTGTAGGGAAACCGGACACTATAAAAGCAAGTGCCCAAAGAAGAATAGGAAAGCTCCACCGGCTCCAAAGGTCAAGGATGCCGGTCCCTCAACGCAAAAGAGCAAAGAACAAGTAATTTGCTTCAAATGCCGACAACCGGGACATTTCCGGAGTCAATGCAAGAAGGGGGACAAGAAGACTCAAGATGGAGCATCATATGTAGGGGGAGCTAAGGCAAACCCTAGGGTAACTTCTAATTTTGCTCCTTCTTCAATTTACAAGCAAAAGCATGCTAGGGATTTCAATTCACTTGCAATTTATGAAAAGCATGCTAATATGAACAAGTATTTTTGCTTAGGAGCTAAGAATGTCTACTTTGATAATAGGGAGAAATTTGGGACTAATGTCCCTAAAAACAATTTACCTAAGGACAAACCTAGGTCAAATAACTCAAGATCAATTTTACCTAGGGAGACAATTAGAAAGATGCAAGAGCACCTAGGTTTCAATCCTAAATGGACTAGGCATATGCCTAAAGAAAATGGTAATGCCCAAAAACTTAATGAAAATTCTAAAATTGGGCAACTAGAATTAGAGAACCAAACCTTGAGATCAAGGCTTGAGAAATTAGAAAAGACCCTCAAAATTATGCAAAATCAAATGCAAGGGTCTAGTGGTCAAAATCAAGGGTCCAAAAGTCAAAGTCAAAGGTCTAGGACTCAAAGTCAACACCTAGGAGCTCAAAGACAAAAGTCAACCAAGGGCAAGCAAGGTTTGGGTCACAAACCTAAGCCTAAGGTGGCTTACCATAATGTTCCATTTGATTATGGAACACAAACTAGGTCTAGGAAGACCAAGGTCAATAGGAAAGTCATCCCTAAGGTTGACCAAAGGTTGTGCCTAGTGGCTAGGGTTTCTAGGAAACCTAGGGTGACCACTAAGAAGGTTGCAAGGGGAGTTACCCCTAGAGTCAACCTAGGTAAGACCCAAATGACCAAGGCCAACAAGCCTAGGAGGGTCATTAGGAAGACATCTAGGGAGGTTATCCCTAAGGAATACCTAATTAACCCTAGGAGCTCAAAGCGGTTTTGGGTTCCTAAGAGCGTGATTGATTCACGCTAAGATGTGTTTAGGGTGTGTCAACCTTGATTGGATGAGTAGTTAACTCAACCATGGTAAAAGTGACACTTTAGGATATTTTCAAGGTTATGGTTACCTTGGAAATAGATTTGAATCAATATTTTAAAAGATTTTAGGATGTACCAATGCACTTTTGAAATTAAGAAAAATCAATTAAATTGGCACAATTTAGGTTTAGAGGTTAGTGTGCCATTTTGGGTTTTTGGGACACTAGGGAGATTAGGTTAATATGGCAAAATATGATTAATTCTAAGAAATGGCAATTAATATTAAAATTTAGGTATTAGTATACCTATATATTTTATATGTCATGCTTTGTTTGCCATATAATATGTCATGACATCATGCTTACTTTTAATCATTTTATATGTCATGTTCATGTTTTAGGATTAAGGTTTTAAATGTCATGTGTTTTTAGATTTCATCTTATGCCATGACATCATGATTATGAGCATATGCTTATTTATATCATTTCTAATGTCATAATCATTCATGCATTTAAGACAATTGGTTGAAATTGATTTAAGGACTATGGTATGACTTGAAGTCCCATTTATAAGGGAATCAAGTAGGGTTGTCTAGGAAATGCATGAAACCCTAGATAAAATGAATCAAAACCCATATCTCACATCCAATTGACATGTATGTGTATTTATATACCCTAGATATATGTGAGATGCTAGGATATGAGTTAAGTTCAAGGTGCATAGTTTTTGCATCTAGATGAACTAAAACTCATCTAATTTCAAGTGTGGATCATTAGGAAAGCTTGTGTACAAATCATGTGCATAGAGTCCAAGGAATATGATCCAAAACATGGTTTTGAAATCATTTTAAAATCAATTTAGAAAACCTTGGTGAAGTCTATCTTTTGATAACAATCACCATTGATGAAGTTGATACAAAATAGGGCCAAAACATTGAAAATTTCAATGGTTTTGAGTTTTGTATCAAACTCACTATTTTATGGGTAAAATAATTTTTAAATATTTTTCACCCATTGTAATGTCTATAAGTAATATACGTATCAAATTTTGTGATTTTTCAAATTACGTAGAATTACTTATGCTTTTCAAAATCTCGATTACGATAAATTGAAATTCGAATTTCAACATCGACCGCCTCGGTGGTAATGATCGATATGGGTGGCAATGATCGACATCTCAGAATCGATCACAGTCTGATTTCGGGTTAACAAGGTTTGTTTAGCCCGTGTTCAGCTATGGAAAAGGTTCCTAATCACTCCTAACCCTAGGATATGCTTTAGGAAGCATTATAAAAGGTGAAAATCCATTGGATATGGATTAGGAGTTGTGTTAGGTCAAAGTATCAAATTTAGGGTGAGTGAAAGTTCTATGTTGAACTTAGAACCTTAATTTTGATGGTTTAGAGTTCCTATTGGCTTAAGGGCTTCCCAAGGACATTGTTGGTGCAATGGTCAAAGTGAAGCAAGCCTTTAGGGGGAGGTATCCATCTTGGGATGATGGATGTGTTTTTCTCCTTGAAGAGGAGAAGTTATTGGGAGAGTATCATCAATTAGGAAATTGATGGGTTTTTTATACCCAATTTGGAAATTGGGAGAGAGTATAGGATTGCCTCTCTTGAGTGATATGTGAATTATCACTAGGAAGATGGTAGGCATCCTAGGCATTTATTTTTGGATCAAGGGGGAGATTGTAAGATCTCATTGGGACATGAGACATTGACCTCCTTGGAGAGAAAACCTTTTTGATGTTAGTCAAAAGGGGGGAGAATGTTTGGGGGAGAACATTTAGAAAGTGTTTACCAATTTGGGATAATTGGTAAGGGATTTGAGTTAGTGGTCTAACTCAAATGATTTGTTTGGTTTTTGTCAAACATCAAAAAGGGGGAGATTGTTGGTGCAATCACCCGTGTTCGATGACAGGACTCGAGTTTGACTCGAGTGATGTTTTGATGTTTCGACAAAAACATATGACAATGTAATTGTCATGGGAAAGTCCAAGTCTTGTGTACTTGACATGGAAAGTCCAAATTGAACACTTGACATTTGGTAAAGTCCAAGTCTTGAGTACTTGGAAAAGTCCAAGCATGGGTCTTGGCAATGTAAAAGTCCAAACATGGATTTTGGCAATGTAAAAGTCCAACATGGGTTGGCAAGGGAAAGTCCAAGCATGGTCTTGGCATTTGAGAAGTCCAACATGGGTTGGCAAGGGAAAAGTCCAAGCATGGGTCTTGGCAATGTAAAAGTCCAACATGGGTTGGCAGGAAAGTCCAAGCGAGTCTTGGCATGAAGTCGAGGGGTTTGATATTGGTGCGTAAAGTCCAGCGGGAGTTTTGGCGGCATAAGTCCTTGGTTGGCGGCGTAAAGTCAATGTGCCTTGGCGGTGTAGACACCGTTAGCATGACATAGCCGATGGAAGCACCTGAAGGCTAGCGCGATGGATGAACAAGTCATGGATGACTTGGAGGGATCCGAGAGGCGTGAGGCTGATGGAGGTGGCTAGAAGGCTTAGGTCTAGGCTAAGGGAGGTCTAGCAAGTATGGGGGCACCATACTTGGGTTAAAACCTCATTTTGAGGTTGGCGGTCGGCGCATTATGGCGGTTCGATCGTGAGTCGACGAGTTATTTGCCGGTTTAAATGGAAATGCTCTGCGCGATCGCTCATTCGTGAGCGCTCATCGCGTGGCCGTAGGCTCTGGTAACGATCGATCAATCGATGTAGCGATCGGGAGAGTCCGTTGGAACTTGTCAAGCGTGGATTGGCCGTTGTTTCACGACAGCGGTGGCATCGATCGTGATAGCGGAAATCGGCCCGACGCAAGATGAGGATTTCATCATCAGTTCTTTGGGGGTTTTGGTGAGGCGATTTGCAGGTGCATTTCAGGGTCCTTCAAGCTCATCCAAGCAAGCGCTCAAAACCCTAGTTTGTAAAGTGTTCTTTACATTTTTCACTTGTATTTGCTTGTATTTCTTTCGTTTATTGTTGTAAACGTTTGTACGAGGTTTCTCCGCCTCCGACTTGTTGTCGAGAAGGAGTTTATTGATTAGTGATTGCATTGGCGTCGCTAGAGCTTGTTAGAGCTCAATCCGTGGAGTAGGAACCGTTCGGTTCCAAACCACGTTATATCCTTGTGTTTGTGATTGTATCTTTTCGTTATTGCTTTTATTATTTCTATTCCGCTGCGCATAACGAGTTTTGTAGAGACAATCGCGAACGAATTCCATCTATGTACGGTCAAACGCTATTCACCCCCCCTCTAGCGGCCTCAATTCTCCAACATTCACCCCCCCCTCTAGCGGCCTCAAATCCCTTACAATTGGTATCAGAGCCCGGGGCTCTTCTACGGACTAACCGCCGAGAGCTAAAGAAGCTAGAGGGAAGATGGAAGTTCAAGAGCAACTAGGATGGGATATCAACACACATATCCCTTATACCTTCTATGGACAATAAGGGTTTAGACAGTGGAAGGCAAGGATCGAAGACTTCCTAATGATGAGGGACTTCGAAGAATGATCAATTTTAATGGAGGGTTCCTCAAGAAAAAGAGATGGACCGAAGAGCAAGTTCAAGCCTTCGAGAAAAATGATAAGGTATTGAAGTTTTTAATCGATTTAATACCTAAAAATATCTTGTGCATGTTAGGAAATTATGTAGATGTCAAAGAGCTATGGAGCCAAGTGGCAAAGCTCCATGAAAGTCCATCACCGATCCAAGAGGAAGGGACCGAAAAGGCAAACACATCATTCTCACAAGGAAGTGAGGACTTGGAGGTTGAGAAACCATCAACATCCAAGGAGGAAGAGGAAGAGGAAGAATTGGAGGAGACCTCCACCTCAAGGATTGAGGGGGAGGAGACTAGAGCATTCTCAACACCGGAGCAACAAGAAGAACCATCTACATCCGGTAGAGAGGAAGAGCAAGCTCAAGAGAACCTCACCTCCACCCTAGGTAACTCAAACACGGTAATTTAAAATAAAAATAATATTATGTGTTTTGAGTGTAAGGAATTTGGGCATTATAAGAGTAAGTGTCCAAAGAAAGTCAAGAAGACTCCTCCGGCACCAAAACATCAAGAAAGATCAAAAGATGCCGGTGCCCCCACTAGAAGAAGCAAAGAGCATGTCATTTGTTTCAAGTGTCAACAACCGGGACATTACCGGAATCAATGCCCGAAGGGGGGAAGGAAGAGGCAAAATGGAGCATCACAAGTAGGGAGAGTCTCTAAGGCAAACCCTAAGGTATATCTAAATAATGCTCCTACTAATTTAAATGTTAAAAAGCATACTAGGAATTTTAATTCTCTTACAATTTATGAAAAACATGCTAATATGAACAAGTACATTTGTTTAGGAGCTAAGAATTTTCATTTTGAAAATAAGAAGAAATTTGAGACTAATGGCCCTAAAAATAATTCATCTAAGGACAAATCTAGGTCAAATAACACTAGACCAATTTTACCTAGGGAGACAATTAGAAAGGTGCAAGAGCACCTAAGTTTTAATTCCAAATAGACTAGGCATATGCCTAGAAAGAACCATGCCCAAGGATTAAATCAAAACTCTAAAATTGGGCAATTAGAATTAGAGAACCAAGCTTTGATGTCAAGGCTTGAAAAACTAGAAAAGACCCTTAGGAATATACAAAATCAATTTCAAGAGTCTAATGGTCAAAGTCAAAGGTCTAGATCTCAAGGTCAACATCTAGGACCTCAAAGACAAAAGTCAACCAAGGGCAAGAAAGGTTTGGGTCATAAACCTAAGCCTAAGGTGGCTTATCATAGTGTTCCATTTGATTATGAAACACAAACTAGGTCTAGGAAGACCAAGGTTACTAGGGAAGTTATCCCTAAGAGTAATCAAGGTTTGTGTCTAGTGGCTAGGGTTTCAAGGAAACCTAGGATGGCCACTAAGAGGGTTATTAGGGAGGAAATTCCTAAGGTTAACCTAGGCAAGACCAAAATGACCAAGGCTACCAAGCCTAGGAGAGTCATTAGGAAGGTATCTAGGGAGGTCATCCCTAAGGAATACCTAATTAACCCAATGAGCTCAAATAGATTTTGGGTTCCTAAGGGCGTGATTGACTCACGCTAGATGGGTTAGGTCGTGTCAACCTTGATTAGATGAGTAGTTAACTCAATCATAGCAAAGTTGACATCTTAGGTCATTTCCAAGGTTATGGATATCTTGGAAATAGATTTGATGATAAATCCTAAAAGATTTTAGGATGTGCTAATATCATGTAAGAAGATTGAAAAATCAATTAAATTGGCACAATTTAGGTTTAGAGGTTTGTGTGTCATTTTGGATTTTTGGTACACATGGGAGATTAATAGTAATATGGAAAAATAAACCTAATTATATCAAATGACAACTAATATTGAAATTTAGGTAATATATACCTTTATATCTTATTTTCCATGCTTTGACTTGTCATATGTCATGTCATGACATCATGCTTATTTTTATCATTTATATGTCATGATTATGCTTAGGTTTAAGGTTAATGTCATGTATGCTTAGATTTATATCTTATGTCATGACATCATGATTATGAGCATGTGTTTATTTATACCATCTTTAATGTCATAATCATTCATGCATCTAAATTGATTAAAATTGAGTTAAGGACTTTGACATGACTTGGAGTCCCATTTATAAGGAAATCAAGTAGAGTCGCCTTAGAAAAATACATGAAACCCTAGATTAGGGAGAACAAAACTCACATCTCACATTACATTGACATGTATGTGTATTTTTACACCCTAGATACATGTGAGATGTTAGGATATGAGTTGAGTTCAAGGTGCATAGTTTTTGCATCTAGATGAACTAAAACTCATCTTATTTCAAATGTGGATCATTGAAAAAGCTTGTGTACAAGTCATGTACATAGAGCCCAAGGAATATGATCCAAAATAAGGTTTTGAAAATATTTTAAAATTATTTTAGAAAACCTTGGTGAAGCCTATTTTTTGATAGCAATCACCATTGATGAGATTGATACAAAGTGAGCTAAAATATTGAAGTTTTTCTTCACTTTTGGATTTTGTATCAATTTTGATATTTTATGGGTAAAATAATTTTCAAATATTTTTCCCATTATATTGACTATAAGTAATATACGTATCAAATTTTGTGATTTTTCGATATACGTAGAATTACTTATGACTTTTCAAAATTCGATTCTGATAGTTGAAATTCGAGAATTTGATTATCGATCGTACCGATGGCGATTGGTGATGTGAGTGCGATCGGTAGCCGTGATCGCCAATGTTGATTTCGGGAAGGTATGTTTAGCCCGTGTTCAGCTGCGGTTAAGGTCTCTAACCACTCCTAACCCTAGGATATGCTTTGGGAAGCATTATAAAGGGTGAAAATCCATTGGATATGGATTTGGAGAGGTGTTAGGTCAAAGTATCAAATTTAAGGGTTGAAGAGTTCATGTTTGAACTTAGAACCTTAATTTTGATGGTTTAGAGTTCCTATTGGCTTAGGGACTTTCCAAGGACATTGTTGGTGCAATGGTCAAGGGGGAGCAAGCATTTAGGGGGAGTTATCCATCATGGGATGATGGATGCGTTTTTCTTCTTGAAGGGGAGAATGTTATCAATTGGAAAAATTGATGGGTTTTTGAGAGACCCAATTTGGAAATTGGGAGAGTGGATAGGATTGTCTCTCTTGAGTGATATGAGACTTATCACTAGGAAGATGGTAGGCATCCTAGGTATTTTTGGATCAAGGGGGAGACTGTAAGATCTCATTGGCACATGAGACATTGACCTCCTTGGAAAGATAACCTTTTTGATGTATGTCAAAAAAGGGGAGAAGATAAAATTATCAATTCGGTATAATTGGTAAGGGATTTGAGTTAGTATTCTAATTCAGCGGTTTGTTTGGTTTTTGTCAAACATCAAAAAGGGAGAGATTGTTGGTGCAATCGGCCCAGGTCACGATTGACCAGGACTCGAGCTTGGCTCGAGAGATATTTTGATGTTAGACAAAAACATATGACAGTATGATTGTCATGGGAAAGTCCAAGTCATGGGTACTTGGCATGGAAAGTCCAAGTGGTACACTTGGCATTTGGAAAAGTCCAAACATAGATCTTGGTATGGTAAAGTCCAAGTCTTGAGTATTTGGCATGGAAAGTCCAACATGGGTTGGCAAGGGAAGTCCAAGCATGAGTCTTGGCATTTGAGAAGTCCAAGGGGAATATTGACGGCGTAAAATCCAAGGGTGAAGTCTTGGCAGCATAAGTCCAATGGTTGGTGGCGTAAAGTCCAAGCGGAGTCTTGGCGGCGTAAGTCCAATGTGCCTTGGCGGTGTAGACACTGTTAGCATGACATAGCCGATGGAAGCACCTGAAGGCTAGCGCGATGGATGAACAAGTCATGGATGACTTGGAGGGATCCGAGAGGCGTGAGGCTGATGGAGGTGGCTAGAAGGCTTAGGTCTAGGCTGAGAGTTGTCTAGCAAGTATGGGGCAACCATACTTGGGCTAAAACCTCATGTTTGAGGTGTGCCAGTCGACTGGTGTCATGTGGCAGTCGACTGGACTGAGTCAACTAGGGTTTGACTGCGAGAATTGCTCTAGCAGTCAACTAATCTTGTGATCAGTCGACTGGTGCTCGTGAAATCGGGCACAGAATGGAGTTGAGACTCGACTGGTTGAGTGAGGCTCCATCAGTCGACTGATGAGTATCATCAGTCGACTGTTGTTGGATCCGTTGGACTTATCCAGTGTGTATCTAGCCATTGTCTCACGACAACAGTGACATCAGTCGACTGATGGTCCCGACCAGTCGACTGATCGATTTTTTCCAGCACAGGTTGAAGCTTTAAATGGAGCTCGTGATGGAGGAAAAATCAAACGATTTCTTGGACGTTTTTGAGGCGATTTGCTGCTGCAAATCAGGGTCTTCAACCACGGTTCAAGCGATCAACAAGCAAGTGATCTAAAGGCATTTGTAAAGCGTTTTCTTTACTTGTAGTGCATTGTATTTCATCTTATTTGCTTGTTGCTATTAGTTTATTGTTGTAAACTATTGTACGAGGTATCTCCGCCTCCGGATTGTTCCGAGAAGGAGTGTTTATTAGTGGTGTGTGATTGGCATCGCTAGGACTAGTTTGAGCCCGATCCGTGGAGTAGAAACCTTGAGGTTCCGAACCACGTTATATGACCGTGTTGTGATTGTGTATCTTGTTATATTTATTTGTTATTACTATTCCACTGTGCTAACAAGATTGTAGGCGATCAAACGCGAAAGAATTCCATCATCGTACGAGCACGTCGCTATTCACCCCCCCCCCTCTAGCGGCCTCAAATCCCTTACAAAAACAACTCTAAAAAACTAGATCGGTGATTATTACTCTAATTAGTACAAACACTAGCGCAGTAATAATCCAAATATGCCCTATTTTCTTGAGCTGAACTAGGACATCTTCTGCTAAGATGCTCTCTAGATGATGCCAGGACGTAGAATCCCTGTAAAGGACACCTTTGAAGAGATCTCATAGGAAAAATCTCTTTAGGGTCTTCTTACGGATCTTCCTCTGGTTCTTCTTCTGGACCCTTTTCACAATGCACCTCACAATCCTCATAGTGAAGTAACTCAGCGCACAACTGGTTATAGGTTATGCGCCCCTCATAGCGCCCCCAGATCTGATGCGCTACATCACTAAGGAGCTCAGGCAGCGAACGAACCAATGCCCAGATCCTGTAATTATCTAGAATTGGAAACTCATGTATCTCGAGTCTCCAAAACAGTCCGTCCAGTCTCTCTATGTGTCATCCGATTCCATATGTTGAGTCATATTCTATCCCTTGGATAGCCTCCCTCAGCTGGTTACGCAACACATCGTGTCTAGTCATCGTGGTAATCATCTGTGTCATCTGAAAAAATTGAAATTAATTAAGTCAGTACAAAACTGACAAACCAGTACATATACCAACTTAATTCAATTTATATGTAGGCATAGAACGAACACAATCAATCAAGGATAAATTTCCTTGATTCTCTGGAGAACAGTCGACTGAAACGCTTAGACCAGTCCACTGATATTTTTATCAATCAACTATCATCTAAGTATAATCGTTTTAAACTATTTTGACTTGACAAGACCATTAATATGTGAAAACTTAAACACCGTCCAATTTTCTCCGAGTACCCCAGGCACTTGAGTAACATGAATGGTAATTTATTTTCACATCGTCCCTAGCCATCAACTTTAGTTCTTATTAACCTATCTATAAGTTGTTTAAGTCGAGTTCTATTTGTTCCAAACAAATACTCGACGATCAAGTTATGAGTTAAGTTGACTAAAGTCAATTGACGTTGACCAACAGTAGAACTAGCCCTTTTTTGGCCAAGCTTTTACTGTGAACCCCGACCACTTTTAGGGTTCTATAAGAAAAAACAGACTGGTTTGACAAATTTCAAACTGATTTCTGAAATTCCAAACCAATTTGACATCAATCCAGACCGGTTTTACGAATTGCAGACTGGTTTTCGAAATCCAGACCAGTCTGTTGAATTTCGAAATTGGTTTCTAAAATTCCAGACCGGTTTGACAAATTTTCAGACTGGTTTTCGGAATCCAGACCGGTCTGACAAATTTCCAGACTGGTTTTCGAAATTCCCAACCGATTTGATGATATCCAGAGTGGTTTTCCGAAACCAAACCGGTCTAAAATCCCAAGCACTTTCTTGGAACTTTTGAACCGGTCTGTTATCCAGATCGATCTAAAATTTCAACCGATATGTACTGCAAACCAATCTCATTTCCCAAGCATTTTTCAATCCAGACCGATCTGTCCTCCAGACCGATCTGAAATCCCGAGCACTCTCGGGAATAGTTTCCGGAACTGTCCCCCAGGGAACTGTTCGAAAAACTAAATCGGTCTGCATTAACGACGGTCAAATCGCCGGAAGCGATTTCCATAATTGTCCCAGAGAATAGCTTCCCATCGGTGTTTTCGAACGATTTCGAGGCTATTACGCTAGGAATCGCTCCCACTATGGAATCGCTCGGGAAGCGATTGTCCCGAGAATCGCTCCACCAGGAACCGTTCCCATCGAGACTTCTCCCAGCGCTTTTCAGGAACCGTTTCGCGCCAGAATTGCACCCGCCAGGAACTATCTCAAAATTGCTCGCGAGTAGTTTCGAGGAACTGTTCCCACCAGGAATCTTGATCATCCGATGCGATACTCGGATAAGTTTTCGAGGTTCTTTTCGGAAACTACTCAACAAAATCATTGTTTTTCGTTCTCGCGTCTTACTTTCGCGATGAACAGTGATTTTGCAGGTAAAAATTCGAACATATGCTAACCAACAACGCTATGATACCATTGTTGGTTTTAATGCGTTTGTTTAAACTAATTTAAATGTAGAAACAAAAACTATATTACTGTAAGTGTTACTTACAATGAGTCGTCAGATTCTTCTTGCGTCCTAGCACAGTAGGGATGTAGGGATGATGATTCTGATTGTTGTCTGAGGGTCGATCACGTCGGAAAGATCCTCCTCCTCTACGAGCCAAGATCCAGCCGCACCTTGGTGTTCTCTACTTTCACTGTTCTCTCCGACAGCCTGACGGCGTCGAAAGCCAACTTCTCACTCCGACAACACTTCGCGCACACAGCAACGCACTCTTCGACCTCTTCCTCATGCTCCCCTATATAGGGGCTTGAACGCACATGCATCGTGGTAAAATTGCACGCACTCCTTTGAGTGCGTGCGCATGCGTGTGCGCGATTACTGCACAATGCGCGCAGTAACCATTCCACGTCTTACAATAACTAATAATGTAACTAGTTATTTAGGTGGCATTTGGTTAGAGAGTTTGGAATGAGTGAATGAGAATGTGAATGATATATAGTGTTTGATTATTGAGTTTGAGATTGAGATTTTGAAATGATTCTCAAATATTTGGGAATCAACGAAACCCGACCTAAACGGTAAGTTTGGAAATGATTCTCAAATAAATGATCGTTGTTGGTCGACGGTCGACGATCGACGGCTGATGATCGACGTCGACGAGCGGCAAATGATGGGTGGTGGACGACGGACAACAGGTGATGGGCGGTGGGCGACAGTCGACGATCGACGATCGACGTCAGCCCACTATCGATGTGCGATTGGCAGGCAACCAACGAACGACGATGGTCGGATCGATGACGACGAGCGATCGCGATTTGCTTTGGTGGATCGGGCGATCGCCGACGATGAGCGACCGACGATCGATAACCGGCAATCGCCGACAATCCGATGGCCGACCGCCGGCGACCATCGATGCTCGACGCAGAATCGCCAAAGTCGCCACCGGCAAGCAAGGATCGACAACCTAATAACGATATCGACGTTGTCTCTGCTTTCATTCCCAACTGATAAATCAAACAATATTTATTGGAATAACTAAACTCATTCTCATTCCATCCTATTATCAAATATATTTTTATTTCTATTCCCACGCTCAAATTAAACGCCATCTTAAATTTCATCGGGCCATTTAATCCTAATTTGTTTGATATTCATTTAATAATTAAATTAAATAATTAAAAAAAAAACTGGATAAATTAAATCCATCGTACTATATTATAATTAATTGTCGAATGAAAGGTTATACACGAAGGTCTCACTGAGTATACACGAAGGCCTTCGAGCCTGGTGCGTTGCCATGCAAAGAAGCGAGGCACGTGTCGCCCCCGTGTCCGTACGCACGCTTTTCCATCCGCGCTCGAGGTCCCCCAGACCGCTTTGGGCTTAATGCCAGCCCTTACATTTGAATTTAATTACGAAAATACCAGAAACTGGTACCCTGTCCCGAGGCCAGGTGCGTCGTGGCATGGATGTCAATAAGGAGACAGTCGATGGTATTTTAGGAATTTGAAAGAAAGTTCGGGTTCTCTGCGGGCACATTTACAGTCGGTGGGAAGAGAGAGAAGGGCAAGAAACAAAATTATCTAAAAGAGCTTCGGGTGTTTTAGTCATCTGAAGCTCCGTAAACGACGAAAAAGGAGCACACGCGTCGCGATCGAGGATCGAATTCGAAACCGCTTCGCGCAAAAGGGCACTTACCCGATCATAGCAGTTGGGGGCGATGACACTTCCTGCACGTCCTTTCTCAGTTGCCCATCCAACGATATTTCTGCGGCCCCACTCTATCGAGCTACTGTGCGAATACAGAATTGGGTACAATTCTTGGTGAAGACGGTAGCGGTGAAAGTGTCGCTGTCTTCCTGTACCGTCTTCTTCTCTGTTATAAACCCCATCCTCGTTCGGTTCGCCGACCCTCCCTTCCTCCGCCTCCCGAAGACGTACGAATTCGTGTCTTAGACGATGCAGGCCATGGAAATCATCTTTCAGGCGGGATCTATGGCGGCGAACCCGGCGGGGAGGCCATTATTGTAACCGCAAGCTCAAAAACGTACTTTTTTTTTTTTTTTGAGCCTATCGCCGTGATCGGTTCCGGAGTTGGGCTGTTCAGGCTCTATTATTGGGGCGATGATTATTGTCGAAGTTCTGTGACTAGAATCGCCGATCGCTGGTCTTTGATTGATTTTGTGAAATTTTGGGCATCGTGAATTTGTATCGGCATTCGGGATCATCCATTTCTTCCTCGATTTCATCTTCTGTTTTGTGGTTTTGTGAGAATTGAGTGTCGAAGAGATTGAGTGGTAGTGTGCAGTAGCTCAGGGTGAGAAGAGGAGAGGAAAGTTTAGGTTTGGACTTTTGATCGTCAGCGCCATGCCGTTCCAGATGAAAGTTCAACCAATCGACGGGAGAGCATCGTCGAGGATCGACCTGGCCAAGCCCGCCCCTAAGTCCCGGCTCAAGAGGCTCTTCGAGCGGCAGTTCCCCGGCGTGATGCGGATCTCCATGGCGGAGAAGCCCGGCGATGGGAGGGAGAGGGAGAGGACGGACGACGGTGGTGAGGTGGAGCCGAGCTCCGTCTGCTTGGACAAGATGGTGCTCAGCTTCATGGAGGACGGGGGAAACGAACGGCCGCCGCGCGGCAGATGTAACTGCTTCAATGGTAAGTACGATGATAGCTCCGACGACGACATCGATATCCGCGGTGGCGGAGACCATTCGGCCCCAGCCGATGCCGCCGAGTTTATCAAGGTAGATCTTTCTTACTCGACACAATAAATCATCGACACAAAAAGTTGGCATCTTTGATCTTCTCTTCGATTTCGATTTTCCAATTAAAATTTGGAGGTTTCTTAGGGATTGATTCTCTGCGCCAGCGTCACCGAGAGGAATCTTTTGGCGGACGCATCGAAAATCATGGAGAAAGCCAAGCATTCAAAGGGCAAGGGCGATTGCCGGAGGATCATGGTCGAAGGTCTGCAATCTCTCGGCTACGACACTGCCATTTGCAAGTCCAAGTGGGATCGAAAGCCTTCCTTTCACGCAGGTATCGCTCTCCTCCCTCCTTCCCTAATCTAGAACAAGCCTTATCGCGCCAATATTTCCCCCGATCACGGTCGCTCACGAGTGGATTAACTTCAGGAGAGTACGATTACATCGACGTGGTGATTGACGGCGGCGAACGCATCCTCGTCGACGTCGACTTCCGGTCGGAGTTCGAAATCGCCCGCTCTACCAAGTCGTACCGCGCGGTCCTCCACCACCTTCCTCCCCTCTTCGTCGGTCGGCCAGACCGCCTGCAGCAGATCGTCGCCGTCGTCTCGGAGGCAGCGCGGCAGAGCCTTAAGAAGAAGGGCCTCCACGTTCCTCCATGGCGCAAGCCCGATTACATGCGGGCCAAGTGGATATCCCCCTACACGCGCTCGGTCGAAGCGGATCCCGAGGACGACCACGAGCCGGTCATGGGCGGTGCGGCCGAGAACATCACCGAGCACCCACCCTCGATCCTACAGGAAACAACCAGCCCGAGGCCGGCCGTCGACGCCTCCACCGAAGGCCTCGATGCCAGCGCACCGACTGCGAAGTCGTGGCAACCGCCGCCGGCGAGGCCAAGAACGGGCGTCAAGGTCATCGCCGGCTTAACTGCGGTGCTTTGAGAAGCCTTTCCTTTTTTTTTTTTTTTTTTTTTTAATTTTTTTCCTTTTTTTTTTTTACTTTACCCAAAGCGAGTGATATATGACGTCTTTTAAGAGTCCAAAAGGTTCACTAGCCTTTTTATATATTACATAATATATATCTTCCTCTTTTTTTTTAAACCCTTTTAATGAGGGTTTATCACTGGTGAGAGATCTTTTGCTACTGCGAACAAAAGTTTTATCATAATATAATAACCTTTAAATATATTTTCATTTAATATTTTACAAATTATTTGATGTTCGATTGCCCTACCCACGAGACTTTTGCCACTGCGTCGAGCCTTTTTGTTTTTATAATTTTCTTTTTTATTTTTCCAAAACATGAAAGGTAAAGCTCTGGTGGATGAGTTTGCAGATATCGACAAGCATGATAGTAATAATGTGAGTTATTATGGGTGTTCCCAGAAAGCAATTGAGCACCGACTCTTTTAAGGCTTTACGCTGCACTGCGTTGCTTTCTCAGCGACTGGCAAGGGCATCGAGGCATCTGGGCCGCTTGTTTTGGTCCCATCTTCGAAGTGTCCATCGATGGCAGTAGTTTGCAGGACCATTTTATGATTGAGGCTCAGTTTACTCGGCGTGGATGGAGGAGGAAAAGAAATCAATAAAGAAAAAAAAAAAAAAAAAAAAAAAGGAAGAGAAGAGGCCAGATGCCTAACTGTGAGCTCGCAGAAGGAGATAAAAAGGACCACCTTTTGGTGGCTGCAATTCACGGCAATGCTTTGATAGAGCGTTCTTATTAAGATTAATTTTAATATATAAAAAATTTTAGGCTATGGAGGAAGGCCTCTTGCTTAGGATTGGCTCTGGCTTTGAGTCGGCGGCCATGATTTGCAGTTAAGCTAGCGATTCATGGCCGTCGTGAGCAATTTGTGACTTGGTTATGAGCTCGCGGCAGGCAGTCTGGCCTGATCGATTTGTGACTTGGTCATGCGCTCGCAGCGGTTGCGATTCGCAGGCAGGTTGGCCTGCCCCGATCGATTCGTGGCCGAGTGGAGCTCGCGGCGACTACGATTCGCAAGGCACGAGCTCTTCTTGGTTGTGGCAATTTGTAGCGAGGCCTTGAGCTCTGAGTGTTGGGTTACGGTTGGTCTGGAGCTTGCAGTCGCCTGATGTTTCTGAGTTGATAAGTTACAATTGCAGTTTTCATTTAGTCTGGATTTTTATTAAAAAAAAAAGACAAAAATTTCACTCCGTCTAATTTTGGACACATGAAAAAACATCTTCAAGGTGGTCCTTGCCCCTTGGACGGATTCAAAGGTAAATGCATCATTATTCATCCAAGTTTAGATTGCACCGGCTGTGAGCCGATTCACCGTCGGGCGGTCGCAATTCGATCGGTGTCAGTTGAATCGTAATCGAATTTCGATCGAATCGCGATCGAATTACGATCGAATTTCAGTCAAATTGCGGCTACTATTTGGCCGACATCGGAATCCAATTGGATCACAATTGGATATCCGATCAAATTGTAGGGCGGATTCCCATTGGATCGCGGTCGAATTTCGACCGGATCTTCGTAGTATTTCGATTAGATCGTAGTTGGAATTCGGTCTTTTGTCAGCGAGATCGACGACATCAAGAATCCGTGAACATCTTTATTATCTATCGATGATCTTCTAGAATTCAATGATTGAACTATAATATTCATATGATTGAACGATAGATAATGAAAATGTTCACGGATGAATTGTATAGGAAAACATTTCTATATATGTGTGTGTATGTGTGACTCGATATCAACCGTTCAATTGCACATAATGTACAGTAATTAAAAATGTATAGTATATTTTCTCCGATAATCTCCAATCAAATCTTCATCGTCAATCGCATCCGTATTATAGTCAATCTCTAAACCCAATTAAACATCTACATCATCCGATTACGATTAAATTCTGATTGAAATTTTATAATTCAACCGAAATTTAACAAGATTGCGACCGTCAGCTGTGTTAATTTTGATCATAAAAATAATTTTTAGTTTTATGTCAATTGATAAAAATGTCAAAGTCAATTTCGATAAGAATTATTTTTATCGAAATTCACAATGAAATATTTATTTATTTTTTTAACACAAAAATCCGTCATTTTTTAAATATTATTTTAGATAAACTTGGGCTGGGCCTTACAAACGGACCATCAAAAGCAGACTGCAGATAGCCCAAGCCCGCCGCCATAGCACATTATCCTTTCCTATTATTGTATGGGAATTTTATAATTTTTATGGCCATTATATCATGCGGTATAGGGGTGACGGATTTGGATTTTGAAATTGTTGATACCTATTCCTCATCCAATCAGATCGAAATCTAATTATTCGTGATTTCCATTCCGATTTTTGTTCTAATTTCAAAATGGATAGTTTAAATTTATCGTCCAGCAAAATCAAAATCGAACTATTTCTTTTCAGGACAATTTCAATTTGAAGCATTTAGTATTGAATTTTAAATTATTTAATTTTAATTTTTTTTTCATATCATATGTGAGAATTTAACTTATATTAGTTTATTTAATTTATCTCTTTAAATCAAATATTTATTCTAAAAAAATTATTAAAATATATTTATCAATAAATTCACATTAACAAATAAAAAAAGAATATATATATATACAGAGAGAGAGAGATTATTTCACCAACACGATCAAATCATGCTATCCGCGTAAAACGGTGATGAACAGTGATTCACTGTTATGAACAGTGAAATCACTGTTCATCACCGTTTTCCACGGACAACCTCGTATCAATCTGTCGCGTAGGAAAAAAATCTCCTATATATATATATATATATATATATATAATTTTTAGATGGAGTCGATGACAAAATTAATTCATCATGGATTGAGTAATTACAACATACACATCTTAACTATATTTATCATTATAATTACAATACAATAATAAAATATAAAATTTTGAATAAATGTAGTAGTTATTCAAAAATAAAACTCATTTAAAAAATACTTAATTTTGATTTGAATTTCAATTTTGAAATCAAAACTAAATCATAAGTCTTCGATTCCTATTTTGATTTTTGAATTGGAATCAAAAAATAATTTAAGATTTGATTTTTTAACTATTTTTAATTCGATTCACAATTCGAATTAAAAATATCAAAATTGTCATATTTAAAAAAAATAACAATAATTATTTTTAAAAAAATATCAAAATGACAAAACGCCCCCACACGTGACGTAAAATTAGTAAATTACCCTTCCGAGTAGCCGCATCCGTCGGCGGTCCTTTAAATTGGCTGGACCTCCTCAAGTTCTTAGAACGGTTCTAAGTTCGATGCATGTGATTTCCTTGTACTCTCTTTGCCTCGCTCGGAAGCAAACCCAGCGCCAACATTGCGATTGCTTCTCCTTTCGTCGGTATTTTAGCTTGCGGATTCTCTGAAGTGAGTGGGGAAAGCGATACCTAACTTGGAGAAGGTGGCAATCTCTCTTTCTCGATCGGAGCTCCTCCTGAAGGCGGGGCGGGGGCGGCTTCTCGGATCTTGCACCCGGGAGGGGTTGCTCGATGAGATCTGGGTGCGGAAGGTAGGAGGTGCAGTAAGATGGGGGCTTGCTTGCGGGCTTCGGCGTTTTGGGTGGTGGTCTTTGGCTTTTTCTTTGCAACCGGTACTGCCGATGACGCAGTGGATCTTTCGCCGTGCGTAAGTCTGAGACTTTTGTTGTCTTCGGTTTCTTCTACGTGGAAAGATCGGAACTTTGTGCGGGTTTGGGTTTGTGCTCATCGACGGTGGCAGTCGCTCTTTCGGTTTGATTAGGAAATTTTCCTGGATTGTTAATTGACAAAAAAAATGGTAATGGTTTTGTGTCTAAATGCATAATGAGAGGGCTACGGGGAAGTTCTCGTACCAATTATGTTTCCCTCCTTGTTCACTCGAATCAGAGTGATCATTCTTCTTGCAACAAAAACAGAAAAATAAGTAAAACATGATATCATGTGTTTGTTTATCGGTTCTCAGTTTGTCAAATCTGCATTTTTATGTCTGATAGTCACGTATAAGGTGTTGAAATGACTTTAAAATATCAGTGTGGTTGACTTGGAGACTCTTGTTTTGGAATCTTAGCTTTGATACTCTTTTTGTAGTTTTCCTATTGTGGAACCAGATTCTGAGCATACAAAACTCCGCCTTACAAAGGAGGGTTTGGAAGCAGTTCAAAGAATTACAACCCCTATAGCTGTTGTTGCGGTATAATTTTTTGTATATATAGGAAGTTGTGGCTCCGTTTTATAATTTTCTATTTTATGATTTGTTCTGTAGAAAGAGACCTAATTCTTCCAATATGTTGTTTTTTATCACGACATAATAGTATGGATCAGTGATTCAACATTTTGAGAAAATTAAATGGGGAGAGAGACTCTCAATCACGTAAAAAATTGATAGACAAAGCCAGCTATCGGAGTTGAACCAATAACCATTGCATTGCTAATGCGAGTGGCATCTTAAACATTAACTGAAAATGAGAATCCATGGAAGTGATAGAAATTAAGTTTGATATTCGAGATGTTAAAGGTTCAGTCTTGCATTTATTATTTTGTTCTAACTCTAGATTATGATTAATTGCCACCCTATTTATATCATGACTTCAACAACATTAGCCGTTGACCAGACGCTACAAAAAAATATAGTCATTAGCGACGAATTTTTAAAAAAAATTCGTTGCAAAATAAATTAGCGACGAATTTAGCGATAAAAATATTTTCGTTGCGGATAAAGCGTCGCAAATATTAGCGACAAAAATAGCGACGAATTTTAGCGACGAAAATTTGGGACGAATTTAAATTTTCGTCCCTAATTTTGTTGCAGAGTTACGAAGAATTTTTAATTCGTCGCAAATTTTTGCGACGAATTATTTTTTTCGTTGCTAATTTTCGCGACAAAAAAAAATCGTCGCAAAACCTTATGACGAAAAAATAAATTAATCGCAAAAAATTCGCGACAAAATAACGATTTTGTTGGTAAATTTGCGACTGATACAAATTTCGTCGCTGAATTCGTCGCAAATTTCGTCGCAAAAAACCATATTTTGCGATGAATTCTTTTTTCGTTGCAAAAATTTGCGACGAATTAAATTTTCATCACAAATTTCGTTGCAGAATTTGTCGCAAGTTAGTTTCGTTGCTAAATTCGTCACTAATTTGCGACGAAAACAAAATTCGTCGCAGAATTTCCAGAATTTAGCGACGAATTTGTATTTTTGTCGCTAAATTTGTCGCTAAATAAAAAAAAATTTAATAGGTTCCATCCGTTTCGATATTCTATCGTATATACAAATTTCACACATACAAAACAAAACACAATAAGTTCTGATATCCAAATAAATACATTCAATACAAACAAAACACACACACATTTAATACAATAAAATAACATTCAATAATATTCAAAAATATTTCATATCCAAATAAATACAAACTAACACAATAAGTTAAGAACAATACAACATTCCAAATAACAAAGTTATATCGTACAACATTCCAAACATCAACATAGATTTGATATCCAAATAACAATGTCCACGTAAAAGATCTCAACACATGCGAAAGAAAAAAGGAAAGATCATCTGTAAAGCAACGGCCGTCATTCTTCTATCTGCATTAGAAAAGAAACAAACAAAAAGTATCATACATTAAAAAAAACTATATACTAACACAAAAATAAATATGCAAAGACTTACTCAGATTTGCATTTTCAACCGGCACAAGGATTGACTTCATCGTTCCTGTTTAAAGCAAAATAAAAAGTACTAATCAAAAATTAAAAAAATGAAGGATTAACAAACTCAATAAACTACAAAATTTTAAAAGTACTAATTACAAACATAAGTCGGAAAGTCATTTATGGTCCAAAGAAGAGCAGCCTTCATTACAAACATCTGATTAGTATGAACGTCGTATGTAGGAAAACCTTCATCCCATAGTTGTTTTAGCTCTGCAATCAATGGTTGCATATAAACATCTATTAACTTCTTCGGATTTTTTGGGCCAGGCACAACCAATGTTAAAAACATATACGGTGTTTTCATGCACATCCCAGGCGGAAGATTATACGGAGTTAATATAACTGGCCAACAAGAATAGTGTCTTCCTGATTTATCAAATGGAGCAAATCTGTCAGCACAGAGACCTAACCTAATATTTCGAGTCTCCTTCGCAAAATCAGGATATGTTCCATCAAAATTTTTCCACACCTCTGCATCTGATGGATGACACATTAGTCCCTCTTCTGTTCGATGATTTGCATGTCAAGTCATGTGTTCAGCAGTTGTCTTTGATGCATAAAGCCTTTGTAACCTAGGAGTTAAAGGCAAATAAAACAACTGACTATATGATTTACGTCGTTGCTGCCTCCTACTAGTGCTCTTGTACCTATCTTGATTACAGAATTTACAAACATCTACATCTGCATCATCTCCCCAATATAACATACAACCATCTCTGCACACATCAATTCTTTCCACTGGAAGACCTAATTCTTTCATCAGTTTTTTCATACTGTACAAATCATTGGGCAGTATATGATCACGCGGCAATGCCTCTTCAAAAGCTTGAACAAAATTATTAAAACAATCTTCAGACACATTATGCTCTGCCTTGACATTCAATATTCTTGCGGTGAACGATAGTTTAGTGTAGTCTCACAACCACCCATAATGATTCATCTGCGACTCTCAACACCTCCCGAAATTTGAGATATGCTTCATTATTCATATTTTCACCAATATCATTACTTGTACCTCTTCCAAGGGTGATGCATTAGTAAACTGAGGACAATTAAGTCGCACCTTGTGATTGGGGAATCAAATTCGGGCCCGCTACATCATATATCATCCTCTGAAATGGATTTAATTGATTATAATTACTTTGATCCCTAGAGACTTGTGTGTTGTGTCTATGATACTCCTCATCAGATATAAATGGTTCACCATGACATGTCTAGTTATAGTAATTTGCAGTAAAACCAAATCTACAAAGATGCTCAAACTTTGCTAGCAGAAAATCTACCATTGTGACACTTTACGACGGATACCTTATCCGATTACCATCCATAAACTCAACATTACTATTGCGAAATTTAAAACTCTTTCAACCCACTCATAAATTCATCGCTTAAACCCCGACGCGTTCGTAAATTCTTATTATACATCCAACTCCTTTCACGCTGCATTATGTCTGTTTTCAATCAATTATATTAATATAAACTCCTAGAAAATACAATAATACGAAACTTAACATTAATTGAATCCTAACAAACATAATTCACGGTAGATCTTTGATCTTTGAAATTAATAACTAATACATAAAAAGATTACACCTCACATTTATAAAGGATTAATCTATTATTCTATGATACAATCGTCAACGATCATGAATATTATCAAGAGAACAAAAATCCAGAGCAAAATTAAATGAACAGCATGTCGATTTAATTTCCAACGCAAAATGGATTCAATGTTTTTTAGCTTCTTCTGTCCTTTTTGAATAAACACATTATTATCGACTCATACTATCCATACATGTTCACATTGATCACACCGTACAGGACTCATGGTATCCATACATGTTCACATCTATCCATCTTAGCAACCATACATGTTCACACTATTAGTTGTGTTTCTCCTACATCTACATCTATCCATCTTAGCAACCATTTATAAATATTAGCCTATAATTGTTTAGTAAAATAGTAGTAGTTGTTGGTACTATAATGCCTTAACTCAACTAGTTGAGTGCAATTAGGGTATTTTGATGTTGTGTTTTAATGTGGTTGTTTATCGTGTGTTTCTTTGAATCGAAGGTTCAAAATGAGGTGAACTTGAAGGTGATAGGAAAACAAAGGCATGGAACAAGCTTCAATTTGATACATCCGAGAGAATAGATCCTAGTTGAAATAGAATGAGGAGCAAACGCAAACGATATCGTGGATGGTCTTCAATTTGGAGGTGCGTATGGTGTTTTGTCGATCGGTATGTGGGAGGAGGAGGTTGGCAGGCGGCCGGACGGCGGCTCGGACACTACTGGGGCGCGGCCCTGGCGGAGCCGCTGTGGCCCGGCTTCCGACACCCGCGGCACGCGACCTCATGGCCGGGCGGCGGCTCGCTCGCGGCCGCCTTGGCCAGACGGAAGGCGGCAGACCTCATGGATTTGCCGGGCGGCGGCGGCTCGGACCGGCGGACGACGGCTTCTGCATGTGGCGGCAAAAAAAAATTTCCAATGAATCTTTGGATTCGTTGCAACTTTTTAAAAAAAAAATTAAAAAATTTGAAAAGTTTGCAACGAATCTGTGATTCGTTGCAAATTTTTTTTAAAAAAAAATTAAAACATTTGAAAACATTAACTGATTTTTTTAATTTTTTTTTTATAAATTTAAAAAATTGCCGTTGCAAATAATTTTTTAAAAAAATAAAAAAACTTTAAAATGGTTAAATGAATTTTTTAAAATTTTTTTTATAAAATTAAGAGTTTGCAACGAATCTGTGGATTCGTTGCAAAATTAGCAACGAATCCACAGATTTGTTGCAAATATTTTTTTATTTTAAGATAAATAAAATACTTGAAACTCATTAACTAACTTACAGATCTCCGAATGAGATAAAATCAGTGCCAATATGTTCGTCTAGTTCTCCTCATTATATAAACATCGTCAAAAATGTTTTAATCTGGGAATTTTCGAATATCGGTCTGTCTGAGAAATCTAATTCACGTTCAAAAAAATCACATATCGCAATATTTTCGGTAAAATTGATTTTTAAAAATATATATATAATCAGGGGAACTAGACGAACACATAGAACTTGTTTCATCTCATTCCGAACTCTCTAAGTCACTTAACCGGCTTCGACGAATTTTTAATTTTTTTTTCTAAAAATAAGAATTTGCAACGAATCCACAGATTCGTTGCAAAATATTTAAAAAGAAACTCATTCACGAGAATTTGTTTTTTTTTAATAAAATAAAAATCTGCGACGAATTATGGTTTCGTCGCTAAATTAGCGACGAATTCAAAATTCGTTGCAAATTTTTGCGACGAAAATAATTTTCGTCGGCAATTAGCGACGAAAAAAAATTCGTCGCAGATTTTGCAACGAATTTTGAATTCGTTGCAGAAATTTGCGACGAATTTATTTTTTCGTCGCAAATTGGCGACGAAAAATAATTTTCGTCGCCAATTTGCGACGAATTTTGCAACAAAATTTGAATGTTGGAAATTTTTTAATTTTTTCAACAAATTTTTTTCCATCGGAAATTGCGTTACAAATTTGCGACGAAACATAAGATTCGTCGCTAATTTTATTGCAGATTTGCAACGAAAATAATTCGTTGCCAAAGTTCGTCGTCAAAAAGCAGTTTTTTTGTAGTGAGAGTTGCTTCAAACATTCTCCTATTTTACTATTCATTCCCGTTGTGCTAAACTTTGTATTTTTGTCTTAGTAAAATTTCACCAAAACTAAAACCATATTCGTGTCTGAAACATAATTGTGTGCATTCACACATTTGTTTCTAGAAACAAATAAAAGTGGAGGTTTTAAATATCAAATTTCATTCAAATCGGTCCATATTGTTCAGGCAAATCATTTCTTCTCAACCAACAACTCCTTTCCCTGTCATGCGAAAGGTTCATATATATTCATTTTTTAAAGGTTTTAGTAGCTTCTATTTAGCTACTTCTCAATGTCTTTTAGTAGCCTCAAGTTTTTATTACATGAGTTTTTTTTTAAATCAGATTTAATATCCTTCAATGAGTAATTATCTTTTGGTGCAGGAATATGGGTTTGGGGAACACCTGTTGAAATTGATATTAATTGAAGAAAAATGTCTTATACCTAGATACAGAAGGATTTGAAAGTGTTGGGAAATCAAATGTTTATGATGATAGGTAATTCGTAAATTAAAATAATTTCTCCATCATACATAGGATATATATTTAGCCGACTCTATTTAGTAGGATAAGGTTTGATTGTTGTGGTTATTGTTTATATATAGGATATATATTTATTCTTTTTGTGTTCTCCAGGATCTTTGCTCTGGCTACAATTATGAGCTCTGTGCTCATTTATAATCTCCTCGAGACAGTTTGTACTCCATCTGTTGGAAATTTGATCAGCCTACAATGGGCACTTGTAACTTCTTCAATCAACTCTAGATTCATTGCATTCCTTAGGAATGCAATCGAATCTCTCTCTCTCTTTTTTTTTTTCTCTTTGATGGTCTTTGTTGTTGATTCGTGAAGCTGATACATCTCGGTTGTCATTTGCCATGGAAATTGCAGAAGAATTTTATGGAAGGTCTAATTTAGCATTTGCATTAAATTCAATTATTTTGTTTTATTTTTTCTGGGTTTCTCTTCTTGACTGTTGCGTGTTTTGACTATATGTTGCTTGTTGGACAAAAGGGTCACGGTACTGTAACATTAACAAGAGTCTATTCTCTGGAAGATTTTGATTTTGGTTATGCACATTGCTGCATGTTTATACAGGGACAAGATGTTACTTTTGAGCCTGCTAAACTTTTGTGGCTTATCCAACGACGTAAGCTATCATCTTTTTAGCCTTTCAATAATGCACTTACTGTATATTAATTGTTCATGAAAATATTGGCACAAGGATCCATTGTACTTACAGTGTTGAGCCAATTAAATTATAAGAGAATAAATTCAGTTATCTTGTATTAATTAGAGTTTGCAAGTGCATGATACTGTGATCTAAACGTGGACTTAATATATGTCACACTTTAAGTATTTAATTTTCTGATAACTGCTGCAAGCGCCTAATTTAGTACTGTTGAGCATGTTCTATGTATGTTACAATAACAATGTAGATTTCAACAACTTGATAAGATCAGTTGGCCTAGAACAAATCTTTGCATTGCCAACGGAAGTAACACAGTGTTTTTGGTGTGTCTCCGGTTATGCTTGGGACAGTCTCTTGATATTTACTCTGCACTTGGATTAGGGAGGCATCATTGGTTGTTTAATAATGCACCACCATGTACGATGGTTTTGTTATCCTTTGGTGTTATCATTTGGATGGATCGAGTTGTAAAAAATAAAGAAAGAAAAAAAGAAAAATAAAAAATATATATGCATGTGATTAGTGATGTGTCATGAAAAAATAAAGATTTTTTTTTTAAAGTGAGTGTTACCTGTTCTTGAAGATTTACCCAGTTGTAGTTGAATCTTCTGCTCACGTCGGAGGAATGATCACAATGGAAAAACTCCTCAGGTTTTCACAAACCAAATCTGTTCGGATGTTACTCTGATCGACAGCCTTTCAGCCTCTCTCCTTTCGAATCCTTGGATGCACCTCCTTGTTAAAGGAAGGAGATCATGCACGGCTTACGCCGTGCGTGCGTGATGGCGGTTCCACGAACTGCCATCGCAGTTCGTGGAACTGCTCACGTCTTACATCTCCCATTCGTCCAAGGTATGTCATATAGACACAATGATCACATATATCATTTAGAAGAGATATTCAGTCACATAGACTAATAAAATATCCAATTCATACATTTAGAAAATGGTTCGTGCGATAGCAAGCACATTGAGCATTCAAATGCTAAGAAAGTTGTTACACTTTACATAGCTGCTCATAGAGCGATGTATGCTAAGAGAAATTGTTACGTCTAACTTAGCCACTCTCCGAATGATACATAATCATTCTCCAGGTGGTACAAGACCATTATCTTATGACACACAACCATCTTCCAGGTGACACACAGTCATTTTCCAGATGATACAAAATCATATTTCTGGTGGTACATAACCGTTTACCTGGAAACATCCATGTCTTGCTATTTACCCAGATTAAATAATCTTATTTACATCAATATGAACATCTTTAATCCCTCTAAATGATCATCATGTCAAGAGCATGTCTCATATTTCAAATATTCACAAACATTTCTGTACACAACAGAAAAGAGTCAACTAGTGAATAATACTCATTAGATGTAAACCTATTTAATCTTCCTTTTTAGTGTGAATCTATTTATTTTAATCAATCGCTTTCCTAGCCATGTTCCATAGACCGAATCATATATAGTCATAGGTAGACATGCTAAAGTAGCAAACCTTGATTAAAACTTCAAGTAGACACCTAAATAGTCACAAAGGGCAAATATTGAGATCAACATATAATCTCAAAAGGCTCACATAGTAGAGAAGCAGGGATCCATTCTCCTACTACCCTTATTGTCGTCTTAACACATGTAGTATGATTCACATGCTACGATGTCTTTCCTCTTTACCAATAAAGAGTGCATGTTATTATCAAAGTAGCATCGTACAGATTTCGATCTAGACATTCCCAATGGCTAATACATAATTCAACATATGAATCCAGATCTGGCTCAAAACAGGTATAGTAAATGGTGGGTTCATTTACTTCGATCGTTTACCATAAAATGATCTTATCTTGATACAAATATCAAGACGACCCTAACTTATAGGAATGTAATAAATTTTACAGCTTCCAAAGCCAACAGCCGCATAAGCTGACCTACAAGCATCGGTCTTACCTCTATTCATACACAATAAATAGAGATGATTGTCCATGCGAGAGGAACAATCACTACCTGTCAACATGCTTATCGAGATCTTATCACTAGAACGTAACATAACATACACATACACTGAATAAATTATGACTTTCATAAAAAAAAATTACAATCAAAACATATCTGATTGTTAATTACAACGTTGTTACATTCTACGAAGTCCCATGGACTTTACATGCTCATTTAATGACTCTCTAATCTTCGACTTAGTAAAAGGATCTGCAAGCATAGCTCGTGTAGGGATATACTTAAATCACTTTCTTCTTAGCAACAATATCCCTTATAAAGTTGTACTTTGTAACTATATGCTTGCCCTTGCTGTGATATTTGGGATCCTTGGAAAAAGCTATAGCGACTTAGTACAATAGACGATGTCTGGACTCCCCAAATCCTCGTGAATCTTCAAATGCTTCAGGAACCTTCTCAACCAGACTGCTTCTTGTACAGCTGCTGAACATGCCACATATTCAGCTTCCATTGTAGATAAGGCCACACAGGTTTGTTTCTTGCTGTTCCAGGAGATGGCGCCACCATTCAACAAGAATGCATAGCCTTACGTTGATTTTCTATCATCCAGGTCCCCTGCCCAATCTGCATCTGAATAGCCCTTTAGGCTCATGTCTGACCCTTGATAACAGAGACAATAATCTGTCGTAGCCTTCAGATATCTGAATATCCTTTTTACTGCTTTCCAGTGTCTCGATCACAGGTTTGGCGCAACTAAGCCTTTTAAACTACCTATGGCACTTGCATATGGTTTTTTATTCATCTCGGCTATTTCGGTTGGAGTCTTGGGATTCATACTTTTGCTCAGAACAGTACCTTTCGCTATAGGTGTCAGTTCACCGTTGCAGTCAGACATGCTAAAATGTTGTAACATCTTAGTTATATAAGACTCTTGTGACAAACCCAAAAGTCTCTTAGATCGATCCCTGATGATCTTTACTCCTAAGATGTACTCAGCTTCTTCCATATCTATTGTGTTAAATTGGGAAGACAACCACTTTTTGACTTCCACCACAAAACCTATGTCATTTCCTGCTATTAGCATATCATCAACATATAATGATAAAATGACATACTTTCCTTTTTCTTTCTTTCAGGAAAACGCAATGATCCTCATTGATCATTTCGAAACCATAAAATAAAATCACTTTGTTAAATCTTATGTTCCATTGTCTTGACGCTTGCTTCAGCCCATATATAGATTTCTTTAATCTACATACTTTATCCTCTTGGCCTAAAGCAATGAAAGCTTCTGACTGAACCATATAGATTTCCTCGTCAAGTTCACCGTTAAGGAAAGCAGTTTTGACATCCATCTGATGTAATTCTAAGTCATAATGCGCCAAAAAAACCAAAATAACTCGGATGGATACAAACTTCACTACGGGAGAAAATGTCTCTTCAAAGTCTATACCCTCTCTTTGGGTAAACCCTTTTGCAACCAGGCGAGCTTTGTATCGGCTAATCGATCCATCAGATTTTCTCTTTATTTTGAGAATCCATTTATTCCCAATGGCCCTTCTACTAGGAGGAAGATCGACTAACTCCCAAACATGATTCTCAATCATTGACTCCATTTCTTCAACCATTGCACTTTTCCACTTATCTCCAACTCTACATCCCAACGTTTCCTCAACTGATTGAGGTTCATCTTCGTCAACTGGGAGTGTCATCATTGTCTCATTCTCAATATCAAACCTCCTTTTAGGTATGATCTTACGAACACTTTTTCGTAAGGTAGACTGTTGATAAGTCACCCCGTGATCAGGCACATCACTCCCACTCAGTTGACTAGGTCCAGGTATTCCACTAGACACCTGTCCAGTTGATAACGACTCTTCCTCCTCAAATAGAGGAATTGTCTTATCAACTTCACCTCTAGTTGGGAACTCAGTTTCGAGAAAAATGACATCTTTCGAATCCAATTCAGAGATTGTTCCATCTGACGTCTCACCTATGAAAACATAACCTTTTGAGGTATCAGAATATCTTATAAAGATACACTTCTTACCTCTAGGTCCTAGTTTTCCATACTTATGAGAACTATCATGAACGTAGGCAGCTGACCCCCAGGGTCTCAGATTACTCAAATCTGATTTTCTTCCTGTCCAACGTTCATATGGGATAGATGGAACTGACTTTGAAGACACTTTGTTAAGTATATAGGTCGCAGCTAGTAAGGCATCTCCCCAATAGGAGACCGACAAATTAGCCTGCGCCATCATAGACCTAACCATTTCAAGAAGAGTCCTATTTCTTCTTTCAGTAACCCCATTTTTTTGTGGAGGAGTTCCCGGATCAATAATAATAATCCCTTTTTCATTACATATTGTCTTGAACATATCAGACAAATATTCTCTTCCACAGTCAGTGCGTAAAGTCTTAACCTTACGTTCCGTTTGATTCTCAACTTCGTTCATATAATGAATGAAGCAATCTAATACTTCAGATTTATGAGAAATCAAATACACATAACCGAATCGAGAGAAATCATCAATAAATGTAATGAAATAGAAAGCTCCATGTCTAGCCTTCACACTCATCGGACCACAAATATCCGAATGAATTAATTGCAATGGTGACTTTGCTCTAATAGTCTTTCCAAATGGTCTCCTTGTTGCTTTTCCAGCAAGACAATGCTCACATATAGACAGACTGATCTTAGCACGAGAGCCCAATTGACCCTCTTTAGCTAACCTGTTCATGCAATCTTGTCCTATATGTCCCAGTCTAGCATGTCAAACCTCATCAGTTATATCTGCATCGCTAGCAAGGGCAATATTCGAAAAACAACTATCAACTGCACAATTCACATCAGACACCGCATCTAGTACCATAAAACCATTTGTTAAATAACCATATCCGATTGACACTGAGTCAATCTTCAGTTCAACACACCGCATGTAAAAATTTACACAGTACCCTAACTCAAGAAGAGAAGTTATAGAAATAAGATTTCGTCGAATCTCAGAAGCATACAAGACATCATGTAGAAACAAAACACTACCACCACGAAGGTTAAGTTTGCAAGTGTCGATTCCTTTGACCTCAACTCTTGCATTGTTTCCAACATAGATCCATTTGTTGCCTGCTGGTACGCGACGGTACTCCACAAATGTAACTCGCTCCCGAGTTACATGGTTGGTTGCTCCCGAATCTATAATCCACAAAGGATAAGAATCAGCTAACAACACAGAGCTAGCAACAAAATGCTCATAAGACATATTCAAAGATACTTTTTTCGGCTCAGTGCATTCTCGAGCGAAGTGACCTTTCTTGCCACAATTAAAACAAGACAACTTGTTTTTAGGTTTCTTTCCTGTCTTCTTCTTCTTTTTCTCAGTAGGGCCTTGTCCTCCACTGACCTCTGTCTTCTTTCCTTTCCCTTTCTTTTCCCAAACCATTTCTTCTTTTGGATCCGGATGATCCAGAAGACCTCTGACCACATAGCGACCAAATCCTTGCGGATTCCACTCTCTCCGCCTCTAGTTCAACATGGCGCGAGACATCTGTAAAAGTCTTTATACTTCAACTGTGTGTCAAGGTCTGCTTCATAGTTTCCCAGGAATCTGGAAGGGAACGGATTACTGCTTGAACCTGTTGTTCATCGGTCAACTCATGACCCGCAGTTTTAAGATCCCGAATCATGTTTGACATCTCCCTGAGATGTTGTACCATAGTAATATTCGGGCGTTTTTTATAGCTGTCGAACTTAATCGTCAGCTGACGAAGCTTGCATAGACTAATCCCACTGTACTTATCCTTAAGGGCTAACCAGACCGCATTAGCTGATGCAAAAGTTGCATACTCAAATGTCAGGTCGTCCACCATTGAACTTATCAATATGCCCTTTGCAGTGGAGTCTTTCTTCTTCCATGCCTTGTAGGCATCAAGATCTCGTCTGTTCTGAGCTGAAGGATCATCTACAGGTTCATCCATAACCTGATATACGACTTCTAGAACTTCCTGTTCCTCTAGGACATACTGTATCCTGAGTTGTCATATTTTGTAGTTATCTCCATTGAGTTTTTCTCCCTTATTCAGTTCAGCTATTATATTCTTTGTAGCCATAATCTATCACAAATAAACACATCATTCATATACTCAGTGTATGTCATCTATGTATGTAATCTTAAATTAAACTCAAAATAAATCTGATATGACTTACAAAATCAAGTGATAACTACGTTATCACTCATCATTTGTATGTCAATCATCATTATTTTATTACATACATCCCACTTAATGAAATTAATCATTATCATAGCATGATTTTTAACAATAAATAAATACATCATTTAACCATATCCTCATAATGAACTAACCAAAGAGTGTAGAAAAAATAATCATGCATCACGTAGAGTTAACCAGCATAAAATGAACATATCATTAACTTAAACAAGTTGTACAATGTTAACAAATAACTAACTCTACCAAGAATGTAACAGATTACATTCTTACAACTCATAACATAAATAACTCTAATAGGCTAGATAAATGATTACTATTACAACTAGGACATACACTAGTGCAATAGTAATCATGATATGTCCTTTCCGTCTGGACTCAACTACAGTACTCTCAACTGGGACACTCACAGACAACCCATGCTGCCCTGACGTAGAATCCTTAGAAGACCTCACATGTAACAGATCACATCCCTCCACAGGGTCTTCCTCAGGATCCTCTTCACATTCAGCATAGTTAATTAGCTCTGTGCACAACTGGATATATGAAACGCGTCCTTCATGTAACCCCCAACATTGTTGTGCCACGTCAGCAAGATTATCGGGCAATGAACGAATCAACGCCCAAATTCTGTAGTTGTCTAATACTGGAAACTCCTGCATCTCGAGCTTCCAGAATAGTCTGTCCAGCTTCCCTATGTGTCCAATGACTTCATGGTAAGGGTCATAGTCCAACTCTTCAATAGCCTCTCTATACCGATTGCGCATCACATCGCGCCGTGTCATAGTAGTATATGTCCGTGTCATCTGTAAAATTGAAATGCATTATGTCAGTACATAACCGACGAAGTCAGTACAAATACCGGTTTATTTCAATTTATTAAGGCACAGAACAAATATACAATAATCAAGAAAAAACTAAAATTTCTTGATTTTTTTGTAGGGGCTACATACAATTGACCCATAGACATTTATTACTAGTCCTACTTTTAAGTTATCCATGTCAGGTTCCAATTGTTCCAAAACAACCAATTTGACCATTGTTATGAGTTTAGTTGACCAAAGTCAACTTTGCACAATACTTGTGTGAGCTAATTGGACACTTAGGTTTTGTTGGAATCAAATTAATTAAACATATGCTCAATTAGAAATCTTG
Source organism: Wurfbainia villosa (assembly GCA_025175895.1). Lineage (NCBI taxonomy): Eukaryota > Viridiplantae > Streptophyta > Magnoliopsida > Zingiberales > Zingiberaceae > Wurfbainia > Wurfbainia villosa. Next base: position 23,806,507 of record CM045991.1, on the reverse strand, counting down.
ATTCTAAGCCCATTTAATTCGGCCCAATTAAATTAAGTCAAATTAAACTTTACCGAACAGATTAAAAATCTGAACAAAACAGATTTACCATAAGCAATTTTTTTTTTATTCTTTGCCGTATGGAATTCGGCATTCACAGCGCGCCAAGACAAAGGTCCGCCTGCGATCCCCCCCATCAGCCACTACGGCGTCCACTGTTCTTGAGAATCAAGGCATCAACGTCTAGTTTAGGTGCAGACGCAGGGCAGAACACCAATCCGAACACAACGAACTCGAGTGAGACGTTGACGGGTTTAGGGGGATGAACTACCCAGTCCTACGTCGCTTCACTCCCAAATCCTCTTTTTTTTTTCGTTTGTGCCCTAAGTCTGAGCGATCACCATCGAGGTCGCCACCTCTGGCCGCTACGCCGGCGACCACGCCGCCTCGAACGACGGGTCGGCGTCGAGCCGCCGCCTCCGAGCGATCGGTGGCGGCGGCGAGGCGCCGCCTCGAGAGACCGGCTGGGCATTGACGAGGCGCTGCCTCCGAGCGACCGGCTGGGCGTCGGCGAGGCACCGCCTCCGAGCGACCGGCTGGGCATCGGCGAGGCGCCGCCTCCGAGCGACCGGCTGGGCATCGGCGAGGCACCGCCTCCGAGGTCGCCTAGGCGTCAGCGGACGCGCCGCCTCCGAGGCCGTTGCCTCCGCCTCTGAGATCGCCTCTACATCGGCGACCGCGCCGCCTGCAAGCGGGGCGAAGTGCCGGTCGTGCGAGGAGGCAACCAGAACAGAGAAAACTCTGTTCCGATCTTGCAGCAAAAAAAAATTTCACAGGTAAGGAAAAAAACTTCCAGAATTTCGCTTTGATACCATTGTTACCTGTTCTTGAAGATTTACCCATTTGTAGTTGAATCTTCTGCTCGCGTCGGAGGAATGATCACAATGGAAAAACTCCTCAGGTTTCCACAAACCAAATATGTTCAGATGTTACTCTGATTGACAGCCTTTCAACCTCTCTCCTTCCGAATCCTTGGACGCACCTCCTTGTTAAAGGAAGGAGATCACGCGTGCGTGATGGCGGTTCCACGAACTGCGATGGCAGTTCGTGGAACTGCTCACGTCTTACAGTGAGAAAATAGGCATAGATGATATAGCTTAACGTCGTAATGCAGGAGTTTAAGTTTCTATAATATAATCAATATAATTATTAATCATGCATACGCGAAGACTCTCATAAACTTTCAATCTAATATAATTATAGGAGACTCAGGTCTCGGGAGACCATGCTGTTGCCTTCCATTGCAGGAGGGAGCAAGACGTAGGCCCACTGCTGATGTTGTTCTGGAGAGGCTGCTTGTTGCGTGGAACTAGTGAAGTCAATCTCTGTTACAGGAAAAGTTCCCCGAGGAACATCTTGGATGTGCATACAAAAAAAGATAATAAGTGCACGGTGTTTCTGTAAATTTTGAAAAAGAATTATTATATACGGTCTTATTCTATTTTATAAAAAATGATTTTTAGAATCACAAAATAATAATTTTATCATTAACATGTATCGTGGCCGCAAATCAAAAGTGTGTTGGCTAGAAGGGCATTCAGTTGGCCAGGTCTAACTGAGTTTATCGCGATTCACTTAACCGGTGATAATGCTTAGACCAGCAAACAGTGGACTAGTTTTGTAATTGATTTGTACTTTGGAGGCACAAATCATTCTTTAAGAGTCAGAAAAATGTTCAAATTTTGTCCTGATCATCTAAATTCAATACAATTAATTCGAACTCTGAATTTGCACCCACTGCGAGCAAGCATATTAAAGAGCCTCTTTCTACATATTTATTCACAGTATATATATTTATAAAACAATATAAATCAAACATTAAATCTTGAAACCTTCAATACAAAAGGAAACCCTCTTTATCCATTTTATCATTTTTCCATTTACACTTTTCCAACAAAAACAATATTCTCGAGTCGGAGGTCATCCTTGAGCTGGAGTTGCCTCTATGTTGGCTAGGGAAATTTTACAATAAACATGCAGGACAAGGAAACTAAAGCATGAGCTAACCACAATATATGCCTTTGAGTTCTATTCCTGACCTTACCCTTTATTTTTTTCAGTCTGCAAAAGAATCTGAAACTGGATTGAAAAAGCATCTCCAAGACTCAAGTGAACCGGTTCAAATCCCCAAAGCTGAAGAAGAAGAAGAAGAAGAAGAAGAAAAAGAACACAAACTCACTTCTTCTGAGATCTTGATCTGATGCTGTTACTCTTTGCTCACACTCATGTAAATTTCCTCAACCTAATTTGCTTAGGAACATACAGAGTAGACTCTAAAATGATAAAAAAAAATTAATAGATTTTGTGCGAAACAATAAAAATAGACTTTTTTAATTGTGAAATTTTATATTTTTATAAAAATTTTTTTTTTTTTATAAAAGATAAAATTTTGAACTCTGGACACAAGGCCAGAGAACATGTTACTCTTTCAAAATGAATAATATTCATGATTCATCCAAGTCAAAAAGTAATTCAAAGTCTCGTTTCTAGTCTCTTATGGCTCCTCGAGTCCATTATTGAATTCTTTGCAAAGGCCAGGGCATGATCAGAAGGAAGCTTCGTTGTAGCGTCATTGTTGATAAAGACTGCAGGTTGTGTATATTATTTTCAGTATGACGCTTTGACTGATGGCTTTTCCTGTCCTTGCCCATACCATGCTGTCTCTTTGAATATATCAAATCGATGGAAAGCTCGATGTGTGGATTACATCGGGGGCCACCTTTTTCTCCAGGATTATATATATCCATTATGTAGATATTAATTAGGTTATTAGATGACAGCTTAACCAAACAAGTGTATATATATATATATATATATATATATATAAGTAACCTGTAAATTATGTTTAATGTTATTGAGTTTTATATGCTGATGGGCGGAGTTAAAAAAAAAAGAAGAAGAAAAATCAAAGGGAATCATGAGAAGAGTATTAGATTCATATTTAGATATAAATAACAATTATTCAAACGTATAATAATTATCCCATCCATGAAAAGAAATGTGGAAGGACATCAAAAGGGCAGCTGCCGTCCTTGTTTCCGGTTTCATATCTTTTCCATCACATTTCTTGTCGGGTGCTTTATCACCGTCAACGTGTGGATCGAAAAAAGCTCCGAAGCAAATCGATTGAATTGTATTTAAAACAAATTAATTAGTTGGGCAATGGACAGGAGTTGATTAACAAGTGACTCGACGATTAGTACGGCGATAAATTTACTATAATGAATCAGGATTGATGTCGGAGGATTGTAAAGTTTTTAAAAAATATTTATTTTTTGATCGGGCTAGTATTCAACTGGATTATAAAAATTTTGGTCTCTATTTGAATTACGTGGTGATTAAAATACGCTCTTTACATATCTTGGTCATCACGTCAAGACTCATAAGATACTTCTTCCGTGATTTACCTTCTTCACAATGACCGTGAGACAAACCAGTGGAGGTCACTAGGTTGACGATTTCAACCTTTGCAGAGATGATTAAGATACAACGATGCTTGTAGAAGTGACATGGGTCAATTTCGAAGGAGGTATAAAATCTTTTCTTATATATAGATGACCTCTACGTATCTTGGCTATCACATCAAGGTACATAGGATCCTATGTAATTTACCTTCCTCATAATGGTCATGTGACAGATCGATGGGGGCCGCTAGATTGACAATTCCAACCTTTTGCAGAGTTGCAGGATTATAAAAACTCTTTTTTTAATTACATTAGAGTATCCGAACTTTCGGTCCTACCCATGGGAGTGATCGATCCCACGGATCTTCTAACGCTATAACACCGAAATGGAGCTCGAGCTGGTCTCCATCGACTATCAGCGAAATTAGGAAAGCGCTCAGAACTTTGTCAGACGGCTCACCCAATTCCACAACAGATCATTCTCGAACGACACCAACGCCGTCGTACTCCATCCACCTAATAAACTCCTAGACTCCAAAACTGTCTGAGTAACTTTTCTTAAATTTACAATCGAAGGATATCACAATAGAAAATCGAACTGTATTCTTCTATGGGATGCTTCTTCATTTTTATCGTTGCACCGTGATTAATCTCTCTTACAATAATTATGAATTTAGTTGGTAGAGCCGCCGCCTCATTTTTTGTTAGAAGAAGTTGATTAATCAGTCCATTTTGATTAATGATTTTTTTTTAATCTGAAAAAAAAAAACTTAATTGATTTAATAATCTTAAATGCTTCAGAGAAAAAGGGCGATGAAAAGTAATAACAAATTTAAATTGTAATGAAAAAGTGTATCATATACTATAATGTAATAATAATAAAACTATAATAATTAAAAGAAATAATAGTAGTAATAATGACAACAATAATAATTAAAATAATCAATACTAATACTAATAATAGTTATTGATGACAATAATAACAGATTATTTATATAAACTTATCTTTTTTAAAAAAAAATAAAGATAAGATTTAAAAAACCTTAGCAACTGCATTTTCAGAAATATTTAAAAAAAAACTGAAAATTTAATAGATAAAATAATGTCACATCCATTGTGAAACCATTAATTAAGTTGCTCGAACCAAACCTGATCGAGCAAATTCCTGTTAATGGAGATGCAGTTTGCCTACACTGCAACTAGACATCCATGAAACACCACAAACACAGATATTTAAATAAAAAGAGAGATCAACAAAACCTAATATATATTTTTCTTTCACATAATAAATTAATAACAGGAGCAAGCAATCCTTCTTCAACCTCACATTTCAAATGTGATAACTTGCAAAAGAACATAAAATATAATTATTCTCTATTCAAAAAAAGGTAGACAAACTTCTTATATACAACATGCATGATATTCTCAGATACACGCATGCTTGAACTTTTAGCATCTTGTCTTGCTATTTTTTCTTCCTTTTTTTTTTTTTGCTTTTTGATATTTTAAAGTTCTTGTCTGAAGAGGGATGACAAGGTGATCCAAGAACCACTTCCAATCTTTTTTTTTTCTTCCCATGTTCAGCGTTCATGAAGTTGGACAAAACATCTATTTTCATGCAGTAAACGGTCAAAATTCCACTTGTATCTCTCTGTAGAACTTGTCGACTTCTTCCTGTCTTGATTCTAAACCTCTTGCTTCAGATCCTTTCATTATCCTCAGTCGTTTGCAAGAAGAAATAAACATTCTGCAAACATCAAATAAAATATATTCCTGTTAGTTCATAAGAAGACAGAACAGTTCGTCAAAAACACACAACTTAGTCCATGGCACTCACTCCCAGGGAACATCTCCAACCAACATCAAGTCACCATCTTTGTCTTCATATGTGATAGCATATTCAGATCCATTGCAGCCTTCTTTTCTTGATAATTCCCCTGCAAGAGATGAGAAGAGCATAGTCTGCATCATGAATTATCACAAAATACATCTGATGCAATGCATATGGTCACCCAACCAATACGAACATGCCTAGTTACCTTGTGAAAAGCATTTGAACATGCTGTCCAATGCCTCCCTGAGCTCCTTGTACCCCTTGTAAACCTTGAGATCAATCTTCCTCAAGTAAGGAGCCCCATCCATGCTCACCTTCACAAACAACCCGGAGGCATCCGGCCTCGACTCCTCCTTCCTCGCCTGGAAGTTGTTCTTCCTGTACGTCCGGATAGGCGGCCACCCGACCACTTGCGCCCTGGCATTTCATCAAACACCTACCGGTCAGCAAAACAGAAACACAAACAGTTCGCACCTTCGATGGGAAACCTGAAACTTACTTAGCCACCGGGGCCGCACCGACACTCCGACGAGCGGAGTCATCCTCCGGTGAAGACTTGCAGAAGGCAGCCTCATCTTCGGGGAGAGCACGTTTTCCGCCCCTCGTCGCCGGCTTCTCCGGCGCTTCGGACCCCGGCAAACCGAGCCGCAGCTCGGTGTCCTTGACGTAGCTGGCCACAGCTTCCATGCCACTCTATTTCCTCTAAATCTCGCGCAGAAACACCACCCGTTTCCGAAAGCTGTCACGGATGAATCCAACGCTCCGACCTTGAGCCCGATTTGCTGCCGACTTGCTGTGGAAATGACGGTGATATACATTTATAGAGCAATAGAAAAAGGGGGAAGAGGAAGAAGCGGACTTGTCGTCGACAGGCGTGTGGACGAATTAGGGATTTGAAGTCGACAACGAGGGCGGTCGGGTGGATGGCAGACAACGAAATGGACCGCGCCGGTCCAATGCCGGGGCAGGTGTGCCGAACCATTATTCGTCCGGTCGGGAACGTGCGGCTCAGATTCCTTATTCGGCGGCGAAGGGACGATCATCTCCGTGGAATTGATGGGCAGCCCATGTGCTGCCATGTGAAGTAGATGGTCCACGACGCGTCTAGGCACGGTCGGTAGGACCGTCTAATTAATCATCCATTAACTAATTAATATCGTATTCATTTATCATTAAAATAAATAACTGACCAATTTTTTACTTTTATATATATATATATATATATATATATATATATTTGAAAAAAAAAAAAAACATATAAACCATCTCTCATCACGTGGAATGGAATCCAAGGAGACAAATAAGAAGTCGAATTAGGAATTAATCATACATATGTTATGTAATGCATGAACAGATATTATATTACGGTGTAGATTTGTACCAATAAATAAGGGTCGATTCTTACTCTGAATAAAAATATCAGTCAAGATATCTCGCCCTCCATCGCACTTAGAGTCGTCAAGTTAGGTTAGATCCGTTGGGTTTGCCCATCGCACCAAGTAATTTAAATGAATTAGATTGAAATTTTATCGATCCGTCGTTTAAGTAGGCCTAAACGAATTAATTCGCGTATATTATGAATCTAGACGGGTTAACCCGCGACGGACTTGGATTGACTCGCGAATTGAAAAATATCAAAAGAAGATAAAACTTATGAAAGAAAAATTGATTAAGTTTTTTTATCAATATTCTAATACTAACAAGCTCATAATCGTCATAAACTTCTTCTATCACACATATAACTCGACATAAAAATACAAGAGAAGTTAGAGAAAATAATAAAAAATATTTGATTTAAGTGCTATAATAAATTTTTTTGGTATATTCTAATTAGTTTTTAATTATTTTGTCATTATTATTTTTAATTAATATAGGAAATGATCACATTTTAGAGTCAATCAATTACAAGTATTGAAAAATCTCAATTAAATCTATATTTGAAGGAGCCAAAACTTAAATTTATATATTATCAAGATTTGAATATTTTGAAGTGTTGAAAGGATAAAAAATATCGGTACCTAATATTGTCGATTGATAATTAGATCTCAATTATAAAATTTTGGTTGCTTCAAATCCATATTATCTTATCATGGTATTTTATCTTTCTTGTCGGTTATCACCTCAAGCCCGCAACACTTCAATAATTTTAATTTTTATTTTATTTTTTTATCCGTAAGTTGGCCTGCCTAATCCGTAATTCATCTTGGATTGAATTGGGTTGGAGATTTCTTAATTCGTCAGGATGGTAGGTCGACCCACCTCTCTCCGCTAAATATTGGATTCATGATGGGTTGCCCCCGCAATAGGTTAGTTCGTTTAACAACTCTAACCGCACTAACTAATTGCGCCACAGTCAAAGATTACTTACGATTTATCTCCCTCTCATCACTGTGGGACCAACAAGACAGAGCTTTGGAGGTGTGAGTTAACACCTTTTTGCACCCGTAATGCATGAGCGAAAGAGGGACAATTTTCTAGGGGCACAATGCAAGGGTAAAGCAGTGTGACGTTTTATATGTTTGCATAATTTGATTCTCTATTGGAATAAATTCGGCTTTAAATTTTGAAAAAACTTAGGTAGGTGACTCCTGAGTCGAGTAAAAATTGAGAGTTTGCCTTTTCGAACGGAATACGTCTTCGACGTTGGACTTACCTAACAGAGACATCACGATCACATCGCCATACTGAGCTGTTGAATTGTTAGCACTTCATGTACTCTGGTATGGTCGATGGATCTCACATGGGATTACTTAGTGTCTCGTTTAAGAGATTCGTAGAGTCGAACCATATATCCCCAGGATTAGTCGGCCCGAAGACTCAAACACACGATGTCAATCATAAAAAAAAAAAGAAAAGGAAAGAGGGATAATTTCCTCCAAATTCGATATAAAATTTAATACCCGATCCAAATAAAAGAAAATACAAAGAAATTATTTGAATCCGATTAAATAATTTGATAATTGATTTCTAGATTTTCATATTGAAATTAATGGATCTCATAGAATCTGAATATCTAATTAAATTATTAGTATTGAGATAAATTATTTTTAAATATTTTATTTTTTCTTCTGTAATATTTAGTTTGTTGTTGTTTTTATCTTATTACTCTCTTATAAGAATTTAATAAATATTCATAACTTCAATTAAATAATTACATTTTTAAAAAAAAATAATATAATTATCAATAATAGTAAAATGAATATTCGATCCTTCTATAAATATAATAAATATGGATAAAGACGAATAATATTAAATCCGATCTAAATTGGATTCATGGTCATTTCTAATTTTTGTGTCCTCTCCTGAATAATATTAAGGTGCGTATTAACGTGGCAAAACACACAGCAAGCAACCCATAACAACCCAAATTTATTGAGCATTAATTGAATAAGCACGATACCCGGAAACAAATTTGTTGGACCACCAATAATAATCCACCGATTCAATGGAACAAAACGTGTGCACGAGCTAGAGAGCATGCATGAACGACGACGTCGAAGGTCGTCGATGATTATGAGGACGGACGTACGTGCACATGCATGCGTGTGGAATTAGTGTTTGATTTGCCTAAATACGTTGTCTCATCATCTCGTCTGATTTAACTTCGTCTTCCCACGTGTGGACTATCGCATTCATTTCATCTCGACCGAAATGCGTCGTCTCATTTCATTTCTCGTAGAGAGGTCCAAGATACAGTGCAACTTTGCCAGACCCACCGAAGAAATAATTACGCCAACGCACGGTTGACAGCGTGGGGTGTCGTTTTGCGGTTTCACAACCCCGCGACAGAGACATTCAGTTGTCTCTCTTGGATTTTCATCGCACAAATCGATGGAAACTTAAGTTTGGCGAGATCCATTTCATGGCCTGGCTTGTTTGATTTTTAATTGTCTCCGCGGATGCGTCGGTAGGTCGCAGAGCTAAATTAGCTAAATTTGTACGATGAATAATAATCGATTTTGAAGACAGATTTAAAATTCTATCTCAAATTTAATTAATTGATCTCCCTTGGTCTTACTAATCGTCTCAACGAATTTAATTAATTGATCTCCCTTGGTCTTACTAATCGTCTCAACGAATTTAGTTCTTCCATGATTTATTTCTTTTTAAATTTTATGAGGTCGGGATGACGGAAAGTTATATATTAGGTTGACGATTCTATATGGAAAGGAGACGGTCATCACGGGCGAAAGCCACTTTATGGAGTACCCGGGATTTAGCTCGGAAAAAAAAAATTTGTTATAGTACAGAGAATTTTTTTTTAACCTTTTAATCCAAGATAAAAATTTATCCGATTAATTATCGGAATGATTAATCCGAGCTAATCTTGCCGAGTCGACTACTGATTGCAATTAATCGAATTTACTGGATGTGTTCGTGTCTCGGTGCTTCAGCACAATTAAGAATGGATGGATCGAGTTGTAAAAAATAAATAAAGAAAAAAGAAAAATAATATATATATATATATATATATATATATATATATATATATATATGTGATTAGTGATCATGTGTCATGAAAAAATAAAGATTTTTTTTTTTAAAGTGAGAAAAAAGGCATAGGGTCGAGGTTATATAGTCCACTACACTACATGGGCCGTTAGCCCATTTGGTTACTTGACCGACACATTTGTTGGTTTAATCATTCAATTCGATTTTTTAGAAAATAAAGGAGTATTTTTTTGAAAATTGAAAAACGAAAAATAATCATTTTCTGTTTCTATTTTTATTTTTTAAAAAATAAAAAACATTTTCTGAAAAATTGGAAAACAAAAAAAACTTAGAGGGCGTTTGGTTCGTAACAAATTTTCTGTTTTATGTTTTCATTCTCTCTTTTTCAAGAAAACAGAAAACGAGTTTTTTTTGTTCTCCAAAAAATACTCTTTTATTTTTTGGAAAACGAAAATGGAAACAGAAAATAATTATTTCTTATTTTCCAATTTTCCAGAAAAGGCTCTTTTATTTTTTAGAAAATGGAGATGGAAAACGCAAACCAAACGCATTTTTTCATTTTCACAGAAAATGAAAATAAAAATGCTTATCAAACGCTCCCTTATTTTTTATTTTCTAAAAAAAAATATAATGAAAACAAAAAATAAAAAATTCTCTACGAATCGAACGGCTCGAAATATTACAAGTGAGATGTCCTCGTATTGAGAGAATAAGTACTGACTCGGTGACAAAGAGGAATGCTTGAGACGTAATACCCTCTGATTTATATTAATTTGGATAGGATTTCTTTATAGTTAAGCGAATAGATTCTCACCAGAGTATTCGAGCGAGGGTCAATACTGCATAAAAAAAGAATTATTTTTCTTTTTTTTTTATTTTATTTAATGGGCGGACGAATTATTTTCTTTCCTTCGATTATATATATATATTTTCCATTAAAATGGAATGATTTTTTTTCCTCTTAATTAGATGTTTTTTATCAATAAAAATTTACTTACGATCCTAATTAAATCATCATTTTATATGATTCGTGGAGATGCAATGAATTATGTGAGATAATTTCATCTCGTATCGACTATCATAATCATTAGTAATTGTCATCATCGTTGTCGATAATCATGATCACTACCACATCGATTATTAATTATTGATCATCGATTATCATCGTTGATAATTAATCATCGATTGTTGTCTATCGTTGGCTGGCCCTGTCTTCACCGACCGATAAGTTATTTTTTTCTTTCTTTTCTTTCTCTCGATTTCCGCTTTTTTTTTTTTTTTTTCTTCCGTTTCCGTACGATTTTTTTCCCCCGTTCGAATGCATCTGTATCTGTCGGAGTGAACGGTTTGGCCGAACTGCAGGCTGTATACAGGGAAGGCTCGTCTATTTTTAAAAAATAAATAAAAGAAATAAAAATAAACCTCCCATATTTTAGCACGCTTTCGTCGACTTTTGGTGGTCGGCGGCGTTCCAACAATTTACAAACGCGTCCATTTGCACTTTTTCGCATCGCTATAATCTCCCCCTTTTTATTCATCCAAAAACCTCCACATTGTTATAATAATTTCAACAAAACTCTTCAAATTTTTTTACTATTTTGCCAAGACTATCACACGTAATGTCAAAAATATTATAATAAATTCGAATAATTTTAATAAGTTAAAAAAATATTTTAATATAATAATATTCTATATATAATAATCTTGATTGAGATATAATAATTTTATTATATTATATTTTAGTAGTTTTGATAAAAATAAGAAAAATTTTAAGATGAAAAATAAGATGAGAGATTATTTTAATATGTTTTTCAACACGGTCTCTTCTTGATAATCATGAAATTAAGTTCCACGGGATGACTCGATGGTAAGACAGGGTGGTCGCTTTGAAAACGGGCTGGGGTCGATTCTGGATGAGGAGTCTAAAATCTCCTTTGGCATCAGATGACCCCCCTCCTGTCTTGCCACCGTGTCCAGGGACATAGTCCCTCCATGATTTACCTCCCTCTCACCGTAGTCCTGGGACGGGTGACAGGGGCTGATAGTTGGACATATTCCCAACCTTTTGGATAATCATGAAATTAAACGTTGTTATATATATATATATATATAGAGAGAGAGAGTTTTGATATCCTGAGTGTTCGTTTCTGTGTGCCTCGTATGTGACGAAGAAATGTACAATAATCGCATACTCGACGACGCTCAAACTCGTCGACAGGAGGCCGAATTTCGACCAAGATGTGTCTGGAATCCAACGACGGCCCGATCAGAATTCAATCGACACTGGAGTCCGATCGGATTTCAATCGAATCGCCGCTAGTGGTCGCGACACTGGCAATCACAATTGCAGCCGTTTTCGACTATGATCCTATCGGAATCCGATCGTTATTCGACCGGACTTCGATGCCAACCAAATTACAGTTGGATTTTAGTCGGGATTGCGACCGTCAGTGGCGTGCGCTATTGGCGGCCATAGAGCTGTCAAGACAGGTTGGGTCCATCGGGTTGGCCAACTCCGCTAAATAATTTAAGCAGGTTGGATTGAAATTTTATCAATCTGTCATTTTTGCGGGGCTAAACGAATCGATTCGCACAGGTTACAGGTCTAGACGGGTCGATTCGTCATGGGTACGAGTTGACTCCACAGGTTGAGAAATGTCAAAAGATGGAACATGTGAAAATAAAATTGTATAAGTTTTTTGACCAATATTTTAATATTTACAAGATAAGTTAAAATTTTCACCATCACAATCTTCTTATACTACACATACATTTCAACAAAATATAAAAGAAGTTAAAGAGGAAAGAATAAAAGAATATAAATACTCTATTTTTTTTATACTCTAATTATTTTATGTTATTTTATCACTACTATTTTAATCAATGTAGGAAATAATAAAATAGCAAAATCAAATAATTATCGGGACTAAAAAATCTCAATTGAATCTCTATTTAAAAGAGCAAAAATTTACATTTGCATGTTATCAAGGTTTGGATATTTTGAAACATTGAAAATGAATAAAAAATATCAATACTAAATTTTGTAGGTCTATAATTAAATCTCAATTATAAAATTTTAGTTATTTCAAATGCTTATTTTTTAATCGTGGCACCCATTAGTCTTATCGATCATTGTCTCAAGCCCTCAATGTCTCAGTAATTTTAGATATATTTTTTTAATTTTTTGACCTGCGGATTAGCCCGCTTAATCTGCAACCCGATTTGGGTTGGGTTGGGTTGAAAATTTTTCAAACCGCCAAGATGGTGGGTCGGCTCGCCCCTCTTCACTAAATATTGGGTTTACGATGGGTTAGCTCGCCCCGCCATGGGTCGGCACGTTTGATAGCTTTGAGCGACCAGCATCCGATTGTAATCTGATGAATCAAAGCTGTGCATGAGTAAAATTGCGACGGAAAAAATACTATATATTTTTCATTCACTATGCAATCATGATTTAATCGGAGGGCGGAGAAACTGTCGTGCATGCATAAGAAACGACGCTCGTGATATCAAATTCGTATATATATATATATATATATATATATTTTTTGTGTTTCTTATTTTAATTATACTTTATACGTCCAGTCTAAACTTACCCACCTCACTTAGAATAATGGGAAATATTAAGGATCAAGATGACAATATACAACGTCCTCCAACGCGTGTTGCTCGCTGTATTAACGGTTTACCAACTACCCTTCTCTGTTTTTCCATAAACACGTTCCTTCCCTCTGCTTCCTCCCCCGTTCCATGACCTTCCTCTGGGACGTCTTCTGATCCATCGACGCCAATCTCCCCCCTTTCCATCTTCTTCCTCCCCCTTCACCTTGCTTTGCAATTTTTTTTTTTTTTTTTTTTCTTTTTTTTTTTGCTTTGCAGGGATCCGTCCAGGGAAAAGGCGGAGGAAAGAGATCGATTGGTCGATCGTTGCAGAGAAGAGGAAGAGGAAAAGCATGGCCAAGTACGCGGAGTTCTTCGATTTGGGGGCGAGAATAGCGGCCCGGTTCCACTCCCACTGCCCGCAGACAGCGCGCATGTACTACAAGCCTCCCGCCACCGCCTCCGACGCCGACGAATCCGTCCCGATGCTTGAAGCTGCCCGCCGCTACCCGCCTCCGCCGACGCCCCCGATTGCCACCGCATCCGCATGGCTGCCGGTCGATTCGACGCCGCCGAGATCATTCTTTACTCCGTTCGAGGATTGAAACCGTGCATGCTCTGCTTTCTGGTCGGTGGGAACACGAAAGGGGGGAATTTGATAGTTTGTTTTGTTCTAAAAGAAAGTGTTATTTTCAGGAAAAACGAAAGGAAAACTATGAGTTTTTTTTCTTCTCTTGTTTATTTATTTTATATTTTAAGTTTGAGCTTAAAAATATGTCGCAAAACGTTTTTTCTCTGATTTAATATTTAATTTTATTTTCATGTAAAAAATATATACATTTTGACGAATTGCCCTGTGGTTGCCGAAGAAAAGCACTAAAATCATAAAACCAAAATAATAGCAATAATTATTCACGTTGATTTTTATTATTATGAAGATGAATTGAACCGGAAGAAAGAGATTGGTGTACTTTTGTATACGGAAAAAGTTGTTAATCATTAATCTAATACGATCTTCATCGATCGCTCTACTAAATTATGGAGAAATTACATGTGACTTACGTGGATTTCGACATCGCCACAAGACACATAAAAATCATCTGAATTTAGAAAAGAACTTTAAACTTCCTCTGGAATTGACTTATACTAAATCTGCAAACACCATTATACCTTAGCTACCACACCATCTCCGTGGAGACGAGATGGTGTACTTTGACGTCACAACCTATGGTTCCCCTGCACGACTGGAGGTTCTATTTGAGAAGTGAAATTGATATTATGCCAATAATGATTTACAGAGGAACTAAATCCAAATGAACCAATAAGGCTAAACAAATTAGGCAAGTAAAATGAACCTGAGGTGTTTTAGTTAATTTTTTAAATTGCATAATTATATGTTTTTATTTTTATTAAATTATTCCTATTGAATGAAATGAGTAAGTTGGCTACTAGTAGTCTAAGCCGTGTTGTATGAATAGAATGAGCAAGCAAGCAAGTTTAATTGAATGAGTTGGGCGAACAAAAAGTTGACCCAATTAAAGCAGATACAGTCAATTTGTATCATTTCATTAATACAAAATAATAATAATAATAATAATAATAATAATAATTGAGATTATGGATCTTGACCTGATTACATTATCAAAACGTAATCTATATGTACAGAGAGACGGAACAAATGTTGAACGTGCAGATTATCCATTTAATTAATATTCAGTAAATTCAGCCTCGTAAAATGCAACATGCTCGATATCATTAAGAACGGGCAACTCAAGCAGTTTGCACGAATACAAAATTTATGTCATATATCTCAAATCCACTAACACATTTTGAACAAATTATTATGAAAGACCAAAAGTTCATACGCATCAAGCCTGCACAGTGGTTCCATTTAAATCTGGAGCTGCTGCTTCATCGGCAGGTGGCTTTGAGTCTTTGATGGGAACCTTAACTCCTTCCCTTCCACCATGGGGCTTAGACTTCTCTTTATTGGATTTAGCCCCTTCGCTGCCTTTAGTGACATTTCGGTTATTGGGACTGTTTCGTAACGTGTTCGTAGCATCTTTGGAAGTACCCACGCTATGACGCTGAAGCCGGCCGCAGACTTTACTGCAACTATCTTCCTCAGTCAGCTTAGTTGCACTTGCATCGCCGCAGCTCTTCCTTCGACCGAGCTTGGGTGATTTAGCTCTAGTTGGTGGCACCTTTTTGCAAAAATTTGTCAATCACAAAACGAGTTTCATTAATTAAAAAAAAAGTCAAAACATGATGCCCAAAACAGTGGTGTAACATGATGGTTATACGGAAACAAAATTTTTTGGTATATCCCTGCTCCAGGATGCATAAACGTGACAAACAACAGTAATATTTTCACAGTGAGATATGATCCGGTAGGAAATCCCATGTGATTGAAACCCGAACGAACCTCACATGTCATTAGGGAATATAACCAAGCATAATACTATAAATAAGCTATAACAACACGGTAATGATGATGATCTCGATATTAAACATTAACAATGGCGTATCTTTGTTAAGGTTTCCTCTATAGTAATACTACTATCCCAAACTATTGTGAGACTGTACAGAAAAACCTTAACTGATGCAAAATCGCCAAATATTTGATATCCAGTAGTACCAAGAGTTCTAGACTCTGAACTTTATTGTACCAGCACCCACTATGGATGTTAGAAGAACATCATTGAAACTGACTCAATCAGTGTGGACTCTAACTAGATTTAGTTAACAGAAAAACCTTGTCGCCAGAGAAATCAGTATGTCATAACCATTTGGGATCTGTTACATGGTTCTTATCCTGATGTTAAGTTCTATACAAGGTGTCATTCTCAAGGGATGAAATCAAGAAAGGCGAGAATAAGCTACCTTTAGTGAATGTAGTGAATGCCACAGCCAAATTACCTTCTTTAATTCAATCTTCGGTGGAGGTCCATCATGGTAGAAGCTAGGCATTGGGTTTGCTTTGAAAGTCATACTCTTCCTTAGTTGCTTGAGTGCCGCCTCTTGTTCTTCCTGAAAATACACAAGAAGTCGAGGTCACCAACTAAAGGGGACTGACTGAAACATGTTTGCTCAGAAGCATGAGGAATATTATGAAGGAAATATACCATTACTTTTTTTCCAAGTAAAAAAAAAATACTTTATCCACAATAAACAGTGTGGGATTAATAACTAAGAAAAGTTTAAAAGTACCCTTTATAGAGATACTCTTATAAACTAGAAGTGGTTAGATTTTGAGTTCCAGGAATTTAAAGAAAGATTCACGTAATTCAGTCATCCCCTAAATAGCTATCTCAGGATACATTAAACTATTTTTTTCCCCAACTTTTACAATATGCATACAATAAGAAAAACTGTAGCCACTGTGAAGGAATAAAGAGCATCGTGAAAAACATCCTATAATACAAAAGGAAGGCTTCCACAAGAAAAACAATCAAGTGTCCAATGCATTACAATGATGAATTTTACAATTCATTTAAATATGCCTTGCGAAGAAAACATATTCAAAACCAGTTAGTTCACAAATTATAGCTTCCTATAAAATTGACAAAAAATTTGCCACATAATTGCAAATACAAAATCTTAAAACCTAAAGTTCTATACTGTGAGCAATGATTTCGAAGAAAGAGAAGATTCATGACCTACCCAGATACTTCAAACTTGCAACATGCTAACAACGAGGCTTAATTTCTTCGCACTATTCCTCAAGAATTAGATGGAAGAAGACATACCCTGGTCCTAGCTTCATATTCCAGCTTCTCTGCTTCCAGAGCCTGGTGTTTCTCTTCTAACTTTGTGTAGAACTAGACATAGGAAGAAAGTTAATACAAAACTCTCCTTAACACCAGACATCAAAACAAATTCCAGCAAAGCAAAATAAGGTACCTCCTTACGCTTCTCTGCACGTTCACTGCATTTGAATGTAGGGGCAATTGCCACGGTTATATTTGTTCTCAAATTTTTTGGAGACTGTGTGGTACTATGGATAGATCAGAAGAAACAATACCTTATTGTACAAGAAATGCCAAGAAGAAAAATAAACATGAACAAGGATACGAAGAAGTGATTGAACAGGAATCCTCTTCTTCTAGTTGCATGGTATTATCAGGATGAGGTGGTTTCCTGGATGAGGGCATTAAGTGCCTCTGCAAGCACATTGCAGAGCTAACTCAATAAGCAAATAGAAGATTGAATGCCTTTTTATTCCAGTCAGAAAAAAGAACATAACAGACTTGTACACGAATTTAAAAAGGTCCAACCTTCAGAACATTCAGTATGTTGTGGAAGATAGATTACGAAAATGTTCCAAGTTTGTTTTTTCGTCAAATACTAAAGAAACATAAATAAAGAACGGTTTGGAAAGGAAATTCAGTTATTGCAAGAAATTCTACCTACGATACTGATCGCATGCATACAAATTAACATATATATGATGGATGGACAATGAATCTCAGAAAATAAAATAAGATTTTTAGTAATCTAGAATATATTATTCAGCAAGAAAGAAGATATTGATCAAGATATAGAATAAAGAATCGGTGATTAACATAGAGATAAGCTTATGAAGTCTTGTAATTGTCATGTGTCCCTTAAACTAGAAAAAAAAAACCTTCGATTCAGCAAAAATTTGATCTATTCCAGTTATGATACGGATATATCCAAAATTGATCAAGAGAATCTATAGTTGGAAAAGTTGAAAATATTATAATTGAATGAGTTAGATGTAGAGGGGAGGCTGAAGAAAATCTACTTTAATATAATTAAATTTGATTAAAAATATATGAATATTACTAGCAATATATTCAAATTAATGATAGGACAAAATCTACATAGCTAACTCCAAATAGTTGGGACTCATGACTTGTTAGTTGCTCTATTGGACTAACATAGTTTTCAGTGGATGACTGTCCAAGCTGAACTTTTGGAACACCATGGTTTGGAAGGATATAGCAGCAGTCAAAGAATGATCAGACATGAGAGCAATTCGTAACAGACCTGAGCCTTCTTTTCAATGTTAGGTGACAGTGCGTTCACATTAGGATGTTTATCTCCGTTAGCAGCCACTTCAGCAACAAAAGCATGATTTTCACACGAAGCAGGCTTTTCAGTTGCACTAAGAACTGTCTGAGGAACAGTGTGGTTTGGCTGTACAGCTGCATTAGCAGAATCTGATCCTGCTGTATTTTGATTGAATGAGTTCTGATCATCATATTTCCTTTCCGAGGTGTCCTGATCAAAACTTAAATTTCCATTACGAGCAGAATTTGCACCATCCCGATTATCTATGGTATCGCCTGACACTGCAACTACAGAAGGTTTATGACTAATCTGACCACCCTTTCCGTTGGGCATATGAATGGTGACAAAATCTCTTTCTTGATCGGTTAAGGTTTCTGTAACTTCCTTGCCCATTGACTGCAGAAAGGAATAAAGATACAACAAACAAACCATGAGCAAAATTATTTTGATGTCGGCGCAGAAAGGGAAACCAATAAAGTATCAAAAATAAAACATTGATAATAACCAAACATAAGTCAAGTATTAAACATAATATGAAAGCACTTATAATGTTATGGTATAAAATGAATTGGTAGTGTGATAAATGTATAAATAAGATTACATGTATCAAATGGCAAGAAACATCCAATGGAGAGATATCTGTGTTAATCAAGTGACACATTTTTCTTCTTGTGTTCAATAATGAAAGCAATAAAGAAATTGAAAAGATGAAAAATGAAAGGAACAGAATGGGCAGATAAAAGGTAGACAAGTAGAGCGCTTTCATTTTCCTCAATTGTTGATATCTTAAAGGTTGATAATATTACTTCGATCAAGTTGAATCCAGCTAGGCACTTGTTAAATGAAAAACAATCTATAAATTAGCAGTTTTTCATTCAGCTCAATGATACTATACAGGAAACATCACTTCTAAAGTTGCCTTTTCATATAGCACCAATTTCATACTAAAATTCAGAAAAACATAAAGGCAAGCACTTTCTTAAATAGTAATTGAAAAAGAAAACAACAAAAAGAGAAGTTTTTGCTACACTGATTCTGCAAGACAACTGAGTTCCAAGGGTTTCTAGTGTACACTAAAACATGATTTTTTTTTTTTGTTAATACGAACAATCAGTGATATCAGAATAAGATTGCAATTTCAGTGAAGATCTTCATCACAACTCACAAGCTGGATTTTAAAGCTGAAGTAGAAAGAGTGGAAACTAATCATCTGCATTGTCAATACTACAAAATATCAAAACTAGCTTCCATTAAAAGGAAAGATTACAGATTTGACACTCTGCAAGTGGCAACTAATTAACTAGGAAGATGACTGAAGAGAAAAATTAAGATGTTTGATGTGAAATTTTTATTGCAGTTAAAATTAAGGCAAAGAACAATTGGTATGGAGGTTCAGGATCATTTCGATCCTTGCTAGAAATTTTCCCGTATGTAATGCACTAGCTGGCTCATGCATACAGAGAAATCTACTCCCCACAAGCATAATAAAGAACGTGCAAGGTATCAGTGTATGACAACACTCATGCCCTATTCAGAAACACATTCTGGACTATCCAACAAAAAAGTTACATTCAGTTTAATATAAATAGTATACCTTAATAATTGCATTTACTTTCATCTCTCTGTTTAATATGCTAATCGTCACAGTTTTTCAATGAGTCAATGCAAAGGAAGATAAATCAAACATCTGAGACATGACAATTCAACAATATGCCAAGGACATCCAATCCAGTTATAGTTTCTTAAACGAAATTTTCATTTTCTAAATCATAGAACCATAACAATGACAATTGAACCAGACAAGCAACTAAGATGTCACAAGAGTTATTGGTTGTTTTTTTTAGTTTTTCCAACTTCAGACATTTGTCATTCATTTAATTCTAAAATTATATATTTATTTGAAAATGGTAATTTGAAATTAGTTTTAATTAGTTGACAATAACATTTACTGGGAACTGAAGTTCCACTCCTGATTTTAGTCCTGATTGTGAACCATGGATCACTAAGGCTAGGACAACTTACCAGATTTGTTTTGCCAGGTCAAAAGATTAGATGCGTAACTGATTAGTTGCGTTAATCCCCAAGATTTTAGTGCATAACTTTGGTTGGATGTGCTTGGACATATGATTTGGTACATAGTGCAGTTTTTCTGCCACCATTTTCTAGTTTTCAATGCTCAAGAGTGTTAGGGGCTGCAAATAAGGTTTTTGGACGTTGGTCGCTGATGGAGGAACTGAACCAATCGTGTCTTGGGCCCAGGGTGCTGATCCAGTAGTTGCTCCTGAATTTCATATTTTTCATGTTCTCAAATTATTTGCATGTTTTATCGTATTTAATTGTCTTAACCAACATATTGCTCAAATTACTCTATGTCGATATGCTTTATCGCTTTATCAGATAGAACTACATGCAAAATTCACTCTGTCATGATTGTCTATATTCTTGTTTAAAGCTAATCATATTTTTAAAGAAAGGCACAAAACATTACCCTAAATACCAATCAGTATTACCCTACTGTAACAATACGTATTGTACCAAAAGAATTCCCCAACAAGAATCATACGTTACAAGTCAACAGGAAAGTGGAACAAAGCCGGAACATCACTTCACTTCACTCGGACAATGTGGAAGAGAATGTATCAGAATAAAACAGCTTGAAAGCAGAAACCAAGGTCCACCAAGATCGACAAACGATAAATGTCTCTCTCTCTCTCTCTCTCTCTCGCTCTCCCTCTCTCTCTCTTCCTTTTTTTTGGAGGGCATCACTTTTACCCTAAACCAGTAAACCTTCCTTCCCATCCAACTAAAAGCAGAAAACAATGTCCACCAACTTCATCAAGTGACAATCTTTTTAGGAGGGCCTCGACTTTTATACTAAACCCTTCCCGTCCAACTAAAAGGAAGGGAAAGCTTGACATGGAGACGAAAAACAGCATAAATCATGAGCAAAAGGACCAGATCTCAACCATCGCCCTTAGATCCGACTATAACACTTCGACCTCACCGCATCGCCCACGCATTCCATTACACTGACAAACTGAAACAGATTAAGAACTGAATCATCCAAACTAAGGTAATCGCCAAAGATTACTTACAGGTGACTTCCCAGACACCGATTCGATAGATCTGGAGCTCGCACAAAGTGGATTTCCCTCGCCCTCCGCCTCCTCCTCGCCGCAGGAAGCAGTAAGTACACCCGTCGCTCACTTGTTACCCCAACTCTATAGCAGTTTCGACGTTGACGCCGGCAGCTAACGGCCGTTCCGGAAATTCTGCCTCCTTCCCAGCGCGCACAAGCTCCTCGTGCGTTCTTTTATTGGCGGATGTAAGCTTACCGGTTCACCGTGCGGTGCTGTGATCCCGATCTAACGGAGTTTTATGTCGGGGTTGACGGAATTAATAAATAACGGTTATAGAATTTGAAGTACGGACATTAAGTGTGTTGATCAATGTTGCGTTAATTATGTCATAAATCTATTAAATTTATACAAAAATAACTAAAATTTGCTGAATATTAAAAAAAAATCTCCAGGAATACATAAAAAAAGTTATTATTATTATTTTTTAAAATTATGTTTACCTTTCAAATATGTTAATTCCAAATTATCAAATTTCGGTGAGATAATTTTATCCTCTGTTATCTAAAATTACTTTTTTAGATAACTATCTATTACTTATCATAAATCTCTCTAGCTCTACGAACGAGGACGATGTGGTAACTAAAATACAATAATACTCACGAATAAAATATGAATTCAGATCATCCTACGTATCTTAACCACCACGTTAAAACTCATAGAATCTTTCGTGATTTATCTTTCTCACAATGACCGTGAGACAAATCAGTGAGAGTCGTTGATTGACAGTTTCAATCTTTACGGATAAATAGCTCTCTAGCCCCCGCAGGTGCGATACGTTAGTAAGTCAATAGATAAAAATCGATTCCGAAAACAATCTAAAATTCTATCCCGGACTCAGATGATGTTCGTTTATCTTTCAATCGTGTCGAAACCTAACCTCAGGTGATTTCTCTCTCGAATCAGAAAGGATCGAGGCGAGAGAATTAGATTATCTTTGCATAATAAATAACTCTCTAAATTAAAAATCAATATTCAATAAAAAAGATCTTCGAACCCCAAAATAAAAGTCAGTAAATATGACAAGAAAGTGTTAAAAAAAAAAAAAAAACTCCAATAAAAAATAAATAAATGTGAAGGAGTAATAGATCAATGCACTGGCATTTAACTTTTCACTTTTAAGTGAGAGGCAAGGGAAAAGGGGGGTGTGAATGAATGGGTCGATTGGTCTAATTCAATCGCTAATCACAGAGTAGGATGGAGTCCGGCTTGATTGAACCACACCACTTTTATTGTAATATTATGAGCATTGAATGGAGCATGTTACATGCGTATATATCTCCTTTGGAAAAAGAAAATAATAAGGTGACTCGGTTGATTAAAACGTTCGACCAAGTGGATTATAGGCTAAATTGTGTGGTTCCAAATAGCCATGGGATCCTATTCATTGTCACTAAATGATAAAGATGCATTATCGACTCATGAGTTTTCATTTTCGTATATAAAAAAGAAATTGTTTGTTTGTGGAGTAGATGAATTTTCAGAGCAATCGGATTTGACTTAACGGCCGGTTTTATTTTACATGAATATTTGAAAGAACAAATAGTTTTTGAAAATTTTAATTTTCTTTACAAAAAAAAATCAAACAAGGGATGATATGTTAGAGGTGAATGGAATGAGATTGAAATTTATATGGTCCCACATAAGGATCAATCTTCCTTCAATTGTAAAATTTTTCAAGTTCACCGTATTAATTTTTTATTGGACAATAATATTCCTTATGATTTTTTTTTTTTCATCTAACTATGGAATCGATAATGAGAGACATATCTGTCCCCATGGGAATGGTGTGGTGGTTAAGACACGGTGGTATTTGTAGATTTGATGTGGATTGATTCTGGAGGAGATCTAAAATTCTTTTTTGGATACAGATGATCCCCACATATCTTGGCCACTACGTTAAAACTCATAGGACTCTCCGTGATTTATCTCCCTCACAATGGTCATGAGACAGATCGGTGGGGACGATTGCTAAGTTGACGGTTCCAATCTTTTACAGATAATGAGAGACGTATAGATGCATCACTTTTGTTTCAGAAAAATATAAAATTGTCACATTAACGATCCTTTTCGATTGTCTCTATCGATGAAGAAAATAAATCAAAAATCTAAGTGATAAACGCAAAGAAAGAAATCGATCGATAAATATGATTTTTTTGAAAATTGATTCTGCCTATTTAAAAATTATTTTGGACTATATCACTTTTGTTCCCAGATTGGAATTTACATAGAGAGAGGGAGAGTGGAAAAAGAGGAAAGAGACAGCTAAGACACTGGAGGGCTACTTTTCATGAAGATCCAACCAGAGTCCTTCCATTAGGGCAATCAATCACCATCCCAGGCTGTTGAGCTATAGCCATGAAAGGTCAAAATCTAACAGATGTGGCATTGCCACATTAGCAATACATTAGTAATATATTAAATGTTGCCAGTACCACTTATTATTTCATCATAATTTGAGCTGGAGTTGCTTAGGTGAACAGATAGAACAAGGAAAAGGTATGTAAATGGATGATTATTGCTTCGTCCGCAATATTGTAAATCTTTTCCTCTCCTTACAAGTAAACTCCACCTTAAAAGGAGAAAAAATCATTACAATATCAAATAATTTACAGAAGCTAGCTCAAATTCAGGAAGAAAGACATTAATTTATATCACCATTATATCACTGAGAATACATTATCGTCAGCTGAATCACCATTAGGCCTGGAAACACACTCTACAATAAGGCGAAGAGGACAATAAATTAAACTGCAGGAAGAAGAGGAAGCTCATTTTGACCATCTCTAAGCAGGCAAGAGGAAATGAGCAATGTCAGCATGAAGAGGGTTCGAGCTCAGGTTGGTGTCGTCGACATATTTATTGAATTGACACTCCGACTTGGCGTGGCCGATAGCCCAACGTCACTATGAAGTCTTTTGCTGAGGTACCAATAACTGCTGGAAGCCTTTGTGATGGTGGTGTCCCCCTCAGCCATTGTACTACCACATTGTTCAGGGAAATTGTGGGCATCACCGGTTCATTTCGGCATGTTATTTCGACCTGCAGATGATTAGAGAGTTACAAATAATGGAGGTGTCAACTGCATGAAGCTCAGAGAAGGCAATATGAAACAGTGAGCAGAAAGTATGACAATATTGCCTCATTCAAACTTAGTTGAGCATATGATCTCTAGTATCACCAATTTTAAGGTCTTTAATTATATTTTTCTCTATTATAGACATGCAAACATTGGACTAAAGATGAACTTAACAATTCCTACATGTCATATTTTGAATTTACTATTATGGGAAGAGAATGACGAGAAGTCATTGTTAAGATTCAGGCTAGAGAGAGAACTTTTGAACGTCTATACTAAATTCCACCATGACAGAATAGTGTTAAGCTCACAATCCATGGTTTTTAATGCTGTGCTAATGGCAGTATTGTCTTTTTTTGGGGGGAATTTAGTGTACTTGAACAGAAAACCATTTAGTTATCTTCACGACATATTGAAGTACAAATGACAGTGTAATGCTTTCCTTTCTTGCAAATGGCTTCGTGAAGTGAGATTTCAAATTTTGTTTTTGATGCAACCATATATTAGTAAAACTAACACATCAGTGTTTTTGAATATATAACCCTGCACGTAAGAAGTAATATCGGTTCAGAGAATACTCACCTCATCTTCACTGAAAATATTAAGCTTATTGACAAGGTACTTCTGAATGTACGAAACAGGTACATTACCATCCCTGGGATCAAGAATAAGAACAGTCAAATGGTTAATGCTAGAAATTGGTTGGGAAAATCGAAAATAGCGACAATGATCTGAGACATCATTTATAAAAACATTAGGAAAATGAAAATAATTATGCTCTGTAGATTTTCCTTGTAAGTTGAATTGAATTCAAGACTCTATTAAGATAACAGAGAACAAATCAACAAACAAAAATGGAAAGCAACAAACTGATGTTGACATTAGGCTACAAACAATGAGTCAATTGGAAATTTAGAGAAACTTAAATCCTTTCTTTGTCTTCAAAGTGCTTGTTGGAGATTCACTTTCTGAATATAGAACAAGAATTTATACTTTATCAGCAGTTAGCAGTCATGTTTCCATAAGAAGTTGAAGAGCAAATACAACATGAATAGTTCGCAAGTGTGGTTTTCTCATCATTCCATAACCAAATAAAACTTGATTGTTTGTGTTCCCTACCTGTTACATCATTGTCTTAAGTTTATCCCAATTGTTTGTTTGCCACAACTTAAAACTATTCTTGGAAAGAAAACACCTGTAGGCATTATTTTTGAAAGCGATTCCAAAGGAAAGAAGAAGAAACAATGACGAGTTTCAAATTTTCAAAAGTACTAATGCAAAATAAGAAAAGTAAACTCACTTTATCCTCAAATAATTAGTTGATATCTGGGGAAATGAGGAACATCCAGCCCTGAAACCATTGCACATGAGATAAGTAAAGAACAACTTGGAAAAAGTACGCAATAGATCAAAACAAAAACCATCCAGTTTTGAATCTCCTTAACTGGTCAAAAGAGGGCACCAGGGAAAACCACAATGGAGTTATTCTCTTGTCACTTTGAGCATCAGAAGTTTCATGTATTGTTTGAGTGGAGTTAAGGTTTCTCCTTTTCTGGTCAACTGGCTTCAGCCTTCTGGCTTTTATTGTCATACAAGCCATTTCAGCATTGTCATTCTTCTCATTCTGAGATTTAGACTTACGAGGATGCTCCATAACCTTGGTTTTGTTAGTATTTATTTCACCATCAGAAACTTTATTTTGCTCTGCCTTAACGAAAGAATTCTGTTGACCAGACCTAAAAGATTTTGTTCTGTTTGCAGCTTCAACTAAGCAATTCAAAGGTTTCCAGAGCTCCGCCTTATCCTGTATGGCAGTTACACAACTCCCAGTATCTTTATTAGCATCCCTGTTGGAATTGTCAGAAGGCAAAGCAGCCTGAAATAGGTTTTAAGAAATAAACATAAACATAGGTTTAAGTGTCAAAAACGCAGAAAATCAAATAAAATTCACTTGCAGCTTTAGCATCTAAGCTAAGTTGCAAAACAAAACAAGCTATCATTTATGTCACCTGTCTTCTGTTTATAGCCGCCTGCTTGGTTGAGTTTCCATTCCAACTTGATTTTTTTGCAAACTTATCTGTAGTGTCATCCTCATTTTTATAGGATTCACTGCCATAAAATGTAGGCCTGTTACCAACTGGTCTTTTTCGCCTTCCTAATGGACCTGTTTGTATAGTAACTCTTGGAGTGTTAACCACCAAGGAAGAAAGAGAAATTTCTTTTCTTCTAGCAGGCAATGTGATGGAAGGGGCGCTATCAAAAGCTCCATGTTTTGGTTTCTTTAGAGGAAATATTTTCACCCTCAAATCTTGCAGATTATGATCAGCCCTGCAAGGGATATAGTGTTTCAGACAAGCATTAACTCATGCATAACAGTACAACCTGTGAGTTTGAGAAATCAACTAGATTTGTTCATGTGGTTAATTGTATTCTTTAATATTAACTCAAGTTTGGAGCATACTAAAGTTATTAATCTCTTGTCCTTTTTTATAGCGAATATTATATCTTATTTGCATTTGTGTTGTTCTTTGTAATATGATCTGATTAATATCTGATGTGTGTTTCTTCGATAGGAGCTTTTTGCATTTCCAGCATATGGAACATTACAAATATCCTGTGCCAAAGGGTGCCAGAGCACCTGCACCAAATTCATAAGTTTAGAACCACTCATAGTGATTTTGCATGTAACTTGAAAAGAAACCTTAGTTTGGTGGTCAAGCCCAAGGGTTCTCACCAATCATCCCCCACAAAATAGAAGGGAAAAAAAAATCCTCATTGTGGTAACATATATAAGCTGATTAAAAATGAGCAATAAAGATAGATATTCATGCCTCGTGGCTGATGGTTCTAGGTAAGTGTGCAAAGAAAGACAAAAATCTATCATTTAATTAATATATCATCCTAATTAATTGATCTGGGGATAACATTGTGTGCCAATAGCACTGTGACACATTATGAGATAATGCTACGCAATGAAGTTCTCAAGGACACTTTAGTGTTGCAACCCAAAGTCTTGGTTTGGATGAGATCTTGACTCTCAAGATCTCGGTCCTCTAGAACTTCAGTTCAAGGCACCATGTGTATGAGACTTCGACTCTTGAGATCTCGACCCTCTGTAACTACCGAGCACTATATGTTTGATATCTCAACTCTCTAAATAAGCGCCTTGACTTCTTGAGATCTCTGAATAGGGTGGAAGGTCTACTTGGTTGATTTCAGATTAGGAAGATAGTAGTTCCCTGAGAACTCAATTAAGAGAAATCTCAAGATCACAAGTCTTGATAGGAATGGGTCAATCCCTGAATTCTCCATTGTGGCATAAGGGCTTTAAGGAAATATCATTAATTGCCTTGAAAAACCTATTTTACAATTCTCCAAATTAAGTGGTAAGGGATAAGACATGGACCTATTCTCCTAGCGAATAACTAGGATCTATGTTTCAAATAATCTTTACCTGGACTTAAAAAAAAAAAGTGGAACTGCCACATTAGCAACTCCCTCTGGTTGCCCCTACTGGTGGAGGAGGTAAATCAGGAACCTAGGTGGCAAGTGCAAAGTGCAAAGTGCAAAGGAGGGATCAGTCAATAGCCTAGAGAGGTGAATTCTCCGAGAATTGATCCCTGCTCACTTAAGAGTTACACCTTTGCACTTATCAACTGGGCTAGCCCTGGGGGCTATCTTTATCTGGACTAAAAGATCCTTAGGGTAAGAGATATATAAGGAGAATAATTTTTTGAGAGAGGACTTTAGGTATCGTCGTATTTTTCAATGGTATCATTAATGATTGGAGTCTTTGGACTTTAAGAAGGCTAAGAAGTATGCCATGCAATTTATATGTATTCTCATTCACACTAACTCTGTTTGGTCACAAACTTCTCTGCTGTGCTCAGAATAATGTGGGTAACTGGGTTGATAATCCCTTGTCACACATTCAGTTACTGAATGACTGAGCAGGGTTTCATTAAACTTATAAAGTTGCCTACTTGCTAGAAACAGTCAATAAGAACTCTGCACTGATTAATAAAGATGTTCCATGTGATACAAGGCTTTTGTAGGAAGGTTTATGAGACTACATTAGGCTGATTATGATGAAAACTTCTAGATATTCAAAAGCATAATTCAAATTGTAATATACAAGAAAATAGTGACAAAATTCAAGTATTAAAATATCATACTTCCAACTGTTTAGACTTTAAAAGAGAATAGGGGCTAATTTGTTCTGAAATTAAGTTTCCATATACAACCAGTATCTCTTACTGAGTATCAACCAAATATCATAGGTTCATGCATGCTAATTGTTTATGAAAATCCAATTTCCACCTGTTAACCTGCATAAATCCAACATTTACATTTAACTAGGTTGATTTTATTTGTATAAATCTACATGTGTCTTAGATGAACTAAAAGGATGTGAATTGTAACTTATATTCCCCAAAGTAGACAATCTATGGTAAAATGAGTCCCTGCCCAACTCCTTTCTAGCATTGATGAGTTCTCTAGTTGATAGGAAACTGATAATTATCAGCAAGGTATTCCTTCGGTACAATACTCTATTTACACGGCGATTATGCTTTTCCCAAAAAAGCATTAGCTTTCCTCAAAATCCCAATAGTCCAAAGGCTCCAAACTTGTATTTGCATGAGTTAAACATAGTAAATCCAAGATATCCCAGCACAACTCTCTCAGGAACTGTTGGGAGAAGTTTAACTTTGTTGCTCCTGCCTTGAATAAGGAATACTCTGGCATTCAATGTGGTGAGACGACACCCTGTGGCAAAGACAAAAAAAAAAAAAAAAATCTCCCCCAAAAACATCAAATCGGATGATGATTACTAACCTTCACATTCTAACCAAATACAAAGGGAGAGAGGGAACAAAAAGGAGCATCCTCAAGGTTTCCTGCCATGTATTCTGAAGAATTCATTCCACTAATCTCTTTTCCATGCTTAATCTTCTAATCTAAATCTTGTGCTCATCAATGTAATTTTGAGCAAGCTCCTTTGATGTCGAATCCGGACATCATTACTAAAGGAACAAAAACCACACCGTGCTATTTATTCAAGCCTGGAAACTCAAACTACATACCAATTAACTTTCTTACATTGAAGCATATTAAGGATATAAATATATAAATTGTTTTATCCCCATAAAAGTTTCAGCTTTTGAGATACGTGGTTAGCCAATGAAGTTCAACATGGCACAGAGCAAAAGATCCAAGGTCTGAATCCCTCTTGTCCAAGAATGTTTTCCCATACTAGCATTATCCACGTATATCAAGGTAAAAGTAGTATCCTAGAAAGGTTGAAGATATACTTTGAAAGACCACAAGAGCATGCATTGTATTTTTTTAACACTAGCAGCGAAGTATATAGATTCTAGGATTAAAAACAGTAGCAAACTAATAATTCAATGGAATCAAATTAGGAGCCATGATGAGAAATCCATACAATATTAAAGTATGAAATCTCTAAGGAAAACAAAATCACCTGAGTTTTTCTACAGGGAGACAGCCAAGATGAATATTGCATATGGGGCAGCAATCTGTTTCTTCTTCATCAAGTTTCTCAAATATGCACTTTCTGCAAACTGGTAAAGTATAATTTATTAATTTACGTATAAATAAATCGAGTTAAGGTTCAGACTTAAATTCTTCGGGAGAACTTTACCAAAGATGCATGTTCAGATCAATGGCAAATGATTAAAGCATAAATCTACGAAAGTGACTATAGATCTGAACAAGTAATGATTACTCAAATGTATTATATTCACATAATAAGACGATATCTAACCAAAGGATCAGACTATAATAGCCTTCAGAGATGAACGATCATCAGAAAGGACAATGAAACATATTTGCATATAAGTGAAGCCTATGCCACCTTGATCGAGCGAAAACTAATGTAAACAGACTATTGTAAATCAAAGAATAAATGATCCTGGACAACCTTTCTTCGACTTGGCACGTTACCAGAAAAAAAAAATTCAAAACCAAAGATTTATTTTCTAGAAAGGGAAGTTATAAAACCTTTATATAACGTATATGCAACTAAAAGAAGGCAAAGATGAACTCTGTCATTCCGTTGCATGCGTTGACGTGGCTTGCTAGGCTCATACAGTACAACTTCAAACGGAGAATATAACCGATTGAAATTAATATGGAACGGAAACTCAATGTATCTCATACAGAAAACAGTAACTTCTATATGGCCATAGAAGCAGAGACAAAACAAAGACACTGCATATGAAAGCAGGATCATGAAACCAATGCATACGACCATGATGACTCGTGCCCAAGGGGAATCAATTAGGAAGCTTAGTTGATGACAAACATCAAATATTTTGAGACGTTCGTTGGTTCCTAATTGGTCTTGGAAACTAGAAAGCAAGCAATTTTTTACCGCAAGGAGCATCGTAACCCTGAGATATGTATATTACGTAAAATAAAGACCGGAGAAACCCAACGCCACAAGGCATCCCCGTAAGCACAAACCAAAACAATCGATCAGACCCATGAAACATCCGAAATACGAGAGGCCAAATAGGAGGAAGAAGCGAAAGGGAGAGAGGGGGGCGGTGGTGCTCACACGTATGAAGGCACTCGGAGATGGTGGTGGCGTCCCGGATGAGCTTATTGCAGATAGGGCACGTCATGCACGCTGAAAGAAGCTTCCTCTTCACCTTCACCACCTGGCTCGGGCCTGCCGCCGACGCCTCGTCCTCCTCCGTCCCCGAGCTCGCCATCTCCGCGTCTGC
This sequence comes from Wurfbainia villosa, assembly GCA_025175895.1. Classification (NCBI taxonomy): domain Eukaryota; kingdom Viridiplantae; phylum Streptophyta; class Magnoliopsida; order Zingiberales; family Zingiberaceae; genus Wurfbainia; species Wurfbainia villosa. Next base: position 23,775,173 of record CM045991.1, on the reverse strand, counting down.
TCCCAGTCTGAGGCCGCCCGTCACTCCTCCACGCCCAAACCGTTCATGCGAGCTACCCTCCTACAGGAACGTCGTCGCGCGCAGCTCCAAAAGCTCAAGTCGTGGCATTGATGGACGAATCACGTGTAGGAACGCACGGCGGCGAGGATCCGACGAGAAAAAACGAACAAGATCGGATCTTTATGGGAAACAAGGAAGTGGAGGAGCCAAGGAGCGGCCTCGAGGTGAGATTTGGTGGGGAGAGAGGCGGGGTCGAAGGGGCGGAGAGAGATCGAACGAGGACGAGGCGAAGAACGCAAAGAAGGAACAGAAGAGATGAAGGGGGGAGAATGTGATTGTGTATATATAAAAGGTTCTACATAAGAGAGCAGGTTTCCTATTGGTGAGTACCTTGGAGAAACCCGATCTTCGCTCTCTGAAGCTGGGCAGTGGGTCCACTGGCTAAAGAACAATAATAAGACTGGTAAAGATAGGGTCATTCCTGAAATGGTGTATCGACGAATATCTGTTGGCGAAAACAACCGTGTTTTGGAGGATTGCTCGGATAACGCTAACGTGCGCCGAGGGGAAGGGGCATTTTTCGCTGATTTTTCTTAATTTTAGTATTGTTCTGAAAATAAAATTTAAATGAAAAACCGATCGAAAGCTAACAGGAACCCCCGACCGCTGCAAATTAGTTATTTTTCGGGGTGTAATATGTCATAATCGAGTCGAAATGAATGCCGAATTTCTTTTGGGTCCAAATTTTCACTGGAAACGAAGCCAAATTCCGTCGCTGGTTTATTCTTTAAAAAAAAAAAATGTCCCGAATTACGTCGGGGTCCCTTTTTATTTTTTCTAAAAAGAAATTTAGAACTTAGAAATCAAATAGATATTCATAACTAGCTTCGTGATACCATTGATTTATTAAATTGATTAATAATTACACAAGTAACCCTTTTAGTTTTAATTTAATTTTGTTTGTTTTAAAAAATAATTTAGATATAAATTGAATTATGCCCACTAACATTACATCTGTGGCTTTAAGTATCCACGGGCTTGAAATTAGTGGACAAATTATGCATTTAGGGGACCAGTTGCCCTTTTCGTCGACACCTCCCAGATGGATGGCTGAGATGCATCTGCTAGTAGCATCTCAGCCGTCCGATCTTGTTTTCCCATCGTCCCCGTGTCTATATGTAGGCATGTCCCAGGTTCCGTTCTCTCCCAGCTGCCTGCCATCGATGAACGGAGTTCGAATTATCGCCGACAGAATAATTCAACGGCAATCATCGTTGGAAATCCATTTCAGGTTTCAATTTGTTTCCGTTGATTTTCTTACAGCTTTCGATTTGCATTTCTTGGATCAAGACTGGTATTTGAAATTCGTTAGGTTTTTCATGTTGGAAAAGACCAATACAGTTTACATAAGGAAAAATTGAAGTCAGAATTGACTTCGAAATTGAAATCTATATTTCAAGTAAATGAATTTAGACTATTAATTTGTTAAAATCGATTATAGGTGAATGAGAAATTAATTGTTAAAGTCAATATTATAAAAGAAAGTAGGGGAGAAAATAATCTCACATTGGAAATTACAGGGAGGAATTACTTCCTTATATGTGTTATTGTGTTAATTGAGTTAACACAAGTAGCACAGATGCTCTCATCCAATGGGCGAGCAGGTGCCCACACCTGTAAGCCCGCCACCCGCAATGAGTACTTTGTTGGTGCACGTATGCATCGTCGCGAGGAGCATTGAGGAGCTTAAATTTATGCTGTCGGGTGACGTGGCACTCGGGTGATGTGTCATGCATACATGACACTCAGTTGGATAGAGAGCGATGATTGGTTGCTGACTGGGCGATCGGATGACTACCGTTGGATCGAAGAGGGTGATGGATCGCAAGTGATACGATCTGGAGCGTTGATCGCGAAGAATCACGATCGGACCATTGGTAATGAAGTTTGATCTAGAACGTCAGATTGATTGGATCGTTACATCCAGATCCAACGGCTGAGATCAAAGGAGGATCTGAAATGTTACAATCCTCTAGATTTAGCGACCGAGATTAAGAGGTTTGTTTGAAGGGTTACAACCCTCTAGATCGAACGACTCAGATGAAACTCACCAAAGGATACTTCACCTCTTCACCTAATATAAATAGGATCCCTAGATGATGGAATTAATTACTCAAACTCAATCAAATTAAATCCTTGTATACATTCCATCCTCTGTATTCGGAGTCTAAAAAACCTATGAGAGAGTTCGTCAGTCTCAGAATTTGGAGTGTCACTATTCCGAGACATCGTCGTTGTATCTTGGAAACGAATTGCTGCTATCCGTAAGCATCTGAGCGGAGCAATATCATTTTACGGAGATAGCATTGAACACTAATCTCGACGATATTATATCAGTTTGCATCCTCCCCGACGGCAATCATCACTGACAATATATCAGACATTTCATTCCATGCTGCTCGTGGCTATCGCATTCCATGGAACGAGATGGGTTTCTACAGTGGGTTTAAAGCTTTCATTTGTTGTGAAGTTTTGTCGTGTCGAGTAGGATTCTTGGGTTGGGTTGACGAAGTGATCGTTGTTAGAGGTCAAGAATTGAAGTGCCCGTTATCAATCCCAAAGGGTCAAGAAAGAATAGCTAATATCAGCAATTTTAGGGAGGTTCGCCACATGGTTAGTTGTGCAGTATGATTCTATATTCTTATTGAGACAACTGGTAGTGATGAATCACATGATAAGGAAACTGAGTATTTACCCATATTTACAGTTCCAATTGCCTTTTCTTTGCAGTGTTGGTCATCCTGTTTACTTAAATAAGACCTTTTTCTGGTTTATTTTGGTCTCTCCAGTTATATTCTGCTTGAACATTCAGCTGATGAATAAGTTCAGAAGAACACCTAGCTAGACCAACTCTTTTAACTTATTCCCACCTTTATATTCCCTAGAATCAGCAAATTAAGCAAGTTTCTCCTTGAAAGACTAACCATATAGTTCTGTGAGTGATGAGGATGAAATATGCTTTAGTTTTTTGTATAGAGATTTGGTCTACATCTTCTACTTGAGGATCCTGCCTCAAGTAATATCTGAGATGCCAAGTAGCAGGTCTTCAATTAGTTTTGTCAACTCAAGTAATTCTTTACAGCTATGAACGTTTTGTACTTCTTAGTGCTTCCATAAGGAGTTATATACTAATTTTGATTCCTTTTATTTAAATTGTGTTAAGTTCCCATCTCCATTTTAGTGAAAACATGCAGAACTAAACTTGAAGCCTTTTTGTTGCGATCTATGGAAGAAGGTCTCATATTAGATGGTGTAATAGCTCAAGATATTAATCAATCGCCCTTATATGTGTTTGTTTCTTCTTTCTATGAATGTTTTCATGCTTTTGTCATCCTTTTTCTTGGAATTGTCATTTTCTTCAAAGAATAAACCCATTTAATTGGAGCTTATCATTCAATAGAAGTAGGACATTATCAAAGAAATTTTTGTTGTAGGTAAAAAAAAAATTTGATTGGTTTTACTTCCGTCAACAGGGCTAAATGACAGTTAAAAATCCATGTACCTCAAGCTAATATTAGTTAGTTATATTCAAAGTCTCAAATATTGATAATGGTCTCCAGCTAGTTACACCCATTTTCTGGCAAGTAAATATGTCATAACATTTACTTCCCATAAAATATTTTTTGTTGATTTATGAGAAAAAAATGCTTATTTTTTCAAATTAGTAGCAATCCTTCTATTAAAAATTGTTAATTTGGCAAACTTGTTCATCTACTTGCAACATTATCATGTTATATCTCATATTACAACATTGTTTGGGCATATCAGACTTGTGCTATTTGATGCCTACTTGATATGTCAAATTGCAAAATGAAAAAAAGGTTCATGATCTTTATGGCAACTATACCATCTAACGGCAATTTGCTATGACCTTGATGCTTTCGTAGTTGCAGAGTAATTCATTGTATATATGGTACAGTTAAACTCTCAGGTTCCTTTCAGAGTAACTTGGTTAATACATCATATTTGACTGGTTGCAGGGTATATCAGAAGCATTAGTTAAATTAAGAGCTGTTTACAAATATGACAGATCCTGGCTCAAATTGAATCATTTGTCTATGTCCTCACGGGGATGGCGCGATGGTAAGACATGATATTGCTTGCAGAATGAGCAGGGTTCGATGTCGAATGAGGGGTCTAGAATCCCTCCTGATTTCAGACGGACTCCTCTCTGCTTTGTCACTGTGTCAAGGGACTTTGTCCTCTCCCCATGATTTACCTTCCTCTCGTCATTGCACTGGGACGGGGGACGGATGACAGAGAGCTGCTAGTTGGACAGATTTCCAATTTTTGCAGAATCATTTGTCTATGAATGGACCTGAAAGCACAAAGGAAGCATTAGTGCAGATCATGGTTTGGGTTTCTGAGTGGTCGAGTGTTGAGTTTCTGAGTGGTCGAATGTCGAGTATTGAGAGCTAAGACCCGAGTGATTGCTCAAAAACTAAGGAGTCGAGGTCTGCGTTAAACGCAGATTCCTTAAAATAGATTCGCCTCACCTCCGCGATGCTTCGAGGTTGTCATGGGTCATCTGTTTCCCAGAATACAAGGTAAATTGTGATCCCTACCAAGCACTAGTAGTCGTGGCGAACTGAGTACTATCACAGAGATTCTGCCGAGTGAAAAGAGATACTCGACAGAAAGAAAAAGAAAGAGAGAGGGGAATGCAGGTGGATGAAATTATTCTTCTGCTCAAGACATTGGCTCTTTTTATAGATGTGTCCCTCATGGCTGACAGAATAAAAATCAATAATTCGTTTTTATTTACCGCAGTGAAACATCAGTCGTTTTGGATGGTAATACGGATTCTCATTGATTATATTAATGCATTCATTATAATTGAGCAAAAATAATTCAGATGATAAAATATCGATTCATTCGCTTGGATAAATTTTGTCGAAATCAATGGAACATTTGATGCACGCAAGTCATGCTTGTATAGAGTCAACATGGTTAAGTGCAATTCGAACCCTTAGATTTACACCCTATGCACATTCATGCGTGAGAGTATTTCCTATTCACAACTTATATACTTGTGAAACAATATAAATTAATTGTTAAGTATTAAAACTTTCAAAGTGGAATTAAAATCTCATATACAATGAAGCTTCTTTCGTGCATTCCACTTCCTTTTTCATTCATATTTTTCTAACAGTACCGCCGCTGCTTGATTGCGATACGTTGTTTCTTTTATATTGTAGTTTAGTTAGTTGATGCTATTACAAGTGTTTATTCAGATTCATACATAGACTTATGAAGATATTGATTTTAAATCTTAGAATGATAAATTTATCAAAATATATATATATATATATATATATATATATATATATATATATATATATATATATATATATATACATTTTTTTCCTTTTCAAATGAAACAAATGACATAATTAGTCCTATCACCGATGTTTCTAGCTTCTACTCGAATACATTTTTTGATCCTAGTATGAAATATTTCATTGACAATACTAAGTTATCAATATTCTGTATTTCACGAGAGCATCTTATTTGGCTCTTCTATCTTACCAGGTGCATTTGATGGTTAATGTCAAGAAGTGATGGTCCCATATGGTATATTAAACCATACAAACTCCTATCTTAGGTAAAAAAATTGAAATCCGTCAATCTAAGATCCTATCAATTCGCTTCCGAGCCATTATAAGAAGGATAAATTATGGAGAATTTTTTGATCTAAAGTCCATTGATAAATTACATAGAGAATTGGTATTATCGCATAAGTGAAGGATTCATTTTTATTTTTTTTAAATAAATTCTACATGTATTTATCATTTAATTTGCAGGGCCTGCAGAGTCCTACTCACTCATCATTCACTTGACCATGGATATGCAATTGTTAGACACACTATGTTGCAAAACGGAATCATTCATGTCATTCAAGTGTCGCCGCTAGGAGCCTTACAAGTTGACGAAGATCAAGAGTTATCATGAGTTCCAATTGTACTTCTTGCTGCCATGTTCCTATGCAAAGTATCAACTTTTTTTAATCGGTAATTTACCAAACACAGCTGATAAAGTTTCGAAATGTCCAAAACGTGCACTATACTTTCAGAATTATCAAATCGCGCGCATAATTCCTAAAATACTCCTCCCGCCAAACAGATTGCAATTTAATGCAGAGAGAGATTTACATCCATCCGAGCCACAACTGGAAATCCCGAGCCATCCAAACGTCACTTCCTGCCGTGTGGGAGTGGCAGGCTCATGCGGTTGATGAGCACCACACGTAGGTTTCCTCCGTAAACCAACTGAGGAACACCATTTTTTATGAAACCCTAATAGTTATCAACGATATCACTGCTCCCACGAATATATCAGCACTTAATCCAGAAGTTGGCGCAGCTCACTCACCAGCCTCTTCATATAGTATTATCATGTATGTATATGTTTTTATTCTTGAGATTGCTATGAGGTTAATAAATGCATTGTAGGTGGTTGTATAGTCAAGTTTGTCACACACCCATAAATACGATGTAGACATATCATACCAAAGTAGACCAATGCACTCATAATTGCGATGCAGGAGATTCATAACCGAGTTTTGTCGCCACCTAAACAAATTCCACCTAACTTAAAAGGTGATGCTTCCAATTAAACCCCACGAATACTTAAGTTCCCTGATTGATATTCCCAGCACTAGGAGATTCAATCTGTCTGAGAGAGTAGGTGGTGCTGGCAATGAAATTCCCAGCACCACCGTATCCCTAAAATTTAAAATCCCAGCACCATGGGAGAGTAGGTGGTGCTGACAATGAAATTTCCAGCTCGCTGGTCTGGATAAAAAGTGATGCTGGGAATTTAAATCCCAGTAACATCGTGGCGTTGGGCTTCAAATTCTCAGCACCATTAAGGTTCAACAAATTCGGGATAAAATCTGGTGCTGAGAATTTAAATCTCGTCACCACCGTGGTGCTGAGTTTAATACTCCCAGCACCATGGTGAATGAACTTGTCGAGATAAATGGTGGTGCTGATAATTTATATTCCAGCACCACGATGGTAATGAGATTCAAACTCCCAGCAACACCTTGGTGCTGGGAATCTAATTCACTAGACTAGGGAGATATAAGTGGTCGACATTAAGGGTGGTGCTGGGATTTGAAACCTCAGCAACACTATGGTCCTGCGAATAAGACTCCCAGCACCATTGACATTGGACTGATCGAGATAAATGGTGGTGCTGAGAATTTATATCCCAGCACCACCGTGGTAATGAGATTAAAACCCCAGCAACACCATGGTGCTGAGAATGTAATTTCCAGCACCATGTACATATAAGTTGCCGGAATTGTTGGTGGTGTTGGGAACTAAAACCCCAGCAACACAGTGGTTCTGCGTTTAAATATCCCAGCACCAGGGAGATGGAACTAGTCCAGACAAATGGTGGTGCTGGGAATTTATATCCCAAAGACCCAGTGCGGTAATGGGATTAAAACCCCCAGCAACACCATGGTGCTGAGAATGAAATTTCCAGCACCATGTACATAAAATTTGTCAGAATTGTTGGTGGTGCTGGGAACTAAAACCCCAGCAACACAGTGGTTCTGCGTTTAAATATCCCAACACCAGGGAGATGGAACTGGTCGAGATAAATGGTGGTGCTGGGAATTTATATCACAGCACCACCGTGGGCCTGAGATATAAATTTCCAGCACCATGGAGAGGGAACCTGGCTGAGAAAAAGAGTGGTGCTGTCAATTTATATTGGAGATAAATAAAGTCGTTTAGGCGGGTCGAGTCCAAGCGTGACCTATACTATCATTCTCCACCTTTCCTTATGCTCCCAAACAGTAGTTATGAAAATTAATGCTCTGTGCCAACATTCAGACGAGTGTGCCAATTGGCATGTCAAGCGTACACCGACACGCACTCCATAATCGTAGGAGTGTGGGAACTAAGTATCCTCTGCGCATAAACCCTCGTAAATGTCTTCCTCTTCCATTCCATATAAACTGCTCATAATTTCAACATTGAAAGGTCCATCAATGGGTTTGAAAACCTATCATTGATGACCCTATCAATATCAAATGTTCTAATTAGTTAAGTGCATAATTGGGAAACCTAACCATAAACTCTCATCCTCCACTTGTCTTCGACTTCTAAAGCCTAGTTAAAAAATTCACCTTACTTGCATATAGCACACTACATATAAAGGTTGATTTTAAAAACATTTGCGTAGGACGACCCCTTCGATGAAGTGTTAATATTTTTGGAAACAATTGAATCAAATTTGAAGGATAGAGAGTTAGATGATCAAGATTCCATAAATGCGGCTAAGTAATATTCCATCTTCATCTCGGGCCATCGATGTGGGCAATAGAATTACCAGTGATCAACACCTTGATATAAATAGAGACGCTTCTTCCATACTCGAAGAAGAGTTTGTCACTGCTACCACAGTAGATCATGGATATTTTGAACAAACTTGGAGTGAAGAGGAGGTAAGTGATATACATGGGATAGAAGAGTTAGAATATACAAATTCTTCGGAAGAATTCTTTGCTGATGATATCCAACATAAAGAAGGTGAGTTAAACCCAGATCAGTACAGTGACTTAGCGGAAGTGTTCCCAATTGCTGATGATCCCTATGTTTTAAATCCACAAATAAGACTATTGACAGATGTCGGTTCATCAGATCCAAATGAATTTTCATCGATGTTTTTTCCTCTCGACAAGAGTTTAAAGATGCACTAGTAAGGCGCGATGCTAAAAACTTCAGATACAAGCTTGACACGCACTCAATAGAATTAAAGTTATTTGCTTTAGTCAGCCTTGTTCATGGAGTCTAGTTGCAAGTGGAGACGTGGAGTTCACTGTCACAAAATATGTAAAGCAGCATGAATGTGACAGTGCTAGGGAAACAACAGATCACCATGCTTGCACATCCACATTTGTAGCAAACCAGATTGTAGGACGGTTAGCTACCTCTGATGATTACAAACCAAGTTCAATTCGAAGAGAAATGCAAGCTAGGTTTGGTGTTCACATTTCATACAAGAAAGCATACACAAATGCATGTAAAGCATTAAAAGAGTGGTAGGTGATTTTGATCGGCCTATATTGATCTTCCAATGTACTTGCGTGAGTTAAGAGTTAGAGATCCCGATATATATGTTACAAGATTAAGAAATGGTGAAAATCAATTCCATGTTTTTTGGGCATTTGGTGCTTGAAGAGTATTCAGTTGTATTTATAAAACTAATTGGAATTGATGCTACACATATGACTGGCAAGTATCCTGGTGTTTTGTTAATGGCTACTGTCGTTGACGGTAATGCAAAAATTATACCAGTTGCATTTGGAATTGCCGAAGTTGAATGTGGATCTGCTTGGGAGTGGTTTTTGGATCATATAAAGACATTCCTTGATGTCCTGCCAGAGTCGTTGAGCATTGTATCAGATAGACATCGGGGGATTATATCAGCAGTTAACAAAGTGTATCCATCTGCCCATCATGCTTTTTGTTGCTATCACTTGTCTTGTAACATGGTAACAGATACCCGGGATAGATCCTCATTAGGTTTATTTTGGGCAGCAGCAAGAGCCAATACAAGAGTTGACTTTGATCGATTAATGCAGAACATGCATGACAAACACAAGGAAGCATATGCGTGGCTATAAAAGATCGATCCAAAAAGATGGGCCAATGCACACTTTCCTAGCAGGAGGTACACAATGTTAACCACTAATTGTTCTGAGAGTTTAAATGCATTATTCAAGGAAACACGTGAACTCCCCATCACCAGTTTAATTGACAACACTAGAAGAAAGTTTGCTCAATGGTTCTATAACCGTAGGGAAGAATCTTCAAAAAGGTCAGGTTTTCTAACACCTTATGCCATTAAAGAGATTGATGAAAGGAGAGAAAGAACTCGATTATATTCGGTATTCCCATATTCACAAACGGAAATGGAAGTGCATAATAGCTTCTTCAGATATATTGATTTGGATAGGCGAAGTTGCATCTGCGGTGAGTTTCAAATTTCAAGAATTCCTTGCTCGCATGCTATTGCAGTCATCATATATCGGAACATGGATTCATACCGTTACTGCGAGCATTATTTTCTAAGGGAAACCTGAGAAGCCACTTACATGGATCGTATTTACCCATGTCGAAGTAAGAAATTTTGGCTTAATGGTGACAAAATTTTCGGAGTTCTACCTCCTCGTAGCCTTGTGCAGCCCGGGCGAAGAAAAAAGACACGCATAGAGTCCAAACATACTGGGAGGGTGAAAAATAAATGCAGCAGATGCAAACAGCTTGGGCATAATAGGAGGTCTTGTAGAATGCCACCGGCTACTAATTCCTAAGTATGTTTATTGTGGTTGTGTAAATATTTTTAAAGGAAACAATGTTAATGTTAATGTTAATGTTAATGTTAATGTTAATGTTAATGTTAAGCTATTGTAATGGAAAAATTTGTTACGCTATTTTGCAAAATTGTAATCTAAATCTCTCTGTGTATCGTGTCCAAAATTTCTGATTTTCAAGGCAGGATTAGGTTTACACAGCCAATTTTCAGAAATCAATCCCCGTGCCAAGTGGCACGTGGTCGAAACTGGGAGGTAGTAGAATCAGAAGGAAGTTTCCTCAACGCAACAACATGTGAAGCCGTTAGGTCTTTCAGTCGATGTAAAGAATTCAGAATTTGGACTCCTGTAGGTCCATTAATGGGCTTCGGTCAAAACCCATTGATGGCCCTAGTCACCTCAACTTCGGTCCAAACCAACTCCAGTGGCTTTGGGACTTGACCCTCTGTGTATCGTGTCCAAAATTTCTGCTTTTCAAGGCAGGATTAGGTTTACACAGCCAATTTTCAGAAATCAGGCCTCGTGCCAAGTGGCACGCGGTCGAAACTTGGAGGTAGGAGGATCAGAAGGAAGTTTCCTCGATGCAACAACATGTGAAGTCGTTAGGTCTTTCAGTCGATGTAAAGATTTCGAAATTTGGACTCCTGTAGGTCCATCAATGAGTTTCGACCAAAACCCATTGATGGCCCTACACAGGACTACTGTGTTCCTGGGATTAAAATTGCCAGCACCACCTTATTTCCGGGCTGTTTGAAAGTGTACGTGGTACTGGGAATTGAAATCCCAGGACCACTGTGTGTTCTCCAGCCAGTTCTAAATTGTACGTGTCCTGGGAATTGAAATCCCAGGACCACTGTGTGTTCCCCGGCCAGTTCTAAATTATACGTGGTCTTGGGAATTGAAATCCTAGGATCACCTTATTCCTTAGCCATTTTGAAATTGTACGTGGTCCTGGGAAATAAATTCCCAAGACCACTTTGTTTCTGGGATTATAATTACCAGCACCACCGTATTCTAAATCCGTCCGACCGCACCCGACCCGTTAATATAAAACTCCCCGGTGGAAGTTCAAACATCTCAACACCACATTTCATTTCTCTATCGCTCCTTGCGTTCTGTCTCTGTGGAATTCCGCTTCCATTCCTCGGCGGCCGTTCAAACTCTCCGGTTCCGGTTCAAACTCCCCGGTGCCAGTCAAAACCCCCCGGTGTTAGTTCAACCTCCCCGGTGCGAGTTAAAACATCTCAACACCATCTCAACGCGATTTTCGACCTAAGTAAGTTTTGTAGATTTCTTAAATTCTGTGTCGCTATCGTTTCTTCCGATCTATCTAGGGTTTTTGCCTTTTTCCGTTCACGATCTCGTTTAAACTCGGGCCTGATAGGGTTTAGGGTTTTAGGGTTTACCATTTAAGCAGAGGTAACGTTTGTTTGTATCATCACACATGTTTCAATCCATTTCATCTATTAGTTTAAAATCGTTGTATTACAATGCATTTGGTTGTTAACCTAAGGAATTTTTTTCAGTTAACGATGGCTTCAACTGGTGAATCATCAAGCGATACTTCTGCAAGAACCCGTGCGTTGATGCGAGGAAGAACCAAGAGAATGAACTGGAAAAGCAACATTTCACAGTTTAAAAAATTTATTGCAAGTGTGCCGCCGAGTGTGGAAGAAGAAACGCTTATTCGGAGCTCCCCCTTTGCGTGGGTTTTGTGTTGGGGTTCGATCCGTGAGGGGAAACTTCGCTTCCCCTTCACCTCGGTTGCTTGACCATGGTAATCCCTTTAATGTCCCCGGATTAAAAATTTAATCCTAGACAAAAGGTATTCCCAAAGCAACCAAGTCATCGTCGTGCTATTCGTTTAGAGAGGTCACTTGAACAAACTAGTTGTTCAAGCGACCATTCTCTATTCTATGAGTAGCCGCGGAATAGACGATGTCCGGATCGCCGGTTTTTGTATTTATACTCGGGATCCAAGTATTATTTAGCCTATTTACAGAAATATAACATGCTTATATTTTGAAAAACAAACACAAGCAATGAATAAAAGAGATAGAAGAATAGTTATACCTCTTGGTCTTCTAATGTATGACCCTCCTCCTTTTGGACGTCGTGTGGGCGACGATCCACCAAAAGTCGAAGCTCCTAGATCGCAAAACTTCCTTCCTTGCTTTTCCCAAGCAAGAGGAAGAAGAGAAACAATGTTTTTCTCCTTCAAAAACTCAACCAACAAAGAACTATCGAAGTTCTTGCCGGCCAACTAGAAGGAGAAGAAGATGATGGAAAACTACCAAGACACCAAGGGAAACCCTATATCTTGTTTCCACCACCTAAGGAGAAGAGAGGGGAGTGTTTTGGGCATGGCCAAGGGCTGGGAAGGGCTGGAATAGCTGCTGGACGTTGGCCACAAGGCAAGGAAGAAGAAGGAAAACTTGCCTTATTTGGTGCCACCCTTGCTTCCAAACCCTAACCCTAATTCCAATCCTATCTCAACTAGGATTGCCCTATTCTTGCCGCCCAAGCCTTGCTCCCTCCCTATCATGTTATCCACGACCACTTCCCATGCCCTCCTTTTATAGAGTTAGGGATAAGTCATGAATTAATCTCCTCCATTAGTTCTAAGGATTTAATCTCAACCGTCGGATCTAGAGATTTAATCTCAACCGTCGGATCTTAGAGATTTAATCTCTACCGATGGATCTTAGTGTTTTGTTTCTATCCATTGGATCTAAGCATCTTGAGGTGTTAATGGGCTACATTAGGGACCATGAGGAGGAGTTGGGTCTTGGTCACCCATGGATCAAGCCCACATAAAGTCCGATCCACTAATGATGATCCAATCCACTAAAGGTCCATCATTGATCTACCTCACCAACCCCCATATGATAATATGGGCTCCATATATTATTTGTACATTTTCTCCCCGTGTTTAAGATCTCGAATGTCCGTCGATTAATTAATTTACTAACCATTAATTAATCAACATCTAACTCCATGAGTAGTACCACTCAACCTTTTCATCATGCCGGACCAAGTCCACCTGCAGGGTTTACATGATGAACCTTATGAGCTCCTCAAGGGGACATCATCATCTTAATATATAGGACACGGTTTCCTCCTATAATCAACGGCACACCATATAAATAATATCATCTCCCAACTTACCGAGTCTATCGATTTAATCTATAAATCTCGCCCATTGGTAAATCAAAGAGATGAGTACCAAGTATATGTGCGTATTATATCGGGATTAAAAGCATGTACTAAATAATATCGATGTCCGATTCGATTATGTAGTAATAAATCGAATCACCTCTGTCGGTCTGCTCAATACACACAAGTGCACTAGTGTGATTCTATGGTCAAGACAAACCAATACCAAATCACACTACAACCATTCCGATGGTTTGTCCAAAGCCATCTCGGTTGTGAGCCTTTACTTATACTTTATAAGGAGCCGATAACATGATCTCCCGTGTGACACCACACACCATGTTATCTACAATGTAAGGTATTAGACAATATTGCATAACCATAAAAATATGCAAACAATGATCATGTGATTCTTATTTCAAAATAAAGATGTTCATACAAAAGAGCTAGGCTTTCAGTATACATCCCAACAATCTCCCACTTATACTAAAAGACTATGCTGTCCTTATACTGCCATACATCTGATTCCCTTCCTCCACATGCCTATCAAAGCTCTCGCTAGAAGGGCCTTAGTGAAAGGGTCTACCAGTGTCATCCTCGATGCAATCTAGGCGACAACAACTTCTACCTCCTTTACGATTTCTCGTATCAGGTGGTACTTGCGCTCTATGTGTTTACTAGCCTTATGGGCTCGTGGTTCCTTCGAGTTTGCAACTGCACCACTATTATCACAATAAATTGTGATAGTTTTGGGCAAACCAGGAATCACATCCAAGTCCATCAGGAAGTTGACTTCTTTGGCGCCATAGGCTGCCACATACTCAGCTTCCATGGTGGAGTCCGCCACGCATTTCTGCTGGGCACTCCTCCATACAATGGCTCCACCTCCCAAAGTAAACACAAAACCTGAGGTAGACTTACTGTTATCCCTATCAGATTGGAAATCGGAATCCGTGTAACCCACAGGGAGTAATTGGTCTGCCCGGTAAACTAGCATATAATCCCTAGTCCTTCTCAGGCACTACAATATATGCTTTACTGCCAATATCCCTATCTGGATTACTCGATATCTCACGACCATGTCCACTAAAGCGGATATCCGGTCTCATCTGAGCATCGCATACATGAGGCTTCCTACTGCCGAAGCATAAGGAACCGCCTTCATCTCCTTTATCTACTCAAATGATCTAGGACATATCTCCTTAGATAGAGGTACTCCATGCCTGAAAGGTAGAAAACCCTTCTTGGAGTTCTGCATGCTAAAACGCTCCATAATCATGTCTATGTATGAAGCTTGGGATAAGCACAACATCCTTTTCCTGCGATCCCTTATAACCTTGATCCCAAGGATGTGTCTCACCTCTCCCAAGTCCTTCATATCAAACTGTTTGGACAACCATACCCTTACGTCTGATAACACTTCGATGTTGTTGCCAACCACCAAAATGTCATCTACGTATAGTACAAGAAATACCACTACGTTTCCGTCACATCTCTTGTATACACAAGACTCATCCGGACTTTGAATAAATCCATAAGACTGGATTATCTCATCAAAGCGGATGTTCCAAGATCTTGAAGCTTGCTTCAATCCATCAGCGGACCGATTAAGCTTACATACAATACACTCTTTGCCTTTAGCAATGAATCCCTCTGGTCGCTTCATGTAGATGGATTCCACAAGACTTCCACTAAGGAATGCTGTCTTGATATCCATCTGTCACACCTCATAATCCATATGAGTTGCTATGCATAAGAGAATCCGGATAGATTTAAGCATGGCTACCGGCGAAAAGGTCTCCTCATAATCGATACCCTCTTTCTGAGTATACCCCTTCGCAACAAGCCTCGCTTTGAAGGTCTCAACCTTCCCATCTATTCCTCTCTTTCTTTTGTAGATCCACTTGCATCCAATGGTTTTTACACCATCGGGTGGTTCTACTAGCTCCCAGACCTGATTTGAATCCATAGATTCAATCTCAGCATTCATTGCACTCGCCAAGATATTGCATCTTTATCTTGGATTGCCATCATATGTCCAGGATCGTTCATGTTCGTCGGTGACCAAATCAGAAGATTCTCCCAAGAACATGAATCTATCAGGCTGTCTCACAACCCTCCCACTACGACGAGGTATCACCTGTGTATCCTCTGTGACACGTGGTGCAGTGACATGTGGTATATCCTCTTGTACCGGTGGTACTAAAGAAGTGACTTCCCCTTTATAACTCCTCAAGAACAATTTTACTCGTGGGCTTGTGGTTCATCACATAGTCCTCCTCTAGAAATCTGGCATTCGTACTCACGATCACCTTCTGATCTCTAGGACTATAGAACAAACCACCCTTCGTTCCCTTAGGGTAGCCAACAATCATGCACACACTTCAAGGTTCCAACTTACCAAAGATCCGCCTTCAAAGACATATGTACGTACTCCCATATCCGAATATGTCTCGAGACTTAGGCTTCGCCACCCACAATTCTACGGGAGTAGAAGGCACTGATTTAGATGGAACCAAGTTCGTAATGTATACCAGTATCTAGAGCATATCCCCAGAACGAATCTGGCAAGTCAGAATAACTCATCATCGATCTAACCATCTCTATAAGAGTCCTATTCCTTCGCTCTTCTACATCATTCTGCTGGGGTGTGCCAGGTGCAGACAATTGGGATTGAATCCCAACCTCTGATAGGTAATTCCTAAACTCTCCCAAGAGGTACTCGTCACCACGATCAGATCGTAGTGTCATCTTGAATAATTGTCTATGAAAAAGACGAAATATTCAAAACTACCTCTTGCTGTGATAGACATAGGACCATACTGAATCGAATGAACCATTTCTAACATATCTTTGGCTATATACCCCTTGGCCTTGAAAGGCCTCTTGGTCATCTTACCCTCCAAGCAAGATTCGTAGGTTGGGAGATCCTCCACCACTAATGAACCCAAAGTTCCATCAACTATCAACATTTTTAATTATGATTAGGTTAATGCGACCAAGACTAAGATGACAAAGATATGTTTTGTTAATCTTCTAAGCTTCTTTTCTCTTATCGGAATTAGAAGATGAGTTATTAACTTCTATTTGCATCGTGGGAGCTAGTGGTTCAAGTTATAAATTTCCTATCTATGTACTGAATAGATAATGTCCCTATTCCTTTTATAACAAATCATCATTAAAAGAAATAGATTATCCATCCATAATTTAGAAACCAAATCAATTCTTTCTAAATAAATGTACATAAAGAAAATTCCTAAGAACCAAAACTTTATTTTTCTCAGAAGATAAATAAAACATCTCCCATTGCAATAGCCGCCATCTTCATGGCATTGCCCAAGTAAATGGTAATATCCCCATTAGCAAGTCGTCGGGTTTCCTGGAACCCCCAAAGTATTGTGCAGACATGATTAGTGGCTCGTATCTACACTCCAGTGCAGGTAGATAACACCGCTAACCATGTTTCAACGACTAGTTCAAAGGATGTATCTTTGTTCTGCTTTGGATTGGGACAGTCCTTCTTCCAATGTCCATCCTGTTTGTAAGTGAAGTACTTGCCTTTCGGCTTCTTCACTCCTCACTGAGATCCTCCCACCACCTTTGCTCTACCTTGTTTCTCCTTCTTCTTGCCTTTCGGTTTAGAAGTAGAAACCTTTTTGAGCAACCATGGCTTGAGGACATTCTTCGAAGAGTGCATACTTGTACTCCTTAGCAGATAAGACAATATCTAGATTCTTTTCCAATCAACATTATTTGGGTACAGTAAGTTTATTTCTTTTAGTATCACAACAAGTGGACTGAAAGTCATTTTGAAAGAAAACCTAAGAATCACATAAATCAAAACATTAGATTTCAAAAAATTATTGATTCCTCAAATAATAAAATTTTGATATCAACCAACACCTCAATCCACCGAGAATATCGCATGCCACGCAGTGTGGACGTATACGAATTCTACATTTGTAAGAGGAGGTTTTACCCATTAATTTTATTATCTTGTCAACCTTACTTTTCGACAAATAAAATTAATAGTTGGTTCCTCTTTGGCCCTACAAATAAAAGCAAAGGACTCGATGGGGAGGATACTTTTAATTTGCATCTAAGTGTGCACCATTACACGATACTAAGGGAATTATTTCGGATTATGTGCCTTACCGCTGTGGAAGTACACATGCTCCTAGATAATTTCCTATAACCATTATTTGACCTAGTGATCCGTAAACAAACTCATCCGCAGGGAGGAAGGCACTCAGAGCCAACACGCAAGTTTGTTGCATCACACGTCAAATTGTAATGGAGGTCGCGGGAATTAATTAAAATATCCCTCTCCCACTTAGTAAATTAAAAATGAGGAATTTTCCTACGACATGCATATCAAACAAAAAGCAATAAATATGAAAAATAAATTATTTTCCAACTATTATGGCCTTTGTCTTCAATATGGCTCGTCATCGCGTCTCGTCCGCTCCTCCTACGCCATGTACAAGCCCTCCGGAGATCCGAGCCGAGACTAAAACCTATTTTAATTTACATCCATCGATCCTATACTCCACGAGGGAGTGTACATGAATCTAGATCGAAAGTAAAATAAAATAAAGAGCGGCTAAACAATGCCGTATTTAATTTACAAAAACTAAATACTAGCCTCGTCAAACCCGAGGATTCAACAAAATAAACATTTACACACATACAATCACATACACACACATGCCATAATAGTCGGATCTTATGCCTGCAACCAAAGAGTTAAACTACGCATATCCTACTATTATCCGACACATATAATATATGAAAAAGTGCATAAAAATTAACCGAATCCTAAACACACAAAACTGGAAACCTTGGCTCTGATACCATTTGTTGGGGTTCGATCCGTGAGGGGAAACTTCGCTTCCCCTTCACCTCGGTTGCTTGACCATGGTGATCCCTTTAATGTCCCCGGATTAAAAATTTAATCCTAGACAAAAGGTATTCCCAAAGCAACCAAGTCATCGTCGTGCTATTCGTTTAGAGAGGTCACTTGAACAAACTAGTTGTTCAAGCGACCATTCTCTATTCTATGAGTAGCCGCGGAATAGATGATGTCCGGATCGCCGGTTTTTGTATTTATACTCGGGATCCAAGTATTATTTAGCCTATTTACAGAAATATAACATGCTTATATTTTGAAAAACAAACACAAGCAATGAATAAAAGAGATAGAAGAATAGTTATACCTCTTGGTCTTCTAATGTATGACCCTCCTCCTTTTGGACGTCGTGTGGGCGACGATCCACCAAAAGTCGAAGCTCCTAGATCGCAAAACTTCCTTCCTTGCTTTTCCCAAGCAAGAGGAAGAAGAGAAACAATGTTTTTCTCCTTCAAAAACTCAACCAACAAAGAACTATCGAAGTTCTTGCCGCCGGCCAACTAGAAGGAGAAGAAGATGATGGAAAACTACCAAGACACCAAGGGAAACCCTATATCTTGTTTCCACCACCTAAGGAGAAGAGAGGGGAGTGTTTTGGGCATGGCCAAGGGCTGGGAAGGGCTGGAATAGCTGCTGGACGTTGGCCACAAGGCAAGGAAGAAGAAGGAAAACTTGCCTTATTTAGTGCCACCCTTGCTTCCAAACCCTAACCCTAATTCCAATCCTATCTCAACTAGGATTGCCCTATTCTTGCCGCCCAAGCCTTGCTCCCTCCCTATCATGTTATCCACGACCACTTCCCATGCCCTCCTTTTATAGAGTTAGGGATAAGTCATGAATTAATCTCCTCCATTGGTTCTAAGGATTTAATCTCAACCGTCGGATCTAGAGATTTAATCTCAACCGTCGGATCTTAGAGATTTAATCTCTACCGATGGATCTTAGTGTTTTGTTTCTATCCATTGGATCTAAGCATCTTGAGGTGTTAATGGGCTACATTAGGGACCATGAGGAGGAGTTGGGTCTTGGTCACCCATGGATCAAGCCCACATAAAGTCCGATCCACTAATGATGATCCAATCCACTAAAGGTCCATCATTGATCTACCTCACCAACCCCCATATGATAATATGGGCTCCATATATTATTTGTACATTTTCTCCCCGTGTTTAAGATCTCGAATGTCCGTCGATTAATTAATTTACTAACCATTAATTAATCAACATCTAACTCCATGAGTAGTACCACTCAACCTTTTCATCATGCCGGACCAAGTCCACCTGCAGGGTTTACATGATGAACCTTATGAGCTCCTCAAGGGGACATCATCATCCTAATATATAGGACACGGTTTCCTCCTATAATCAACGGCACACCATATAAATAATATCATCTCCCAACTTACCGAGTCTATCGATTTAATCTATAAATCTCGCCCATTGGTAAATCAAAGAGATGAGTACCAAGTATATGTGCCCGTTATTATATCGGGATTAAGAGCATGTACTAAATAATATCTGAGGTCCGATTCGATTATGTAGTCAGCAATAAATCGAATCACCTCTGTGTCGGTCCTGCTCAATACACACAAAGTGCACTAGTGTGATTTTATGGTCAAGACAAACCAATACCAAATCACACTACAACTATTCCGATGGTTTGTCCAAAGCCATCTCGGTTGTGAGCCTTTACTTATACTTTACAAGGAGCCGATAACATGATCTCCCGTGTGACACCACACACCATGTTATCTACAATGTAAGGTATTAGACAATATTGCATAACCATAAAAATATGCAAACAATGATCATGTAATTCTTATTTCAAAATAAAGATGTTCATACAAAAGAGCTAGGCTTTCAGTATACATCCCAACATTTTGGACATTCCAGATATTACCCATGTCAGACCCCTCGTTCAGAATATGTTTGAAAATTGGGACTGCACGGAGAAATGTTTTATATTCCAAGACAAGAAATTGCATTTCACAAAGACGGATGTCTCCCTCATCCTTGGTCTACCAGATGATGGACTCGAAGTTCCTATGAATAATGAAGCTCCCTCTGGACAGTTATATTTTCAATATTTCGTGGAAGCTGATTGCTCTAACAAGCATCTGGAGGATTTATTGAAGACTTCCAGATCTCCAGATAATTTAGGATATGCAAAATTTTATTGTCAGTTGTTTATTTTATATTTTTTCTCTTGTGTGTTTTTTACTACCACCAGCAGTAAGCCTAGAATAGCTATGCGATCACTTATAGATTATGTAGAGAATTTTGATAACTTAGGCAGGTACAATTGGTGCGAAGCACTTTATACGTACATGGCTCCTCAAATGGAGTTAATTGGTATGAGAGTCACATTGCGACCAAAAGCAGACGTCGTAGGTGGATCCACGAGACCAATGCTTAAGGGTTTCACACACTTATTGGCTGTGAGTGAATATATTTTATGTCTTCCGCAAATAGTATAGATAACTGCTATTAACAACTAATCTTGTCATTCCGTGGTATGGATGTGTGAGCATTTGTGTATCCTACCTCCACACGCCCTCATGCTTTGCGCAAGAATGAGATGGAGGTGGAGTTCCACAAATGTAAGGGTCGTTAAGAAGATGATAGATGGTCTCGTACCTGACAAAATCACTGTCGATCTAATTCCAAAGACAACAGAGTCATCCGTACATACACGCTTCCCCACCTAGATTTTTGCATCATCAACTCCTCAACCCAAACTCAGTCGATGCAAGAGGAACGACTATCCCAAGATATGCAGAGAATGCGTAAATTGTATCTACTCTAAGCACCAAGCTAGTTGAAGCAAGGTGTGATTTTGAAAGCACCTCCCTACTTAAGGAAGCGACCATCGAACAACAAGAAAAGACAATACAGAGCTTCTTCAAGAGTTAGCGAGGAGGAAGGACAACGAGATAAGTGAAAGGGATGATATAATTGCTGAAAAGAAGCATTAATCGCTGAAAAGGACAGGTTTAATCTCGGAGCTTCAACTCAATTTACAATCCCGGGATGTAGAGGTTACAATCACAATGATAAACCCAACAAATTTCTTCTCGCATACACTAGGCGGAAGGTTTATGTGAGGAAGAAGGCTCTTGACGGCCTATCACCCCTAGCCTTAGAAGCCTCCCTCTGCATGGTTTTCAAACATCCCTAAAAGAAGGAGAGTTGAAACTCAAATTCTCCCAACAAGGCTATTGAGTATCCTCGAGACCCTAATATCTCTCTTAGAGCCAAACATCGAGCAGAGTCGGGCCGAGATAAAAGGGAAATCAATCACGAGGAGGGTGAACCCAAATATCGAGATCTGCACACAAGTCTCCACGACAAACAACCAACACTGACGAAAGTCAGCGAGAGATATTGGAGGTGAACATAAGTTATCCTGTCCAGTCCTATTTTTCAGACAAAATATTTCTGAAACTGAACAGTTTTATTTTGTATAGAGCAAGCTTATAAAGAATTCACCGGTAAGATGGATCCAAACGTCGGGGAGTCTTTATTGAAACTAAAAAAATAGAGTAAGACAGTCTTATATTCTTTGTATATTCCTTTCATCTTATGTTTTGAGAGTTGCTAATAACCCTTTCCTTGTGTAGTGTGACAGTATCAGGACCAGTGTGGAAGACCGATGCTATTAACTTATACATGGACTCTTTCCTTACAATATTTGATTGGAATGTTTTGACACATGGGGATTGCATAAGCGCATATTTTTCAGTCTTAGCTGAGCAGTGCAAGGTGACTGATAAGGCATACTATAACTCAATTTTTTGTGGGCCTGGATTCCCGGTAAGTTTTTGGCCCTTTTGCAAGGAATTGTAAACTTTACGGCTTCGGTGTTTTGACAGATTTTTTTATACACAGGATATGTTTAATATTATGTACGCCCAAGTATTCGAGCAAACTTTTAAAACCCCAGGCAATCCAATCAGATACATATTTTGTCCAATAATCCTGCGATTCATCATCGCCACCTACTAGTGGCCGACTTGGAAATTTCGAGTTCATCCATTACAACTCCTTGTCGGGAAGGCTTACACTACTAAATTTGAAAGCAGAAGCATTAGATTAGATTTCAGACTAAATAAACCGCTTTGTGTATGGAGGATTCATAGCATTTATTTCGGTCCTGTGTTGAATTCTTTAAAAGATGCACTCTTCAGATATGATAATCGGCATCTCGCTGGCAAAAAATTTGTAATGCAAATTTTTCCGCAAGGCCGAGTCCAGTGGTCCTGCATAAAAGCTCTTCGTAAGACATCTAATAATCTTTGTAAATACCATATTTTATAAGCTAGCATTGGACTAATAATTTTTAATTTTTTACAGCTATGATTGCGCATTTTTTATAATACGATACATTGAGAGCCTACTATTTGGGTACCCTAAAAGATTCAGACAGCAGGATATGAGGAGCTTCAGATTCGTAGTGGGGAATAGAATAATGCGCAGCTCACAATTTTGTTTGCAATTATGGTATCTTTGATAGTGGGATATGTTGTAAGACTATACAGAGTTTTAGATATGTAACTACACCAAGGTGCCTGCCTGTAAAAGTCATTAGTCAGCTACAAAGGTGTTTGCAATCTGTGTAGTATCTGTACAATTATGGAATATATATACTTTGTTAAATATTTCAACCACTTCGACTTTATGATTTTGTGATGGGATTTCTATGTGGTGCTGGGAATTAAATTTCCAGGACCACCATGTTCCTGGGATTAAGATTCCCAGCACCACCTTATTTCTCGGCCAGTTCGTAAATGGACGTGGTCCTAAGAATTATATTTCAGACTTTGTGTTCTGGGAGTTAAATTCCCAGCACCACCGTATTCCTCGGCCAATTCGAAATTGTACGTGGTGCTGGGAATTCACTTTCCAGTACCACCGTGTTCCTGGGATTAAGATTCCTAGCACCACCTTTTTTCTCGGCCAGTTTGCGAATGGACATGGTGCCGAGAATTAAATTTCCAGGACCACTGTGTTCCTGGGATTTAATTCCCAGCACCACATTTTATCTCGTCTCGCTGATATCAGATGTGCGTGCCGGGAATTCACTTACCAAAGACCACGGTGTTCTTGGATTGAGATTCCCAAAGACCACCTTATTTCTCGGCGTCGCAGAATGGACGTGGTCCCGGGAATTAAATTTCAGACCACCGTGTGTTCTGGGATTTAATTCCCAAAGACCACATTTTCAGAATCGGCGCTCGTGCACGACAGGCCGAAACTGGGAGGCAGGAGGATCACAACGAAGTTTGCTCGACGCAACAACATGTGAAGCCGTTAGGTCTTTCAGTCGATGTAAAGAATTCAGAATTTGGACTCCTGTAGGTCCATCAATGGGTTTCGGTCAAAACTCATTGATGGCCCTAGTCACCTCAACTTCGGTCCAAATCAACTCCAGTGGCTTTGGGACTTGCCCCTCTGTGTATCGTGTCCAAAATTTCTGATTTTCAAGGCATGATTAATTCCCAGCACCACATTTTATCTCGTCCCATATCGAGACGACGCGGGAATTCACTTACCAGCACCACGGTGTTCCTGGGATTGAGATTCCCAGCACCACCTTATTTCTCGGCCAGGTCGTAAATGGACGTGGTAATGGGAATTAAATTTCCAGGACCACTGTGTTCCTGGGATTTAATTCCCAGCACCACATTTTCAGAAATCAGGCCCCGTGCCAAGTGGCACGAGGTCGAAACTGGGAGGCAGGAGGATCACAATGAAGTTTGCTCGACGCAACAACATGTGAAGCCGTTAGGTCTTTCAGTCGATGTAAAGAATTCGGAATTTGGACTCCTGTAGGTCCACCAATGGGTTTCGGTCAAAACCCATTGATGGCCCTAGTCACCTCAACTTCGGTCCAAACCAACTCTAGTGGCTTTGGGACTTGCCCCTCTGTGTATCGTGTCCAAAATTTCTGATTTTCAAGGCATGATTAATTCCCAACACCATATTTTATCTCGTCCAATTTGATACTGTCACGCCCCGAGAGTATGCCGTGCCGAAAAGCAAACGGACGACATCTCCCCTTTACGTGGCAACATATCGGGTTAATACAAGGCCCGTAGACCCACAACAACAATATGATATACACAGATATCATCATATCAAACATAATAAACACAGCGGAAACAATACAAACAGATCAACAAGATACAATGACCCAACTGTGCACTCCGGAGTGACTTGACACAACAAGAAACATAATAGAAGTCGAATCAAAGACCAAATACATACCACACATCCGTATATCACAGATACGGAAACAATACGGCGTAAAAACCCCAAAACAACAATCCATAGTAATACAACAATATGGAAAACATATCCATCCGTCCGGG
The DNA here is from genome assembly GCA_025175895.1 of Wurfbainia villosa. Taxonomy (NCBI): domain Eukaryota; kingdom Viridiplantae; phylum Streptophyta; class Magnoliopsida; order Zingiberales; family Zingiberaceae; genus Wurfbainia; species Wurfbainia villosa. The sequence goes on along the minus strand of CM045991.1, from coordinate 23,750,345 downwards.
GTGAGATGGGATCAGCTGACGGAGCTCCGAACGTCCAAGGAAATCTTCTACCTGTTATCTGGGCGACAGGAAGCCCAGGGTCCAGGGGTGGTGAGTATAAACTCAGGGGTAATATATAGAAAGTGCATGAACAACATATAAGGATAGATCTACAAGTATACAACATGAGTCCAATAGACATACAGTCCTATCCAACTCTAATAACAAGTAACTACAGTAAAGTCATACTCAATGTATATACTAAACTGATCAACTGAACATGAAGTAATGTACCAACGTACCTGACGGTCTGCAACACCATAAGCTATATCATCCTGACAGATATACCATAACATAACCCATATAATGTACCAGGTCAATCCCATACCTGACCAATACTCAGACATATGAACAGTATATGATCACCTGTATAATAACTCGGTTCGTACCACACAATGACATGATGCTAATCAAATGCATATAACGGTCTGAATCAACGCATGTATCATGCTCAACACATAGCAGTAAATAAAATGCAAATGCCATGTATCATGATGTACAAGCATGTGCAATAATCATAGCTCAATCAAATACAGCATCTCACAGGCATATGTAAAACATATATCAAATACATGCATACATATATATCAGCAATGCATATGCATGGTCACTGTCATGACCTGGCCCAACCACGACCCCAGAGTGGCCAGGGTGGCACGACAAATGACAACTAGCCCGACTCCAGCTGCCACCACTCTCAAGTGGCCGAGTTGGGTAGTATGACTGAGTAGCGTATAAGCGTAAAAAGCTAACTACTCCTAGGGGCCCCTGCTGCAAGCCACGCTGTCCCTATCCATGAGTAGACAAACGCCGCACAGACAACAAAGACTCTCACACAACCACCGTCTATAGTGGGCGAGTGCTAACACCACTCTGCACAGTGGCCAGGTGCGCATCTCCAGCTACCACCATCCCTAGTGGTCGAGCGCGGCACATCCAATGCTCTGCCCTCAACCCTGCTACCACTACCCCGAGTGGCCGGGGAGGCAGGATGACTGACGATTCGTCTCATCCACAAGGGAGACCCAGTCGTCAGCAAGCATGCAAATGTAATGATGCATAGCTCCATACATGTATCCTAGCGACACTCCCTATCCCACGGGGAGTCTTGGTCAACTAAAAGTCAACTATGCAAGGACTATAATCCACAAGACTCTCTCTATTGCATAAAGAGTCATACTCATCTGACAGTCAACCACGCTAAGACCTCTAGTCAGTAGCGATATACAATCGACCGTCCATATAACCATACACAGGCACACAATCCATAATGGATATACCATCGCGCTAGGACCTCTAGTCCATGGTCACATACTGACAACCATACACCTATCTATGCACAGACAACTAGATCCACCATAGATACACAACTAATATGTGTACGATACAACGATCGACTCCATAACCCAATTCATCACCTAACCCTAGTGATGTAACACAGTAACTCAATCTGAGGTCACAAAGATAACCCTAACCACTTGTACTTACTGAACATCCATCAGCTAATACGTAATAGGGTTTATAGTTCCTATCCGTGCTAGATAATCAATGAGTAACAGAGTATATATCTCAAAGGTCAAGGCAGTACAAGCATATGATTAAATAAGAGTGGATTTAAGGTAAACAGGTATAAACATACATATCCAAGATCATGCACAGGAATTTGATCAAAACTACCGGATCAGGTAGATATTACCCACCTGATACGAAGCTCGAACTATCCTCACGACCGTGGATGCGCTTCGTATCCCAAACCTGCACATAATAACAAATAATGATTAAGTACAAGTATCCAACAAACGTAGGAACTAAACACTACATCGTTCCTATACTCGCATCCTTTCCTCGTCTACGAGTTAAATACTCGACTATCCCAATCTGATACACCTTAACCCAACTCACAACTGTGCCCAATACACATCACAACTTCCTCAATAGCCAGGAATAAATCATCGCCATCCTTAAGATCCATTAATAGAAACAACACCCCAAAGAGTTATCTGACCAACTAAGCCAAATGTCAATACAAACACCATAAACCCACCTACATCCTACTCAGACCAACAACTCCACAAATGCTGAAAATGTAAAAAGCTTACCCTTGCTGCTTCAACTAGATAGCAGCACCACACAACATCCATAAACAGGAATACTCAGATTCCCCCCTTAGCTCAAGCACAAACCACTGCTATATACAAATGAAATCGATCCACCGAAACACCGTAGACAGCAAAAGAAACCAATCGGAACCTACCCCACAACCGATTACAGCTCCACCCCTGACTGTGCAGAACAACCTCCCTCTACACCACTCTTGATTGATTGCTCAACATCACAGATTCAACTGCTTATCTATTGCTACGTGAAGGTGAACGCAGCACCCATCAGCTCGATCTCAATAATCGACTGTAACCACAATAACTAGAAGGAACAGACTCTAAATCATGCTAGCAATTGATCAACCATCCATCGAATCACAACAACACCTGAATCAAACGAATACCACTCAAATCATAGATTTATTTCCATATCACAACTGCGATTCCTAAACATCCACACACACAAATTTAATCCCCGATTCATGGCATCAATCAACCAATTCACATGAATTACAGATAGCATAGGAAAAGGGAAATCGAAGCTTACCGATCAAATCTTCACCGATAGCCCCCTCCCTTTTAACCTCTGTTCACTAGAGTAATCCACCCAAACACGATCATCTAGATGCAAAATCAGCGTTGACTCAGAGAACATTGGCAGCAATCCCAGCTCACAGCGACCTATTGAGAGACTGCCAGCTATCCTCCGCGACGATCCAAATCCACCACTACTCGGAGAAAACCACAGGCATTAGAGACTCTTAAAATTGAGACAAGGCAAGCTTATGACCCTGATCTGATGAAGACAAATAACCCAAACACAAACACTCACCGACGATGCTCACCTGCCGCAACGACCACGTCGATCTGAGTCCCCACAGTTGATCTAAGCCACGGTGATGCCGGAAGAAAGAAGACAACCAACTGAATAGCTCCCCGGCGGGGCTGACGGCAGTTCTCCCTCTCAACAGCGTCGGCAGCTCCAGCTCGCGATAGCAACAGTGGCAGCTCATCGGAAAAGGTGAGATCCAGCTCGAGGAAACCGACGGTAGGTTACGCGGCGAGGAGGACTAAGCGAGCGGCGTGATCGACCGATCGCTCGATAAAGATCTCCGATAACGCCGGAAGAGGAAGAACGATCGGCGTTGTCGGCTTGAGCTCCTAGCAAATCCTTGACGCCGGGAGTGACGAGCAGCGAAGAGTGAGAGCTCCGGCGACAACACGGCGGCGATGATGACTTTGCCGAGCTCTCTCGCGTGAAGCAGCCGGCGAATGGAGAAGAAATCGCGCGGTGAAGAAGGGGATCGCGCCGAACAGAGGAAGAGAAGGAATCGATCGAGAAATGGGTTCTTAAAGCTAATCGGTTCGATTGGGTTAGCTCGTGCTTGACCCAAATCTAACCTAGGTTAAGTCTGAGTTAACTCAAGTCGACCCAACTCCCCATTTACACTTAAATCTTCCTCGTATGGACTCCTTTTTAATCCGGAAAATTTTTTGAAAATTCCACGAGTTAATTCTCAATTAACAAGGGCTATTATTTTATTTTATTTTCCGTATTTTACATTCTCCCCCACTTATAAAAATTTGGTCCCCAAATTTCTGACTCATGTACGAGTACGAGATGTCACAACAACCATCTCAAGTATCCGGAGCAAAGTCACACCTCAAGTGACTAAGTGGGGTACTGAGTTCGAATATTACATTCTAGCTCTTATATACACTCTCGAATGAAGAGTCTCCTGAAATACTCTTCCTAAAGCGAATGCAACTCTGTAACCCACTATTCTCCTCGGAAACGGAGAATTACTTTCTCACAAGCGAAACCAATCTACTGTTCCAAAATTCATTATATCACCCAGAACTGATAGTAACTGGACGACTATAATGACTAATCTCGCTGGTTTCTCAACCAGTATACACATAATATACGTCTCATTCCACTGCATCGGGATCACTCCAAATCCCTGACATGATGCATCTGCATATAATACTCTTCCATCCTTATCGGACGGATTAACTAACACTGACTCAAAAGTCAGTCACCTTCTAGGCCTTGAAACCTAGCTTCCCAAACTTCCGACCAAGTGATTTCCATCACCTTCTTGGTCCAACAAGTCGGCGATATAGTATCGCTAGAACATCCTATCCTTATCTATGGTAAATACCAAATCAATCTAGGGAAACCACAACTTCCCTTAAAATTGTGGATATATCCATAAATATATCCTCCACAGATATTATGACAATCGGTCTCCACTACTCCAAGAGTACTTGATTCCTCAAATTCATGAACGACTAAATCGTCGATAAGTCTAACAACATTATTAACATTATCAATCAACTCTATACACCTGCATCCTTTTTCTCCACGCTAATAATAGCTCAATCATCACACCGACAATGATAATTGTATGACACTGAGTCACTACAATATCAAACCTCTAGTCGTAGACCAACCCTAGGATATACACAGGTGTCATTTAGCTGATCTAAACAAATCATCTATCCCTAACGAAGGATACTCATTCTCAACTAATGCATTCCAATCATCGATAATCGATATATAACCCCAAAGGTCTGTCTCTCTTTTAACAAGAGTTACGAGTCTTCTCAAGAAGAAACACTAGGAAAGATAAATCTCCCTTAGTGTTTAGCAACACTGATACCCATAAAATCATCTCCCGGTATGAGGTCTCCAATATCAGGACTATTCCCGAAATCACCTCAATCACATATTCCACTTGCCCATGCAAAGGACTTGACCAGAGTTCATCCGTAACTACATCCGAATACTCTCGGATTATACGTATATCCGAGAGTCCTAGTATACTAATGCTCCAACAATCCAACTATCCGTAAGGATATGTCTATAGTGGAGGTATGTCTAGCAAAGGCCAAGGGTATCCCTTGACTTCTTGGTTGTCGATCAACATCTCACCTAACGGTAGAGAAAAATCACGAACCCACAAGTCGATAGGAACCCTTCGAACCCTTATCAAAGAATGTTCTAGACAAAGATACCTGTAAATTACCAGTATCTCTCGATATATCCGCAAATAGGACAACCTAAAGTAATACCCCGAAGGACCGATCCTTCGGTCTTCTATACTTTTTCTCGAGTAATTATGTAAACTTGTCCATTTACCGGGCCATGTAGATGCAAAGACTATCATGGAGGAACCGAAATCAACTGCTGAAATTGAGGTACAAACTGAAACAACTGCACAGAGATGATAACCACTGTTGTACTGGTAGAGATACACATCCGGCTGTAAAATACTGAAGAACTGTCAACATCGTAGCATGCTCCAACTCTGCGGAAGGTACAGTTGCAACTGAAGAATACCGCATAGATACGACCATCGTCGTATACTCTCTCTCCTCTGAACAAATCATAACTACGCCTGGGAAGGTAACAGTTGTTGTCTGCACGTCTGAGTCTTCTGAGATGTCTTCGGCTGATACTGCTGAGTAACTTACTTCTTCCGGATGAAAGTATCAAAGGACTCCAACTATATCTAGGGTAGTAGATCACTACTGATATGATAACCTAATCTTCTGTAATAATCTCGGCTTTCGAGGTAGTGGATCGTCCGCTCGAAAGCATTATCCATAGTCTTCAACTGAGTCTTCAAAATACACTCTTCTCGTAGATACCGGCTGCTTATAGTAGAAACAGATACAATGGTCCATCGGATAATCTGACTCTGTGTCTCGTCATAACCCGCACTGCACACACATAATCTCTTTTCGGAGTCTTTCCTTTAAGTTCGCTGACAAACATGAGAAGCTGCTGACAATCTGCAATCAGTCTTCTATGATCGAAAAACTCTCCAATAGTAGCTCATGACTCATAACTCAAATCTTGCTCCTTTTTGTCCAACATTCGGAGACTTCTAATTCCAATAATTTGACTCGCAATATCTGCTTATTAAATCTCCAACTCTTTAAAACACTTACTACGGAGTCATTTCTATACACATGACTCGGTCTATACACTTCCGATAGGATCTGGTAGGAGATCCAAACATCCTGATAAAGATGTCAACTGATAACCTGTGGGTGGCCAAAACCAACCCAATCACATTCTCGAGCTATTAGGGGGGTCGTATCCCTCACGAGTCTAACGACTCTGCATGGTACCTTCGTCACCAGACGATCACCCAACCTGAAGCTCAAGAATTCCCTGACGATGAGTCAAAAATGACATGGGAAAATACCCTCTCACAACATCACTACACTGTGGCCAAGTGATGTGTGATTTCAAGGTTATTTCCTATCTCTTCCACCAATCTGGCTAGATCCGGATCGGTATGCAATAACTTAGCTTCCTCTCAGTATTATACGAGTTAAGTACTACAAAAGTACTCCCAATGTTATACAACCTAGAACGATCAACTCGGGGATTAAAATCCCAATGATACATCGCAACCTAATCTTCTACTATCTGCACCAGCAATAGTGTACTCGCGCAATTCATTACCCCATAGGTAATGATCTGACTAACATAATTAGTGAAAATCTTAGGATCGTAATCCTTGATCTCCACAAGCGATGTGACTACCTAACCCCGCTTCCGACTCAGATCACGGCTCTCAAAGGTAATTACCTTTCGATGCAGTACATATCTAATAACTCAACATATCGTTCCGTGGTCAAACTCAAACCACTATTTAATACTAATTAACATACTACAAGTCATGCACTGTTATAAGCAACTAAATACATAGCCAACAGAAGGATATGTAATAACAGTTAACATACCTTAAACCTTGTAGCTCGGAGATGTCCGCAACAGCCAGATCCCAGAACTCACAAACCAAAACCAAGTAAAGCAAAACTCGATGTCCGAACGAAATAAAATCCGAAAATGGACTTGAACCTAGGGCTCGATACAATAAAATTGTCACGCCCGAGAGTATGCCGCGTAAAAGCAACGGACGGCATCTCCCAGACGCGCAACATATCGGGTTAATACAAGGCCCGTAGGCCTTAAACAACAATATGATATACACGTATATCATCATATCAAACATAATAAATACAATGAAACAATACAAACAGATCAACAAGATACAATGACCCAACTGTGCACTCCGGAGTGACTTGACACAACAAGAAACATAATAGAAGTCGAATCAAAGACCAAATACATACCACACATCCGTATATCACAGATACGGAAACAATACGGCGTAAAAACCCCAAAACAACAATCCATAGTAATACAATAATATGGAAAACATATCCATCCGTCCAGGGTGAGATGGGATCAGCTGATGGAGCTCCGAACGTCCAAGGAAATCTTCTACCTGTTATCTGGGCGACAGGAAGCCCAGGGTCCAGGGGTGGTGAGTATAAACTCTGGGGTAATATATAGAAAGTGCATGAACAACATATAAGGATAGATCTACAAGTATACAGCATGAGTCCAATAGACATACAGTCCTATCCAACTCTAATAACAAGTAATTACAGTAAAGTCATACTCAATGTATATACTAAACTGATCAACTGAACATGAAGTAATGTATCAACGTACCTGACGGTCTGCAACACCATAAGCTATATCATCCTGACAGATATACCATAACATAACCCATATAATGTACCAGGTTAATCCCATACCTGACCAATACTCAGATATATGAACAGTATATGATCATCTGTATAATAACCCGGTTCGTACCACACAATGACATGATGCTAATCAAATGCATATAACGGTCTGAATCAACGCATGTATCATGCTCAACACATAGCAGTAAATAAAATGCAAATGACATGTATCATGATGTACAAGCATGTGCAACAATCATAGCTCAATCAAATGCAGCATCTCACAGGCATATGTAAAACATATATCAAATACATGCATACATATATATCAGCAATGCATATGCATGGTCACTGTCTGGCCAGGGTGGCACGACAAATGACAACTAGCCCGACTCCAGCTGCCACCACTCTCGAGTGGCCGAGTTGGGTAGTATGACTGAGTAGTGTATAAGCGTAAAAAGCTAACTACTCCTAGGGGCCCCTGCTGCAAGCCACGCTGTCCCTACCCATGAGTAGACAAACGCCGCACACAGGACAACAACACCTCACACAACCACCGTCTATAGTGGGCGAGTGCTAACACCACTCTGCACAGTGGCCAGGTGCGCATCTCCAACTACCACCATCCCTAGTGGTCGAGCGCGGCACATCCAATGCTCGCGCCTCAACCTGCTACCACTACCGAAAGTGGCGAGGGGAGGGGATGACTGACGACCCGTCTCATCCACAAGGGAGACCCAGTCGTCAGCATGCATGCAAATGTAATGATGCATAGCTCCATACATGTATCCTAGCGACACTCCCTATCCCACGGGGAGTCCTGGTCAACTAAAAGTCAACTATGCAAGGACTACAATCCACAAGACTCTCTCTATCGCATAAAGAGTCATACTCATCGATAACCACCACGCTAAGACCTCTAGTCATTAGCGATATACAATCGGCCGTCCATATAACCATACACACACAATCCATAATGGATATACCATCGCTAGGACCTCTAGTCCATGGTCACATACATGACAACCATACACCTATCTACGCATGCACAACTAGATCCACCATAGATACACAACTAATATGTGTACGATACAACGATCGACTCCATAACCCAATTCATCACCTAACCCTAGTGATGTAACACAGTAACTCAATCTGAGGTCACAAAGATAACCCTAACCACTTGTACTTACTGAACATTCATCAGCTAATACGTAATAGGGTTTATAGTTCCTATCCGTGCTAGATAATCAATGAGCAATGAGTAGGTATATATTTCAAAGGTCAAGGCAGTACAAGCATATGATTAAATAAGAGTGGATTTAAGGTAAACAGGTATAAACATACATATCCAAGATCATGCACAGGAATTTGATCAAAACTACGGACTGTAGATATTACCCACGACACTGGCTCGAACTATCCTCACGACCGTGGACGCGCTTCGTATCCCAAACCTGCACATAATAACAAATAATGATTAAGTACAAGTATCCAACAAACGTAGGAACTGAGCACTACATCGTTCCTATACTCGCATCCTTTCCTCGTCTACGAGTTAAATACTCGACTATCCCAATCTGATACACCTTAACCCAACTCACAACTGTGCCCAATACACATCACAACTTCCTCAATAGCCAGGAATAAATCATCGCCATCCTTAAGATCCATTAATAGAAACAACACCCCAAAGAGTTATCTGACCAACTAAGCCAAATGTCAATACAAACACCATAAACCCACCTACATCCTACTCAGACCAACAACTCCACAGCGTTAAAAACAGAACAAAGCTTACCCTGCCGCTCAACTAGATAGCAAAGACCACACAACATCCATAAACAGGAATACTCAGATTCCCCCTTAGCTCAAGCACAAACCACTGCTATATACAAATGAAATCGATCCACCGAAACACCGTAGACAGCAAAAGAAACCAATCGGAACCTACCCCACAACCGACATACGGCTCCACCGGTATGCGGAACAACCTCCTCTACACCACTCTTGATTGATTGCTCAACATCACGATTCAATCGCTTATCTATTGCTACGTGAAGGTGAACGCAGACCCATCACCGATCTCAATAATCGATCAGAACCACAATAACTAGAAGGAGCAGGACTCTAAATCATGCTAGCAATTGATCAACCATCCATCGAATCACAACAACACCTGAATCAAACGAATACCACTCAAATCATAGATTTATTTCCATATCACAACTGCGATTCCTAAACATCCACACACACAAATTTAATCCCCGATTCATGGCATCAATCAACCAATTCACATGAATTACAGATAGCATAGGAAAAGGGAAATCGAAGCTTACCGATCAAATCTTCACCGATAGCCCCCTCCCTTTTAACCTCTGTTCACTAGAGTAATCCCAGCTCCAAACACTGATCATCTAGATGCAAAATCAACGGCTGCACTCATGAACAGAGAACATTGGCAGCAATCCCAGCTCACAGCGACCTATTGAGAGACTGCCAGCTATCCTCCGCGACGATCCAAATCCACCACTACTCGGAGAAAACCACATTAGAGAGACTCTTAAAATTGAGACAAGGCAATGACTCGATCTGATGAAGACAAATAACCCAAACACAAACACTCACCGACGATGCTCACCTGCCGCAACGACCACGTCGATCTGAGTCCCCACAGTTGATCTAAGCCACGGTGATGCCGGAAGAAAGAAGACAACCAACTGAATAGCTCCCCGGCGGGGCTGACGGCAGTTCTCCCTCTCAACAGCGTCGGCAGCTCCAGCTCGCGATAGCAACAGTGGCAGCTCGTCGGAAAAGGTGAGATCCAGCTCGAGGAAACCGACGGCAGCTGGTTCTGGCGGCGAGGAGGACTAAGCAGAGGCAGCAGCGACCGGCCGACTGCTCCAATAAAGATCTCCGACAACGCCGGAAGAGGAAGAACGATCGGCGTTGTCGGCTTGAGCTCCTAGCAAATCCTTGACGCCGGGAGCGACGAGCAGCGAAGAGTGAGAGCTCCGGCGACAACACGGCGGCGATGATGACTTTGCCGAGCTCTCTCGCGTGAAGCAGCCGGCGAATGGAGAAGAAATCGCGCGGTGAAGAAGGGGATCGCGCCGAACAGAGGAAGAGAAGGAATGCGATCGAGAAATGGGTTCTTAAAGCTAATCGGTTCGATTGGGTTAGCTCGTGCTTGACCCAAATCTAACCTAGGTTAAGTCTGAGTTAACTCAAGTCGACCCAACTCCCCATTTACACTTAAATCTTCCTCGTATGGACTCCTTTTTAATCCGGAAAAATTTCTAAAAATTTCTGAAAATTCCACGAGTTAATTCTCAATTAACAAGGGCTATTATTTTATTTTTTTTTCCGTATTTTACAGATACTGTACGTGGTGCTGGGAATTCACTTACCAACACCACGGTGTTCCTGGGATTGAGATTCCCAACACCACCTTATTTCTCGGCCAGGTCGCAAATGGACGTGGTCCTGGGAATTAAATTCTCAGGACCACTGTGTTCCTGAGATTTAATTCTCAGCACCACATTTTCAGAAATCAGGCCCCGTGCCAAGTGGCACGAGGTCGAAACTGGGAGGCAGGAGGATCACAACGAAGTTTGCTCGACGCAACAACATGTGAAGCCGTTAGGTCTTTCAGTCGATGTAAAGAATTCGGAATTTGGACTCCTGTAGATCCATCAATGAGTTTCGATCAAGACCCATTGATGGCCCTAGTCACCTCAACTTCGGTGCAAACCAACTCCAGTGGCTTTGGGACTTGCCCCTCTGTGTATCGTGTCCAAAATTTCTGATTTTCAATACAGGATTAGGTTTACACCCAATTTTGAATCAGCCCGCGCCAAGGCGGCACGCTATAAATCGGGAGGTAGGAGGATCGGAAGGAAGTTTCGACGCAACACCATGAAGCCGCTAGGTCTTTCAATGATGTAAAGATTTCTGAATTTGATTCTATAGGTCCATCAACGGGTTTTGGCCAAAATCCATCGATGGCCCTACACAGACCACTGTGTTCTCGAATTTAAATCACAAAGACCACCTTATTTCCTACTGTTTGAAAGTGTACGCGTAATCGAATCAAAATCCCATGACCAACCGTGTTCCTACTGGCCTAAATCAGACGCGTGGTCTCGAATCAAATCTCAGACCACCGTGTGTTCTCTGGCCAGCTTCTAACAGACGCGTGGTCTCCGGGAATCAAATCCTGTGACCATCTTATTCTCACCATTTCGAATCAGACGTGGTCCTGAAAATAAATTCTGTGACCACCGAGTTTCGATTATAATTACCAAAGACCACCGTATTCTGGCCAGCAAATCAGACGCGTGGTCCCGGGAATTAGAGTCCCAGTGACTATCAGTGTTCTCGGATTTTAATTCCCAAAGACCACCTTATTTCGCCGCTGAATCAGACGCGGTGTCGGACTTTTTCCCAAAGACCCTTGTGTTCCCGAGTTAAATTTCCAAAGACCACCGTATTCTCGACCATTGAACAGATTTGGTCTCGGGAATTAAAATCCCAGACCATTGAGTTCCCGGGATTTTAATTCCCAAAGACCACCTTATTTCTCGCCCATCGATCATACGGTATCGACTTTAATTCCCACCACCATCGCCTAGGAGTTAAATTCTCAAAGACCACCGTATTTCTCTGAGTTCGAATGGTACGCCGTGAATTAAAATCCTGTAACCACATCGTGGTTTGAAAATTTAATCCTGTACAGTGTTCTGGATTTCATTGTCGACCAAAGAAAGTATCGAACAATATATTATACAACATTTATTAAAGCTCAAACACAAACAATAAATATATTTACAAATATCATTGATCTATGGGAAGCAAGATCATTTACAAATTAGCAAATTTCATTAATTACAACAATGCATTGTCATTATATCACACCAACACTTCTAAAATTACATCAGAAGAACTCATCCCTTAAAATTGAGACAGAGACATCTATTCTGAATTGGTCATGTCCGCTTGTTCAAGTCCATCTTCTCACCATAAAGGTATATCTCATGTATCAGATCACAAAGAAGGCACAATCATTGTAGAACATGCAAAGAAAAATTTTATATGTCAATTCAAAAGTATAATTTTCACATTCAAGATTTTTCTTTAGTACTTGCCACTTGTCGGGACAATCAACAGAATAAAACCCAAATTGCCGATGGGGTAATAGTTTGTAAACATGGATGAATCACGCAAGCTCCTTAGGTGAATATCCTTTAAATCGGGATACCTATAATTACAGAATCAGCCCTGCGCTGGCGGCACGCTACTAAACCGGAGGTAGGAGGATCAAGGAAGTTTCGACGCAACACCATGCGGGCCGTAGGTCTTTCACCGATGTAAAGATTTCGAATTTGATTCAGAGTCCATCAACGGGTTTTGGCCAAAATCCATCGATGACCCTACACAGACCACCGTGTTCCCGAATTTAAATCACGACCACCTTATTTTCGACTGCTTTGAAAGTGTATGATCGAACGAAATCCTGTGACCACGCGCGTGTTCGCCGGCTTTAACAGACGTGGTCCCAGGAATTGAAATCCAGACCATGCGGTTCCCGGCCATTCTAAATCAGACGCGTGGTCCCGGAATCAAATCCTGTGACCATCTTATTCTCAACCATTTCAGACAGACGTGGTCCTGGGAAATAAATTCCCAGGACCACTGAGTTTCTGGGATTATAATTATCAGCACCACCATATTCCTCGGCCAGTTCGAAATTGTACGTGGTCCTGGGAATTAGAATCCCAGGACCATTGTGTTCCTGGGATTTTAATTCCCAAAGACCACCTTATTTCTTGGGCGATTCAAACTCACGGGCCGGGACTTTTTCCTAAAGACCCTTGTGTTCTGGGAGTTAAATTTCCAGAACAGATGGTCTGGGAATTAAAATCCTGTGACCATTGAGTTCTGGATTTTAATTCCCAACACCACCTTATTTCGCCTACTGAATCAGACATGGTGTTGGGACTTTAATTCCACCACCATCGTGTTCTCGGGAGTTAAATTCAAAGACCACCGTATTTCTCGGAGTTCGAAATGGTACGCGTGCGTGAATTAAAATCCGAACCACTGTCTGAAAATTTAATCCCGTAGCATTATGTTCTCGGGATTTCATTGTCGAAGACCAGAAAGTATTGAACAATATATTATACAACATTTATTAAAGCTCAAACACAAACAATAAAACATATTTACAAACATCACCGTTGATCTATGGGAAGTGACCATTTACAAATTAGCAAATTTCATTAATTATAACAATGCATTGTCATCACGCCACTGAACACTTCTAAAATTACATCGGGAAGAACTCATCCCTTAAAATCGAGACAGAGACATCTATTCGAATTTGGTCATGTATGCCTTGTTTCAAGTCCATCTTCTCACCATAAAGCGTACATCTCATGTATTGCATCACAAAGAAGGCACAATCATCACTGTAAACATGCAAAGAAAAATTTTATATTTCAATTCAAAAGTATAATTTTCACGCTCAAGATTTTTCTTTTAGTACCTTGCCACTTGTCGGGGACAATCATAATAGAAAACCCAGTCGATGGGTAATAGCTGTAAACATGGATGAATCACGCAAGCTCCTTAGGTGAATATCCTTTAAATTGGGATACCTATAATTACACGATGACTAAGTTAACATAACTATTCATTAACACATAACAAAGTTAAATTGATGGAATATCTATATTTAAAATATTTAACTACTCACCATTGTTTCAAAATCAGCTTTTGATCTTCCACCATATGAAATGGAGTTGTAATGATTGAAACTCATTGCTTTTGTGTCGATACACAACAGTGAAAGTGAGTTCGTCAAGATTTAGAGGTATAAAATATATCTAACCTCTCCATCATTCATGTCCGTGTTTATGATTTGTGTTGTGGCGTCTTCCACAACAATCTTAATCTTCGATCAAATTGTGTGTAGAGGAAAATATTTAAACAGCTTAGTATAACATCAAATGTCGTGAAAATACAAGATAATTTAACTCCTTACAATGAACACGGATAAGCATACATGACTTGTTATATGACCTACATGAAGAGGATGCCCCCTAAAAGAATTGAGCAAAATGTATCGATAACCTCCCAATGTGAAAAACAGATCCATTAACTCTAGAGTATAAAGAATTGAGTTAATGAAAAGGACCTTCCTCCCAAACATAACCTGTTATCTACCTACAAAAAAATTTAATCGTAAATAAATATTTGCACTTTATAATATTGTAATAGAATTTTTGAATGTAATGGTGGATGTAACTACCATACTTTATTTTTCTAAAAAAGTAGGTCACATCAAGATCTTGTTTCTTGTTCTTTGTCGCCTTACAATTTTTCTTGACATACTATGATACAAAAATATTATTAGTTATTTAAATAAAATAACACAAACTAATTTTGGGAAGTATTCGACTAACCGCATGATGGCTTCCATTCTCATTTGGTTGAGTTTATCAATTATTCCTTCATCCTCACACAAGATCTTTTCATCTTCTTCCAAAATACGTATAGTACCCTCGCTAATTCATCCATACCAATTTTTGTTTGCCTTTCTTGTCAAATACTTCGCTTCTTTTACTGACTTTATCAAAGTTGCCCTTCTAATAACTCAACATCGTAAATTTCGCCTTTTCTTTTGCTTTGAGGTACCAATTTTGCCCACGTTGGACTATCAACGGAGTATCCCGTAATCATAGCTTCTATCTCCTCTTATTCTGGGCAATTGGTTCCGGGTTGAGGTTGTCAACTTCAGCTTATTTGGTTCAAATTCTCCATACCTTCTCTTCCTATAATTTCCATTAGTTCTTTTACCCTTTCGATTAGTGTCATGTTTTTCATTCTTAACTCTTTCGAGTTGTCTCGATAAACTAAACACTCATGGCATTCACTAGTAGGTATTTTTCTTGTATAGTTTGTGATGATGATGTCTCTATTGGATGAGGAGTATTTTCAATATAATAGTCAACCTTATCAAGCAATATATTTTCACTACTGTATATACTAGATCAACAATGACCTATCAAAAATCAATAATTATTTAGATAACTAAAATGAAAAACTGCTAAGTTGTGGGTCTTCTATTTACCTGCTCAGGGAGACTTGCTCTAATAAATTCTGACCTTGCTAATATGTGAAGGAGTTGCCTCCACTTATTTATTCGTGGGCCTTCAGATTGTATGGTCTCGATTGGGACATGTTCCATAAACCAAGCTCGCTTCATATCGAAGGTGTTACATACTTACGTAAATATAAAAGAAAAAATTATTTAGTAAGAAAGAACTTACCAAAAGGCCTAAAACCCTTTAGATAAGGAATTCTACTTCTTCACAAGAATCAGATTATTAGATTTAACATATATCTCCAATAGTAGGCAATCGAAGCCATAAATCGATGGATGGCTTCACCTAATCAAAACTACCTATGTTGTCAAAATCATCTACAATATCTACAAGACCTATGGGGACTTTATATGTAGTAGTACAGAACAACACACAAGCAAATATATACAATACATACAACTTACAAAATACCAAAACATCTTCATCTACTTCTACTCTAGTAGAAAAGGTTTTAAGCAAAAACTCTAACCTCGATCTAGTTGGTTCTTTTTTGGAGAATTGAGAATTGAAAAGAGCACCTGATGCATTAGTTGAATTCATAGGAACATAAGCCCCTCTATCTACAATACCGAGCAAAAGGGACACATCTCTTCTGGTGAAAGCAACTGACACAGTTGAAAACTTAAAGCTTTGATTTGTCGAATCCCAACTTTGAAATATATTGACCAATATTCCATGGATTTGTGGAATGTCTTGTATATTCAAAAAAATAGCAAATGAGTTTTGTTTAATTATCTCTCTGTGTCTTTCATGTAAACAAACTGACGGACGTTGCTTCCTTTTAGCACTTGAACCTCCAAAAAATTCAATAAAGTGGCCTAAAATGCTGGTCCATTGCAGTTTCTTCGCACACTTATTATTTCCCTAACAATTTGAAAATACATAATTTATTCCTTCATTTTGTAGTTGTAAAAAACAAATTTGAGATTCGGCAATTCTTTGCAATAATCCTGTAAAAATCGACAAAGACCACCACTCTTTTCTCGGCCAGTTTTCTCTCCACGTAGCCGAAATTTATATCCTGTGCCCACGGTGGTCTTTGGGATATAAATTCAAAGACCACCATTTATCTCGACTTCCAT
Source organism: Wurfbainia villosa (assembly GCA_025175895.1). NCBI lineage: Eukaryota > Viridiplantae > Streptophyta > Magnoliopsida > Zingiberales > Zingiberaceae > Wurfbainia > Wurfbainia villosa. The sequence goes on along the minus strand of CM045991.1, from coordinate 23,733,398 downwards.
CTCCTCTGTCGGGATATTTAAACGCAGAACCACTGTGTTGCTGGGGTTTTAGTTCCCAGCACCACCAACAATTCCGCAACTTTTATGTACATGGTGCTGGAAATTACATTCCCAGCACCATGGTGTTGCTGGGAGTTTTAATCCCATTACCACGGTGGTGCTGGGATATAAATTCCCAGCACCATCATTTTTCTTAACTAGTTCATCTCCCTAGTGCTGGGATTTTTAAACGCAGAACCACTGTGTTGCTGGGGTTTTAATTCCCAGCACCACCAACAAATCCGGCAACTTATATGTACATGGTGCTGGAAATTACATTCCTAGCGCCATGGTGTTGCTGGGAGTTTTAATCCCATTACCACGGTGTTGGAAATTTACGGCTCTATTTATCTAATTCATATACAGATTGAAGAGATCGTCCATTTGTATTTGAATGTTTGAAACCATTCCAAAACCATAACGGAGAAATCATTTTAAACATATGACATACTTCATATTAGAATAAAGCAAGGAATGCGACACATACCTTGGCCAGTGAAGGAGAGGTTGAACCGGATGCTTGACTCATTCTGCAACACGAAATAGTAGAAAAAAACCCAATGAGATGTACGTCTTTCAACGAAAACCCTAAAATCGAGTAAGAAATGGGTAAAACTCTAGTTAAATGAGAGGACGACACCATATTACCTCGAAGCGTCTCGACGAAATTCCAAAAACTCGGAAGCTAACGTAATGAAGCAGGAGGAAAAATGGAGTCTAAGCTTTTCCAAGTTTTTGTGCGCTCGAAGATTTCCCGGAAGCTAAAGATACGAAGACGCTAATGTGGTGACTTGTTTGGACGGGACGTTTCGATGGCTCGAGATTTGAAAATGTGGCTCGGATGCATGCGAGATCTTTGCATTAAAAACGCTATTTGGTGGGAGGGGTATTTTGGGAATTATGCGCGCGATTTGATAATTCTGAAAGTATAGTGCGCGTTTTGGACATTTCGAAACTTTATCAGCTGTGTTTGATAAATTGTCGTTTTATAATAGATTATGGATACGGAGAGAAAAGTGATTATGTTCGTTTTTAATATTTTTTATTGTTGATTTATCAATGATGATGAAAAAAAAAAAAGTAAATCATAAAGAAATTATATCCTTAAAAATAACGGATGATTTTTAAATATGAGTGAGAATTTTAAATTTTATGTTGAAATTTAAAACAGTATTTGTATTATTTTAATTAATAGATTATAGATGGTAGATCTGTTTGCGGTGATGGCATTTTCAAAAGCAAAGCAATATCATATTTTTAAAATAATTTAGATATATAGATTTTGTCCGTCTAATTTGGAAGACGGATGACTTTTCTTTTTATTCATCGGTAAATTTGAAAGTGCACGTGCTGCTAGGCTTTTCGGATTCTACTCCTAGCGGGAATCAGACTGTAACATTGTTTCTACCTAAATAACGTTGTTGACGGGAAAAAGATAAAATAAATAAATCAGCAATAGTACATCCTATAGATTTGGCAGTTTTTTTACCTTAAGAGTTGATGCAATTGTTTATCGAACCATCTTATTTTGATTGATGCATATTTTAGTATAAAATATAAATATAATGATAAAATTTCAATATATATATACATATAGATACGGATAGACATATTTAACATATTGGTTCGATTCATAATCGAGTCAGAACAAATATGTTGAATTCGAAATCGGAATCGATTCAGATGAAGCGATTTCGAAATTAAATCAGAACCGTTTCGATTCTCGTTCGGTTTGATTCCTATCGATTTCGGAACCGATTCGGAATGGATTATGATTCCGATTTAGATTTGGTTCCGGTTGCTAATTTAAAGGTGACAATTCTTAGTATGTTAATATCTCTATAAGATTATTTTACGATATAAAAAAAGAATATGATCACCAACACATTAGATGTATTTGAAATCTCAAGTTCATGGAATGTGATCCGGAACCATTTTCAGAATCGATCTAAAATCATTTCGGAACTAATCTGAAATTGTTTCGGAATTGGTTTGAACCGGTTCGAAATCGGAACCGATTCAGAATTGATTTTGAACCGGTTCAAACTAGTTCCAACATCGACGAATTCAAAATCAATCAGAATCGAATCGAAATCGAAATAGAGGAATTAATAAATATACCTGCATACGGATTTAATACGTTATGCACGTCTTCATGAGCATCTGTATGTCCCCTCGAAAAGAGGTGTCATGTGGCAACACATACAATGAACTTTTACCTAGCTACCATATAACACTCCTAGACGTTCATAGACACAGTATATATATATACTGTATTATATAATTTATTCGTGAATATTTTTATTATTTATCATTCAATCTTTTAGAATTTAAAGATTAATTTATAGTATTTATCCAATCAATTAATCTACCATTTTATCTTAATTATTCGTACTTTCAGAAGAATATTACTTTGTCCAAATTTTAGATATGCTAATTTGTCGTTGAATTAAATAGAATAATAATATTAATGACAAGATATAATCATTAAAAAAATAAATTAAATCAGATCATTTTGAAATGGTTATAAAAGAAATATAAAAAACATTGGCCACGAGAAATTGGCTTAGTTGTTCACGGTCAATTTCATTCATTTGGATCCTGAGGTGATTCATGTTAAGGTTGAACCTATCGAGCTAATAGTCTGTGCTAGTGATATATAACCTATGGACTTAACATAAAGTTTATATTTTATTTTAAAATAATCATTTTACTATCAATGATAATGAAGATATAATAAAAGATAAAATTTAATAGAGCAGGAGGATTTATATTTAATATGTTGTAACGTGGTGGATAAAATTATAGAAAAATTTCAAATTATGAAATACTAAATGTTATGATATTGCTAATTGAAAAAAAAAAATTATGTAAAAGAAGTTTCTTGTTACATTTCTCTTCGATTTCCATGTCTTCGATAATCACAGCACTGGTCGCATCGTTAACCCCTTGACCTCATCTCCCTCCCCGTATTTCGTTCGGCACGTGCGTGCGTCCTCTCCTCCCCTTGGTTCTCTCTCAGATCTGTCTCCATGCGCACCCCTCCGTTGCCGTCCGCCGGAGGCGGCGCCCGCGACGCTGAGACACTCTTCCGCTCCAAGCCGATCCCGGAGATCCGCGGCGCTGAGGCAGCCACGAGGCGGGAGATCAAGGCCAAGGAGGAGGAGCTCCGCCTGCTCGTCGGCGAGAGCTACCGAGATCTCATCGATTCTGCCGACTCTATCCTCCTCATTCACTCTTCCTGTGAGTCAATCGACTCCAATCTTGCTGCCGTCGAAGCCGCCCTCCGCTCCCTCTCCGTTCCCTCTGCTCCCGAAGCGCCCACCCTCGCGTCCAACCCCGCTCGCGCTCGCGTCTACGGCATTTCCGCCAGGATCAAGTACCTCGTCGACACCCCTGAGAACATCTGGGGCTGCCTCGATGAGTCCATGCTCCTTGAGGCCTCCGGTCGGTACCTCCGCGCCCACGAAGTTTACGGCCTTCTGATCAACACCGCCGATCGAGAATTGCTCGCCAAATTTCCACTTCTTCGGCATCAATGGGAGATTGTCGAGGGTTTCAGGGCCCAGATCTCGCAGAGGAGCCGCGAAAGGCTGACCGACCAGGGGCTCACCATCGCCGCCTACGCAGATGCCCTAGCTGCTGCTGCCACCATCGACGACCTTGAGCCGAAGCAGGTGCTTCGGCTGTTCTTGGACTCGAGGAGGTCGTGGATCTCGCAGAAGTTAGCAGGTGGCATCCCGTATTCTGATTCCTCTTCTTCCTTGCTATGTGATGTGGTTAGGACGATAAGATCTACCTTGGGGCAAGTGGGCGAGCTCTTTCTTCAAGCGCTGAATGAAATGCCGTTGTTTTACAAAATGGTACTAGGGTCTCTCCCTGGGACACAGCTGTTTGGTGCAATCCCTCATCCGGAGGACGAAGTGAGGCTCTGGAAGTCGCACTGGGAGAAATTGGAAGCGACCATCGTTCTGCTTGAACCGGATTTCATTGCTGAAACCTGTTCTTCTTGGTTAAGAAATTGCTGCGAGGAAATTTTTGGTAGGTGTCCAAATGGTAAGCGTATAACTGATGCAATTGCTAGCGGCGAGGGCCTTGCAGCTGCCGAAAAGATGGTTTGTTATACTTTGGATGACCGAGAGGGATTGGAGGAGAGCTTGGAGCATTGGCTGAAAAGTGTTTTTGGCTCTGACATTGAATCCCCTTGGAACCAGATTTGTGGGCTCATCCTGAAGAACGGAAAAGACATCTTAGAGGATAGATTGGAAGAGGCGTTTACTGGCAGAATGAAAGAGATCATGGATTCAGAGTTTGCAAACTTGAATATAGATATCAACTTAAGGAACTCTATCCAAGCTATTGTGAAAACTACATCAGATGATTCACAAGCCTATTTGAAAAATCTGTCAACTGATGGTGGAATTTGGTTCTCAGAGTCAATTCAAAAGAAAACAGGACTAGTTTATGCACATAAACCAACAATTTATGAAAATGACTTCAGCAGTAGCTTGAGTGCATATCTTGGACCTGAAGTTAGTCGGATTAGAGATGCATTGGACAGAAAATGTCAAACAATACTTGAGGATCTTTTGTTCTATGTGGAATCTCACAACTCTTTTTTGAGGTTAAAAGAGCTGGCGCCATATCTTCAAGAAAAATGTTACAACACCACAGCTGTCTTACTGAAGGAACTTGAAGATGAACTCGCACTTGTTTCTACTGCTTTGGAGAGAAACACACAGGACAAGGAGTTACCTCACACTGTCCTTATTGACAGATCACTCTTTATAGGACGCCTTTTGTTTGCATTACAAAATCATTCGAGTCATATACCACTAATTCTCGGATCTCCAAGGCAGTGGGTTAAAGATACTCCAGGTGCAGTGTCTGTTGGCTCTCTATCCTCTCCTTTGCCTGGGAAACACAATGCATTTTTTGATTCTCCAATCTCTCCGCGTCATAGCTCCAAAAGTCCTAGGAGACAATTTCTTGGTAATCTTAGAAGGCAGACAATTTCAGCTGCTGCTGCGTTGTTTGCACTGGATGAAAACTCAAGTGAAAAGCTTGATGCACTTAACAAAATCTTTAAAGATCTGTCCACCAAATCTCACAGCCAGTGGATTGTTTGGCTGTCCAATGAGCTAGCACTAATTCTTTCCAAGGATCTTACCAGAGATGAAGCATTATCTTCTGCAACTCCTTTGCAGGTATACGGTTCCTGTTGTTTTTAGAAAAATTACATAGTTGTGATTATTTCTGAATCATTCTCTAGGGAATTTTACAGCATAAATTGAAGGGAAATCATGTAAATGAAAATGACAAGATTCCTCCATATGCTCAATTCTTGAAGGAAATTGAATTTCACCTCTTCTTCTTATCACTATTATTTGTTATAGAAGGAAATCTTCAAGAATTTGGTAATGATCTCTAACTAAGGTAAGTGATTTGGTCAGTTAGGGACCTACAGATTCATAAATCTGTATGATAATTAAATTAAATTTAGTTGTTTGTTATAGAAGGAAATCTAAGAAAAATTTGTGCATAGCAATGAAAGGGTATCTTATGTTGACTCCAAATAATGGGGCTACACATTTTCTTCTTGTTATGATGAAAAGAGGATAGTACGTTTCTTGGATTGATTAGCATCTAGTTGCATTGCTTGATGAAGATACAGGAGCTTTCAGTTTGCTTTTGTTCTTGCATTGGTGACTAAAGTGAAGGTTGCCAAAGGTTCCCTCCTTGCTGCTTAGCCTTCTCGTAATCTACAAGGCTTATTTCAAAAACAAGAAAAAAAAGAGAGCTAAGGCGTCCCAACTCGCTCAGATATGAGTATTAATCCATTAACATATTTTTAAGCTTCTATTGTAGAAAAGTAACAGATTTTAGTTAAATCAATATATTATTCATATAGATCACACGTCAATAACATGTTCCTTGGAGTAAAAGAAACAAGTTATAACATAGTTATATGTTTAGCTATTTGTTATTTTTTTTCACTGGAGTTACTTGTTGCATATGCTATAATTTTACAGTATGCTGTTGTTTTCTTATATTTAGATTATGTTAATGCGTTTTAAAAGATAAATAGCTACATGTCAAGTTGAATTACACGTTAACTATTTCTTATATAGGGCTGGGAAGTGACTACCATCAAACAAAATGATTCCAAGGAAGGCCCTTTGGAGATGAAAATCTCTCTTCCTTCTATGCCTTCACTCTATATCACCTCCATTCTCTTTCAAGCTTGTTTAGAAATTCACAGAATTGGAGGTCATATTCTTGACCGACATACACTGCACATGTTTGCGTGGAAACTTTTACAGAAGGTATATTGCTCCATCCATTTAATTTTATAAATTGATCTCTTTGTGCACATATGTGCTATGTATTATTTTTACAGAATATTTGATTAGGACATTTTTGACATGTTTCATACTAGGATAGTGGGTGTTATGGGTTTGCTTCAACTTTGAATTTATGCATCTAGGTTTGCTGGTTCTGTTAGGATGTATGCCTTTTTTTATATCTGGATAATGCTGATTCTATCATCAGTGTCTATTTAAATCACTAGACAACTGAAATCTGTGCTCCAGTCTAAATGCGCATGCATTATATTAGCTTAACGAGCTTACAGGATACCAATTGCTTAGCTCAAATAGAACTAGTTAATAATTCCACATAATTATTAGATCAAAGTTCAAATTAATGCAAACTATAGATGACAACAACAACAAAGTCTTATCCCACTAGGTGGGGTTGGCTATATGGATCTTTCTACGTCATTGGACTCTATCCCTTACTATATCATCATCTATATTTAAATAATTTTTTTTTTTTTATTGTTGCTAACTAAGTCTTTTTTGATCTTCCTCTTCCTCGTTTGATGTGTATATTTGTCATCGTTTCACATCGTCTAACTGGAACTTACATGACCATTTAAATTGATGCAAACTATAGACAATGTCAATAATTATTCTTTCCCTGATTTTTTACTAGATCAGTTTGAGGAAAAAATGTAGGATTATAGATTAACTCGAAAAACTTTCTATTGTGATCAGTTTTTTTTTATGTCTAATATGCCAGGGTAGTCAACACATAATAAAATGCTAAGATGTAACACAAAAATAATCATTTTCAAGATAAGATTCAATGGACAGTTGTAGGCATTTTCAAGATAAAGGATGATGAAACCTCAATGTGATAACTCAGGTAATCAGGAACCAGCAGCGAATGGAGTTCTTAAGAGAAACAACAAACCATAGCTTGAAATTGTGGTGGATGGGAGTATCTGAATAGATATGTCTCCTGAGTCTTCTTCTTCTTTCACATCCTCTTCTTCATCTTCCTGCTTCTCTTCCTCCTTAGTAGTTAGTTGTCCTTCTCTTGACAAGCACAGACTACACTACCTTGTATTGGTACATGCTGTGCCAGTTAGGACTGGATGGATCTCATATAGAAGCTTGGCGCTGGAACAAGATTTTAGAGTTTGATATGTCTACTCCCTATTTTGATTCATGGCATAGTAGAGACCTAATTAAGAGTGCTTTGTTATTTTAGTTATCGGGTTTTGCAGGCAATATGAATGTAATACTAATTGTTTTTTTTTTCAACTTGTACTAGTGATTTTACATTATTAATGCTGATTATTAGTTATGATGATCAGAAGAAGCGTTCATTTTTTTGCATAAACAGAATTATGAAAATATTTGTTACAGATTTATTTTAATGCACTATTTCGGTAACTGAAATTTTTTGATTCTTATTAAATGTTGTCATTAGGTGGTTGAAGTCTATGAAAGATTTTTATCAGCGTTGGAGAATGGTGAATATCAAGTCTCAGATAAAGGAACACTGCAGATTTTGCTAGATTTGAAATTCATTGCTGATGTTCTCTCTGGAGGCAAAGACTCTACTGTCAGTGGTCCTGAATTAAATGCCAAAGAAGATTCATTAAAAGTTAAAATACTAAAACCTGCATCAAGATGGAAACAGCCACAAAACAAGCCTGATTCTGCTAATGTGGAGGCCATTTCAAAAATAATCAATTGCTTTTCACAGAGGCTGGATCCCATTGACTGGGCTACGTAAGCATCCTCTAAGTTATAGTGTTAGGAATTTTGGTTGAATAGCAAACTAATAAGAAGGCAAGCTATGTGATTTTAATCATGATAAAATATCGACTTTTCTTGGACATTCATCTTAAAATATTTTACAGGTACGAGCCTTACCTCTGGGAGAATGAGAAGCAATCATACAAGCGATATTCTGTTCTTTTTGGCTTCTTAGTTCAGCTTAATCGTATGTACACAGACGTTGGCCAGAAATTGCCTACAAAGTCAAATGCAGGTTCAAACATTATGAGATGTTCCACAGTTCCCCGATTTAAATACCTCCCTATCAGGTTAGTTTTACTTTACCTAATATGTAACGTCCTACAACAGGGCAGATAATAAAGTTGAAACGTAGAATGGGATTTTTGCAAGATCATTATCTTCCCTATAGTTTTAAATCAATATTTGCCTTAAGCAAATCAATTTTACTTTTGATGTGATATTTCTAGGTTTCTTTGAGATATATTTGTAGTTGTACTTCTACAATTATCTCATTGTATGGTTCTAATATGAAAATTTCTCTCCAGTGCTCCTGCATTATCGTCAAGAAATGTACATAAATCAACTCTGCAGACTTCTGATGATACCTCAATGAGGAGCCCCTGGAAAGCATATGGAAGTGTGGAACAATCTCTGAAGCCAGACTTTGATGATGGTCCAAAAAACTATGGAGTTGCTGCACCGTTGCTCAAGTCTATCATGACACAGGTACAGTAATAGGAAAGCCAACATATTTGTTCTTAACAAATCCCCTTTGCATTTTAGTGTTATGATTTTGTTGTCTGAAAATATCATCTGTTGCATATTAAATTGATTAGTCACTGTGCCACCTTATTCTAGGTTTCTCCTTGGGTGCAGGGTTCTAGGGCCATTTCCATAAAATAAAAATGTAATATTTAAAATTTTCATGCGAAACTTTTCGCCTATTGGTGCCAACTGCCTTGATAGGCTTTAAGGCATCACTCGTCCATATTCCCTAGTAAGGATGGCATTTGTGTCATGTTATGTTAATCGTGCCAGGTCAAAAAAAACTTGTTAGAAAATATTAAAATGATTATATATATATTTATAAAAAATAGTTTTATAAGGTGTAAGATTGATAATTATAAAGTTATATGACAATTTTATGTTGTATAAGATTAATGTTTTTAAAAATAATTAAATTTAGAAACAGGTTAGTTCATATGAACCCATTTATATATTTGTGTCTCGTTGTGTCTCTTTCATGATGTCGATGTCTTTGTTAATTGTTTTTCTAGTCATGCCCTAGGTCTTGTCTAATATTGTCAGCTCTATTCTTTTGTGTCATGGGTGATAGGTTATACGATTAATTATTCACAATCCAAATTTTCTTTAACCAGGTATGCATTGAAGGAATAGGCATGAATTTCAGCAACAGAAATATAAAAGTGACTGTTATTTGATCATGACACATGGTTTTTCTTCCTGGTGGCACTTCTAATTTTCCCAGTGTTTTTGGTTTATCATCCCATGTTCTTGTCCAGATAACACGCGACTTCATTTAGTGCCTCAAAAAAACAATCGGCTATGGACGGTGAAATAGTAGCAAGTTGATGACTATTGCTTTATAATCAACATTGAATATCCAGGCTTAGCTTTTGATTTTTCCCCTTTATTATCAACATTCAATGTCTTCTTGATGAGTTAAGTTTAATTTTAATGACAATAAACCTCTTTATTTTTTGTGAGCCTCATAAAATATGTTTTGCATTTACAAGTTTGATTAATATACATTTACGTCACTGTCACATCTAACCTTCAGATTTGGTCAGATAATATGATACTAAACATGAATGGTGCTATTCTTATAACTTTGCCCCCAGGTCGGAAGCAAATTTGGGGAGAGTACCTCCAGATGGGGCTCTATGCTTTCTGATGGCCAAGTTGGTAGGCTCAAAGACAGATCTGCTGCCGCCATGTCGACCTTTGGTGACATTCTTCCTGGCCCTGCAGCAGGGCTTCTATCATCTCTTACATCAGGTGCGGTCATGTTCGAAGCTTAGCTTGTGTTTTTTCTGCATCAATATGAGTATTCAGGTAAGGAACAGAATCCATTTGTTTGGAGAGGGCAAACTTCAGCTGGCAATTTCCAGTCGCACTGCAGAGGTAATAAGGCTGTAAGCCTTCTTACAGCATGAGCAATCTGCAATCAAGTGAAACTCCAAGCAGTGGAAGCTGTCTTGCAATGTGCAGTGTTTAGGAGTTGGAACACTTGGTCCAAGCCTCCATGTTAGAGAAGTTGAGGGATCAGAGTTGTATATGTTACAAGATTCACAGTTTCAACAAAATATATATAGTTTTCCCCCAGGGCCTCGAGTAAGACTAATTTTCTTTGTTCGAGTTTTGTTCCTTCTTGTTAATCTTAGAATATTGGACGACATTGTTATATAATAAATAGTCAAATTCATGTTACAAGTTTCGCAGTTTCAACAATATATATTCGGCCGGAATCTAGCCACGATATGGCTGGACTCCGATGTCGGTCGGATTGCGGTCGGGTTCCGGTTGGACTCCAGGCGGATCTTGCTCGGAATTCTGTCTCCCGTCGGCGACTTCGAGCAGGCGTCAGACGTGATTTCCCTACATTGTACATTGTCGCCCAGCAGAAGTTATGTAGTAGAACAGCGGGTCGGATCGTGGTCGGAATTCGGATGGATTATGGGCGGAAACGATCGCGATTGCGATTGACAGTGGTCGTAATCCGGTTGGATCGTGTCCGAAATTCGACCTACCATCGACGACTTTGAGCGGACTTCAGGCGTGATTATTGTGTATTTTCTTGCGTCGCCTAGCAAAAGTTATGCAACAGAATAGTGCAGCGTTGTTTTGCTGCGTAATTTCTGTTGAGCGGCGGTGCACGATGATTTCTCTGTCGTCCGATCGATTGCGATTGTATAGTAAATGAGAAATGCACAGTGTTTTCTCCATTGCTCATCTCGTTTGTCAACAGTCGCAATTCGTCGGCGGTTGGTCAGATTTCGACCGTGATCCGATCGGCACCGGAGTCCGATCGAATCGCGGTCGAAAATGGCTGCGATTGCGGTCGCCAGTGGCGCGCACCCATTGGTGACCGTAATTGCGGTCGTAATCTGGTTGGATCATTCCCGAAATCCGATCTCTCGTTAGCGGCTTTGAGCGAGCGTCGGGCGTGATTACCCTGCGTCGTGCATCGTCGCCCAACAAAAATTACGTAGCAGAACAACGTTATATATATATATATGCCGGACTGGCGTGATCAACGCCAGTCAATCGCGGTCGTGAGGCGCTCGTCGGTTCGGCGTGCCGTGATTCGGTGGAATCTGGCGAATCTGATTTCGCGCCAACGATCGGCCAATAGTTTGGCGACCATCGCCAGTCCGGTCCGTGGCCGAGGTGGTTTGACGGCGGCGTCGACGATGCCGACAGTGAAGGTTGCTCGGCGCGTCGTGGACGGTTCAGTCGCGCGGCAGAAAAAAACTTATATATATATATATATACACCCTCAGGTCTGAGTAAGACTAATTTCTTTGTTCGAGTTTTGTTAATGTATTAGATTATCTAATCTTTGCTTGGCCGGCGACAACGAGGGGACACTATGTCGAACTTAAACTCAATCTATAGGGGGGGGGGGGGGGAAGCATTTTTTTTCACAAATTGATTCATAAAACGTTTTCTTGACTGTGCATGCTTCACTGAGCACTCGCATTAGCCACAAATCATAAATTTAGGAAGCGTCCTATCATCATAAAAGGTTTGTTAGATCTGCAATGCAGTTCTCTGAATAATGATCGTGCATCTCAATCTTCGTTTATTCCAAGCTTGATATCAAATTATCCTTTGCTAATCATTCACCCAAATCAGAAGCCACTTGGATTCCAAGCCCACTTTGGAGGTGAACCTGCCCCAAGGCAAGCCTGAAGCTTGCCCCAAAACTACCACTCATCCATTGCATGGATCGCAAGGTAACACAGCTCCTTCCTTGTGCATGGAGAAGACCAAGAACTTAAGAGAAGCAGCCAAGCTCAAGCCTCTCCTTCTAATTGCTCTCCCCTTTGCTGGCCTCATCTTCTCAGCCCTCACAAAAATCACCGGAAAAAGAAACCAAAAACCTTGTAGCCTTCCGTCCGACGACGAAGAAAGCCTGATGGATTCTTCTGCTTCCAGTTGTTCCATTGATTTCGATTCATCCTCCATATACCAAGAGGAAGAAGAGGATGATGATATTGAACAAGTAGAGTCCCTGCAGAGGTGCCTAGAAAATCCAACCGATGCTTTGTCGATTAATATCCAAGAAGCTGCAACCGATGACAGAGCTTGTGAGATTAAACCATCTGCCAAAGATGAAACGGAGCCTCTGCAACTGATGGCTCTAAAAGAAGAGATTGAATCTTTGAACTCACTTGTGGCTGCAATTGCTGACAGAGCAAATGAGATGGAGTCAGAATTCCAGGACTACTACAGTGCAAAGGAGAAGGAAGCGGATTTCCACAAGCTACAGACTATGTCTTTGAGCTACAAGCTCGAGTGTCTGGAAGCCAACAACCGGAGGCTCGAGAGCACCATTCGCAGTCAACATCTCAAGAAACTGAGAGAGGAGCTCAAGTATCAGCAGAGGAAGATAAACAAGATGCAAAAGATGGAAAGGCTTCATCGCCTCAAAGCTTTGAGGCAAACTCGGTTTATGAGTGCTCGAGAGGATGAGTTGTCCAGGATCAAGGAGGAGTTGAAAGAAGTGAAAGACTTTGCAGATCGATTGATGCAGGAGAACAACAGTTCATTGGATTGCAAGCTGGAAGCATTGACAGGAATAATGCAGTCTGCATCAGAGGTTCGTATCTTAGATCCCCAACTTGGTTTTTCGATTAGAAAAGAGGTTAAATTGCGTCTGCTCATATTCACAGGCAAAAGCAGAAATGATCGAGACGGAAAGCTTCAGGACTGTTTCGAACCAGGAGTTGCTCGATCAACTCGAGCAGTTCCGGTATCAATGGTACCTGGAAATGGAGGAGCTTATATACTTGGGCTGGGTCGGCGCATGCTTGAGCCATGAACTCACCATGAACCAGGAAGAGCAAGAACAAGAAGATTTGAATCCGGTTCAGGAGATCGAAGAGCAGCTGACCATGGAGAACGAAGTTGCGAAGAGCTGCAGGGTGGAGTTTCATGTCTCAGAATGTTCCCCAGCCGCCGCAGAGATCAGCAACGAAACTTGCATGGATTTGGAAGTTGAAGGCAGCAAGAAGAGCCGTTGTTCTGGTGGGTTGAAGAAGCCAAGGACAAAGTTGCTGCGCAAGCTCAGAGGATGGGCCAAAGGAAAGAGAACGGCGGGAACAGAATTGATGGATTAATTTGTTCATCGAATTGCTCAAAATATTGAAACTCACATTAATAAATAATCTATCTGCCTGATCAATGACTAAATCTACAAACTTTTCTCGTCAGTTCACAACCCTCCAAGTGTAACTAAACTATCAGTTCGCCATCTTTTTCTTGTCAAAGGCCATTGGATCCTCTAATCCATCTGTTTCCAGATAAGGAAATGGCAGTGCAATCAAGATCAAGATTATCATAACAGGTTCATAAAAACTTTCTAAATCAATTTTGAATCGAAGTTTTGGTGTCGCATCACTAATGGTACTGCAACTGCTCATCTTTTTTTTTATGACAGCTCAGTCGACATTTAATTCTCGACTTCTTCTCTCCCCTTCTTTAATCCCTCTCATCTACTTCTTTCTCCACCAACATTGTTCATTGAGCAAGTGCAGAGCACGCTTCGCTCAGTGAGGGAGTGAAACAATGGAGTTTTGGAGAGGACGAACTGGCCGTGCAACCGCGAATCTAGCTCTCGTTGCAGTTGTGGCGGCTGCAATGGTGGAAATCTCCGCGGGGCAAGGGCTAGTCCCTGGCGTCATGATCTTCGGAGACTCCGTCGTCGACGCCGGTAACAACAATAACCTTGCCACTCTCGTCAGGGCCGACTTCCCCCCTTATGGAAGAGACTTTGTCCAGCACAGGCCAACAGGAAGGTTTTGCAATGGCAAGCTTGCAACTGACTTCACCGGTACTGCATCACCTCTGATTTCATTGCTGCTCATTTCGCCAGTTTTTCTGTCAAGAACATGAACTTTCTACCGATCGATCCTTTTACGAACACAAACAAAAGTTACTGGTTTAATCTTTTCCCATGCAGTCGAGAACCTCGGATTCACTTCATATCCACCAGCCTACCTCAGCAACGAAGCTACAGGAACAAATCTCCTGAATGGCGCCAACTTTGCCTCTGCTGCATCTGGATACTTGAACAGCACTGCAAATCTCTATGTGAGTGTTCTGAGATTTTCACCGTGGCTGCTATTGCAATGATTCTCGTGGCCAAGAACTCGTCGTGCTGCTAAGGATTAATTGCCATCGTCGTTTCTCTTTGGCAGCATGCAATCCCTCTGACCCAGCAGGTGCAGTACTACAAGGAGTACCAGTCCAAGGTGGAAACCATTGCCGGGAGAGAAAGAGCAAGAACCCTCTTCGGCGGTGCCATCTACATTCTCAGCGCTGGGAACAGCGATTACATCCAGAACTACTACGTCAACCCTTTGCTCAGTGGAAGTTACACCTCCGATCAGTTCTCTGACTTCCTGGTGAAATCTTTTACCAATTTCGTTCAGGTGCATTTCCTGCAAAACTCCACAAAGTTGCTCATAGGAATTGGATAACAACCTGCGACGCCATAAGATTGTAGGATCAAGATGCATGCAAATAAGAAATTAAAACTCTTTTTTTTTTTTTCAAATTATTAAAGCACACAGCGATTTTTCTGAAATAGTCTTCTGCCCTCTGCCTCTGTCTGCTTACCTCTAAACCAAATCTACTGGGCAGCCGTGAAATTGTGGCTAAGCTAAGAAGCGGCCGAGCTAGCTATGAAATTTTGGCAATGTTATGAAAAAAAAAAAAAAATCTAATCGAGGGAACCAAAAGAATCCCTTTCGCCAGGTATTTACATCATGCAATAGTGTTCTGCTTCTCCTGTGCATATATTTAATACACAGTTCGTGTACTTACTTTAGTCAAAATAAATGATCACTGTATTGAGCGATCAAGACACCAAAAAGGATTGGGCCTACTAAATCAGAAAGGGAATTGATGAACTCTGCAAAATCTTCAGCCATGGCTCAGATGCATAAGGCTACAAACTCATTGGCAAGAATTATTGGCTCAATTCATAGAGCAGATTTAACATGTTCTTTCTGACTCGATTCTACAGAAAACCCTGATTTCTCTTTAACGTGCAGACATTTATTGATCATTAATTCATGGCTCATGCCACTGATAAATGGTGTATTCCGTGGACCAGAATGTGTACAATTTGGGAGCACGCAGAATCGGTGTCACATCTCTACCGCCGATGGGGTGTCTTCCGGCAGCCATCACTTTGTTTGGCGGTGGCAATACTGGCTGCGTGACACGGCTCAATAACGATGCAATCGGCTTCAACAGGAAGATCAACATGGCTGCTGAATCCCTGAAAAGAAGTCACTCCGACCTGAGGCTCGTCGTCTTTGACATCTACAATCCTCTCCTGAACCTGATCAACAACCCTGGGAGTAGCGGTACGCATAGTTCGAGATTGCAAAATATGCAAAAAAAAAAAAAAAAAAAAAAAAGTTTCAGACGCGTAACTGATAATCGCATTGATTTGGCCCCCAAGGTTTCTCCGAGTCGAAGCGAGCTTGCTGTGGCACAGGGACAATCGAAACATCGCTTCTTTGCAACACAGGAACTCTGGGGACATGCAGCAACGCCACTGGTTATGTGTTCTGGGATAGCTTTCATCCTTCGGAGGCTGCTAACAGGGTCTTGTCCGATGCTCTCCTGCTCCAGGGCATTGATCTGATCTCATAAGAAATGCATGCATGCAGGCAGGCAGGCGTTTCCCTTTTGTTTCTAGAACTCTACTTCTAGTGCATTTAGAAGTGTCTTTACTCTTTAGGAAGTGGTCGGTTGCCTTCATCCACTATTCTCAGTGTTGATTCAGCTTATTAGAGCTTTGCTAGTCTTGTCTCTGAAGGTGGTTAGCTTAACCGCTATTATTAGATTCTAGCTACTATGTCGATGATTTAGCCATCCTATTGCTTGTTATTTAATCCTCTGGCTGGTTCATCTGCTGTATTATAGCCAATTTTACTACTGCGAAGAGCTACCAAAACACAAACCAGCAGAGATCAGAGTCGATCCTTTGCTCGAAAGCTAATTGAGATAATGAACTTAGAGTTTCAACTAAACAGTCATCATATTCCACTTGAGTTTAGTCCCAATCAGTAAGCCGAGGATATGAGCTTCCTCCATGTTACAGTGAGTCGAAGCTACTGTGGCTTATCAATTTTGTTTACAAAAGAGGTCAGTATTTTAGGGGCGAAACAATAAAAATAAGTTCTTTTATAGATAAAAAATTTATTTTTAATAAAAAATGGGTCTTTTTCTTTATAAATTTTAAAAAAAAATCTTTGGCGGACGGCTCCAACTGCCCCTGTCAGAAAGTTATATTGGAAGAAGATAAGAGAAGTGTAAACAATGGAAAAGGAAGAGAGGAGAAGGGAAGAGAGAGTAAGATGGAGTTAAAATTTATATAAATCTTTCATTTTATGGATAAATAAGATTAAAATTTATTTTTTTTTCTCTCACTTTGAGAACAGTGTAATGATTTATTTTTTTAATAAAAAAAGAATTTTGTGAAAATAATAAGTGGATTTATAATTCAATTCTTTAAAATCAGCAAGAGTAATGTTATATTGGAAATTTTGAAATATAAGGGACTAAATGGCAAAAAGAATATGAAAGGATGTGATGCGGTAGGAAAATGCCGCCGAGAAGATGATCGATAATATTCACGCGGGGGCCATCAAATTGTCCTTTGTTTTTTTTTGTATTTGGGTGAAATTGCGGGTAAATTCTCGACCCTTTTAATTTG
Organism: Wurfbainia villosa; assembly: GCA_025175895.1. Lineage (NCBI taxonomy): Eukaryota > Viridiplantae > Streptophyta > Magnoliopsida > Zingiberales > Zingiberaceae > Wurfbainia > Wurfbainia villosa. The sequence goes on along the minus strand of CM045991.1, from coordinate 23,716,286 downwards.
AGGAGGACTAGATGCCTCTGCCGACGTGGTCCGACGTTTAAAACCCGAGATATTATTGGGAGAATAAGGTATTATCAAGACACGTCATCTTTTGTTCGAATAAATAAGAAGGTAAGAACAGGGTGGAGAGTTGGAGGGGAAGTTACTTGCGGCTGATGGTGGTACGGTAGTGCGTAAATTTGTTTCCGTGGCGCGGTTGCACCGCTGGGGAGCTCTCATTCGCCCAAAGCTTGATGTCTTCGTCTTCCTTGCTCCTCTTCCTCGACCTGTCCCGATTCTTCCATCAAGCGGACCGGGCCTCCTTACTCCCCTTCCGCGCCTTCTCCGCCTCCGTCTCCTCTACTTCCTTCTCTGCATATCCGGCGCGGAGCCTCCTCTCGTTCCGACCCGTGATCTCCGTCTCGAGATCCACCGCGAGGTCATTATCGGAGAAGGGAGGCGGCGATGGAGGAGGCGCAGTCGTTCGGTGTCGGCAGGAGAATATGGAGGGGGAGTTGGCCGAAGCGGAGAAGGAGTTTGCGGCAGATGGCGTCGGTGTTAGCGGGACAAGTGAGGCGGAACCTTCATTTCAGCAGCAGGAGAAGAGACGCAGGATGATGGCCTCTGCGGATTCGATCTCGCTTGGCATCAGAGAACCTGTGTACGAGGTAATCTATCGGTGGAAATCTGCCATCGCTGGAGTTCTTCGCATTAATTGGCGTGTAACTTTGTTGTTGGTGTGTGGGTTTTTGAGCGTGTTCTTTGTTCTTTTGTGTTATTTTCCTTTTCTTGTTTTTTTTTTTTTGCCAATTGAGTATTCATGAATCCATTTTGTTTGAAAACTTGAAACAACATTTCATTTCGAAATTTGTATGACCAACATGATTGAGACAATGTAGAAAACTTAATCAAATGGGAAAGATCAACAACCAACTTCTTCCTACTTTCTTAGATGCCTCGGGAGTGAGGTCAAAACTATGGGCAGACAACTCACATAAAGAGGACATTCCTGGGCAGCCCCGCTAGGTCAGATAAAATCTGTTCATAACACGGTGCTGTTGGTACGATGCGAGGATCCCCTGACCACTTCTGCCCAAGAGGAGTGTTAGTCCTGCGTTTGCAAGGTGCGGATAGTCACATTCTCACAAGCCTACTAGGCCACTAATAATGCCTCACTTAAAAAGATTGACGCATGATTTCACCCAGAAGTTTACGATGACACAATTGCTACATAGTTATAACACATTCACAAAATTTAATAGTCAATCAATTTGTCACTATTAACTACTAGCATGTTGCATTTATAAATTACCTGAACCATTAACGAAAAAATATTACCTAAGGAATATTTTGCCTAAATCTCCCATTTATATGCAGAAGGACCCCAAAAGTCACCATCATATTATGCATAATTTGTTAGTAGTTTAAATAAAGAGCAGTTCGCTGCACGAAACTCTCAACAATGTAGGGTATTGGAGAAGGATTTATTGTACACAATTTTACCTTGCATTGCAAGAGGTTATTTCTGTGATTCGAATCCGTGGCCTCCATGTCACATAGCAACAACTTCAATGTTGTGCCAAGGCTCCTCGTTTGTTAATAGTTTAAATAAGAGCAAGATTGTTAAAAAGTTTAAAGTTTCTGATGTTCTTTTTCTCTTCTATCTTGCCCCTAAGAATATTCAAAAACTGATCATGGCATATCATGGGATTAACTTAGACAATTGAGAAAAAAAAAAAGAGAGAGTTTTTTCCCTCTCAAAGTTGTTCAAAATCATTATGGCATAGGATGAACTAAAAAGTTTTGCGGAATAATAACTGAAAATCTTGAAAAAAGCTTGTAACTTTTCTGTTTCTTTTCTCTTCTAAAAGGGTACTGAGTTCACTATTTGAGACATCATTACAGAACATTTGAAAGTTAGTAGAGATAGAGACTATATGCTTATATTCCCATCCTGTTATTCTTGATTTCAGAAAGCTCTATTACTGTCACATAATTATTTTTTTAACTAATAGTATATTTCATGCTTGATGGAATCTCTTTATCGTACTGTGAGCATGTGACTTCTCATCCCAAATTTTCACCAAAAATAGCACTTGATCATGTCAGTAACTCTTGACTTGTACTAGAAAATACCTGTACTACTTTCTTGTTATCTAAAAGCACAGTTGGTTTTTCACTGAATGAAGATTGATAGGGTTACTTCTGTTCGCCAGATGGATGGAAAAATCTGATTTTTAGTGTATTTCTGACTCTCCGTATGATTTATAGAGTATTCATGAACATTTGATGTAGTTTCGAAATGAGTACTAGTTCAGATTAGAACATAACCTATAACTGATTTATAATTGGAGCTGTGACTTCCAGGTGATCGAAGTTAAATCAGATGGTACAGTGTCTACAAGGAAGATTAACAGGCGACAATTGTTGAAATCAAGTGGTGGGTAGCAAATTTATTTTCCACTTCTACCATTGAGCTGTTTTTATTATATCAGCACAAACCTTTCTACTTCCTGCTGTTATATTTCCATCTAGTTATTTATCTACTGTATGGTCAATAATTTGGCTATTTAATTTTTCAAATAGTGGATCAATCTCTTTTCTTTTTTTTTTTTTTTGTGTCAGTGGGGGTGGGGGGTGGTGGTGTTGCAAATTGTCTTATTCTGAGTATCTAATAGTTCGGTAAGTTTAAATTAGGTTGGAGTATCTTTTAATGCGTAGTAGTTTAATGGTTCAATTTGGTAATAGTAAATTCGGAATCTTGTGTTTCCCTGTCAGAGCTATTTCTTTCCTAGTTTAGTTGGTACTGAGCATACAGAAGTTTCATATCTCTATGGCGTTATTAGCTTTTAATCAATAAAGTTCTACTCTTCAAATTCTCTGTGTGAGATTGTTCTTCTTTTTGTGGGATATTTTATGTTTTATCAATTTCGTCCCTTTTTTTTTGTGTGGATTGAGGATTTAATTTGGTGTTACATCAATTTGGCACTTGAGCGTTATTGTGTTACATCAATTTGATATGAAAGCAACTTATTGTTGTGTCAATTTGGCATTAGAATGTCCTTGTTCTACATCAATTGGTTTCAGGGCTCTTATGCTACATCACAATGTTCTTTTTATAATTGTCTTCTAGTTTTATTGTTGTTTGAAATCTTAAATCCTTCATGCATATTGTATCTTAGGCTTACGTCCCAGAGATATCAGGAGTGTAGATCCATCATTGTGGCTGATGAATTCGATGCCATCTTTGCTGGTAAAATTAAGCAATTTGTGTACCTTATTATGTTGTTTTATGTTATTTTCTGGTATGGATGGACTTTAAATAAATAACATATGGTGTTTTCAGACTGATTTTTCAATATTATACACATCCTTGGGTTTCATTATGGGTCTTTTTTACAAAAAGATAAACACAACACAACCTAGGACTCTCTTCTTCATCAACACTGGACCTTCTTTTGTTTCATTGTTATGATGTCTTTTCTCTACTACTTTTTATAGGAACTAACATGGTTTAAGTGTAAACCATCTGGTTCCCAGTGGATGGATCTGGATAGGGGAGGTGACCTGAGCCACATTAGATCCCTTTTAACCAGTAGCTCCATAATAGATGACTCATATTATTCCCTATTTTTTGGTCTCTTAGGTATTAGGCTCCTCAGGAAAAGTTCTGGATAAAAATTTATTTCGGAATATGGGTAGCCATGTGAAGTCACAACTTCATCCTATACTCTTTTATTTATTTATTTATAGCTATGTTATATTTATGTTTTCTGAATCTCCTGATAGATTATTATGGCTTGGGACTAAACTGACATGGTTTTCTCTTCCCTTGTTTACAATGTTTTGTGTAACTTGCTAAATATAATAACAGGAATTTATGGATCTCAATGTGCCTTCATATGTAACTAGCACAGATAACCAGATTTCTGCCTTTTCCATGATTGGGGTTGATGGTGCCAATAACTGTTTCTAGATTTAACAAATACAATTTTTTTGCTTAATGTTTCCAACAATTTATGTGCGCTTATTAACTTTTTACACCACTTTATGGTAGGTCCGAGAACAAGCTATATTAATGAATTTGGGCTCCTTGAGGGCAATTGTTATGAATGAACGTGTTCTGATATTTGATTATAACAGGTGCAGGTCTTTCATTGTATATTTCACCAGCTTTATGTGCACATACACAATCATATAGCCTGTTTCTTTCACTTTATAGAAAAGGAGGGAGAGCCTTCTTAAAAACATTGTTGCCTCGCTTAAATTCTAAAAGCAACAGTGGTGGACTTGCCATGCCTTTTGAACTCGAGGTATAGAATTATCAATTCCATAAAACAATTCAGGTTTCTGTGTGTTGATTATATGGAATTTTTTGGTTCCTATTTAGTTGTAATTTTTGTTCATAGAGACAATGAAATCTGAAGGATTGGAATACAATGTTTTTGCAGGTTGTTGAAGCTGCACTTCTTTCTCGAATAAACCGGTTGGAGCACAGAATAATGGATATTGAACCACGTGTGAGTGTTTTCTTTTATATTAATTGTCCATGTTTGTATCTGGGAGGGTATCAAATTGCAGACATTTTTCTTTGTCAAGCAGGCCTAGAGAACTTTGGAAAGTCTTTTTTCTTGTCTTGTGTGTGATGGCTCCAGTTTATTTTAATTCTTCATATCACATATTTCTGGATGAAGTTCGGTTTATGTAAAAGATTGAAGCATAAGTAGATATTGATCACTTCATGTTGTCCTTTAGCAGTTACTTAGGCATGACTTGATGAGAGATTACTTGGGCATCTAGTGCTGCTCTGCATTGTTCATTTGCATTTTTTTTACAAATTAGATTTGGTGATTTGTTGATTAGAAAATAAATTATTGTTGCAGTTATGTTATTTGGAACCACATTCAGATAAGACTAACTGCGCCTCCCACATCCACAAAGATTTTTAAGTTGTTTGATTACTCTCTGTTTTTCTTATAGCACTCTGTTAATACTGACATTAGTTCTCTCTACTCAAGAAACACATTCTGCTAGGCTGTCAGAAGTAGCCTCAAATTATTTTTGTTCTCTCTAAGTATAATTAGCTTTTCAATTATGTGAGCATTTCTCAACTATCATAACCATAGTCATTGAAAATTCCTTATCCAAGAGCAGAAATTATGACACTCATTCAGATAAATCATCATACTATTTTGTTTAGTCCTCCCAACTTCTCCACTCAAGTATACTTTATTTGTAATATGAAATGATGGACTGGATTTTTGTCTTAGGTGGTTGCATTACTTGAAGTTCTTCTTCTTCCCAATAGATTGACAGCTGATGTGTTGGAAGATCTTCGTCTGAGCAAACAAACTTTGGCATGTCAAATGACTCATAAAATATCCTTTGATTTTAGATGTGTGTATCACATTGTATATTAAATTTTCTTTCTGTGTGCAATTAAAGGTTGAATTGGGTTCACGAGCAGGAGAGCTGAAACAGATGCTTCTTGATCTTCTTGAAGATCCTCATGAAATTCGCCGCATATGCATAATGGGGAGAAATTGTATAATTCGCCGGGGGAGTATTGATGTGGAATGTTCCCTTCCCTTGGACAAACAAATCGCTGAAGGTGCATAAATTTGTGTTTTCTTCTTTTTACTATTCTAGGTTTTCTGCAGGTTCCTTATTTTAGTCACATCTTAGAAGAATGATATCAGAGAGATTGTATGCTTGTGATTTTATATTTTTCTGCCGTCCTATGCGCTGTGACCAAATTTTATGCAAATGAGATATGACAGTATAATTTGTTGTATCTTTTTGATATGCATGAACTCATGCGTTGATGTAGCTTGTACCTTACACATATTTCCCGGTCAAATACTTGGTTGTGCTGATTATGTTTCTTTTCTTCATAAAACACAGGCTTCTAATATAAATTCTCTTTGAAAGGCCTGCATACTTTACTTCCATAACTTCTCCATGATATGTGGCAAGTTACAACTCTTCGGGGTCCTTGATTTTTCTTTTATTTCATCATCAGATCTTGATGTAAGTCCATATCTTTGAAGAACCTTTAGTTTTTTTTCCTCCTCATCGCCTCATTTCAAAATTAATCCTAACTAATTCAATTTCTTCAACTATAGAACCAGTGAATTGGTGTTCCATCTTAACCTAGTTTCTTCTATTTTACTCATAGGACTACACCTAACAATTCATCGATAAAACATCTTTATTCTGTCATCTTAAGTTATTTTCTCCCAATTTATTTATCAAAGCCACTACTAATAGCTACCAAATGAATCGTGTTTATGTTTTCTCTCCTAGTAACCTTGCACATCAATCTTAATGTTCTGATGTGTATTATTTGTTCTTTTTGATGTATGTTGTTTCTTAATTATGTCACTTCTATAAATTTTCTTTCAAAGATAGGAACATAACATGATCGCACAAAAAATTCCTTTGCATTCTTACCACACAGCTTTAATTCTATGGATAACATTTCATCAATATTTGTTGAATAATAGATTCTAAAATTAAAATATCTAAGACTCTTACAAGGTTTACTTGTTAAACCATAACCACTCCATGTTATTGCTAAAATTACATTTTAGATATTGTTATTAGTTTGACATTTAATTTTCTTAAGCTTATTTTTATCATCTTATCATTATAGTTTATCTTGTTTCTTTCTAAAGTAACTATTGTGATTCCTATGTACTTATTGATACTACATGTTTTTTTTATTAGGATCATAGAATATTGTGTAATGTAATCTTCCACTAATATCTTCATTTTGTCTCATGATGGGACAACATTCTACAGAAGAAGAGGAAGAGATCGAAATGCTCTTGGAGAATTATCTTCAACGGTACTGTATTCTAATGAATTTGAAACCTCCAATTGTTTCAGCAACTATAGTCAGAAGAAAATCTTGATATCCTTTCTTTTATTTGGGAAAGTTCATACCTCAATAGGGAACCTTCATGATCAGCCTCAGCATTGACAAATTAATTTATTTGGCAAACCTCAGCAAAGAGTCTCATCATCTAATCAGGGGCATTTATAAGGACCATGTATCATTTGCTAGGATAATTTGGGCGGATTGTATTCAAGCACAGGCAGAAGAAGCACACAGCGCACATGCATAATCTTATCAAGTTCCTATGACATTTTAACCTGTTTCACTTTTCTCAGATGTGAATCCTGCCATGGTCAAGCTGAAAGACTTCTTGATTCTGCCAAGGAAATGGAAGACTCTATTGCTGTGAACTTGAGGTTTACAATTTTTTATCTTTTTAGCCTTGATGATGCTTATTAACATTATATACTTGACCGTCACTTCTTCTATATTGCATTTCATTTACCATTATGCCACGTGTAGTTGTTTGTACGCCATTTTTCATTTCAAATTTACCATTACAACTCCTTCCATCTTGTCTTTTAAAATTATTAGTATTTTTATATTGCATCTTGGAGATTGCAATATCTTCCAAATTAAGTTGTCCTTGTGACACTAACTTACAAAAGTTAGAGCAATTAGAAGATTAGAAGGCTCTGGTTTCAGTAGCTTAGTTCATTCTGTTGGGAATAGGATGAAGTTTTCTTTTGGAAGCAAAGTTTTGGGAAGAGCTATGTCTTTTTTCCTCCGGATTACATTTCCAATTACTAGCTTCAACATATATATATATATATATATATATATATAGGCTTACAAACAGAAAACTAACTTTACCCACTGTGTATCCACTGTTTCAACTGCATAGATATCCATTACTTCCTATGACCACTAACTAGAACATGAACTGCCAAGTAACCAAACCCATTATTTTTCAATCATTCGACAACACATACTGCACAAATTTTTATAAAAAGTCTGATGGATGCTTTTGACAATGATATGTACGTTGTGTAAGTAATTTTATTTTTCTTTCATTCAATTTCACGTCACTCTGGAGTATGTAATTCTAGAAATTGAAGGTGGCTAGGTGTATAACATTCTTATGGAAAAAAAAAGATAAGCTGGATAATTTTTTATGCATATTGGAGCAAATCTGCATTCACAAAACTGCTGGCTCATGATGGATGTGTCCATCTTATTTGCTGTTCCTTCAATTTGATGTATCTTGAGGTATCCATGTCAAGATCACCCTAAATCTTAGGATGGTATAAAGCATCTGCAATGTCAAGGTAGCACTCTCCTTTCCTGAAAACATAGAATTTTTCTTCAGAAATATTGATGTAGGAACCTTTCGATCTTGGAGTTGGTGATCTTTTTGTTGGAAATTTTCCTGAAATGAAATAAGAAAAGTTTAAGTAGAGCAATTAAATGAATAAATCATAGTTTTTATGTTTGGTCCCTTTATCCTGGGATAATCTATATGTCCACGATGACTAAGATTAATACACCAGCTATCCTGGAGATGCCTATGATATGGTCTCCAAATGGATTATTTGAGGCTTTCTTTCAGCTCCTTGGTATGTTAATTTCTTGTTTCCTTTCCAAATACGATTTTACAAACAAGAAAACATTCACAGATGAAAACATGATTTGATTTTGTGTAAATTCAACCTTGGCATGGAGGTTTGACCTTCAAGTTCTAAACGTTGGTATATCTTAACAATAAACTTGATCGGAAAGAGTTTGTACTGAGTCCCTAATTCTCGTGTATAATTCAGTAAGTTATTATTCTTGTGTGGATCAAATTTCATTTACCTGTTTCTTGCCAGCTCTCGCCGACTTGAAGTTAGTAGGGTAGAGTTGCTTCTCCAAGTTGGGACGTTCTGTGTTGCAGTTGGGGCTTTAGTGGCAGGTATGACTCATCTCCTAAGGCTGATCCTTGTTATTGAAGCCTTGTACTATTGGACGCAAATTCTAGAGGGGCGCTTCATGAAGCCCCATAGAAAGAGGACACGCGTGCTGGTTCTTTAGATCATGAACCCTTAATTCTATACCATGTGAACCTCTATTTTAGATCCAATGCGTTTGTTTTTCAAAAGTTGCCTCCTCTATGACCTTCAACAGAAGCGTCTCTTCAGAAATTTTGCATGCTATTTTAATTCTACAGGGTTTTAGGGCATTGACTTATTATACAAACTTAGGCATCAGTCCTGCCGAGAAGACGAATCAAATCACTGCATATGATTCAATGTAACTCCATTGGTTCCTCCTCTAAGGTGCCGTTCTGTAGCCTAGTTGTAAGGGCCCATTTGGACAACCAATGGACTGCCCCATTCTGATCCCTGCTGTCTATTCTCTGAAACCTACATGGACTCCAACTTTGGCTCTCCTTTTTTTCTCTTTTCTTTTAGACGTTAAAGAGATTAAATCCTGTTTTCCATTGCCTGATGGTGCATACTTCCTGTATCAATATGTTCGTTAAAAAAATTGGAAAATGGAATCCTAAGGTCCTTCCTGTTTCCGAAGATGAATTGGTTGTATAAAATTCATTGTGCAGGAATATTCGGTATGAATCTCAGATCCTACCTCGAGGAGCATGCGGTACTGATTCCTCCCTTTTATATTTTAATTCTCCAACATAAATTTAATTAGTTTATCACTATTTTTAAGCATTATTTTGTTATGATATCATGCTGGAATATATATCTGGCGCAGTGGGCATTTTGGTTGACTACAACAGGGATAATAGTCGGCGCAGTAGCTGCATTTTTTCTACTCTACTCTTATCTCAAGTCAAGAAGGATCTTGTGATCTTCCCAACAATTCGATCGATCCTGAAGGCAGTTGTGATTTAAAATAGAAGTGAAATAGGTTGCCATTTAGTTAGGTTCATTAATTTTTCCTTCCTCTGTTTTAATTTTTTGCAGCAGCTGTTTAATCTGTTCCTCAAATTTTGTTGCTGCGCACCATGATACTTTGGTTACCAGACAAGATTGATCCTTTCTATTGATCTAAAAGTTGGCAACAAACAAATCTCTACACGCTTAAATGTTACAAGCTTACTTTGAGCAACTTGATTTTCATCGAAGCTCGTGTTCATACAGTTATTTAGAACACATTCGACATTGAAGCATAAGATGTTTTTGCTTTCGCGTATAAGAAATTGTATTAGCTTATTAGATGATTCAAGCTATTTCATAATAATTATTTTAAAAATAAGAGAATAAAAGGATATATTCCAACATGTGAAACGTGAGTGAGTAGTTCATACAAAATTGTCTTCTTTTTTTTTTTTAAATAAGGTAAATAATTATCCTCTTGACTTGTCTATTAAATAAACTTAGAATATAATTTATACATAAAAATATATTTTTTTTAATATTCATCCCTATTAAAATTTTTATATATTGTAACTGTATCTTATGTATCAATATTTAAGATAAAATCATTGAAAATAAGTACTTTTTGATGCCTAAAGTTAATTAATGATTATTCGTTGAAATGATAATTAAGTTCAATTTAAAGTATTAAAAAAGAAAATGGAAATGGAAAAATTATGAATTTAAAGGACGAGATAAAAATGGGCAGTCAAATGAAAAAAAACACTATTTTTTTCAAAGCATAACACGCGTCATTTGTTATCGATGTCAATAAAATCATGTGATGTCTCCCACTTAGGTTTGGAATAGGGATGCGACACGTCAGTCCAACGAGAGGTCCAAGTAATTTGAATAGATGATAAAATTATTCTAACGAATAAGAAAAATATTTTTATAATTTATCTTTCTTATAATAATTATGAAATCAATTAAAATATACATGGATGAAAAAATGGATTGACAATCAACTAAGTATCGATTAACTAACACTGATAGCCCAACCTTAAAATCACAACTAATTAATATTTGCTATAATTTTAATCATCCATGCTAATAAAATTTTGAAAAATAATTAAGAACCCGTGTTCCTGTTAACCTTCGATGGCTCACCATACAAATGAATTTAAGGTGAAATTATGGCATAAGCATTGAGCAACTAATCCTTCTCTCTCTCTCTCCTTTGTAGCATCAAGACAATTATTTAACTTTAGCTTCTACGGATGTAGTTAAGTTGATCACTTGAGTGACGGATTTATAATAAATGATCGAAGGTCAATCTTTTAGAATTTATTTTCTTAAAATAAATTCATTCTTATTCGGTCATCACAGTTTATCTTTTTTTTACAATGATTATAAGATCGACTAATTAATAAAGAACCTTTTACAATAAACAATTATTTAGCTTTAGGTAAAGAGAAATAACTACCAAAATCTTTAACGGCCCCGTGCACTATTCTCATAATATGGATTTATTTGAAGATTCAATGGAAATAAATGATTTCCACGTGATGAAAAGCTTGAAGGTGATGATGCCACGTCCATTCCCTCGTTTTGATGGCTCATCTTTAATCTAATTATGCCAAGTTGTCTTGAATGGTTGAACTGAATTGCTGAAGTTGAATGATGAGTGATCGAATGATTGAGTGGTGAATGACTAAGTTGTCGAGTGAATGAGTGATTTAGTCGTTGAGTAATCGAATGACTGAGTTGTTGAGTGATCAATTGCTGAGTGATTGATTGTTGAGTTGTCGATTGTCAAATCATTTGAGGTCGAGTGTCGAGTGATCGGCTGTCAAATTGTCGAGTCTGAGTGGCCTACTATTGAATCGCCCAAGGCCAAGTGTCAAATCGCCCCAAGGTCGAGTGACCGATTGTTAAGTCGCCCAAGTCCGAGCTGATTGCTCAGAAACGAAGGAGCTGAGGTCTGTGTTCAATGCTGATTCCTTAAAACATATTCGTCCCACTTCCGAAGTACTTTGAGGTTGTAATGAGTCGTCTATTTCCCACGATATAACAACGAAACCGTGGTCTCTACCAAGTAATATATAGTGGTCGCGACGTACTATATAATACACCTGAGTACTATCACAGAAGTTCTATCAAGTAGAGAAATACTCGACATAAAGAAAAAGAGAGAGGAGAACACAGATGGATAGATTATTCATTCTCTCTTTTTTGCTTAAGACTTTATGCTCCTTTTATAAGAGGATCTTCATGGCTGACCGAATAAAAACTATTAAATTATTTTTATTCACTCTAGTAAAATGTCAGTCGTTTCGATGATTAAGACGTTGTCAGCTATTTCACGCAATAAGATTTTTCATTAATTAATCATATTAATGTATCCGTTATCATTGAGCAAAACTATTTTGGATGGTAAAATATTAGTTCATTCACTTGGACAAATTTTGTCCATAATCGATTTGACATTCGATATGTATAGATTACGCTCGCACACAAGTCACATAAATTTTAATACAATATGAGCCTTAGATCTGCATCCCTTGTAGCATATGCGTGAGAGAATCTCTCTCAAGTATTATTCACAATATATATATACTTACGAAAACAATATAAATCAATGACGATACTTTAAAACTTCCAATATAAATTTAAAATATTTCCACCGTCTATCAGTGTCTTCTCACCGTACCAATTTTAGATCTATTTTTCAGGCAAGTTGAGGTACGTAGCACTTGCTCCTTTAATTTCAATTATTTAATCTCCGTTTATTATTCAATTTTAGAAATTGTTGGTCTCATTTTCTCATATAATTTTACATCATTAATGACCTCAGAAGATTTGCCATTTATCTAAGCCAATTTAATTATTGGATAAACCTTGAACCTTAAAAAATTTTGAATATTAAATTTTCATTTATTCAACAGTTCACATCAAGCCATATTAGCCACACGAAGTAATAAAAACAAAAAATGGAATTAATAAGATTTTCTAAATTAACTATTTTTTTCCGTAAATCATCTAATAAACAAGATACACGCTCTCGCTGTGAACCACACCTTACTAATAACGTTTTAAAATATTATATTTATCTAACATCAGCAAAAGACGATTTGCTCATTCCACGGTCAATATAAAAAAGAAAAATCATGAAAAAATTGTATCTTCTGAACAGTTAATTAGAGCAATTATTAGGAGCGAATTCAAAATTTTATATTTGAAAAATCGTATATTAAAATATAATCATCTTAATTAAAAAAAAAGAAAAAAATAATAATCACTTGGGAATTAGGAGCTATAGCTCTCTTAAATTCTATGCTAGATTCGCCTCCCGCAACGAAAATCTTTTGAATTTGAGTAAAAATTTTAAATTCTCATCGAAAATTGATTATTTTTGTCCAGTACAATAACATTTATGCTATTCTAATTGTGTCCGTAGAACACTTGCTGTTTCTTAGAATGGATGTTTATTTTGTAAATTATCTTTATTAATTAATATTATTTGCTCATGAGATTCATAATATTGCAGAATTAATTAATTGTTTATGATGATCAAGGTATAACAATATTAATTACAAATATGCTCACTGCATAAGTGTTGAACTATACGTTTATTTTTATGATTAAATACAAAAAATACTTTCAGCTGATAAATTTACAATCCACGAAATATATAATCAAATGCATCATATATTAACAATATTAATTTCTTATGTTCGATTGGCATCCACTCAAGCTGTTCATCATGCAATCATGTAAGGTCCCCGTGGGGAAGGGGTTAGTGCTGTAGCGTATGCGGATGTTGTCTGATACGATGGGTCGATTCGCCATGAAAGTGAGTTAAATCCTCCATGCTATTCTTAGTCTTAAGGGCCAAAGACCCATCGTGATTTACCTTCCTTACGATGGCCTGGGGGCGGGCCGGTAGGGGCCGCTAGGTTGACGGTTCCAACCTTTTGTGCAATCATGCAATCATGTACGGCTGGGGTTGTTCATATATGGTGTCAATCGTTTTTAATAAGACAACTCATGAGTCAATCATTTTCAATAGCACAACTTGCCGTTAGAAACGAAAAAGCAAATTCTGCCTCTAGAGGCACGGTGTCTCCAGAGCTCGGTACAATAATAAAAATAAAAAAATATTTTATAGAAAAATATAATTTAATTTTTTTATTATGATATCGTTCGATAATGAATTTAAGAAAAATTTATTCGGACGATCTTGGAATCTAAAAATTTATTCGGTGGACAGAATACGATTTCGACATTGAACCATTGTTCAGAGATGACACAACTACGAAGTCTAAGTTGAATCGTGAAAAAGTTACGAACACTTTCATGATTTACTCTCACTACAAGAAAAAATATCATAGACAATACTTTTTATCTGTTGCCTATGTGACTGAAAAAACATTGTTAAAAATACTATTGTTAAAAGTCCAGTCAATGACAACGAATAAAAAATATTGTATTTTTTAACAATGACAATGCTTTTACAACGGATAAAAAATATTATCTTTTTTTTTTTTGACAAAGGCAACGCTTTTACAACGGATAATAAATGTTGTCTTTATTAGAAAAAACAATGGTTTTATAATAAATTTAAAGCATTGTCATGTTAGCAAAAATAACGATTTTGCAATGGATTAAAAGTGTTTTTTTCCATAAACAATGTTTTTTTTCTATGGATAAAAAGTATTAGGCATGCTTAATAGACCAGTTCGATTCGGAACTGAGTCGGAATCAATCTGTTAAATTCGAAATCGAAACCGATTCGAATGAACCAGTTCTGGAACCGAATCGAAACCGTTCTGAGTCCGGTTCGGTTCGATTCCAATCAATTTCGGAATCGGTTCTGGTTCCGATGTGAATTTGATTCTGATTGCTAATTTAAAGATAGAAATTCTTAGCATGTTAACATGTCTATAAGATTATTTTGTAATAGAAAAAAAGAATAGGATCACCAGCCCGTTAGATGAATTTAGAAGCTCAAGTTCGAGGAAGGTGATTCGGAACCATTTCGGAATCGGTCCAAAACTGTTTCGGAATCGATTAGGAACCGGTTCGGATTGAATTAGTTCCAAAGTTAAAACTTTGAAATTGGAACTGAAATCGGTTCGGAATCGATTTTGAACTGGTTCAGACCGATTCTAATGTTGACAAATCCGGAACCGATTAGAACCGAACCGGAACCGGAACTGAGGAACCGATAAGCATGCCTAAAAAGCATTGTCGTTTGAAATGAAATATCAATTTTTATCAACAAATAAAAATCGTTATCTATTATATTACACGATAAACTACTTAATTAAATCCTTATAAATAACACCAATTAAAATATCATTAAAGTGCAACTAATTAATTTTCTTACAATTGAAACATAAATATTGTATAATCAACAAGTAATGAAAAATGGAAATTGTGAAACCATAATCCATAAACTTTGGATCCAAATTAAGTTTACAAAATTCAGCAAAAATCTACATACTAGACATGCATATTAGTTCCAACCTATCTTGCTTCTTGGATTGAATCTTTCTGGATTGCATCTTCTCGAATATATAAGTATTCTTGACAAAATAAAAACTCCACTTTCAATTCCTATCCACATTCATAAGAAAATTATTATATTATGATTAAGAGGATAATACAAAGCTTGCATATATTCCTAACAATTTATTCATAAGAGTTATAGTAAATACACAATTTATGATCAGATAAAATCTATAATAATAGGTACGGAGAATGAATCCAATTTAAAGTAATAGAAATTAGACTCATTCAAATGTAACCCAGACTCTAACAACCACAAATAGTCACTAATAACCACAAATATATCCAAACAAATAAGTATTCTATAATCTAAATATAATAGCTACAAACAACTAACAACCACAAACATCCCCAAACAAAAAAGTATTCCACAAGCATCCCCAACAATTACCAACCATAAACATCTCCAAACAAGTACATAAATATAACTTTAATGAAATGGAAAAAGATGGTTATGAAACTATGTCATTGAGCATTTCATACAAACTCATAAATATGATCTTGTATATATACATTCTGCTAACTCGGACCGCACCTCATCAATTTCTTCTCGAGAGTATAGTGTTTATGTGAACTGTGAACACACACATAGATTATGTTAATGAAAACAACAATCACCATTGATAATGTAAAATTTTAAATAGTTTATTTCAAATTGTTTATGATAAATAAGATAATCTTACTATTGATTGTAGTGAATCTCTCTTGATAGTTTCAACTTCTTTAATAATTTATCTCATAAATCTCATCACATAATAACTACATTGTTTCACATATGGTTGTCGAGGAGTCTATGTTAATTAGAAATAAATTGTTAAAAACATTTATATGCATTAAAATATATTTTCAACATAATTAACATATACATGTATTACTTCTCACATAATATTTTTTCTACATTTCTTTCCCTTGTTTGAATTAAATAATCTTAAAGCTCTTCATACATTAATAATATTTGATATATGAGTATTTTATTAACTAAATTAAATACTTAAGAAAAAAAAGGAATATGAACTCACATTTCCATTGCATATTTCTAATCCTTATCGCGAATGCGATGATTTAAAAAATTCAATGACCGTGAGAATCGAATGTCAACTACGCACAAACACATAATTATTTCATACAATTCAATAAATTATCGAAAGAAAATAATTGAAAATGATATTTTAATTCTTACTTATCCGATATTACATGGTACCAAAACTAGTTGATTAACTGATGTACCACTTAGCCTATCTGCTAAAAGACTTGCCCTTTGGTTCAACTGTTCAAGCTTACGTGTTTTTGTCGTGTGTAGTTTTTGCCACATATGGGATGCTGTGTGGATTTAAAAATCTGAATTTATCTTTCTTGCTATCGTTCAGATACATGCAATTGAAAATATAAAGAAGATAGAATGATCATAGAATGTTATATTAGAATAATTAAATCATAACACTTATCATATCCAACTACACAATTGTTTGAAATTGGCTCCATATGATACAAAGGAATGATGTCCTCAATGTGCAAAAGAAGTTTATAATCTTCGTCAAACACATCATGATCTAAGCACAGTGATATATATCTTCCTCCTTCTGGAGCACGCTTGCTATAACAATATAACATATGTAATGATCTTAGGACACTTGCTGACAAAGTATGTTTCTTGTTTGGTGGTTCAAGTTAAATAATTTCATAATTGAAAATAACCTCGTAAATTTAGTGCATCTAGAATATAAAGGTTTTTCGGCATCTTCGAGTAGCTTATTGAATTGGGTTGGATTCTCAGCATAACTATCATATGCAATATTTATCATATCTATTGGTTCTTCAGTAATAGTTTTTTTGTTCATCTAGCCCTACTTGATTACTATCATTCTTTGAGTTTCCTATCGTAGATCTTTCCCCATGTCATATCCATGTATGATATGTTAAATCTATACCATTACAATACATATGTGCCCTTATAGTTGTTGCATTTGTCTTCTTTAGATTACCACATTTTATACATGGATAAGGTATTGTATCTGGATCGTTAGTATTTTTCATTGCATATTACAAGAAAGACTCAACTACAAACTCATATTCGCATGATAACCTATCCTTTGACATCCATTCTTTCTCCATTCTTGTTACGACTAATCAACTAACAATGAGCGAACATCTTCAAAACAATTGTAAACAATATAACAAAATTAAGGAAAGGTGGAAATAATTGAGACAATATGTATAATTCATGCGAGTTTGAATATGCAAGCTCTCTCCTTTGAAAAAAATATATAGATGTTAATGTTTTCTACTTGAATTAGAAAAATTAATAATATGAAATTTGAGGTGTAGGTGTTTTCGGATTGAACTACATTTTATTTCTTTTTCTAAGGAAGTATGTATAATTTTGTATTTAACTAACGTTTATATACCGATGGCAATTGGCCATCTACAATAAACAAATTAAGGGACCCTTTTCTCCAAATTCAGCAATCAAGTAATTTGTTCTAACTATGATCACATGCACAATGGTAACAAGAACTTGTACGATAAATCATGTAAATCATTATTAAGGTATCTTCTATATAAAGGGCAAGAAAAAATTTATGCATAAATTATTTGAGCAAATAATAGTTGGACTCGGGCAAGAAAAATATGTAACTAACTTGATGATTCCCTCTTACATGCTTGATAATATCCCCACCACCAAAACATGTCAAAAAATAGTGGGTGATTGTGACTTTGGCTTGTTTCGGTGATCTCCAATGGATGCTGCCGCATTGCATGGATAGTAAGGAATCAAGGAAACAAGGTAAAGGAGATGTTGTTGGCTGAAAAATAAAAAGGCAACAAACCTTGTTGTTGCTCATTGTTGAAGAAGAAAAAGAAACAAAGGTGGAGGGCACACGGTGGCCAATTGTGGCTGCAATTATTGTCGACTTGCTAGGAGAGGCCAGCAAGTTGCACCCTTGCTGAAAATAAAAAATACAACACTTAAGATATGCAGGAGGAGGAAGAAGAAGGCTAGTTGCTCTCGTTGCAGGAGGTGGGTTGTTGTTGATTGTTGGAAGGAGGAGGAGAAAAGCTAGGGCAATAGTTGGGAAAAAAACCAGAGAAGAGAGAAAGAAGTTGTTTTAGTGCATAAGGCGAAAAGGGACAACAGTTAAGATAGGTTTGTAGGGTCGATGTTTACCGGCTAGAGGGGGGTGAATAGTCCTTTATCATCGTACGGTGGAATACGATCGTTCTTCTTGCGTGCTCGTCTATGATTGTCGTTAGCGCAACGAAAATAACAATAATAATGATAACAACAATGCAATCACACTACAATACACAAGATATACGTGGTTCGGAATCGAATGGTTCCTACTCCATGGGCGAGCTCACCGAGCTCTAGTTATGCGCACGACACTAACTAAACCACTCCTTCTCGACAATACGTCGAAGGTGGAGAAACCTCTCATAAGCTATTACAACAAGTAATATGAAATACAAGCAAATACACAAATACAATACACAAGAAAACTTTCACCGATTGCTTTGATCGCTTTGCTTGTTGCTTGCTTTAGATGGCTCTTGAAGGTCTGGAATGCAACAGCAATTCCTCTCCAATAGCTTTCCAAAAGACTTGGCGAAATCCCCCATCTTGAGCTCCATTTATAGTGATTTGCGCATCGATCGGTGATCGTGACCATCGATCGGCCCAGTCCGTAGTCGTTGTCTCACAACGGCCAGATCCACATTGGTCATGTTCCAACGGATCACACATCAGTCGACTGATGATACTCATCAATCGAGTGCTGGCGAGCTCGATCGATCATCGCTTCCTTAAGTAGTCGACTAATGGTGTCAGCGATCATTGTCGTCCCTTGCGGTCGAATGATCGATCACTCGCTGATCGATGAACACCGGTCCAAACTCTAGTCGACTTAGAGCAGTCGACTGACACCTATGACAGTCGACTGATGTCGGGTAAAACCCCAAACCCAAGTTGTTTGAGCCTCCGACACTCAGTCTTAGCCACTTGGCCAAGTACACCTCATCCCTCATGGAGTTCCCCGCCGAAGCTCTCTTCCCTCGGCCTACATCCCTTAGATGCGTCAAGCATACGGCTTTGCAACGCCATCCTTCGCGTCTAATGCCCTCGAAGTATGCTTCCCTTTGGGCTCACTCCATTCGCTCCCCGTCCGGCGGTCCCTCGGATACACCAAGCGCACGACATCGAAATATCATCCTTCACCGACTCAAGGACCCCGAGCCTAGTGAACTTACCAAGTCCTCAAGACTTCCCACATGCACCAAGCGCACAACTTCGCAATGCATTTCTCACTAAGCACCAAGCGCACGGCTTCACAATGCTTTGGACTTTTCCACACCAAGCTTCATGCTTGGATTTTCCATACCAACTCAATGTTGGACTTTCCACACCAAGCCCTATGCTAACTCCATGTTGGACTTTCTTATGACAATACCATGTCATAAGTTTTGTCTATCATCAAAATACTGCTCGAGGCAAACTCGAGTCAACCTGGGCCGATTGCACCAACAATCTCCCCCTTTTTGATGAGTGACAAAACTACCATCTCAAGTCTACCAATTCTCCCATATTGGCAATTCTCATATCCCAATGAGAATTCCAACGAACCCTAATTGGTAACTTGGTAACTTCTCCTCCTTTTTGACATTACATCAAAAAGGTCCTCCTCAAGGGTATGAATGTTTCATATCCCAATGAGATCTTACAATCTCTCCCTTGGAGGAATACATACCTGTAATCTTTCTAGTGATCCCATATCACTTAAGAGAGGCAACTCAATTTTCCTTCCATGAGGAAATACACATCCATCTTTCCATTATAGATATCTCTCCCAAGAGGTTTGCTCTCCCTTGACCATTGCACTAACAATGTCCTTGGAGAGTCCCTAAGTCAATAGGAACATTAACCAAATCAAAATTAAGGCAAAGTTCAATAATGAACTCTCATTCACCTTAAAATTGATACTCTCCCTAAACACTTCTCCTAATCCATGTCCAATGGATTTCAACCCTTTCTAATGTTCTCCCAAGCATGTCCTAGGGTTAGGAGTAGTTAGGGGACCAAAACACAGCCGAATATGAGTCTAACCACCAAGGTTTACCCGAAATCAGCCTGTGCCAGTCGACTCCGTCAGATACGGTCATTGGACTTGCCATCGATCATTGGACTCCTGGCGGTCGATAAGCATTCTGATTTGAATTCAGAAATGAATTTCTAAAATTCGTAAGTAAATATACATACGTTGATAAATCATGAAATTTTGTATGTATATTACTTATCACAATTATTATGAGTGAAAAATATTGAAAAATTATTTTGCCCACAAAATAGTGAGATTGATACAAAGTCCAAAAGTTTAGAAAAGCTTCAATAAAGAGCCCTCTTTGTATCATCCCATTCAATGATGATAGCTATCAAAAGATAGACTTCACCAAGGTTTTTCAAAATGTTTTTAAAACCTTTGATTCTTTTTTCCTAAACATCTCACTTGTATCTAAATGTGCAAAACACATTCAAGTCAAATATTCTAGTGAGATGTGGGTTTTTGTTCTTTAATGGTCTCATGCATATTCTAAAGCAACTCTATTTGATTCCCTTATGCATGAGACTTCAAATAATGTCATTGTCCTTAATTCCATTTTATTTTATGCATGATGATGATTATGGCATAGATATGATATAAATGAAAGCATATGCCAAAATCATGATGTTATGACATGTGAATGAAATGTTAGCATACATGACATATAAAAATAAGTCTAAACATGATCATGATATTTTTAGAGATAAAAATGAAAATGATGTCATGACATAGCAAGACAAATAAATCATGGCAAGTAAAATATACTAAGGTATAAAATACCTAAGTCTTGAATCCAAATTGTCATTTCTAGGGTTAAGTCCATTTTTGCCTTAATGTCATTATCTCCCAAGTGTGCCATAAACCCAAAATGATACATCAATACTTCGAGGACCTAATTATGCCAATTTAATCATTTTTCAACTTCTCAAGCACATTGGCACATCCTAATGTGTTAACTCACCATGACTAGGTTAACTACCCATCCATTTAGGGTTGACACATCCTAACCCATCTAGTGTGAATCGATCACGCTCCTAAGAACCCAATACCTATTAGAGCTCATTGGGTTAACAAGGTATTCACTAGGGATAACTTCCCTAGATACCTTCCTAATGACCCTTTTAGGCTTTGAAGTCATAATTTTTTGGGTCTTTCCTAGGTCAACTCTAGAGGTAACTTCTCCAATGACCTTCTTAGTGGCCTTCTTGTTTTTTCTTAAGTCCTTAGCCACTAAACACATACCATGGCTAGACTTAGGGATGACTTTCCTATTAGTCTTGATTTTTCTAGACCTAGATGTTGTCCCATAATTAAATGGAACATTATTATAGGACATAGGTTTGTGACCCAAACCCTTCTTGCCCTTAGACCGTTCTTGAACCCTAGGTCTTGACTTTTGGACATTAGACCCCTTAACCGAATTTGTAATTATTTTGAGGGTCTTCTCAAGTTTTTCTAGCCTTGACCTCAAGGCTTGGTTTTCTAATTTTAATTTTTCCAATTTTAATTTTTCATTAGTCTTTTGGGAGGGACTCTTTCTAGGCATGTGCCTAGACTTTTTGGGATTAATATCTAAATTTTCTTCTACTCTTCTAATTGATTCCCTAGGTAAAATAGTTCTAGTGTTATTGATCCTAGGTTTATCCTTAGATAATTCTACATGCTTGACACCTAGACAAACATATTTATTCCTCCTAGCATGCTTTTCATTTATAATTGCAAGTGAACTAAAATAATTTTTAGCATGCTTTTTAACTTTAGGAATTGAAGGTGCATAATTTAAATTTACCTTAGGGTTAGCTTTGGAAGCTCCCCCTACATGAGATACACCTTCTTGCCCTTTCTCCCTCCCCCTAGGGCATTGGCTTCGGTAATGTCCCCTTTGATTGCATTTAAAGCACACAATGTGCTCTTTGCTTCTAGCTGTGGGAACTCCGACATCCTTTGACTTTGGGTTGACTTTTGGTGTCGGTGTCTTCATCTTAACCAATTTTGGGCAATTACTCTTGTAATGTCCTTTCTCCCTGCACTCAAAGCATATTATATGATCTTTATTTAAAATCACAACACTTGAGTTATCTAGGGAGGTGGTGGAAGCCTCTTGATCACATCTTCCGGAGGTAGATGCCTCGTTTTGATCTTGCTCTGGAGTGGAAGATTGCCTCTCCTCCCCCTCAATACTAGAGGTGGAGGTCTCCACCAAATCATCTACGTCGTCGAATGTGGATGAGCTTTCTTCCACGACATCTTCCTCTACTTGTGCCGGTTGGGAATTTTCTTGGAATTTCATTATCTTCTCCCATAATTCCTTTGCATCCCTAAAATTACCCAACCTAGACCAAATGTTGTTAGAAATCAAATCACTAAGTAATTCGATTACTTTGAGATTTGTCTCGAAGTCCTTGATTTGGTCTTGGGTCCACCTTGACTTCTCAATTTGCTTGTTGTCTTTATCCCTAGGCATCTCAAAACCATTTTCTACAATAATCATAAAATCAAAGTCGATTTCGATATATACCTCCATCCTTTTCTTCCACTAAGAAAAATCTCCATCAAATTTCGGTGGATGGATGTTGTAGCCGGTCGTTTTGTAGTGCTTGTGTCGGCGGTTAGTCCTCGACAAGCTCCTTGGCTCTGATACCACTTGTATGATCGTTCTTCTTGCGTGCTCGTCTACGATTGTCATTAGCGCAGCGGAAATAACAATAATAATGATAACAACAATGCAAGCACACAACAATACACAAGATATATGTGGTTCGGAACCGAATGGTTCCTACTCCACGGGCGAGCTCACCGAGCTCTAGTTATGCGCACGACACTAACTAAACCACTCCTTCTCGACAACATGTCGGAGGTGGAGAAACCTCTCACAAGCTATTACAACAAGTAATATGAAATACAAGCAAATACACAAATATAATACACAAGAAAACTTTCACCAATTACTTTGATCGCTTTGCTTGTTGCTTGCTTTAGATGACTCTTGAAGGTCTGGAATGCAGCAGCAATTCCCCTCCAATAGCTTCCCAAAAGGCTTGGTGAAATCCCCCATCTTGAGCTCCATATCGATCGATGATCGCGACCATCATCGATCGGTCCTGTAGCCGTTGTCTCTGGCCAAATCCACGTTAGTCAAGTTCAGCGGATCACACATCGATCGTGATAGTATCCATTAGTCGATCGATACCCCATCGATCGAGTCTTTGGCGAGCTCGACTAGCCGTGCCCGTGCGGTCACGATCGATCATTGCTTCCCTTAAGCAGTCGACTGATAGTGTCAACAGTCGACTGTCATCCCTTGGCAGTCGATTGATCAGCCAGACCCTATTCAGTCGAACACCAGTCGAACTCTAGTCGACTTAGAGCAGTCGACTGATATCTATGACAGTCGACTGATGTCGGGTAAAACCTCAAACCCAAGTTGTTTGAGTCTCCCATACTCAGTCTTAGCAACTTGGCCAAGTACACCTCATCCCTCATGGAGTTCTCCGTCGAAGCTCTCTTCCCTCGGCCTACGTCTCTCGGATGTGTCAAGCGCACGGCTTCGCAACGCCATCCTTCGCGTCTCATGCCCTCGAAGTATGCCTCTCTTTGGGCTCACGTCATTCGCTCCCCGTCCGGCGGTCCCTCGGATGCACCAAGCGCACGACTTCGCAATGTCATCCTTCACCGACTCAAGGACCCCGAGCCTAGTGAACTTACCAAGTCCTCAAGACTTCTCACATGCACCAAGCGCACAGCTTCACAATGCATTTCTCACCAAGCATCAAGCGCACGACTTCGCAATGCTTTGGACTTTTCCACACCAAGCTTCATGCTTGGATTTTCCATGTCAACTCCATGTTGGACTTTCCATACCAAGCCCCATGCCAACTCCATGTTGGACTTTCCTATGACAATCTCATGTCATAAGTTTTGTCTATCATCAAAATACTGCTCGAGTCAAACTCGAGTCAACCTGGGTCGATTGCACCAACAAGATTTTTATCGGGTTTAAAGAAGAACACTTCGCTAGTCGGCTGTTGTATATCGACAGTCGATTAGTGGCATTGTTGACCGCATCCAACGATTTCGACAAAGCTTGATCACGATCGTCACAATTCAACGACCAATTGGGCAGTTGACTACTCAAACCATCAATCAATTGCCTAAACTAACAGTCGATTTCCTAAATTAACAATCGACTGCAAAATATTTTGTGCCCTGTCACCTAATTCTAGTCGACTTCTCATTGCTAGCAGTCGACTGATAGTGGACAGTCGATTGGTTCAATCCATCAGTTGACTGCACGAGCCAAAAGTCGATTACGAAATCTTCTGTGCCCTGTCCACCTAATTCTAATCGACTGATCATTTCCATCAGTCGACTGATAGTCGCAGTCGACTGATAGTAGACAGTCGACTGGAATTAGCAACCAGTCGATTGTCATATCACAGCTCAGGAGTCAACCATCGGTTGACTACTTGTTTGACCCCTCGATTGCCGAGCATCCATGTCTTATATACTAAAAAAGTATGCGCATAAACAATGCTTCTTATAAAGCGTTGTCTTTTACTAATAAAAAAATATCAAAGACAATATCATTTAAAAACTATTATCATTGACCTAAAAACAACTCTAATACACAATGATTTTATAAAAAATCAACGACGATACTTTAAAACTTCCAATATAAAATTAAAATATTTACACCGTCTATCAGTGTCTTCTCACCGTACCAATTTTAGATATATTTTTCAGGCAAGTTGAGGTACGTAGCACTGGCTCCTTTAATTTCAATTATTTAATCTCCGTTTATTATTCAATTTTAGAAATTGTTGGTCTCATTTTCTCATATAATTTTACATCATTAATGACCTCAGAAGATTTGCCATTTATCTAAGCCAATTTAATTATTGGATTAACCTTGAACCTTAAAAAATTTTGAATATTAAATTTTCATTTATTCAACAGTTCACATCAAGCCATATTAGCCACACGAAGTAATAAAAACAAAAAATGGAATTAATAAGATTTTCTAAATTAACTATTTTTTTCCATAAATCATCTAATAAACAAGATACACGCTCTCGCTGTGAACCACACCTTACTAATAACATTTTAAAATATTATATTTATCTAACACCAGCGAAAGACGATTTGCTTACTCTCCTGTCAATTGATTCCACGGTCAATATAAAAAAGAAAAATCATGGAAAAATTGTATCTTCTGAACAGTTAATTAGAGCAATTATTAAGAGTGAATTCAAAATTTTATATTTGAAAAGTCATATATTAAAATATAATCATCTTAATTAAATAAAAAATAAAAAAATAATAATCACTTGGGAATTAGGAGCTATAGCTCTCTTAAATCCTATGCTAGATTCGCCTCCCGCAACGAAAATCTTTTGAATTTGAGTAAAAATTTTAAATTCTCATCGAAATTTGATTATTTTTGTCCAGTACAATAACATTTATGCTATTCTAATTGTGTCCGTAGAACACTTACTGTTTCTTAGAATGGATGTTTATTTTGTAAATTATCTTTATTAATTAATATTATTTGCTCATCAGATCCATAATATTGCAGAATTAATTAATTGTTTATGATGATCAAGGTATGACAATATTAATTACAAATATGCTCACTGCATAAGTGTTGAACTATACGTTTATTTTTATGATTAAATACAAAAAATACTTTCTGTTGATAAATTCACAATCCACGAAATATATAATCAAATGCATCATATATTAACAATATTAATTTCTTATGTTCGATTGGCATCCACTCAAGCTGTTATCATGTCAATCATGTACGGCTGGGGTTGTTCATATATGATGTCAATCGTTTTTAATAAGACAACTCATGAGTCAATCATTTTCAATAGCACAACTTGCCGTTAGAAACGAAAAAGCAAATTCTGCCTCTAGAGGCACGGTGTCTCCAGAGCTCGGTACACTAATAAAAATAAAAAAATATTTTATAGAAAAATATAATTTAATTTTTTTATTATGATATTATTCGATAATGAATCTAAGAAAAATTTATTCGGACGATCTTGGAATCTAAAAATTTATTCGATTGGGCCAGTGCGATTTGACGTTGAGCCAGGTGTTGGAGATGACGCCGCTTATTTCACGTCTAAGTTGAATCGTGAAAAAGTTACGAACACTTTCATGATTTACTCTCACTACAAGAAAAAATATCATAGACAATACTTTTTATCTGTTGCCTATGTGACTGAAAAAACATTGTTAAAAATACTATTGTTAAAAGTCGATCGATGACAGATAAAAACATTGTATTTTTTAACAATGACAATGCTTTTACAACGGATAAAAAATATTATCTTTTTTTTTTTTGACAAAGGCAACGCTTTTACAACGGATAATAAATGTTGTCTTTATTAGAAAAAATAATGGTTTTATAATAAATTTAAAGCATTGTCATGTTAGCAAAAATAACGATTTTGCAATGGATTAAAAGTGTTATTTTTTTTACCATAAACAATGTTTTTTTTCTATGGATAAAAAGTATTAGGCATGCTTAACAGACCAGTTCGATCCGGAACTGAGTCGGAATCAATCTGTTAAATTCGAAATCGAAAGCGGATTGAATGAACCGGTCTGGGCAAGAATCGGCAGATTACGAGTCAGGTTCGGTTCGGTTCAATCAATTTGGAATCGGTTTACGGTTAGTGAATTTGATTCTGATTGCTAATTTAAAGATAGAAATTCTTAACATGTTAACATGTCTATAAGATTATTTTGCAATAGAAAAAAAGAATAGGATCACCAGCCCATTAGATGAATTTAGAAGCTCAAGTTCGAGGAAGGTGATTCGGAACCATTTCGGAATCAGTCCAAAACCGTTTCGGAATCGATTAGGAACCGGTTCGGATTGAATTGGTTCCAAAGTTAAAACTTTGGAATCGGAATTGGAATCAGTTCGGAATCGATTTTGAACTGGTTCAGACCGGTTCTAATGTCGACAAATCCGGAACCGATTAGAATCGAACCGGAACCGGAACTGAGGAACCGATAAGCATGCCTAAAAAGCATTGTCGTTTGAAATGAAATATCAATTTTTATCAACAAATAAAAATCGTTATCTATTATATTACACGATAAACTACTTAATTAAATCCTTATAAATAACACCAATTAAAATATCATTAAAGTACAACTAATTAATTTTCTTACAATTGAAACATAAATATTGTATAATCAACAAGTAATGAAAAATGGAAATTGTGAAACCATAATCCATAAACTTTGGATCCGAATTAAGTTTACAAAATTCAGCAAAAATCTACATACTAGACATGCATATTAGTTCCAACCTATCTTACTTCTTGTATTGAATCTTTCTAGATTGCATCTTCTCGAATATATAAGTATTCTTGACAAAATAAAAACTCCACTTTCAATTCCTATCCACATTCATAAGAAAATTATTATATTATGATTAAGAGGATAATACAAAGCTTGCATATATTCCTAACAATTTATTCATAAGAGTTATAGTAAATACACAATTTATGATCAGATAAAATCTGTAATAGGTATGGAGAATGAATCCAATTTAAAGTAATAGAAAATGGACTCATTCAAATGTAACTCAGACTCTAACAACCACAAATAGTCATTAATAACCACAAATATATCCAAACAAATAAGTATTCTATAATCTAACGGCAAATTACCAAACACAGCTCCTAAAGTTCGAGATTGTCCAAAAAGCGTAACATAGTTTCAGATTTACCAAATCGCGTACCTAATTCCCCTTTTACCCCTCCTGTCAAACAGACCTGCAATTTAATGATGAGAGAGAATTTTCATGCATCCGTGCCACTGTTGAAAATTCCGAACCATCTAAACGTGGTGCTGAGAATTCAAATCCCAGCACCACCTTTTTTTTATCTGATTTCTAATTTATATTGGTCTGATTTCTGAAATATTGCTGTGAATAACTAATAAAACCTCGAATATCAGAAATTTTGACCACGGATACACAGAGGGACACTACTCAAACTCAATGGACTTGGATTGGATCGAAAAAGAGGTGAATAGGGTCATCAATGGGTTTTGACCGAAACCCATTGATGGACATTTTGAAATCTTGACATAGATTGAAAGATCTTACAATATGAATTTTTGATATGTCGAGGAAACTTAGTTTTAATCCCCCTATCTCCCAATTTTAACTTATGTTAAAAAAAAAGATGGTACTGTAAGTTGAGAAACTGGTGGAAGATGATGATAGTGGTCTTTGGAATTATGATTTCGGCTGCGTGGTCTTGGATTGGAATTCCCGACCGCGATGTGTTAATCCTGCACCACCAGCAGTGGTCTTTGAGTGCAATTTTTGGAATTGGAATTTCCAACACCACAGTGGTGTTGCAATCCCAGCACCACCACTGTGGTGCTGGGAATTCCAATCCCAGCACCACAGTGGTTCCAATTTTTTGTTTAGATGACTTGAGTGGCAGTGGATCGCAAAATGCAAAATTATAATAATAATAAAGAACACAAAATTCTTGATCGTCAAATCGCACTAGTTTAGATACTGACACCATCGTAAAACACGATTAACTACATAATATGCCACCAAAATCCACGCAATCAATATTGCCACATCGCCATCGCTGAAAATCTGCCGAAAGATCTGAAAATCTATTAACTCCATGACATGCCCATTTGGAATCCAGTATCAGAAATATATTCAGTCTCAGTATACACGCCAGAAAATGAATTCGTAAATTAAGTTCCAGTTTCAGTTTCAAACTCTGATGAAAAATATATTCATCACCACAGTGGTCTTGATGGGATTGCACACGCTGTGTCTTTCCACCCAATTCGACACCACTGGTGGTCGAATTAATTCCGGACCACGGTGGTGGTGCAGGATTGCAACACCACCGCATCTTTGGAATTCCAATCTCGATCACGCGGTGCCGAAATTCCAATTCGACACCGCTGGTGCCGAATTGCGAATTCCAGCACCACTACCATCATCTTCCACCAGTTTCTCAACTTACAGTACCATCTTTTTTTTCGACACAAGTTAAAATTGAGAGATAGGGGGATTAAAACTAAGTTTCCTCGACATATCAAAAATTCATGTTGTAAGATCTTTCAATCTATGTCAAGATTTCAAAATTTGGACTCCTCTAAGTCCATCAATGGGTTTCGGTCAAAACCCATTGATGGCCCTATTCACCTCTTTTTCGATCCAATCCAAGTCCATTGAGTTTGAGTAGTGTCCCTCTGTGTATCCGTGGCCAAAATTTTTGATATTCGAGGCTTTATTAGGTATTCACAGTAATATTTCAGAAATCAGACCGATATAAATTAGAAATCATATAAAAAAAAGGGTGGTGCTGGGATTTGAATTCCCAGCACCACGTTTAGATGGTTCGGAATTTTCAGCAGTGGCTCGGATGCATGAAAATTCTCTCTCATCATTAAATTGCAGGTCTGTTTGGCAGGAGGGGTAAAAGAGGAATTAGGTGCGCGATTTGGTAAATCTGAAACTATGTTACGTTTTTTGGACAATCTCGAACTTTAGGAGCTGTGTTTGGTAAATTGCCGATAATCTAAATATAATAACTACAAACAACCATAAACATCTCCAAACAACTAACAACCACATACATTTCCAAACAAAAAAGTATTCCACAAGCATCCCCAACAATTACCAACCACAAACATCTCCAAACAAGTACATAAATATAACTTTAATGAAATGGAAAAAGATGATTATGAAACTATGTCATTGAGCATTCCAAACATACTCATAAATATGATCTTGTATATATACATTCTGCTAACTCGGACCGCTCCTCATCAATTTCTTCCCGAGAGTATAGCGTTTTTGTGAACTGTGAACACACACATAGATTATGTTAATGAAAACAACAATCACCACTGATAATGTAAAATTTTAAATAGTTTATTTCAAATTGTTTATGATAAATAAGATAATTTTAATATTGATCGTAGTAAATCTCTCTTGATAGTTTC
Source organism: Wurfbainia villosa (assembly GCA_025175895.1). Lineage (NCBI taxonomy): Eukaryota > Viridiplantae > Streptophyta > Magnoliopsida > Zingiberales > Zingiberaceae > Wurfbainia > Wurfbainia villosa. The sequence continues at coordinate 23,685,927 of CM045991.1, read as the reverse complement.
AACTTCTTTAATAATTTATCTCATAAATCTCATCACATAATAACTACATTATTTCGCATCTGGTTGTCGAGGAGCCTATGTTAATTAAAAATAAATTGTTAATAACATTTATACACATTAAAATATATTTTCAACATAATTAACATATACATGTATTACTTCCCACATAATATTTTTCCTACATTTCTTTCCTTTGTTTGAATTAAATAATCTTAAAGCTCTTCATACTTTAATAATATTTGATATATGAGTGTTTTATTGACTAAATTAAATACTTAAGAAAAAAAGTATATGAACTCACATTTCCACTACATATTTTTAATCCTCATCGCGAATGCGATGATTTAAAAAATTCAATGACCGTGAGAATCGAATGTCAACTACGCACAAACACATACTTATTTCATACAATTCAATAAATTATCGAAAGAAAATAATTGAAAATGATATTTTAATTGCTAGCAGTCGACTAATAGTGGGTGATTGTGACTTTGGCTTGTTTCTGTGATCTCCAATGGATGATGCCGCATTGCATGGACAGTAAGGAATCAAGGAAACAAGGTAAAGGAGATGTTGTCGGCTGAAAAATAAAAAGGCAGCAAACCTAGTTGCTGCTCATTGTTGAAGAAGAAAAAGAAACAAAGGAGGAGGGCACACGGTGGCCAATTGTGGCTGCAATTATTGTCGACTTGCTAGGAGAGGGCAGCAAGTTGCGCCCTTACTGAAAATAAAAAATACAACACTTAAGAGATGCAGGAGGAGAAAGAAGAAGGCTAGCTGCTCTCGTTGCAGGAGGTGGGTTGTTGTTGATTGCTGGAAGGAGGAGGAGAAAAGCCAGGGCAACAGTTGGTAAAAAACCAAAGAAGAGAGAAAGAAGTTGTTTCGGTGCATAAGGCGAAAGGGGACGACAGTTGAGATAGGTTTTTATCAGGTTTAAAGAAGAACACTTCGCTAGTCGGCTGTTGTATATCAGCAGTCGATTGGTGGCATTGTTGAATGCATCCAACGATTTCGACGAAGCTTAATCGCGATCATCACCATCCAACGACCAATTGGGCAGTTGACTACTCAAACTATCAATCAATTGCCTAAACTAACAGTCGATTTCCTAAACTAACAATCAACTACGAAATATTTTGTGCCCTGTCCACCTAATTCTAGTCGACTGCTCATTGCCAGCAGTCGACTGATAGTGGACAATCGATTGGTTCAATCCATCAGTCGACTGCACGAGCCAAAAGTCGACTACGAAATCTTCTATGCCCTGTCCACCTAATTCCAATCAACTGATCATTTCCATCAGTCGACTGGAATTAGCAACCAGTCGACTGCCAGATCACAACTTAGGAGTCAACCATCGGTTGACTACTTGTTGGACCCCTCGATTGTCGAACATCCAAGTCTTATATACTAAAAAAATATACGCATAAACAATGCTTCTTATAAAACGTTGTCTTTTACTAATAAAAAAATATCAAAGACAATGTCATTTAAAAACTATTATCTTTGACCTAAAAACAACTCTAATACACAATGATTTTATAAAAAAACATTTTCTATGAAACTTCTAAAAAAATATTTTACACTAAAAGCGTTGTTAAACGAAAAACAATACTTTTCATAAAAAGTGATATTTTTTAAGTATTGTCTATTACCTATTTTGTTGTAGTGACTATAATCCAATTTCTGAATCCATCGGGGTCGTTGTCCCATCCGCTGTCGTCAATCGGTCGACTGAACTGCGGTCGGATTCTGATTAAATGTAGGCAAAATCTAGTTGAATTGCGATCGTCAGATCCGCGATTGCGTGGTCGTTGGTGATCGTAATCATGGTTAATTTCGGTTGCAATCTAACCGGGCTCAAAGTCCGATTGGACTACGATCGGAATTTGATCGAATTGTGGATGTCAACGTCGCAACCGCTAGTGACTGCATATCGATCGGATTTCTGTGGCGGTCTGACCGAACTTCGAGCCCGATTGGATCGCGATTGAACTTCAAGCCCGATCGGATCTCGGTCGAACTTCGGCCCGACTGGATCACAACTGAATTTCGACCGAATTACGATCGAAATCCGACCTATTTGCGACTGCCAACGTTGTGGCCAATTCTGACTGCAATTCGGCTGGAATTCGATTGCGATCCAGTCGAACTCGGATACCAGTACGATCGCAATTGGATTCAGGCCAGATTGCGACCAGAATTCGACCACTCGATAGCGATTAGAGCTATCAAGTCGGGTTAGTCCCGTCGGATTGACCAGACCCGCTAAATAATTTAAGCGGGTTAGATTGACATTTTATCAACCCGTCATTTTAGCAGGCTTAAATGGATCGATCTGCATGGGTTGCAAGTTTAGACGGATTGGCCCGTCGTAGGCACGGGTTGGCCCGCGGGTTTAGAAATGCCAAAAGATGGAACATGTTAAAATAAAATTAGATAAGTTTTTGACCGATATTTTAATATTAACAAAATAAGTTTTTCACCATCACAATATTCTTCTATCACATATATACCTTAACAAAGTATAAAAGAAGTTAAGAGGAAAGAAGAAAAGAATATTTGATGAAGTACTCTTTTTTTTTGTATACTCTAATTATTTTATATTATCTTGTTACTACTATTCTAATCAATGTAGGAAATAATGACATATCAAAATCAAATAATTACAAGGGTTAAAAAATCTCAATTGAATCTCTATTTGGAGGAGCAAAAATTTACATTTGTATATTATCAAGATTGGATATTTTGAAACATTGGAAAGGAATCAAAAACATCAGTACTCAACTTTGTAGGTCGATAATTGAATCTCAATTATAAGATTTTAGTTACTTCAAATGTTTATTTATTTTTAATTATGGTACCCCACTTGTTTTACCGATCATTGCCTCAAACCCTCAATGCTTCAGTAATTTTTTTTATATATTTTTTTAATTTTTTGGCATGCGGGTTCGCCTAATCCGCAATCCGCCTAGGGTTGGTTGGGTTGGAGATTTCTCAACCCGTCGAGATGGTGGGTCGACCCGCCCCTTCCTACTAAATATTGGGTTTATGACGAGTTGGCCCGTCCCCCCTTGGGTCAGCTTGTTTGACAGCTCTAGTGGCGATGTCGAGTGCTTTTTTCTACAACACGAAGCATTGTACATTTCTCATTTAGTGTGCTTGATCGGGATGGAGTTACTATGCATCCCCATTTTTGAACAAAAATCGTGCAGCATAAGCTGTGCAACATAAGAAACCTCGATTATACGGAGATACACAGTAAATGAGAAATGTATAGTATTTCTGTCCCGATGATCTCCAGTCAAATTATTCATTGTCGATTGTCATTCATACGATAGCCCAACTCCTGAACCCGTATGGGTCACCACCACCGTTTGATCGACCAAACCGCAGGCGGATTCTGACTAAATTGTGGCCTCCAACGCCGCAGCCGTTGGCGGCCAGACTCTGATGCCGACCAGACCGCAATCAAATTCTAGCCACTCGGCGGTTATGTTGAGTGACAGTAGCTTCCTATCTGGCATTACTATGTATTCTTCGTTACTGTGTATACTCGGGCGCTCACAAATCGCGCATTGCACGCGTGTGTGTGTTGTGTGTGTGTGTATATATATATATGTTGAGTGACGTCGGAGTCAGTTCGGTCGCGTCGGAGTCTGGTTGGCCGCGTTGGAGTCCTTCTGACCGCGTCAGGGTCCGATTGGCTGTGTCGGAGTTCGGTAGGTCAGCATCGGAGTTTGACTGGCCGGCATCGGAGTCCGACCAACTGCGTCGGAGTCCAGCCGCAGCACTGGCGATCGTAATCTGGCCAGCATCGAAGTTCGGTCGCGGGTCGACTGAAATTCGATCAAAATTCAACCGCAATCGCGACCTTTTCTAGCCAAACTCCGATCCCGATTGGATTGCGATTGGATTATGGCCGCTAACAGTCGCAGCACTGGCAGCCACAATTCGACAGGATTCCGATCGAAATCCGATTGTGGTTCGGTCGATCGATCGGTCGACTAATCGTCGGCTATGACGGCGAAGATGACTCGACGAGTTGAGGCGTTGGTTATAGTACACACTTGAGAAAGAAGACGACGAAGCTACTGTACATCTCCGTTCGATTGGACAGCAGAGAATGAGTCACGCACAGATCGTCGCTCAGCATATCAAAATTATATATATATATATATATACACACACACACACACACACATAGGGAAATGGATTCTTACACAATTCATCCGTGAGCACCTCCATCTCTATTATCCACCATTCGATCAAATGAGCACTATATCCTAAGTGATTAAATGATGGATAATTGAGGTGTTCACGGATGTATTTAGGATAATATTCTTGTATATATATTGAGAGAGACAAATTTTATCCTACATAATTCATCTAGAAGTACTCATAAACACCTCGATTATCCCCTGTCTAATCAGATGTGCATTATAGTTCAATTGTTGAATCTCTAGGGGATCTCAGACGATGGATAATAGAGGTGTTTATGGGTGATATATATATATATATATATATATATATATATATATATATATATATATATATATATACACTACGCGCCTACTCAATCAACACCTGTGCGCGTCCACCCTTTGCACAGTGATTTCACTATGCACAACCTCTCATGCCGCACACCGGCGCGGATTTGGTGGCGCGCAGTTGATCGAAGCTATAAATATATATACAGTTTTGTTGTCCTGTGCAGTGCATGACTCGTGCACAATGCGATCTCAGTCATCCATCACAAGGAGGTACATAGTAAATGAGAAATTGACAGTATTTCTCTCCCGATGATCTTTGGTAAAATTCTTCGCTATCAACTATCATTCACACTATAGTCCAGCCCCTGAACTCGTCGGCATCGCCATCGCCATTCGGTCGATCAAATCGTGGTTGAATTTCGAGCGCCAACGTCGCGACTGATGGCGGCCATAATCGCGGTCGATTCATGCTGCAATCGCGTTCGATTTCAATCGTAATCCAGTCAGAATCAAGTCGTGGTTCGGACAGAGTTAGAGTCTGGTCAGACCGCGGTGGATTTTAATTGAATTGCGATCAAAATTTGGTCGAATCACAGTCGTAATTTGGTTGGAATCTAGTCGAACTAGGGTTGGATTCTGACAGGACCGCTGTAGATTCTGACTGGAATCGACCGTAATTGCGGTGTCGGTGACTGTAATGTTGGCGAACGCAATTTGATCGAATTTTGGCCACAATCTGATCGAAAATCCGTTTATGATTCTGTCGGAGGGACGTCGACAGTGATCACGACCAATTTAGGGGTTGGGCTATAGTACAAATGACGATTGACTACGAAGAATTTCGTCGGAGATCACGAAGAGAAACACTGTGTTTTTTTATTTACTATGCAATCTTATAAAATTGAACAGTGCACGATACGTCGTGCACGAGCACACACTGATCAGTCATGTAACATATCATTTCTATATATATGCTACACAACTCATCCGTGAACATCTCTATTATCCATCGTCCGATCGGATGTACACTGTAGTCCAATCTTTAAACTTTAGAATATATATATATATATATATATATAAAGTTTTCTTCTCCTGACGTCGCACTGCGCGTCCGCGCGACAATTTTGATCACGCATCATCGCGATTGAGAAAGCGACATGCGCTTCCACGACCCACGCGCTATCGACATCGCCGCACCGGCGAGGTGGCCGGCCATCCGGCGAGGTGGCGGACGATTCTCGATCGCGATTTTATATAAATATATATAAATATATATATATATATATATATATATATATATATATATATATATATATATATATATATTCAGGATAAATTTTTATTTTTATACAGTAGTTCACGACTTCCATGGCAGAAGAAATGTGCTTAAAATAGCATAAAATGCTCCGTGATAAGTACAAATCAATTTAGTTTTTTTATAACGTAAATTTCTCTAGATTAATATTAATAATAATATTATTATTATTATTGATTCACATGCATATTCAGAGAGTTCATTTTCGAATGAAAATCGACCTCTGATCGATTATGCCTGAATCTTTTATCATTGTACTGCACTTTAAAGTATCGAAAAAGTAATTTACAAATTGGTTATCACAATGCACAATTAAATTATGATTGATCACAAATTGAATAAAGAAATTCATATATTATGTTTTATTTTTAAAAATATTAAATATATATTTATAAATTAACTGATTACTTTTAAAATTACGTTGTTTTTTTTAACACAATAATAGAAATAAAGGGCGGCCAACATTATTATCTAAATAAAACCGCCAAATTCAATTGTCTATATCCGCAAATGCGTACGTAGGTCAAACATGAACAATAAACACGAAACACGTACTTGATAAGATGGAAAGTGTGAGATTATACACGTAAAAAACATTTTGATAATTATATAAAGTTGTGTTTCACGTCTTGTGCCCCCATGCAAATTGGTCAACGTGGCCATTATTATTATATCTATTATTCAAACCGGATGAAATAGACAGGCCTAAGTATATTGTGCATAAAATGCACGGATTAATATTTAGAATTAATAAAGTGTTCAATAAAAATAAACCTCTTCTAGCCTAGCCTAGGGATGTGTAAATAGAATAAATCGATCGAACAGATTGAAGTCGAAAATTTTAATTCGATTTATTTAGAAACTCAGTTTTCATTTTTAAAAATATTAATTATTTCGTTAATTCGATTCGGTTTCCTAATCGATTGTTCACCCGGTCCCTTCGCCTTATTTTTCAGTTTGCCTTCCCATATTTCCAAAATAACAATTGACCCTGATAATTTGTTAAATCATATCAAGTTACCCTTCCATGTTTAGATTCGCAAATGCAATAACTGGGCCAACCCCGAGAAATGAAGTTGAAAAGTATTTGTTAGGATACAATTCTATTTTTTTTATGTGATATTGTTCGATGATGAATTTTAAAAAAAATATTTAGACGTTCTTGGACCTAAAAATTTATCCGTTGAATGAAATACAACTTCGATATTGGATTATCGTTCAAGGATAATACGACTGCAGAGTTTGAGCTGAATTGTAAAGAAATTTATGAATGCTTCTCTGATGTATTTTTCATGGTCGATGGAGATCATTTAAGTTCCGATCTTATCCGATTCAACTGTTGACGAGGCGTTCAAAAAATCCGTGGGACAAAACAGATCATTCTATCGGATTTCAAATATCTTATTGTCAATCAAAAAAATTGATAAGTCTGAGGGGCAAAATGAAATTTGGTCGGAAGGCTTTCGACGTCGCTATCGTTGCCTCCTATTTAAACCGCCCATGGCAGTTTGCCATCCGATCAGCAAACACACCTCTCTCTCGCTAAATGGAGGCTTCAGGCTCTCTCATGGCGCCCTCCTCGGCCTCGTTGCTCGGATCTCTGAGATCGAAGGCGAACAATTACAGAAGAAGACAGGTAGCTAGCTAGGGTTCCATTTCTTGAATCTTTTCCCAAAGAAGGCTTGATTTTTCACCCTTGTTTCTTGGGATTCAGAGCTTGGGTCTCATGTCTGCGGCGTTTTGTTTTTCCCTATTTAGTTCGCTGTGAGAGCGTGCCGGCCAGGCGGCGATGGGAAGATGACGATTGCCAAGGGAGAGAATGGGTGGAAGATCGATTACTCGGAGGAGAAGCTGGCGACGCCTCTCCTCGATACAATCAACTTCCCTATTCACATGAAGAACCTCTCCCGGAAGGTGATCCTATCTATCTGAACGGAAATAGGTCGAAAATTTGAACTTTTTCGTAACTGATTTGGTGGGAAATACTTTGTCTTTAAAATGTTTGCTATAGGATTTGGAGCAGCTCGCTGCTGAGCTCAGAACGGAAGTTGTGTACACCGTTTCGAAAACTGGAGGACACTTGAGCGCCAGCTTGGGGGTGGTAGAACTGACTGTGGCTCTTCATTATGTGTTTAATGCTCCTGAAGACAGGATCATTTGGGATGTCGGTCATCAGGTCAGTGGAACTATAAATTCATAGTAGTCTTGCAGCCAAAGTAACTGGTTCAAACCTAATAAAATCCAAATTGGGGATTAAACAGGCCTATCCTCACAAGATATTGACTGGAAGAAGGTCGAGGATGCATACCATCAGGCAGACCTCAGGGCTTGCTGGGTTCCCCAAGAGAGATGAGAGCATTTATGATGCCTTTGGCGCTGGCCATAGTTCTACAAGCATATCTGCAGGACTCGGTTAGCTAGCATACTCTTATAAAATCCGTCTTATGGTTCATTATTCAAGTCAAAATGATGTTTACGCCTAGAAAGTTTGACAGGAATGGCTGTTGCAAGAGATCTACTAGGGAAGACGAATCATGTTATTTCAGTGGTTGGAGATGGAGCTATGACTGCTGGCCAGGCCTATGAAGCAATGAACAATGCTGGATACTTGGATTCTAATCTTATTGTGGTGTTGAATGATAATAAGCAAGTTTCTCTTCCAACTGCAACCCTTGATGGACCTGCAACTCCTGTTGGGGCACTCAGCAAGGCCCTTACTAAGCTTCAATCCAGCACAAAGTTCCGTATGCTTCGTGAAGCTGCTAAGGTAGAATCTTGCTCCTTAACTAGATTATGCTCAATTTGTTGTTCTTTTAAAAATATCTACAACAAATTGATAAAGTTGAGCTGCTGAAACTGTTTCCGTACAGAGAGAATATGTCCACTTGAACAAATTAACGCTTGATGTGTGAAATACACAGATATAGAGTATTTATGATCTATTTCGATTAAGCCTCAAAAAAGGATATTTTGTTGTGTATATGTTTCTAAAAACATCAATATAGTTCTTTCTGTAGGGAGTACATTTTAAGAAGCAAGAAACTATTTTCTCTTAGAAAGAAAACAATAGCAAAGATATATGTTTCTTGTTTTAGAAATGACTTTCCTTTTTCTCAGGTAGGTAAAATTTATTGTGTTTGATCTATTTTCTTTTAGTTTAAGATCATTACACCATTTTTTTATTTTTTATTTTTGGTTTAGAATCTCACAAAGCAAATTGGTGGGCAAACACATCATATTGCCTCAAAGGTGGACGAATATGCTCGGGGAATGATGAGTGCCTCTGGTTCTACATTGTTCGAGGAGCTTGGCCTGTATTATATTGGTCCTGTTGATGGGCACAATGTAGACGACTTGATCACCATCTTTGAGGAGGTAAAGTCCATGCCAGTTTCTGGCCCTGTCCTTATCCATATTGTGACAGAGAAAGGAAAGGGGTATCCCCCTGCTGAGTCTGCTTCAGACAAGATGCATGGTGAGTCTTTCACTCATTCCTCAAAGCTAGAAGTTTCCCTGATAACTATGGTAATCTGATCCATGTATTCCATGGTGTAGGTGTTGTGAAGTTCAATCCAAAAACTGGCAAGCAATTCAAAGCAAAGTCTCCCACCCTTCCATACACCCAATACTTCGCAGAATCACTCATCAAAGAGGCCGAGGTTGATGACAAGATTGTGGCTGTGCATGCTGCCATGGGAAGTGGCACTGGACTGAATTATTTCCAGAAGAGATTTCCAGACAGATGCTTTGATGTGGGAATTGCTGAGCAGCATGCAGTCACATTTGCAGCTGGTTTGGCCACTGAGGGCCTCAAGCCTTTCTGTGCTATCTATTCTTCGTTTCTGCAACGGGGATATGATCAAGTAAGAGCATAGAACAAAAATTGTAATATTTTCAAAACATAGATGGCTATTATAAAATAGACCAAATTCTAATGGATCGATTAACTATGGCCCATGCAGGTAGTTCATGATGTCGACTTACAGAAGATTCCTGTCCGGTTTGCTCTGGATCGGGCTGGTCTTGTTGGAGCAGATGGACCTACTCATTGTGGAGCATTTGACATCACATACATGGCATGCCTACCCAATATGGTTGTGATGGCGCCAGCAGATGAAGCTGAACTAATGCATATGGTTGCAACAGCAGCAGCCATTGACGACAGACCAAGCTGTTTCAGATTTCCAAGGGGCAATGGAGTTGGGGTTTCCCTGCCTCCAGACTACAAAGGAACTCCTCTTGAGGTGCATTTCCTACCTTCCCAACAATTTGCGTCCATTAACAAAACTAAGATGATATTGACAAGTAGAGCAAATAAACCACATACTTTGCTTGATTCAACAGATTGGGAAGGGTAGGATTCTGATGGAAGGACATAGAGTTGCCATACTTGGATATGGCTCCATATTGCAGACATGCTTAAAAGCTGCAGACTTACTTAGGAACCATGGAATTGTTGCCACAGTTGCTGATGCCCGGTTCTGTAAACCTCTTGATGTGGAGCTCATAAGAAGGCTGGCAAATGAACATGAAATTCTGATCACTGTGGAGGAGGGTTCCGTTGGAGGTTTCGGTTCGCATGTCATGCACTTCTTGACCTTGAGTGGGCTTCTTGATAAGCAGCTAAAAGTAACTTCTTTTCAACAATTTTAATGAATTTTTTAATCTGTTGTAACTGTGCTGAGCTCTTGATCTGAAATTTGGTTTTCATTGCAGGCAAGGTCAATGGTTTTGCCAGATCGATACATCGACCATGGATCACCTCAGGACCAAACTGAAGCAGCTGGACTTACTTCCAATCACATTGCTGGAACTGTGCTTACCCTTTTGGGCAAGCCTAAGGAAGCATTGCAGCTCCACTGACTGGAAGTCAGTGAAATGGTATAAATATGCACTTCCTATTGTGCCTAGCCAAATATATTCAATAGGTTTTTAACTTGCATATGGGTTAATTAATGTAATGAGATATTTGTAATCTGTTCTTTACTACACTATCAGTTAATCACGCACCTTGTTTTCATTGTTGTTGCATATTGAAGGGCTGTATTCTTATTCCTTCTTCTGAGCAACTCAAATTTCAAGCTTATTTCAAAACATTGTAAGACTGGATTCGTGTGTATACGAGTACAAGCATAGTTTTCGAAGGTCACTTTGAACTTTAATATTTCTTATGATGTGATCATATTCTCCATATTGCAATGTCTTTTTTTCATCAGAGAATCTCGCAGGGATCTTGGAGAAAAAGAATGCATACGCAGCTGCTAAGAGACATTGAAATAAATAATACGTAATAGTGTTATTATTTACGAGCATGTCACTAATCCGGCAGACAAAATGGCATCAGAGTTTATCCCTATTAAATGAAATAAGTGAAGATGCAAAAGGTAGAAGGGAAGATTCATACAGTTGCGAAGCCATCTGCTGTATTTTGAGCTGTAGACATGAATATTTCTCCAACCATAGAAAATCGGAACAAAACACTCAAAAGGCTGTTTTCCATGAAAGAAAATAAAAAAAAAACTCACAGAAAAAATATAACATAGTTTTCATTCAATCATCTTACGAAGGAAAAAAGGAATACTAAAAAATCTAGATATCATTTATTAAAAATATTAACAAAGTAATAAATAAGAAATACATTTAAAACATTTCCTAGCTAGAGTAGCTCAGGTTCTAGATTTATTTTTCATTATTTTTCTCCATTTATTGCAAGCTGACTGTGTGTTTTTTAGCTTAGAGCAAGTCAAATCGCTCAAAACTTTAGATGCATAAATTATGAGAAGAAAATAGACAGTAATCTCATTGTTTTCTCATGTCTCGCACAACATTGTTGAAGCTAAAATGTTGTATATATGCTCTTTAAGATTCATATGCGATACTCTATACTCAACCAGTTTTATACGAAGAAATACAATAATTTATTATATAATAAATTAGAAGGATACCTTTATCTTCGTTAACTGGTATTTTGTCTCATTGCAGCAATAGATCATTCTTGATTTATATGCTCTAAATGGGGTGTCTTGTTTACTTGCTGGTTGTTGATTTTTAGTTTTTCATGTTGGCTTTAGTGGAGATTAACAAAAGGATTGGGAGAATCTTTTCCTCCGCTCAAATTTACTGTCCAGAATCTGGATATAATATATACTATTCATATGCAATTGAGTTTAAATTTAAGAAAAAAATCATCTTAAAAAAATGCATATTTATTTAAGGTCCTGTATGCTCGTTAAGTCGTTATCCTCTTTCTTTTAGGTATATATAGGACGCACTTGTTTCTCTTTGTTTGCTTCCTATCCGCAAGATTTCAAGTTGCACCTTGCTAAAAGTTGAGAATCATCATTGTGATTCTGCATCATCCGTCTCGCTATTGGCGAGAGGAGAGTAAATTATGGGAGACTATGTCGGACGCGTGGCAAGATGGAGGATCCTCTGAAGCGGGAATTTTAGACCCTCTTGAATCGACCACCATATCTTACTTAGCTGGCTGCGCTTACCATCGCGTCATTCCGCGGGGACTTCAGGCCGCACCTTGGCATTATTACTTGGTAAAAAAAAAGATGCGTTTATCTCATATATTTTTGTAAATCATAATTGATCTTTAATCGTACCGATATTTGACACGATAAAAGATAACATCCCACGAATAAAGTGTTAGATTATTTAATAATAATTTATTATGACCCATGTAAATTATAAAATTGATTTTAATATAATGTGATGATTGTTTGAGGAAAATAAAAATAAAGTCAAAGAATTTTATTTATTAATTAAAATCCCTCTCTTCTCCCTTTTTTAAAAGATAAATAAAAAAAATTAAAGAAGTGGACAAGTAATTATTAGAAGTGGTTACTAAACATTTCTTTGTTTTATATATTAAGAACGTACTTTGTTATTCTATGGATCCGGCCGGATATGTTTTATGTATCTCTCATCATACATTATTGATATGGATATGAAGATCATAATATTCATAAAAGTCCGATTTCAAATATTGTAATTTTCCATTTATAAATTTGGATTTTGCCTAGAATTACAAAAAAAATTGATTCTGTGGCATATTTCCATTGCAATTTCCCTTCAATTTAATTGGATTTGATTAATTGCTTTAGGAATGAAAGGGTTGCCTCTCCTTTCATTTCAGTTTCTTGCCCGAGGTCGGGATTCTGAGTTCATGGCACCATGAACTGTACTTGTGCATTATTAGCATAGGGATGAATAGTAGCATGTGTTAAGCATATAGATCTTTTTTTTTTTTTTTAACTATGTCGCTGTCCGCTCTGAGGATTAGCCATGGATGGATGAGCGATATCACATATGATGTACTACGTGGAGTTCGTCCTGGGCATGGAATTAGAAATGTTAGCTCCTAAGATCGGTCCAGTTGATAAATATAAAGAGATAATTTTTAAATGAACAGAAATCAATTCCTAGAGAGATCATAATTCTGAATCATCGACCGACCTCCTCTTTTATATTTATCATCTGGGTCCTGATTTATTTCTTTTTAGGGGCAATCGAAGGAGACCGCTAATATGATGGTTTAATATTTTTTTTAGAAATATTAAATTACATAAAAATTATTTAATTAAGGTAAAATATTAAATTATATGGGAATTATTCAGTCAGGATCGTTTATGACAATTGATAATTGTTTGCTATTGATATATGGTAATCATTGTATTTGCTATTTATGTGATGTGTTATAATAATTAATATGCAATTATTTTTTTATTTGAAATTGTATATTATGGATTTGGAGTTTATTAATCAGTAAAGTGGTCGACTCTAATAAATTTATGATTCCAAATAATATATATAATTATATATGAATATGAATAACAAATAAAAAGTTACGTTGATACATGTAATTATATATTATTAAATAATTTGGTAATCATCAAAATGGTCAAATCAATAAAAATTATAATTCTAAATATTGATCGTGATGCTATATGAATGATATATTTTAGGTTGTTTAAAATTCATTGTTATAAAATATATAAGTATAAGATGGATCATGACTTATAATGAATGATATTAAAGATTTATTAGCGTACTTGGTAAATACTTCCAATATCCAAAGATATGCTATCTTTATGTATAGGTACATTATTAAAGTTGATGAATTTATTAAATTTACTCAAAGAATTAATATATAAGTTTGTGTAAATATTTGTCGCTTTTAATAAAGTATTTACTTTGGGTCACGGAATGATTGAGTTCAATGGGTTGAATTATGTTAACTAGTCTGAACAAATTCAGTTTCAACTGGATGTTATGAATCTTGATATAATATTGATAATGGAATAAAAATCTACGACCATTACTGAGACTAGTACAGAAGTTGACAAGACTCTTTATGAGGCTTGGGAACGGTCTAATAGATTGAGTTTGAACTTAATGAAAAGAACGATGACTAAAAATGTTAAGACATTTATCTCCAAAACTGACTATGCAAGGGAATTCATGATTAAGGAATACTCACAATTAGAGATAGGTATGCTTAACGGACCGGTTCGATCCGGAATCGAGTCGGAATCAATCCGTTAAATTCGGAATCGGAACCGATTCAGATGAACCGGTTCTGGAACCGAACTAGAACCATTCCGATTCTAGTTCGGTTCGGTTCCAATCGATTTCGGAACCGATTCGAGTTTCGATTTGGATCTGGTTCAAGTTGTTAATTTAAAGGTAGAAATTCTTAGCATGCTAACATGTCTACAAAATTATTTTGCAACAGAAAAAAAGAATAGGATCACCGGCACGATAAATGAATTTAGAAGCTCAAGTTCGAGGAAGATGGTTCGGAACCGTTTCGGAATCGATCTGAAACCGTTTCGGAATCGGTCCGGAGCTGTTTCGAAATCAATTTGAAATCAGTTAGGATTGAATTAGTTTTAAAGTTAAAACTTTGAAATCGAAATCGGTTCGGAACCGATTTTGAACCGATTCCAACGTCGACAAATCTAGAATCGATTAGAATCGAATCGAAACTGGAACCGGAACCGGAACAGGAACCGAGGAATCGATAAGCATGCCTAATTAGTTATTTCTGATAAGTCGATTGTGGGAACTTTAATGAGTGAGTTGATGACTAAGAAATTTGATTGGTCTCAGTTCATTCGTGATCATGTGACAAGTATGATAAATCTAGTAGTAAAGTTGAAATTGATGGGAATAGATGTGAATAGTCATTTCTAGTACAATTTATTATTAACTCACTTCCTTCTAAGTTCAGACAGTTCTAGGTGAATTATAACATCATTAAAGAGAAGTGAAACTTTCAAGAAATTAAGGCTATTTTGGTTCAAGAGGAAGGGAGGTTAAAGAAAATGAAGGATCACTCCATCCATTTATCAACTCATGATAGAGCCAGAGACAGTAAGGTTAAACTAGGTAATAAAGGTAATACCCTAGTAAAAGTTAAAAAAGAGTGGTGGAGTCCGTAAAGAAAGGAAGTGCTATTTTTCTAATAAAAGTGGTCACCTCAAGGATGGTATGAAAAGAAAGAGTTGGTTCTAAAAGAAAGGTAAATATTATATTTCAATAAATTTCGAATCAAATTTTATTGAAGTGCCTAATAATACTTAATGGTTGGATTCTGGTGCAACTACTAATTTGTCACATATTGTGTGGGAATTCCTTTCGATCCGAACCATAAACAGAATTGGAAATTTTTTATATATAGGGAACATAATGAAGGCACAAATAGAAGGAATTGGGATGTACAGATTGATCTTGGACACTGGTTGTTCTTTAGATCTAGAAAATTACCTATATGTTCATGTATATGCTAGGAATTTAATTTCTATTGGAAAGTTGGGCGTTATAAGATTTAACTTTAAGATTAGAGACGGTGTAGTTTCATTATATAAACATGAGTACTATTACGATTTTAGTACTTTAATAGATGGTTTATACTATTTCAATCTTGATGTTAATTTTTTCAAATCTCTGTTTCATGTTGAACATGTTATTGGTACTAATGTAGTACACATAATGAGAGTTTTTCTTATTTGTAACATCAAAGATTAGATAACATATCCAAAGAAATGATAATGAGCCGAATGAAAAATGAAATATACCTCAATTGGATTTTGATGACTAGGATATATGTTTGGGTTGCATTAAAGGAAAGCAGACTAAACATATAGCAAGAAAGTCAACCACAAGAAGCAGTCAACTATTTGAATTGATACACATTGATATATGTGGTCCTTGACGTTCCATCTTGGAATGGTGAAAAGTATTTTATCACTTTTACTGATGACTTTTTACGTTATTATTATTTATACTTACTACATGAAAAATCTCAAGCAGTGGATATCCTTGAGGTATTTGTTAATGAGGTTGAAAGACAGTTGGATAGAAAAGTGAAAGTCGTAAGGTTTGATAGAGGTGATGAATATTACGGAGAATTTAATGAGTGGATAGTGTCTAGGTCCATTTGTAAAATTTCTCCAAAGTCGAGATATATGTGCATAGTATACTATGCCTGGTATACCGCAACAAAATGGTGTAGTCGAACGATGAAATCATACTCTTATGAGAATAGTTAGAAGTATATTAAGTTATAGATTGTATCTTTATCATTGTGGATGCATGCATTAAAGACTGCTGAATATATGTTTAATAGAGTTCCTAGTAAAGTAGTTCCTAAGACTCCTTATGAACTATGGACGGGAAGGAAACTTAGTTTAAGACACCTTCATATCTGGGGTTGTCCAATAGAAATAAAAGTATATAATCCACATAAAAGAAAACTGGATGCAAAAATAATTAGTGGTTATTTCATCGGTTATCTTGAAAAGTCAAAAGGGTATAGATTTTACTATTCTAACCACAATACGAGAATAATAGAGTCTGGTAATGCTTGATTCATTGAGAATGATCAGTTTAGTGGGAGTGAGAAATCACGAAAAGTGGACATTAGAGAGACTTGTGGTGAATCTTCTTCACTTAATATTTCTCCTCAAGTTGTTGCTACACAACATATCAAGACAACAAAATAATAATATTCAAAACCCACAGAATGAATAAATAGATGATAAACCAACTGACAATGTACAAATCACAAATGAACATGTGATAGAAGAGATGCAACAACTAGCATTAAGGAGGTATGAAAGGCAAAGAAGATCAGCTATTTCAAATGATTATATCATTTATTCACTTGAACATGAATGTGACTTACGCATTAATAAAGATCCAGTCTCATTCATACAAGCCATAAAAAGTGACAATTCTGAAAATTGGCTCAATGCTATGAAAGAAGAGTTAAATTCCATGGATGATAATAAAGTATGAGATCTAGTAGAGTTGTCTAAAGATTCAAAACGAGTTGGTTGTAAATGGATTTTAAAGACTAAACGTGACTCGAAAGGCAACATCGAAAGGTATAAAGTTAGATTTGTCGCTAAAGGATATGCTCAAAAAGAAGACATTGACATACAAAGAGACATTCTCTCCAGTTTCTAAGGGTACTCCTTAAGGATTGTTTTGCCTTTGGTGGCTCATTATGATTTAGAGCTTCACCAAATGGACGTAAAAACTGTCTTTCTAAATTATGATTTAGAAGAAGAGGTTTATATGGACCAACCTAAAGGATTCCTAACCGCAGGAAAAGAAAATCTAGTGTGTAAATTAAAGAAGTCAATATATAAACTAAAATAAGCTTCCAGACAGTGGTATCTTAAATTCAATGATATCATTATGTCATATGATTTTATAAAAAATACTGTTGATCGATGTATCTATATGAAGGTTAGTGGGAGCAAGTTCATTATTTTAGTCTTGTATGTTGATGACATTCTTCTTGCTGCCAATGATATAACTATGTTACATGATGTAAAAAAGTTTTTCTCTAAGAACTTTGAAATGAAGGATATGGGTGAGACATCCTATGTGATAAGAATAGAAATATTCCATAACAAATGACAAGGATTATTGAGATTGTGTTAGAAAAACTATATCAATAAAGTATTAGAGAGATTTAGAATGGAAAAATGCTCCACAAGTACAGTTACAATTAAAAAAGGGGACAAATTTAGTGAAATGAAACGTCCTAAAAATGATTTGGAATGAAAGGAAATGGAGGTGATTCCCTATATATATCAGTGGTTGGAAGTTTAATGTATGCCTAGATATGTACTCGATCAGATATTAATTTTGTTGTTGGAATGTTAGGCCGATATCAAAGTAATCCTGGGATGAATCACTAGAAAGTTGCAAAAAAGATTCTTAGGTACTTACAAAGCATCAAAGATTATATGCTCACGTATAGAAGGTCAAATCACCTTGAAGAGGTTGGCCCCTTGGACTCAGACTATGTTAAATGTATGCCCAGATATGTACTCGATCAGATATCAATTTTGTTGTTGGAATGTTAGGTCAATATTAAAGTAATCCTGGGATGAATCACTAGAAAGTTGCAAAAAAGGTTCTTAGGTACTTACAAGGCACCAAAGATTACATGCTCACGTATAGAAGGTCAGATCACCTTGAAGTGGTTGACCCCTCGGATTCAGACTATATCAAATGTATGGACTCAAGGAAATCAATATTTAGATATATTTTCCTTCTAGCTGAAGGAGCAGTGTCATGAAAAGTGGAAATAGTTCGTAATTCCTACTTCCACCATGGAGGTTGAATTTGCGACGTGCTTTAAGGCCACAGTTCACGCATTGTGGTTGCGGAACTTTATCTTAGGACTTAACATTGTCGACAGTATAACCATACCACTAAGGATTTATTGTGATAATACCACAGTTGTATTCTTCTCTAAAAATAACAAGTACTCAAAAGGTGCAAATCACATGGATCTGAAGTAAAAAAACATAAGGTGTCTATTAAGTATATAGGAACAAAATTAATGATAGCAGATCCGTTAACTAAAGGATTGTCACCCAAAATATTTATTGGTCATGTTGAAAGGATGAGTATTATGGATAAGTCCTTGTTAACATTATAGTGTGATATGTATGAATATATATATAGTTGTATTGCTCATATTAGATGATACTTACAAATTCAATTAAAGTTATATTTCTACTTGTTATATTGTTATCCATATCATATGATATACAAGGATTGTTTTAGTGTGATGATAAAATATGTCTTTGAAAAGATATTAAAGACATTGTTAATTAAAGTTGATCAGTTGAGATAATTTATGATACATGAAAGGGATAATGTCATTAAAAGATTTGTGACCGCCATGATTTAATCATGTCAATTTAATTAGAGATGATGACTTGATAACTTCAATGTGTAGTGTACAATTATGATTATTATTGAATCTTCAAGTCGTCATATGGATCAAGTGGGAGATTGTTAGATTATTTAATAATAATCTATTGTGACTCGTGTAATATAGAATTGGCTTTAATATAATAACATCTAATGTGATAATTATTTGTTGAATAGAAATTAAAGTCAAGAGATTTTATTTATTAATTAAAATTCCTCTCCACTCTCTTTTATAAAAGATAAATAAAAAAATTCAAGTAGTGGACAAATAATTACTTATTTAAAACTTCCTTATCTTCTTTATATATATATATATTATAATTTGCAAAAGATTGGAACCGTAAATTTAGCGATTATCATCAGTCTGTTCCACAGTAATTGTGAGGGAGGTAAATTACGGAGGACTCTATGTACTTTGACGTGTTGGCTAAGACATATGAGACTCATCTGAATTCAAGAAAAAATTTTAAACTTTCTTCGAAATCGATCCACGCCATATCTGCAAGTACCGTCGTTCCTTAGCCACCACGTCATCTCTATAATAAAAAAAAAATAGAATCACTACATTAGTAGCCCCCCACCGCTGCCCCTACGTGTGAAGGGGGGTAAATCAGGTCCTAGGTGGCTAGCGCAGAAATGTGGAGTCATCGGTAGTCTGGTTGTCACCTCCAGGAATCGACGTCATCTATAATGTGGAACCGCCACATTAGCGGCCCCCACCGCTGCCCCTACATGTGGAGGAGGTAAATCAGGTCCCAGGTAGCTAGCACAGAAAGACGTCATCTCTATAATGTGGAATCGCCACATTAGCGGCCCCCAACGCTGCTCCTACATGTGGAGGGGGGTAAATCATGTCTCAGGTGGCTAGCGCAGAAATGCGGAGTCATCGGTAGTCTGGTCGTCACCTCCAGGAATCGACCTCTTATCCTTTCAAACCTTAACACAGCTGCATTAGCCATCTGGATTTACCCTGGGGCTAAGACGTCATCTCTATAATCCAAAAAGTTGGGAATCTGCCCAACTAGCAGCCCCCTGCCACCCGTCCCAGGGCTGCGGCGAGAGGGAGGTAAATCGCGGGGGGGACTATGTCCCTTGACACGGTGGCAAGGCAGTGGGGGGGGCCATCTGAGCCCAGGGGGGATTTTAGACCTCCTCCGGAATCGACCCCACTCCGTATCTAAAGCAACCACACTACCTTACCACCGCGCCATCCCCGTGGGGACGACGTCATCTCTATAATAATCATATAAAGAGTGGTGTGAGAAGAGAATAGTGATAGAAAGTTAGTATATCTTTAATCATTAAATGATAAAAAAAAAAGAAAAAGATAGAGAAGAGAGAAACTTTTTTATATATTAAAAATTTATTTTACTGTGTTATGAATTCGAGTATATTTTCTTTATCTCTTATTATAAATCATTAATATGGATGTGAAAAATATAATATTCAAGATTTTCTTAATAATTTTAAATAGATGAATCGCAAGAATGCAAGCAGGTCTAGCATTTTACTTTGTTTTTTTTTTAATGCAGAGCAGCAGTGGATAGTGTTGGTTCTGATGACATGCTCTGCATCTCTTTGATGGGAGACATCCCTCTTCCAGAATTCGAAAAGAGACCGCCTAAATAGAACTTTAATGTTTTCTTTTCAAAGGCAATAAGCTTGCTTAATAAACTATTATCATCGATCCACTCATCCAAACAAGCAATCTCTAACTTTAAAATTTCTTAGCTAAGGCTTGACGAGGGGAGAACCCTGATTTACACGCAGCATTTTTTACAAAAGCAAGTTTTCATGCATTTGTGAAAGCAATTCAAATCGTCTAGTAAATTGACACAGTTGATAATTATACGGGATATTGAAATTAATTTTTGAAATGTTTCATTGATCTCCCTCGTATGAAAGAATTATTGTGATAGAATAAAATCTTTCATAATTTATTATTTTTCGTTAAATTAGGAATCGACCAGACGAGGCCAATTCTAGGTTATATTTCGGAAAGGATTCGCCGTAGTTTTATATGGATACTACTGGAGGATAGAGTCAAAATTAAAGTCGTTAGATATGATTCAACTAGGGAATGTATAATTTAATTTATAGACTTCGAAACAAAGATTCGAATGATTAAATAATTTTTTAAGCATCCCTTTCATTTTATGACGATACAATTAAAAAAATGCAAGAGACTTATTTTCTTCCGAGAAATAGATTCAACATTAAGTGAAAATACGAGCTTCTGTTCCTAAAATTTGTAAAAAATATTGATTGATCCATCGGTGCAGACAAATTATAATGATTTGTTCCAATCCGAGACATAAACAGAGACAAGGATAACAAAAAAAAACTTTTTTTTAATAAAGAAAGGGCAAAAGGGAGATTTATTTTTAACAAGAAATAGATATTTCCATATCTTTTCTTTCTATATATTTTTGACTCATAGCTATGAGATGATAAAATATGACAAAAGCTATACCAAGAATTGGTTCACGTAGGAATGGGCGTATTGGTTCACGTAAGAATGAATGTAGAATACCAAAAGGAATTATTCATGTTCAGGCAAATTACAAAACTATTGTAACTATTATAGATGTACGAGGATGAGTGATTTCTTGGGTCTCTACTGATACTTCTGGATTCAAAGGCCCAAGAAGAGGGACACTTTGCGCTGTTTAAGCAGCAATAGTAAATGTTATTCGTACTGTAATTGATCAGGGTATGCAATGAGCAGGAGGACTTGGAAGAGATGCAACATTAGGAGCCATTTGTAGAAGTGGTATACGTAATGTAACACCTATGTCACATAATGAATGTCCATCCTAACAAAAGAAGTGTATAGAAATAATAAAAAAAGGATTTCAAGAGAAATAAATGATTCAATGATCTGATCAAATAATAGTATTAGTATATAGTATGATTCGAGAGAAAGTAATAGAATCCACTGGAACACTGCAGTGGAGGTGTGTCGAATTAAGAATAGATAGTAATTGTCTTTATTATGTGTAGGATCAGAGAGAGTTCTGAGAGAGAAGGGTGAATTGTGAAAGTTATAATTTTTTTTTAATTATTAAAATTTTTCTTTTGCTTTTAAAATATAGAGTTATGCAACGGAATAAAATAAAATAAATGGACAAGAATTTTTTGCTTGGTTTACAATCCTAATTGGGTTGCTACTCCAAGGCTCGTAGCTCTCCGAGAGCTACCTTGATGGGCAATTAACTAAAAGACCCTCCAATTCGAAATTCTCAAATTCAGAAGATATTCACTTCTTACAAAGAATAAAGAAAAAGGTAACACACTACTTTCTCTTGAATTGAGGTACAAGCGAAATTAAATTACAAGAATAATAAAATTATACCGACACTTATAGAGATGTAAAGGTAGCTCGGAGTATCGATCTTGCAAGTTGTCGGCGTGTCGAAGCTTTTGCAGATGAGAGATGATGGCTATATCACTTGAACGTATTTGAATTGTTGTGGTTGGAACTGGTCTTCCATTTCTTTTATAAGTCTATTCTAGTCGACTGGAACACCCTCCAGTCGACTCCAAATCAATCCGTCGATTTGATATTTTATGCTTTCTAGTCGACTGGATCTGATCTAGTCGGCTCCAGGTCACTTAGCTATGCATCGTGAAATTTATCTTTCCAGTCGACTGAAGCTCTTGCCATCTTGATCGTCGGATCTTCGATCGATAACCAGCTTATCTTGCCAACTAGGCATCCTAGTCGACTGGATCATACCCAGCCGATTGGAAATTAATCAGTCGACTGGATACCTGCAAAACGTGATTAACACAAAATACAATGTGAAATTAAATAGCAGTAGTAATATTATTCGATCTCGACTTCTTAGTCCCACACGAACTATCCATCGGATCAACGCTTAGCTTTATCCCCCTACAGAGAACTTCCCCTCGCCTCTTCACTCGAGGATTACCTACCAACTGCCTAGTCAGATTTACCATGCTTGACATCTAATCTGACTTACTAAGGCTTCCTGCCAGCTGTCTAGTCTCCTTGACCCAGTTGAACTTTATGTCGATTATTCGGTCTCCTAATCCAATCGATCTTTTGCCAGATGTCGGGTCCACTCGATCCATCTGAATTTCATGTCTAGTGTCCGGTCCTCCTGATCTGTCAAAGCTTCTATCTAGTATCCGATCAACACAACCTACTAGGACTTTCCATGCTTTGCATAGTATCCGATCTGTCTGACCTATACTAGAATTTTTCTGTTAAGTCTGTACACTTAACACGCATATTAAAATATAAGTAATTCCTAACTTTAACTTATAGTTCATATATTAAAATTAAGAAGTGTTGCCCTTTGCACATCAATATTATGGTTGTTTCATTCTGTGTCCACTTATGAAAGGTCAAGCCGATACCATAGGTATTGTCATGCGAAGAGCTTTACTTGGAGAAATAGAAGAAACATATATCACATATGCAAAATCTAAAAGGTACCACATGAATATCCTACAATAGTAGGTATTGAAAAATTGAAACATGAAATTTTACTAAATTTGAAAGAAATTGTATCGAGAATAATATACATGGAGTTCGAGATGCATCTATTTGCATCAAAGGCCCTAAATACGTAACCGCTCAAGATATCATTTCACCATCTTCCGTGAAAATAATTAGTATTGATCCTCACCACCCATCAATGCATGGTGTTCTTCGACTAATTGTTACTCTCGAGGGTGAAGATGTCATTAACTGTGAACCTACATTGGGTTATTTACACAGGGGTATGGAAAAAATAGCGGAAAATCGAATAATTATACAATATTTGCTTTGTGTAATATGTTGGGATTATTTAGCTACTATGTTCACAAAAGGTAATAACGATAAATGCATCAGAACCATTGGAAAATATTCAAATACCTAAAAGGACTAGTTATATCAGAGTAATTATGCTGGAACTTCTCATTTGTTATGGCTTGGACTTTTATCGCAGGTATCGGTGCACATACTCTTTTGTTTTTCTTATATTTGTAGAGAGAGAGAATTGATATATGATTTATTCGAAGTATGCATAATTATTTCTGCATCTGCCTTCGACCAGGAGAGGCGCTTGGCGCACGTGAAAGCAATTCAAATTAGATGTACAAATGGGATTCATGGAGCTCCTCGTTCAAGCAGGGCGATATGACCTCCTCCTCGAGCATATGTAAGACCCTACTCATGGAAGGGCGGTTGTCAGGGTTTGCATCAGTGCGCATTGCAGCGATGTCAATGATGGCTTCTACTGCTTCGACATCTACACTGCCGCATCTCACCTCCTGTCGACAATTTCATCCAAACAGTTCTCTTCTGCCAGCGTATTTAACTGTCAATGCATAAGAAGTTAAACAAGTCGAGAGGGGAGGTCGATTATGGCCAAATAACAAGAAACAGGAGCGTTTTCTTACCCAGCCAACAATGTCCAATCCTCGTCTCACAAAGGATGGATCTGTAGGCCTTTTTTCCGGTCACTAACTCCAACAGCAGGACACCGAAGGAATGTGCATCTGACTTATCTGTTGCAACTCCACTTTGGAGGTATTCTGAGAGACAGGAAAAAGACTATTAATTACAACTGAGAGTTATTCATAAAACATTTGGTCGAAGCCAAAGTAAGTTGCAGTTTGATCGAACTATCTTAACAAGAACCAACTAAATCTCCCAGATACCATCTAACAAATAATTCAAACTTTTGATCACTTTTTCTTGAATTTGTTTAGATATCCAAAATATCTCTGTATCCATCAGAGTTTGCTGCCTATTCAGTATTTCCTCTTGAAACATTATAGTGTCTTAAAAATTAACTGTTGCCAGTAATTTTCAAAGTTAGTGGAAAACCTGGTGCGAGGTAGCCAAAAGTGCCTGCTAGTAAGCAAATCAATAAGAATGCAAGGATTGTAACGAGAGCAAGGGCCATGGCAGTGACAGCGCCAATAATGATACCATTCAAAAAATGTGATGATCTTTTGGAAGAATATGATGCTATTCCTGAAAATTTTTAAGGGTTAGTTAAAGGTGCACCAAGGACATTATGAACCAAAAATAGATAAATCCCTTTGTAAAAAGAAAAATCAAATGGATGGAGCAAGTACAGTTGCTCCCAGCAAGACGAAAAGTTATGCTTTCTTCAAACATACCAGGTGAAGCATAAGCGTTGGAATGTGGTAGAACTGCAGGAAAGCCCAATCTACCACTACCAGAACCATGACAAACTTTCTGAATTGGCAAACCACATAGTTCCAAATTCCCAACAAACCTGCATTAGCTTCCCTTCTAAATTATGACATACTTTCCAAATTCCCAACAAACCTACATTAGCTTCCCTTCTAAATTATGACATACTTGAACTAAAACATCAGAAGAGTAGTGGACACTTAGTGAAATGGAACAAAGCCTCAGCTGCCCTAGGAAACAATTGGATCCCAATGTACACAAGTAATGATGCAAGTCAATGAAGAATCAGAGAGAATACAAGAATTACTCACGAAGTGCTTTGGAAAGTTCCAAGGACTCCAAAAGTAAGAACCTCGCCAGACAAGAAGTTTATTGATAAATTTCTACAGTTGAAGAAATCACTGTCAAACATTTAACTCTGAAATGGGAAACCGGCAAACCGCTAAGCCACCAATAATTACATGAAGACTCACAGAACTCGTAGTTGGCTCAGCCAGCCAATAGATGGAGGAATTGTGCCCCTGAGCAAATTGCTAGACAAGTCCCTATATTTTCTTATATCAAGCTCAAGAAAACTGAATGAAACAAACAACATTAGAGCAAAAGAGTACAAGGGATTGGAGAAAATACAGGATGGTAAGGTGCACAAGTTCTCCAATCTCTGGTGGAATGTTTCCTTGAAGGTAATTATCTCTCGGATACCTTCAAAGAAAGTGTGAAAATTTCATGCACCAAGATCCAGTAAATTTGCATTGCTAATAACTAAAATAAAAAATAATATATATATATATATATATGACTGAGAAGAAAAAGGTATACAATGCCCTTATATCAGTGCAGTTTTTTTTCTCTACTGGAATGGGACCATGCGAGCTGGTCCGGTATAAAGTCCTGTCACAGTACACATTCCATCCTTGTAAAAATTCATTAGCTTACAGCTACTCGAGATTAGAAAAGTCATCTGAAATAACTATGTCATCATTTTCATGACTACGATGAGTTCTTTTCATCGGAAGAATACTCCTCTTACTTCAATACTATCTCAAATGGAGATCAAACACTAGTGAGGGAAATATGAATTAAAGAAAGAGTTTATTGAAGAGAAACAAAAATAAATTCTAAGGTTTTGTACGGTCATCTACCAATAAATGGTGGTTGGAAGTCCCCTTATTCAGTGCTTCGTATACCGCTACATATTTACATGTCTTTGTGTTTTTTTTTTGTTTTGTCAGAATCACCACGTAACGACTTGCATACAGGGACGGAGATAGAGCTGTCAAACGGACCGATCCATGGCAGGGCGGGTCAACCCGTCGTTAACTCAATATTTAGCGGAGAGGGGCGGGCCGACCTGCCATCTCGGCGGGTTGAGAAATCTCCAACCCAACCTAACCCAAGGTGGGTTGCGGGTTAGGCGGGTCAATCCGCATGCCACAAAAATTAAAAAACTATATCTAAAATTACTAAGATGTTGAGAGTTTGAGGGGATGATCGGTAAGGTAGATGGGGTACCATGATTTAAAAAAAATATTTGAAGTAACTAAAATCTTATAATTGAGATTGATCGACAAAATTGAGTACCGATATTTTCTATTCTTTCAATGCTCGAAAATATTCAAAACTTGATAATATGTAAATTTAAATTTTTACTTCTCCAAATAGAGATCCAATTGAGATTTTTTAGCTCTTGTAATTATTTAACTTTGATATGTCATCATTTCCTACATTGATTGGAATAGTAGTGATTAGAGTTGTCAAATAGACCGATCCATGACGGGGCGAATTAACCCGTCGCAAATCCAACATTTAGCGGGGAGGGACGGGACGACCCGCCATCTTGGCGGGTTGAGAAATATTGAACCCAACCCAAGACAGATTGCGGATTAGGCGAGCCAACCTGCGGGCCAAAAAAATAAAAAAAATCCAAAATTATTGAGGTGGTGAAGGCTTGAGGTGATAACCGACAAGGAGGATAGAATACCATGGTAAAAAAAATACATTTGAAACAACTAAAATCTTGTAATTGAGACTCAATTATCAATCGACAATGTTATGTACTAATATCTTTTATTTTTTCAATACTCCAAAATATTCAAATCTTGATAACATACAAATTCAAGTTTTAGCACCTCCAAGATTTAATTGAGATTTTTCGACATTTGTAATTAGTTGACTCTGATATATCATTATTTCCTATATTAATTGAAATTGAAATAGTAGTGATAAAATAATTATAAATTAATTAGAGTATATAAAAAAAAATTATTAGAGTACCTAAATCAAATATTTTTTTATTATTTTCTTTAACTTCTCTTATACTTTGTGCCGAGTTATATGTGTGATAGAAGAAGATTGTGATTATGAACTTGTTAGTATTAGAATATTGATAAAAAAAAGTTTAAATAATTTTTTTTCACAAATTTTATCTTCTTTTGATATTTCTCAATCCGCGGGCCAACCCAAACCCGCCGCGAGCCAACCCGTCTAACCCGCAACTCGGGCGGATTGAATCGTTTAGGCCCGCCAAAATGGCGGGTTGATAAAATTTTAATCCAACCCGCTTAAATTACTTGACGGGACGGACCAACCCGACAGACCTAACCCAACTTGACGGCTCTAGACGGAGATACACAAGGGCTACCCTGAGCTATAGCCCAGCCCAATTTTAAATGGTTCGATTTTTAATTTGTGTGCAAAATTAAATGTCATAATTTATTCCAATTGCATGTTTATCTTATTAAAATTTTCATATATTGACCCACTATTAAGGATGTCATAATTATCTATTTAAACTTTTTAAATATATAATACATATTAGATATTAGAGTTAAGGAGCTCAAGCCATCAAATGTTTTGTTTCCCTCTTCACCTCCTGTGACTTGAGAAATGTGTTGCTTTCGAAGACGACATAAGACAGTTGACTTTGTCAACGACGGTGGAGTTAGGAAGAAAAGGAGAGTAAAACACTGTAGGTAAAGTAAGTATTCCTAATAAATCATATAAATATTATTCGGTATGATTTTTTTCTCTTTTTATAATATTTTTATTTTTTAGAATTATTGTTTATGTTGAGAGAAAACTAAATTGAGCTCATCTTTATTTTATTTAAATTTATTCAATAAAATTATTGAATCGTCGATTGTCTATATTTGTTTGATTATTATTTTATTACTTGTTTAAGAATATAATTTGAACTATTTCAGAATGGAACATCAATCTGTTGCAAAGAAAAGAAAGATATTGATATCATCTTTCTTTAAGAAGAAAGATTGGCAAATTAGTGAAAGCATTTCTTCCAATTCTCAGTGTCCAAATTCTTTCAATTTCCTCTCCTAGCGATACCATCAGTCATCTTCTACTTGTATTAAACGAGACCTAAGAAAAAGAAAACAGATATGTGAATATCATGTTAATGAACGAGATGAGATAAGACGTCCCTATTTAAAGATGGGGCCTTATCAATCAGATATATATGTTAGAGTATCTGAGTATAAAATTTGAAAATCAGAATCGTCGATTTAAAAAAAAATGGTTCTAGAAATTTTATCGATTAAAATATTCACCTTCAATAAATAAGGCATATTGTTTTTATTATTTTCTTTTTTTGAATGATGTTAATTTGTCTAATATCTCAACATTGGTCATAAAGGATTTAAAAGTCAGAAAAACATGTGCATTTTTTTTACCCATATTGGTTATATAGTTTCTTCGCCTCATACTATATGTGAGAGAAGGGCTAAAATTTGATGAGACCCTCGCAACATATTAATAATGTGATGTGATATGGTGGGACACAAAGATCCAAGTCAAGTCAGTAACAAGTCAAGTCAACAGTCGGGTCAGGCCGGAGGTCAAAGCAATCTCAGTTTGGTCTCGGCCAACTACGCCTACCTCAGTTCAAGTTAGTTTAATATCCTGACCTCAAAGTTCTTGAGCTTCCGTCGACGGTTAGATTTTCGGGATTTCCACAAGGCCATGGTCCCACGTGGTCCTCTTCGCAATCTTCAGGATGTATGGGACACACTCACACAAAGCCTCCTCCACGACTCCTTGATATTCGGGGTGTGTTCCCATGTGTCCCCTCTTCGCACACTCCTAATCCAGGTATAAATGCTCAAATTGTATAAGGGAAAAAGGTTTGACTCTTCGGTTAGTATTCTACCTTATTTTCTACTCTTTCATTTTTTCCATTCTTCTCCACTTTCTGACTTGACCATAGGAGGGGCTTAGCCGAGCTGCGTCTCGACCCCCCTTCTAACTCATTTCGAGTCTCTGTAGAACGGCTGACCTCGGGTGCTCGCTTCAAAATAGGCATAGGACAATTGCAGACAAGGAGGTCGACCATCCTACAATTGAACTGATAGACTAGTACCCCTGTGAAGACTGAGCCGCCATCCCTAAAGCCTAGAGGATAGCGTGGGGGAGATCGACCTTTCCAAGTTTTCCTAGAAGACTCAGTGGATCGTTTCACCTCTTGATCTTGGACTGGATCATTTTTGGCACCGTCTATGGGAATTTAAGTCGAGACGTTGAGATGGAAAGACTTTCAGAGAATCATGGCTTTGTAGGCTTAAAGATGAAACCTTGAGTACCCGTCACAGGGGCGATAACCAAGGAGGATCTGACTCAGGTGGTGACAACTGTTGCAAAAGAGATCTTAAAGAAGCGTGTACCTCCGAGTGAAGTAACTCTGATTTTAGCCAGAGCTCCCCTCGCACCTATGGAAGCAGGGGGATAGACTCCACCCCTGTAGGAAGAGCAGTCTCGGGAATTCAGGTCCCGAGAGTCCCCTAAACGTGAGGATAAGGGTAAGTCCCTTAGGATTTCATCGACCAACCGCCAAAGAATACCCTTTGCCGATAATATCCTAGCAGAAAAACTAACGAAGAATTTCCGAACTCCTCAATTAGGGGAGTATACGGGAATGTCAGATCAGGAAGATCATTTGAGACATTTTAAAAATGCTTCGTTGCTGCACCAATATACGGACGAGGTGAAGTGTCGAGTTTTCTTGACAACGTTATCCAGTTCAGTCCAAAGGTGGTTCGACAAACTCCCCTTGGATTTATTTGGTCTTTTAAAGATCTAAGAGTCGCTTTCCTCCTTCAGTTCGCCAGCTATAAGAGGTATCACAAAAACCCTATATATCTATTCTCCATGAAGCAGAAGAGTTGCGAGTCCTTGCGGGAATATATGCAATGATTTAATCGAACTGCCATGGATATACTCGTGACCAATTCGGAATTATTGGTGAGTGCTTTCTCTCAAGGTTTAGTGGAAGCAAGGGTTTCTTTGACGAAATTGTGCGAAAAATTTCGTTAAACGAATCACCAAACCAAAGCAGCGCATCGATAGAAGGCGGCGACGACGACGACGTAGAGGCCGCGGCGACGATGCAGAGGCGACGATGACGACGCAGAGGCGATCGCGATTGGGGTGAGAAACCACTATCGCGATCGCGATCGCGTGAAATTTCTGAATTTCTAATATATATATATATATATTAAACTGTAAAATTTAATTAAATGAATTATTAATTAATTTATATATTAAATAAAAAATAAAAAATAAAAGATATTTTAATTAAAATTCTAAATTCGAATTTATAATTTAGATAAAATTAAATCTTAAATTCTTTTTTAAAAATTAACTAAAATTTAAAAAAAATAATATTAATGTTTAAAAAAAATACCAAAATAGTATCGGTACAGACGATACGATACCGAAACCGTATCGTTCCGATCGCAGACCAAAATTCCAATACGAGACGAGATTTTAAACCTTGAGTGGAAGGATAGTTTTTTAGCTTGGTAATGAAGAAACCCTCGACCAACTTTGAAGACCTATTGCAGAGGGTGGAAAAGTACATCAATGTGGAGAAAACGTAGTGAGCTCGAAAGGAAGAGGGGGTAGTCAGAGCAACTCATAGTAAGCAAGAGAGGGTTCCCCAACTACCATCGAACAAGGAACCCCGGGGAATGAATCAATATGCCCTTGGGAGATTTGGTGGAAAAGCCATGCAGGCGTTAGAAGAAGGGTCGAGGGCTCGGCTGAATCTAAAACAAAGAAATTTCCGAGGCTCGGGTCAAAGAAGTGGCCCGTAGACTGGTCTCCTTGTTTTTGTGCTTTCATAAAGTATACGGTCATTCCACTAGTGAGTGTCACTAGTTGGCAGAAAAAGTTCGGCAAATGGTGCAGCAACACTGGAGAAGGTACCTGACTGAGCTGCATAGGTCTCCCATCTGGTCGATCAGTTCACCGGAGCCCTCAAATCACTTCAAGAGTAGCAGCCTCGGCAGGATGAAAGGAAGAGGTTGAGGTCATCCCCGGAAGTACATCGAAAGGAACTAGAGTGAGAGATACGGAATGCCCCTTACAATGGAGCTATAAACATGATCTCAAGTGGAGCCACGGATGGAAATTCAAATCGAGCTCGGAAAAGTCCGTGGGTGCCGACTCAAAAATTTGGGAATTACTATAGGTAGCAAAGAAGGACCCATCATTGGTTTTGGGCCTGAAGATCTGAAGGGGGTCGAGATGCCTCATGACGATGCATTGATCATCTGAGCTACAATAGCTAATTATGAAGTAGCTCGGGTCTTCATAGACACAGGGAGCTCAGTCAACATCCTTTTTAAAGACACCTTTGACCAGATGCAGATCAACTTGTGATTGATGAACACCGTCCTCTTCGGATTCTCAAGACATGAAGTACATCCCCGAGAGAAAATCAATTTGCCATTGTCTTTGAGCGGAGAGTTGGCCCACCGAACTAGGGTGATTAGGTTCACTATGGTAGATGTATCATCTTCTTACAATGTCATACTAGGGAGACCCGCATTGAGCTCGTTCCAGGCGATAACTTCTACATTCCACTAGAAGATCAAATTTCCATTCGACGATCAAGTAGGCGATCAAGTAGCAGGAAGTTAATTGATTGCTCGAAAATGCTACATGGAGATGGTGCGGATGAGTTCAAAAAGAAGAAAGAGGGTTGATCGGGTAGATGTACACGCTCTTCAGGCAAGGGCGGAGCCAATAATTTTAATTGACCAGGCTAATAAGGGCTAATGAACGAAGCCCTTCAAATGATCCCGGGCTAATGGACGGAGTTAACAAATTTTACCTAGTCAAATAAGGTAAAAAAAAATTTTACCCCAGGCTAAAGCCTTGGTAAAAGCAAGGATGGCTCCGCCCATGTCTTCAGGAGGGCCCTATTTCCTCTCCTAAAAAATAAGAGCTAGAAGAGATCCAAATTGTGTCGGGTCACTCCGATAAGTGCACCTGAATCACAGCCGACTTGCCTGCTAAAATGAAAGGTCAAGTATTGAACTCTCTTTCTAGTAATCAAGATATCTTTGCTTGGTTTGCACAGGAGGTCAAGAGGGTGTCTCTCAAAGTGATGGAGCATAAGCTCAATATTTTGCCAGGGGATCGACAGTAAAGCAGAAGAAATGATAGTTCGGGTCGAAGAAAAATAAGCTCATCCGAGCTGAGGTAGACAAAATGTTGCAAGTCATACATATCCGAGAGGTTCAATTTCCTATGTGGTTGGCAAACGTGATTTTAGTCATAAAACCTAGGGGAAAATGGACAGTTTGCATTGATTTCAAGGATCTCAACAAGGCATGCCCAAAGGATTGTTACCCCCTCCACCGGATAGACCAGTTAGTTTATTCCACCTTGGGATGCAAGTTGATCTACATGTTAGATGCATACCAGGGATACCGTCAGATTCCCTTGGCGGAAGAAGATTAGGAGAAGGTTAGAGGGCATTTGGTTAACGCATTTTCCATTTTCATTTTTCGCGAAAATGGAAAAACGTGGAAAACACATTTAGTTGGATGTTTTCTATCTCTGTTTTCTGGAAAATTAAGTTATATTTGATTAGAAAATGGAAAACGATCCCTTTTTTCGGAAAATAGAAAAGGCGCACTTGTACCAAACACATCCTTAGTTTTGTCATCTCAGACGGAATATATTTATTATATGGCGATGCCTTTCGACCTCTAGAATGCAGGTGCCAATTATCAAAGGTTGATGGACAGAATTTTCGCCATCAGATTGGATGGAATATTGAGGTCTATGTGGATGACATACTCATCAAATCTGCTCAAGCCGAGACCTCAAGAGATTTAAGCTGAAGCTTAACCCAAAAAAGTGCATCTTTGGGGTTCAAAAAGGTTGGTTTCTGGGTACATCGTCACAGAATGCAAAATTGAAGCCAATCCCCAGAAGATTCAAGCGCTACGAGACATGTCCTCACCCCGGAATATCAGATAAGTCTAAAGGTTGGTCGGTAGAATAAAAGCTCTCTCTAGATCGGCAAATCGGAGCTTACCTTTCTTTAAAGTGCTTCGAAAGTTAACTAAGTTCGAATGGGATACGAAGTGTGATGTCACGCCCCGAGGTAGACTCTGTCCGGCCAACGGACGACACCCCCTTATGACAATTCCAATACGGTACAAAGTCGCAGCCAGTATAACACATATCGAAAATGTATAACAACACAGCAACACGTATAACATCAATAGCGGAAGCCAAACACAATGGAAATACAAACTCGACAACATAAGTACATCGGTATATCCGTCCATACTAGAACAAAATCCATACTGAATATCCAAAAGAGAAACATACAACATGATCTCCAAAACAATAAGAGTCCATATGAAAATACATGCGATGGGAAGCAAAACCCTCTGAAAAACGGCGGGATGGGATCAGGTGGTAATGCTCCAAGTCCACGTCAAAGTCTTCTATCTACTACCTGGGCGACAGGAAACCCAGGGTCCAGGGTGGTGAGTATAAAACTCAGGGGTAATATATAGAAGTGCATGAATAACATACAGGGTAAAGAGATCTACAGGTATACATGTGAAGATCTACAAGTATGCAACATGAGTCCAACAGACATACAGTACTAAGCATAGTAATCAGTAATCACAGATATGTCCTACTCATAGCATAAACTGAACTGATCAACTGACATAAAGTAATATACGTACCTGACGGTCTGTCCTCCATATGATCTATAACCTATTGAACAGGTATATCATGACATAATCCAAATAGTACACACTCATGCTCAACACATGCACAGCGGTATATAAAATATACAAAAGACATGTAGCATGATGTACAATCATATGCAGCAACCAAATGCAGCATCTCACAGGCATATGTAAAACATATATCAGATACATGCATACATATATATATATATCAGCAATGCATATGCATGACCATGTCTGCGGACCCGTCCAACCACGACCCCAGTATGGCCCGGGTGGCACGGCATGACGACTAGCCCGACTCCAGCCGCCACTACTCTCGAGTGATCGAGTTGGGTAGTATGAATGAGTATCATATACGCGTAAAGAGCTAACTACTCTCTGGGGGTCCCTGCTGCTGGTCGCTCTGTCACTACCCATGAGTAAACGAGCTCTGTACATAGGACAACTGCACGTCACACAACCACCATCTATAGTGGGCGAGTGCTAACACCACCCTGCTCAGTGGCCAGGTGCGCATCTCCAGCTACCACCATCCTTAGTGGCTGAGCGCGACACATCCAATGCTCTTCCCTCAACCCTGCTACCACTACCCCGAGTGGCCGGGGAGGCAGGATGACTGACGACCTGTCTCATCCATAAGGGAGACCCAGTCGTCAGCATGCATGCAATGAAATGATGCATAGTTCACGCACAAATCCTCACAACACTCCCTAACTCACGGGAAGACCTAGTCAACTAAAAGTCAACCATGCAAGGACGACTAATCCGTAATCACTACCTATTTACCTATGTACAGATAAATAGATCCGTCAAAATAACCCACTAATATGTGTATGGTACAACGACCGACCCCATATTCTGGACTCATCACCTAACCTAGTGATGCAACCCGATAACCCCATCTAAGTCCACACTAGTGACCATAACTACATGCGTTTAACTGAATACCTATCAGCTAATACACAAGCAGAGTTATTATTCATATCTAAGATAAAGGTATGATGGATTAATAGCAATATCTCAAAGTTCGAAGGCTAAGTACAAGCACAGGATAAAATATGAGTGGATCTAAGGTAAACAGGTATAAGATATATATATCTGATTTCATGCACCAAAATTGATCAAACTACCGGACCAGGTAGATATTATCCACCTGATACGAAGCTCATATAATCCTCACGGCCGCGGGCCTGCTTCGTATCCCAAACCTGCACATAATAACAAATTAGGATTAAGCATAAAACTCCAATAGTAATACGAATAAAATACTATTTTATATTCGTATTCTTTTCGTAAATACATTTTACAACTCCAACTATCCCGAATCAATTAACAACTTCAATCCACTGTTTATCCCTAAATCACAGTAGAAAGACTATCATCCCAACGCAAACAATTTCATACCCAATTGCAACCCCCTCACAGATGGTAAGAATTGGTTAGTTTCATCTTCAACCAAAATCACCTCGACACACCCCCACGCGTAGTACCTACAGATGAAGCAATAACAATACATACAACTTACCGATATCATATTCTCCTCCGGCAATTCACTCCGGCTAATCCCCTGCCTACCGAAAGAATTTCCGTTCAAACTATCAACAACATTTGCAATCAATCAACAACTACATCCTTAACCTCTGTCCGATTCCTTCAATGATCTGAGCTGCCATTGAAAATTAATCGGCAGCAGCCCTCACAGCAAGAACAGATCCACCAAACACCTGGACAGAAGCATATACATTCGGAATCATACCACAACCGATTACAGCTGAGAATCCCTATCAATCCAAACAAATCAAACATCAACTATCATTTCCCGAGCACCAATACTCGAATCAACAATCTCAATTACTAATCGACAACTCAAATTTACCCGAACAAACCAAATCCAACAATCACAGTATAACAGAACACCAATCAATTGATACCACAGCTGACAGTATTGGGTTAGATCCAACTTACCGAGACCAACCTTCACCGACGGCGATATTTCCCAAATCCCAGCTGCTCGTCGAAACAATCCAGACTCCCGCTCACTGCCACCCATAGATCTCAGCCATTAACAACCCGAAAACCAGATCTCTACTCGAAAAGAAACCGACATTCGATCCTTACCTCCGATGGCAGCTCGCTGCCGCGACGACAACACCTCCGTCTCGCCGAACGAAGGAAACGTCGGCACTCCCTAAGGCAACCTCTTACTGACCTCCGACTGGGGATCTACTACCAAGGCGGCGCTGTCGAGCGACTCTCACCGGACGCCGATGATCTGGACTCCCGGTGACCCAATCGCGCGGAGCGAAGGAGCGAGGCGGAGAAGAAGAATCGCGATGAAATGCGACGATCCGTTCGTTCGGCCCCTTTTTAAAAGCCGTTCAAGTGATCCGGTTAACCCAGCTCAACCCAAACCCAATCCGATTAGGTTTAGCTCATCCGGTTTAATCACTTGACCCAAATCCAAGTCTAATCCGAGTTCAGTCCAAATCCAATTCCAATTCAGCCCAATTTCAGCCCACTAATTAAGCCTAATTAATCCCAATTAATTACGGGTTAATCCATTTTTTTTTCTGTATACTACATTCTCCCCCACTTAATAAAATTTGATCCCCAAATTTCCATACTTATATGCAATAATCAACATAAGAGATTTCTTGAATTACTACATACCTCACGTGAACAGGTGAGGGTATCGAGCTCGGATGATATCCTCCAGCTCCCATGTAGCCTCCTCATCAGTGTGATGTTGTCATCCAACCTTTACAAGGCGGATGGTTTTGTTCCGTAACTGACGCTCTTTGCGACCGAGAATCTATTGGGTTTCCGGCACCGCGGCGTGTGTGTGTTCGATCATGTTTCGTAAACATGAGCACAGCGGAAGCAATAAAAATAATAAATACTCCTATTTATTACAACACACACAACACACGCATGCTATTACAACAAGTGTAGACATAACCGTAAATTAAAATTTGCAATAAAAGGAAATTAAACTACATTATACCTTTCGTATGACGTGTAACGGGAACGACATCAATCGGAACGATCCTCGTAAGAATCGTCTCTATCCGTATCCACGCCGAGCTCCTCGGGATGACTTCGCCAAGCCACGAGCTTCGTCTTCGTATGGGTTACTAGCCTCGTGTTGAAGACGACGTGATCGAGAGATGATCACTATCCGAATCCAAATTCGGACCTAAAAACAAGTCCTCAAGACTCGCTTCTCCGGAGAGGTATTCGTCAACCGATTGACGAATCCTTCGTCCTCCACCTCAGAGGATTACCGGAGATCAAATCCCCGGTATGTTAGCCGCTGTCGGATCACTAACCGTCGTCCAAACGACGCTCCGACGAGAGGAGAAGAAGCTGTCCAGAAAACTGGACAGCTTGGTGGAGGAGTAGGCGCCGGCCAAAACAAGGAGAGAAAAGGCTCACCTTGATGCCGAACCTATAGGAGATCACCGGAGGGTCGCCGGAGGTTCACCGGCTGGAGCTTGGACGCCGGCAAGGGTCTTGGACGGCGGCACAAAGCTGGGCGCCAAAATCACCAAGGAGGTGGGCGGCAACTATGTTGGGCGGCCAAGGTTTAGGGTTTTGGATGATTAGGGTTTAACAATCCCTTAAGCCCTCTTTTATAGAGAACTAATTCTCTTAATGGTTAATGGATCATATCCATAAAGCCCGTTAACCCGCTCCATTAGGATAAGTTAAAATAAACCAAACCATGATGGTTTATTTTAAGTTAAAACGAACCGAACCAACCTTTGGTTCATTCGTTTAATATAAACCAAACCCTTTGGTTTATTCTCATCCATTGGATTAGAACCAAACCATTTTGGTCCATCCATTATGTCTTCATAAGACACTGCTCATCCACGCTTCCATTGCGACTGAAACAATTTCATGCTCGTTTTATGTTTGGTCCAACCAAACATAGTTTCTCTCGGTCTGAGAATCCCATTCTCAAGCTCGTTTTAAATCCTTTGGATTACACTCGTTGTGCGTGTGACCAAATAGGTTCTCGGTTTATGTTGGCCGTCTATAATTAACCATTAATTATAGAACGATCATGAGTGGCACCTAGTAGTACATCATGATCCCCAATTAACCGAAAAGATCAGCGGTTGATCTAGAACTATTTACGAAACCCTTGATGCTCGAATGAATCGTGCCCCATTCCCTTCACTCATCTTATACCCACTTGGTTCGTGACATGGTCTATTGTGTCACCCCACTAGTCGACTACGCCACACCTAGCCCAAGTATCATTTCGCTCCTACAGTTCTAGTTACTCCACATGTATCGAAGAGTACCTTACTCTAAACATGTAATGCTTTGGCCAAAGACTTTAGTAACAATCCGACGAGAGGCCATGGGTATACATCTCCTCGCAAGGAGTGGTGAATCCTTTATAGGCTATTCAAACACCTTGATCACCGACTTATACCCAATCATCCGGGTCCACATCTCCTTAGAGATGTTTGCTTAAGATGTCAAAGCATAAGTCTCCATGATCAAGATGACTTGAATACCGCAAGTCAAAGGAACATCGCACTTAAGCCACAAGAAGAACTTCATTGACATATCTATATATGCAGAGAACCATATGAAGTCTTACGGTGGTCACTCCAATGAACTAGTTACCATAACTAGCATCCACGATTAACTCGGACATCATGTCTCCGGCCCGGTGAGAATCACCGCTTGGATACACCAAGGAGTATACCTCGTGCTAGTCTCGAGAATTGATGGTGTCCAAATCCATCAATTCATCGACTAGGATAATTAGATACATCACAATTACACATGTAGAGATACTCACTAGTTGTGATCCAATCACAAATTCTCTCATCCGTGAATCGTATCGTGGACATTCGATAAATGAGTTTAAGATCCAATCAAATACATTAAACATGTATACTCAAATAGTGAATCTTCATTTATCATATAAATGGTTCATACATAAGGCGATTGCCTTAGGACATCTCTCATATATTACTAACAGAATCCGCACAGGAACCTCCTCATATGTCGCGTTAGGCTGGAGTGGAACCGGCACTTCTGTCAGAACATGATCCGGATGCGGTACGTATTTCCTCATCATAGATACATGGAATACGTTATGGACGCTCGCAAGCGTCGGAGGTAGAGCCAACCGGTATGCTACACCTCCAATCCGCTCCAATATCTCGAATGGTCCAATGTAGCGTGGTGCTAACTTTCCTTTAATTTCGAATCTCTTAACTCCTTTTGTAGGTGATACTCGCAAAAATACATGATCTCCTATAACAAACTCCAGGAGTCTTCGCCTCCGATCCGCATAACTTTTACATGCGTCCCGAGCCTCGACAATCGTGCGTCGATAATCTGAACTAACTGCATCGTCTTTGGATACTCACGAGGCCCAATAACTGTCGCTCCCCGACATCCTCCCATAATACTGGAGATCTGCAGGGTCGACCGTACAAAGCCTTAAAGGGAGCCATCTGAATGGAAGAGTGATAGTTATTATTATACGCGAACTCTACCAAGTGGACGTGATCCTCCCAGCTGCCTCCGAAATCCATGACGCAAGATCTCAATAAGTCCTCCAGAGTCTGAATAGTACGCTCCAACTGTCCATCCGTCTGCGGGTGAAATGCAGTACTGAGACGAAGCTCAGTGCCCATAGCATGCTGAAGACTCTGCCAGAATCGTGAAGTAAAACGCGAATCTCTGTCAGATATGATACTCAAGGATACTCCGTGCAGTCTGACAATCTCTCTACAGTATAGCTCAGCTAGTCGATCCAATGGATGTGTCTCACGAATCGGAAGAAAATGAGCAGATTTGGTTAACCTATCCATAATCACCCAAATCGCATCATGTCCTTTACGGGTTCTGGGCAACCCCGTAACAAAATCCATCGTAATATGTTCCCACTTCCATTCCGAAATTGGGATTCTCTAGCATTGGCGAATTTACGATGTTGGCCTTTACTCTTTGGCGGACCAAACATCGGCGGCTGAAATCCGTAATATCCCTCTTCATACCGTCCCACCAATAGGAACATCTCAAATCACGATACATCAAGCGCCGGATGTATAGCAAATCTCGAGTGATGTGCCTCTCGTAATAACTCCTCCTTAATCGGATGTGTGTCTGGAACACATAATCTTCCTCAGGCAGGAGGACTCGATCGTCACACGAGAAATGCATGCTAAATCCCCGAGTCCAGTCCGCATAAACTGCAGATGCTGATCACTAGCTTGTGCCTCCTTGATCCTCTCAATAATATCAGACTGGGCAACCATAGATACCAATATCCCCCGGGATGTTTGACCCTGTTCGGACAACCCCAACACTGAGAACTGTCGAACAAGATCAGTTACTGCGGTCAAATGACTAGCTAGAATCCCACGGGACTTCCTGCTTAGTGCATCTGCTACAACGTTAGCTTTACGGATGAATCTTGAATGGTGCAATCATAATCCTTTAGGTATTCCATCGATCGTCTCATCTAAGATTCAATTCCTTACGAGTGAAAAGATATTTCAAACTCTTATGAGTATAGATCTCAAAAGTAATCCCATACGAGATAATGTCTCCATATCTTTAGCGCAAAAATAATGGTGCTAGCTCGGATCGTGCAGGATAATTCCTCTCATGGTCCTTAAGCCGACGGGAGGCATAGGATACTACTCGAATCGCATCGTAATCGCTCCCAATCCTTGGAAAGAAGCATCGATATCGGACCATCCCATCGCAAGAAGAAGGAATCACTAATATAGGTGCGAAACTAGTCGCCGCTAAGCTCTCAAAATCGGACTCACACACTCGACCAAGCAAACTTGGCCCTTTCCG
Source organism: Wurfbainia villosa (assembly GCA_025175895.1). Taxonomy (NCBI): domain Eukaryota; kingdom Viridiplantae; phylum Streptophyta; class Magnoliopsida; order Zingiberales; family Zingiberaceae; genus Wurfbainia; species Wurfbainia villosa. Next base: position 23,644,827 of record CM045991.1, on the reverse strand, counting down.
TCCAAGCGAGTAAGGTGTGGCTATACGGAAAATCCCTCCACAAATCTACGGTAATACCCGGCCAATCCAAGAAAACTACGGACTTCGAATCGACGGGTTTGCTCCCAATCGTAATCGCCGATTTTCGGGATGGGATCAATCAAATACCTCTGCTAGATACCACATGTCCAAGAAATCCCACAGAAGATAACCAAAAAGCGCACTTACTGAATTTGGCATATAAATGCTCTCGTCGCAATGTCTCCAATACAATCCGAAGATGGTGCTCATGCTCCTCCTCAGAATGAGAATATATCAAGATATCATCTATGAATACGATGACAAACTGATCCAAGTACCTCAAGAATACTCGGTTCATCAAATCCATAAATGCAGCTGGAGCATTAGTAAGACCAAATGGCATCACTAGAAATTCGTAATGTCCATAACGCGTGCGGAATGCTGTCTTCTGAACATCCTCGTCTCTTACCCTCAGCTGATGATAACCCGATCGCAGATCAATCTTGGAATACACACAAGTATCCTTGAGCTGATCAAATAAATCCTCTATCCTCGGCAATGGATATTTGTTCTTGACGGTTACTGCATTAAGTTGTCGGTAATCAATACATAACCGCAGAGATCCATCTTTCTTTTTAACGAACAACACCGGAGCTCCCCAAGGTGAAACACTAGGATGAACAAAACCCCTATCCAATAACTCTTGCAGCTGTATCTTTAGCTCACTTAACTCTTTCGGTGCCATCCGGTATGGAGCTTTTGACACCGGTGCGGTTCCTGGAATCACCTCTATCGCGAATTCCACTTGCCTCGGAGGTGGCAAGCCCGGAAGTTCCTCTGGAAATACATCCGGATACTCACGAACTACCCGCACGCTGGAAAGAGGTGGTATCTCCTCACTCTCCACTTTAACCAAAGAGAATAAGTAACCCTGACAACCATGCGACAATAATCTCCGAGCCTGAAGTGCAGATATAACGGACACTCCATCATCCCGGGTACCCACGAATTCCCATGCAGGCTGATCTGGTGGTCGGAAGGTCACTACTCTCGCTCTACAATCCACTGTCGCATAATACGTAGCCAACCAATCCATTCCGAGTATAATGTCGAATTCCACCATCTTTAGCACCTGAAGGTCCACCGTAAGTATATGTCCCTTGAAATCCAACGGACAACCCTTGATTACTTGATGACTGGTCAAAACCTCGCCCGATGGTAATGATACCGCTAATCCACAAGAACGAATCATAGGGATTCTCCCAATTTTTCTCAGAAATATACTAGAAATAAAGGAATGCGAGCTACCAGTATCAATCAATGTATCAGCAGGTATAGAATAAACCAAAATCATACCGAATGACCGATCCCTACTACGAGCATCCTCCGGGTAATGGCATAAACTCGTCGGTCTCCATGCGGCTAAGGCGCTCGGATATAATAGTAGAAGGCCTCCACTCCGGATGGATATGGAGTGTGATGATCTGCCGAGGTGACTCTGCTTCTTGTGAGCATAATATATCCACGAGAGCCGTAGGTAGATATTGCTGAGTAGGTGGTCCGGAATAATAACTCTCTGGAGCTGGTGTATAATGAATCGCCGCCGACATCCCGGAAGAATCACTCCCATGTATATGATATATCTGAGCTGTAGGAGGGGGTGGTTGTCTCTGACCATGCATCTGCGTCCTAGGTGCTGACCTCTGCTGATGATGCTGATCAGATCTTTTTCCCTTGTTGGAATTTCCTGAAAACTCCAACTGTGCCTTCAGCGTACACTCTCGACTCGTATGTCCTGGATGCTTGCAGTAGAAGCAAACATCGCGATCCAAAGGACACTCGGAAACATTATGGCTCTCAGACCCACACCTCCGACATCCAGTCATGTACCTGCTCTTACGATTCTTTTGATAACCGCCAGACTGTCCAGAAGCTGGTCGCTTCCCTTTCTGTTCCCTAGATGATCCCTCTGAAGTACCACGAGAAGCCCCACTCTGATTCTGCTTCTTCTGAGTCTCAGTGGTCGTATCGCCTGCCGCTTTCCTGGGACATCCGCTTCTCCACCTCCTTCTCCTTTGCAATTTCCGAGAAGTCATCTCAATAGACAGAGCTCTATCCAGTGCCTCTCGGTACGAGTTAATGGAGGATCCAGACATTCTTACTCGAATATAGGCTGCCAAACCCTGTGTGAATTGTAACATCCGGTCCTCATCCTGTGCTACCAGACGCGGACAGAATTCCGCTAAACGAGTAAATTCTACATTGTATTCCATAACTGATCGATCCCCCTGCTTAAGGCTTAAGAACTCCTGACGGCGTGCTGTAGAGAACGCAGAAGGAAAATCGCCTCGAATATATCTCGAAAGCGTGAGGTGATGTTCTGCTCTCCCATCAAGGTCTTCTGCATTTTCCACCACGTAACCGCCTGCTCCCGAAGATGATAAGCTGCTAGACCCACCTTCTCCTCATCGGTGCAACTCATGAACTCAAACGTATCCTCCAAATTTTCTAACCAAGTCTGTGCAATCCAGGGATCAGACTCGCCTCGGAATAGTGTGAATCGGTCCTTGGCTGACCGTGCTAACACCGGTATACGTGCCTTGACTCTGACCCAACTGGAATCCGTAGCGGTCGGCATAGTCCGGGGTACATCAGGCTCTTGAGGTTCCGAACCTCCGGTAGGAGATCGTGGCTCCTCCCGATCAACCTGGTCCTCCGTAGAGGTCGCTTAGAGGGTCGACCTCTCTTACAGTGCGAGCAACAGTGCCATAATATCGCTGTTCATACTTGAGCGACTTACTTAAATATTTAACCGTAAAATATTAAGTGTTAAGATTTCTTACGGACAACTTGGAGCTCATGCCTCTAATCCCATCTTACCAAAATCAAATCAAATCAAATCAAAGCGATTTCCGAGGTCCCAAAATCGACAAAACATTATTGCATGGCATCGCAACCTAGAGCTCGATACCAATAAAACCAACGGACGGCACCCCCTTATGACAATTCCAATACGGTACAAAGTCACAGCCAGTATAACACATATCGAAAATGTATAACAATACAGCAACACGTATAACATCAATAGCGGAAGCCAAACACAATGGAAATACAAACTCGACAACATAAGTACATCGGTATATCCGTCCATACTAGAACAAAATCCATACTGAATATCCAAAAGAGAAACATACAACATGATCTCCAAAACAATAAGAGTCCATATAAAAATACATGCGATGGGAAGCAAAACCCTCGGAAAAACGGCGAGATGGGATCAGGTGGCAATGCTCCAAGTCCACGCCAAAGTCTTCTATCTACTACCTGGGCGACAGGAAACCCAGGGTCTAGGGTGGTGAGTATAAAACTCAGGGGTAATATATAGAAGTGCATGAATAACATACAGGGTAAAGAGATCTACAGGTATACATGTGAAGATCTACGGTATCGACATGAGTCCAATGATATACTGATCTAAGCATAGTAATCGGTAATCACGGATATGTCCTACTCATAGCATAAATCGATCAACCCGACATAAAGTAATATCATGACGGTACATCCTCCATATGATCTATAATCTCCTGAACAGGTATATCATGACATAATCCAAATAGTACACACTCATGCTCAACACATGCACAGCGGTATATAAAATATGCAAAAGGCATGTAGCATGATGTACAATCATATGCAGCAACCAAATGCAGCATCTCACAGGCATATGTAAAACATATATCAGATACATGCATACATATATATATATATCAGCAATGCATATGCATGGCCATGTCTGCGGACCGTCGACCACGACCCGATATGGCCCGGTGTACGGCATGCGACTAGCCCGACTCCAGCCGCCACTACTCTCGAGTGACCGAGTTGGGTAGTATGAATGAGTAGCATATACGCGTAAAGAGCTAACTACTCTCCGGGGGTCCCTGCTGCTGGTCGCTCTGTCACTACCCATGAGAGTAAACGAGCTCTGTACCGCGGGGACAATTGCCGTCACAACCACCGTCTATAGTGGGCGAGTGCTAACACCACCCTGCTCAGTGGCCAGGTGCGCATCTCCAGCTACCACCATCCTTAGTGGCTAAGCGCGACACATCCAATGCTCTGCCCTCAACCCTGCTACCACTACCCCGAGTGGCCGGGGAGGCAGGATGACTGACGACCTGTCTCATCCATAAGGGAGACCCAGTCGTCAGCATGCATGCAATGAAATGATGCATAGTTCACGCACAAATCCTCGCAACACTCCCTAACTCACGGGAAGACCTAGTCAACTAAAAGTCAACCATGCAAGGACGACTAATCCGTAATCACTACCTATTTACCTATGTACAGATAAATAGATCCGTCAAAATAACCCACTAATATGTGTGGCCGACCCCATATTCTGGACTCATCACCTAACCTAGTGATGCAACCCGATAACCCCATCTAAGTCCACACTAGTGACCATAACTACATGTGTTTAACTGAATACCTATCAGCTAATACACAAGCAGAGTTATTATTCATATCTAAGATAAAGGTATGATGGATTAACAGCAATATCTCAAAGTTCAAAGGCTAAGTACAAGCACAAGATAAAATATGAGTGGATCTAAGGTAAACAGGTATAAGATATATATATCTGATTTCATGCACCAGAATTGATCAAACTACCGGACCAGGTAGATATTACCCACCTGATACGAAGCTCGTATAATCCTCACGGTCGCGGGCCTGCTTCGTATCCCAAACCTGCACACAATAACAAATTAGGATTAAGCATAAAACTCCAATAGTAATACGAATAAAATACTATTTTATATTCGTATTCTTTTCCTAAATACATTTTACAACTCCAACTATCCCGAATCAATTAACAACTTCAATCCACTGTTTATCCCTAAATCACAGTAGAAAGACTATCATCCCAACGCAAACAATTTCATACCCAATTGCAACCTCCTCACATATGGTAAGAATCGGTTAGTTTCATCTTCAACCAAAATCACCTCGACACACCCCCACGCGTAGTACCTACAGATGAAGCAATAGCAATACATACAACTTACCGATCTCATATTCTCCTCCGGCAATTCACTCCGGCTAATCCCCTGCCTACCGAAAGAATTTCTGATCAAACTATCAACAACATTTGCAATCAATCCACAACTACATCCTTAACCTCTGTCCGATTCCTTCAATGATCTGAGCTGCCATTGAAAATTAATCGGCAGCATCCTCACAAGAGCAGATCCACCAAAACAACGGATGCATATACATTCGGAATCATACCACAACCGATTACAGCTGAGAATCCCTATCAATCCAAACAAATCAAACATCAACTAGCATTTCCCGAGCACCAATACTCGAATCAACAATCTCAATTACTAATCAACAACTCAAATTTACCCGAACAAACCAAATCCAACAATCACAGTATAACAGAACACCAATCAATTGATACCACAGCTGACAGTATTGGGTTAGATCCAACTTACCGAGACCAACCTTCACCGGCGGCGATATTTCCCAAATCCCAGCTGCTCGCCGAAACAATCCAGACTCCCGCTCACTGCCACCTATAGATCTCAGCCATTAACAACCCGAAAACCAGATCTCTACTCGAAAAGAAACTGACATTCGATCCTTACCTCCGATGGCAGCTCGCTGCCGCGACGACAGCACCTCTGTCTCGCCAAACGAAGGAAACGCCGGCACTCCCTAAGGCAACCTCTTACTGACCTCCGACTGGGGATCTACTACCAAGGCGGCGCTGTCGAGCGACTCTCACCGGACGCCGATGATCTGGACTCCCGGCGACCCGATCGCGCGGAGCGAAGGAGCGAGGCGGAGAAGAAGAATCGCGATGAAATGCGACGATCCGTTCGTTCGACCCCTTTTTAAAAGTCGTTCAAGTGATCCGGTTAACCCAGCTCAACCCAAACCCAATCCGATTAGGTTCAGCTCATCCGGTTTAATCACTTGACCCAAATCCAAGTCTAATCCGAGTTCAGTCCAAATCCAATTCCAATTCAGCCCAATTTCAGCCCAATTTCAGCCCACTAATTAAGTCTAATTAATCCCTTAATTAATCCCAATTAATTACGGGTTAATCCATTTTTTTTTTCTGTATACTACATGTGAAGTCACTTTTTCCGAGCTTAAGAAGTACTTAACCGAGTCACCAACTCTTTCTAAGCATGTGTCAGGGGAGAAATTGTACTTATACTTGGCAGTGACCATGGGAGTGATCGAAGCGGTATTGATCCGACAAAAGGGGAGTAATCAGAAGCCAGTGTATTTTACAAGTCATATATTAAAAGAGGCTGAGTTGTGGTACACTACTCTGGAGAAGTTAACTTATGCCTTTGTTTTGATTGCTCAACTTCTGCGTCCATACTTTCTCTCTCACCCCATTATGGTGTTAACAAAGAGCATCCTTGGACGGGTTCAAACTAACCCCGAGACTTCGGAAAGGATGATCAAATGGATAATCGAGCTCAGTGAATATAACGTGCAATATCTGCTACAAACCACGATGAATGCGCAAGCTATGGCTGAGTTTTTAACCGAAATAGTGGTGAAGGAGGAAGAAGCAGTATGGGAAGTGTTTGTGGATGGATCAACCAGTAAACATGGATGCGATGTGGGAGTGGTGCTCGTCTTGCCTAAAAAGGAGACGATTCATATGACAGTTCAGCTAAGCTTTGCAACCTTGAATAATGAGGCTGAGTATGAGGCATTATTAGCGGGCCTTCGGGCTGTTAAGCAGGTCGGGCCTTAAAAGTCATCCTTCACTCTGATTCGCAGCTTGTTGTTCATCAGTTGGTCGGTTCCTTCGACGTGAATAATGATCGACTGCGAAGGTATAGGAAACTTTATCAGAAGGTGGAAAAAGTTTTTCAGGAGGTCATTATTCAGAAGATGCCTCAGATAGAAAACCAGAAAGCAGATGAGCTAACACGAATGGCTAGTTCACTCGATGTTTGGGCGATCTGAGAACCAGTTGTGAAAGTGCAGTATATAGATTAGATCGACCAAACTGAGTAGGATAGTTCGCCCGATTGGAGAAAACCTTCATATCCTTCCTAAAGTAGGGAATCTTGCCAGAGGATCCAAAGCAGGCTAGACTCCTTAAGAGGAGGGTCACAAATTTCACATTATTGGGCAATCATTTGTATAAGCGAGCATTCTCTCGACCTTTATTGAAATGCCTCAGGGAAGAGGAAGCCAGATACATGATGCGAGAAATTCATGAAGGGTGTTGCAGCAACCATAGCAAGGTAAAGGCCTTGGCTCGGAAGGCATGTTGGCGTGATACTTTTGGTCGACCTTAAGGAAGGATGCAGTCCAGTTCATCAACACATGTGTTCATTGCCAGAGACATCAAATTTGTCTGATTGCTCGACACAGTTCCTGAGGACCTTGACGATTTCTTGCCCCTTTGATCATTGAGATATGGATATTGTTGGAACTTTTCCACCAGGGCCAAGTCAGAATAAATTCCTTTTAGTGGCAGTTGACTATTTCTCTAAGTGGGTGGAAGTCGAATCTATGGTGAAGATCACCGAAGATATCGTATTAAAGTTTCTCTGGAAAAACATCCTATGTCGATATGGGGTACCTCGGAGATTTGTGTTAGATAATGGAAGATAGTTCCAGGAATGGAGATTGCAGGAATGATACCAAGGCTTTCAGATACAGCAAATCTTTACTTTGGTAGCATATCCGCAAAGCAGTGGACAGGTAGAAGTTACTAATCAAGAGCTTGTCCACGGGCTCAAGGTCAAGTTGGACCATGTTGGCAGAAGTTGGGTCGAAGAACTACCCAACATTCTGTAGCCGTGCAAGATGACTTCTTAGGAGAGCATCGGGATGCTCCCGTTCCAATTAGTATATAGAGCCGAAGTGGCGATCCCTATGGAGGTAGGCCCGGAGTCCCTTCGGATTAGCATATATGAGCCATCGGGCAATGAAAGGGAACGACAAGCCGAGTTGGATATAGTGGAGGAAACAAGGGAGATCACGACAACTAGGTTAAAGGCATATCGCCAGCGGATGTGTCAGACATACAATAAAAAAGTCATCCCTCGATCCTTTCAAGTAGGTGATCTAGTGTGGAAGAAGTTGCAGGCTACAGGAGACATTGGGAAGTTGAGGCCCCGTTGGGAGGGACCTTATAGGGTGATGCGAAAGCTCAGCTCAATAGCATATTATCTGCAAGATGAAATAGGAAAGGAGCTCATTCGACTTTAGAACGCTTTTCATTTGAGGTCATACCATATGCAAATCTGCTTTACTTTTTCCTTTTCTAAAAATGAGTGCATATGATATTTTCTAAGAAGATTACTAAGTTATCTGTGATTATTAAATTTCCTTTTGATTTTGGACCAAGGCGTCAATCGATAATTTCCCTTCGGCCTCAGACCAAAGTGTCCATCGGCAATTTCAATCTAGTCTCGAACTGAGCCATCCATCGACAATTTTCCTTCGGTCTTGGACCGAGGTGTTCATTGACAATTTCCCTTTGGTCTTGGACCAAGGTTGATCTCGGACCGAGGCATCCATCGGCAATTTCCCTCTGGTCTCGGATCGAGGTGCCCATCGGCAATTTCCCTCCGATCTCAGATCGAGGCGTTCATCGACAATTTCCCTTCGATCTCAGACTGAGGCATCCATCGACAATTCCCCTCCGATCTCGGATTAAGGTGTCCATCGATAATTTTCCTCCAGTTTCAGATTGAGGCATCCATCGACAATTTCCCTCTGGTCTTGGATCGAGGCATCCATTGACAATTTTCCTCGGTCTCGGACCGAGGCGTCCATCGACAATTTCCGTCCGGTCTCAGACTGAGACATCCATCAGCAATTTCCTTTTGGTCTCGGACTGAGATGTCCATCGGTAATTTCTTTATGGTCTTGGACCAGGGCGTCCAATGTCTTATCTCCAGTTTGGTGTTCTTTAGCTCGGACACATACGCCCTACTTATTCTCTTAGTCTCAAACTAAACTCAAACACAAACGTCTTTCTCATTCCTGTTGGTGCAATCGGCCCAAGTCACGATTGACCAGACTCGAGTTTGACTCGAGTGATGTTTTGATGTTTGACATAGGATGTTTGACAAAGTGGTTTGACATTGATGTTGGACATTGATGTCGGTTAATATGTTGGGGAGATTGTTGGAGCAATCGACCCAGGTTATAATTGATCGGACTCGAGTTTGACTCGAGGGAGACTTTGATGGTTGACTAGGGTTGACCATGTGATCAAGGGTAAGTCCAAGCATGGGTCTTGGCAAGGTAAAGTCCAAGTCATGGGTACTTGGCATTTGAGAAAGTCCAAGTCTTGAGTACTTGGCACAAAGGAAAGTCCAAGCATGGTCTTGGCATGGAAAGTCCAACATGGGTTGGCAAGGGAAAGTCCAAGCTTGAGTCTTGGCATTTGAGAAGTCCAAGGGGATTGATATTGGCGGCGTAAAGTCCAAGCGGAGTCTTGGCGGCGTAAGTCCAATGTGCCTTGGCGGTGTAGACACCGTTAGCATGACATAGCCGAGGGAAACACCTGGAGGCTAGTGCAATGGATGAACAAGTCATGGATGACTTGGAGGGATCCGAGAGGCGTGAGACTGATGGAGGTGGCTAGAAGGCTTAGGTCTAGGCTAAGGGTGGTCTAGCAAGTATGGGGGCACCATACTTGGGTTAAAACCTCATTTTTGAGGTTGGCAGTCGATTGTCATTATGGCGATTCATTGGTGAGTCGACGAGTTTATTTGCCGTTTTAAGAGCTAAAATTGCTCTAGCGATCATTGCTCATTGGAAGCGATCGATTGATGTCGGCAATGATCATTGCCAAGGGACGGCGATCATTGCTAGTTCACCGCGAGCACGAGATGCTCCGTGGCCGATTAGGCGATCGACTACGCGGTGGCGATCGTATCAATGTTGGCGATCATTGCCAAGAGATCCGTTGGAGTTTTTTCAGCGTGGATTGAGCCGTTGTCTCACGACAACAGTGGCATCAGTCGACTGGTGACTTATGGCAGTCGACTGATAGGCGGAAATCTAGGTCGCGTGCAAGGATAAAAGGAGCTCGACGGGAGGGTTTTTAGCAGCGATTTCTTGGACGTTTTTGAGGTGATTTGCTGCTGCAAATCAGGGTCTTCAACCACGGTTCAAGCGATCAACAAGCAAGCAATCGAAAGGCATTTGTAAAGCATTTTCTTTACTTATATTGCATTGTATCTCATTTTATTTGCTTGTTGTTATTTGATTATTGTTGTAATCATCTTGTACGAGGTTTCTCCGCCTCCGGATTGTTCCGAGAAGGAGTGTTTTATACTGGTGTGTGATTGACATCGCTAGGGTTCGTACGAACCCAATCCGTGGAGTAGGAACCGTTCGGTTCCGAACCACGTTATATCCTTGTGTTTTTATGCTTGTTATTGTGATTGTTGTTTCATTTCTATATTCCGCTGCGTACTAACAATCATAGACAAGCGAACGCGATCAAATTCCATCTACGTACTGTCAACGCGCTATTCACCCCCCCCTCTAGCGGGCGCACAGGTCCCAACAATTCCCTTAAGTCTCAAATTAAGATTATTATAGCCCGTAGTCTCGACCTGGAACGTCTTACAGTGCCCCTTCTCGGTGATGCAACCTCAATTTTTTCGGAGGAATCCGTTATTGGCACTCATTAGGTACAACAAAAACAAAAGGGTACATCCATTACGTGATAATATCCATTACACAAAGCCACCTAAAGACGACGTAAAAAAGACAAGGTACTTCTAAAGGGCATCATCGGGGGTCTCGTCGAGGACTTTCTATATGTCCAGAAAGTCCAGGGACACTTCAGAGAGATGCCTGGATTCTTGTATCTGACGCACATCTCCACCGAAGCTGATCTCCAACACCTTGGCGGCTCGTTCCCCGAGCAAGTCTTGAAATTCAAAAGAGGCCAGGAATTCCTTTTTCTTGATGGCCCATCGACCTTCCTCCCTAGCCTTGTACATCGCCCATTCTTCCTTCAAGGTTTCTACCTCAATGGCTAATTCTTCTCGATGTTGGATTTCTGCTTGGTCCTGCAACTTGAGTCGGCGGATCTCTACCATCTGTTGATCTTTGGACTCCAATCGAAGTTTTTCTATTTCACGAAGTCACGTGTGCAATTCGGCCAACTGAATCTCAAGATTCAGGGATCGAGCTTGATGGAGGGTAGACTTTGCCTGAGCTTGGGTAGATTCTACTTGGGCTTGCTCTAGCTCCTTACCTTGGTTTTGAAGCTGAGCTACATATTTGCTCAACCGAACTCGCATCGCTTGGTAAGCCGAGGTCATCTCGAGAAGCCTGTCGGTCAGCTCCCTTTGTTGGGCCAGAAGCTGGGCAACATGAAAAACCAACATTAGTTAGTTACTAGAGAGAGGGAGGCATCATAAAAGGGGGGAAAAGAAGGTACCTTAGTGCAATGGTGCCCATCAGATCACATATCCCGACCAGAGTTTTCTTCTTCATCTCAACCTTCTTAGTCTCTATAATTTGCTTTAGGAGGGGGGAGGGGGAGGGGAAGCCTAGGGAAGCCAAGGTGGCATGGATGCACCGGAAGTAAAGCTAGGTATGGGGGCACCAACAGTTAGCTCTCGAATGGAGGAAGGGCCCTTGCTCATCGTGGGTTCGACATCCTGAGCCGATCCCTCAGTCAGATCTTCAGGAGTCGGACTAGGCCCACTCTCGGCTCGTCAATGGTTTCTTCAGGCTGACCTCATTTGCGAGGTTGAAGCATCTCCTCATATTCTCCTGAGCTCACTGTCTCTAGGATCAGTGAAGGTTGGGATGGAGGAAGCTCGGAGGTGCCCACTACATCGGTGGTGGAGGGTTCTTTGGTTGCTTCGGGTAGAGAAATTTGAGCTCGTCTCCACTCCAGGTTCTTGGAACACGAAGCCTTCCGCAAGTCTTCGGCTGTCAATAGAAAATGAAAGATGGATCAATCAGAAGAAGGACTAAATCTCTTACCCAAGGAACCGCTGAGTTCTGCTTCTACGGGACTCAACCCAAAATAGAAAAGAAGCCCTTCCTCCAATAGAAGACTAATGTCAAACTGTGGAGGTTAGCAAGATTATCCGAGTACCCTTGATAGGAGGCCAACTTCTTAAAATTTCCTAGTTCGGGCGTTGGAGGCAACTCCGTTTGCCAAAGGGTTGGCCATTCGAAGGCGGGATAGGACGGATGAAGAAATACTTATTTTTTTCAAAATTTATGGAGGTTGGGAATTTAACTAAGAATTTGGTAGAAGGTCGGGTGGCGAAATAAAAGACTCCGATCTCTTTCTTCTTGGGGATAAAAATAAAAGATTATTACTACCCCACACATGATCCGAAAAGAGTTTGGGGTCAATTGTTGTAAAGGAATAAGAAAATAATTGGAGAGCCCAGTAAAAAAGGGAGGAAGGGGAAATCGAAGTTCGTTGATCAGTTGATCATGGAAGAAGGTTATAAAGCCATCATTGGGTGGAAGATGGGTGGCGTTCATCAGGAGAAAGAATTCTACTGTGATGGTCGCAGGGAACTTCATGAAGAACCCTGAGAGACACCCGATCTTCTCTAGTGAAAGAGGTGGGGAGAGTTTCGAACCAAAAGGACAAGCTTTCGACCATGACGACACGAAGTGCAGGAGAAAACTTACACGGTGAGGGGAGTGAGCCAAAAGCTCAAGGGCTAGAAGAAGGAAGCAGGCACACAATCAGGGAAGAAGGCCATAACGCGAATAAGTGTCAGTGCACAGAACCGGGTTACCCTAATAAAGGAAGAGTAAGGTGCCACAACCGTTCGATCAGGAGAGGTGCAAATCTAGCTAGGGTCGTATGATTACAAGAAGCATAGTCACGCCACCTCATCGGTCAAATCAATAGTGCTCTGCATTCATTACCTCGATCGGATTAGAGAGGAAGGACCATTGTGGATCGTTCGATCTAGGGTAGTGTAGAGGAATTGAACGTCGGCTACGAAGACAAGTGGCATTAACAACTGACCATCAAATTAGATTGAATCCTCATGATTGCCTAGGTAATGGTAGGCGACAGATATTAATGATTCGACAGGCATGATCTGAACACATGTCATGTTGGAGGCTTTGGGAAAGGGAATGGTGTTTGTTGTGAAAAGGTTAGCTCACCCGAACTAAACCCGAGTCCAGTCAGTCGGACTCACGCCTCTTTCGACTGGACCAGGGGGAAGGCCTATGATATGGTGGGACACAAAGAGCCAAGTCAAATCAATAACCGGGCTAGGTTAGAGGTCAGAACAATCTCAGTTCGGTCTCGGTCAACTACGCCCGCCTCAGTTCAGGTCGGTTTAATGTCTCGACCTTAGAGTTTCCGAGCTCTTGTCAACGATTAGATTTTCGAAATTTCTGCAAGGCCATGGTCCCATGTGGTCCTCTTCGCAATCTTGGGGACGTGTGGGGCACGCTCGCTTCGAGCTTCCTTACAACCTTGTCTCCTTGATATCGGGGGTGTGTTCTCACGTGTCCCCTCTTCACATACTCCTTATCCATGCATAAATACTCAGACGGTATAAGGGGAAAAGGTTTGACTCTTCAGCTAGTATTCTACCTTATTTTATACTCTTTCATTTTTTCCATTCTTCACCACTTTCTGACTTGATCATCGGAGGGGCTTAGCCGAGCTGCACCTCAACCCCCTTTCTAACTTGTTTCGAGTCTCTGCAAAATGGCTAACCTTGGGTACTTGCTTCAAAACAAGCATAAGACAATTGCAGACAAGGAGCTCGACTATCCTACAGCTGAATTGATAGACTAGTCCCCCAATGAAGATCGAGCAGACATCCCTGAAGCCTAGAGGATATCATGAAGAGATCGACCTTTCCAAGTTTTCCTAGAAGACTCAGTGGACTGTTTTTTCTCTTGATCTCGGACCGGATCATGATGCATGCCCAATGTAAAGAAGAAAAGGAGAAAAATCATTTGCGTTTAAGGACCTCAATTGTAGTTGTTCGCTAGCTAGCACTTCAAGGTTGTGCTTTTAGAGGTAATGATGAATCTCTTTCTTCATCTAATTGTGAAATTTTTCTTGAATTCGTGAAGACTTTTGTAAAAATAAGTATAGAAATTGATAAAGTTGTACTTGAGAATGCTCCAAAAAATGCCCAATATATTGCTCCAGAAATTTTGAAATAGATTTTACATATTATGGTCAATAGAGTACAACAAATGATTTGTGAAGAAGTTAGAGATAAATACTTCTGTATTCTTGTTGATGAAGCATGAGATATATCTAAACGGGAGCAAATGACTATTATCTTGAGATTTGTGAATAATCATGGGATTTTAACAGAAAGATTTTTTTTGTCAAAAGTGTTAGTGACACTATCTCATTGAATCTGTATAAAGAGATATCAAATGTTCTTATTCATCATGATCTTGAGGTTAAGAAAATCAGAGGTCAAGGATATGACGTTGCTAGCAATATGAATGACTCATTGAATAGACTTCAAACATTATTTTCAAGAGATTGTCCCTATGCATACTATGTCCATTGTTTTGCCCATCAATTATGATTGACATTGATTTCTGCGGCTAAGGATGTCAGTGTCATTTGGGAATTCTTTTCTCATTCAGATAATATTGTCAATATTGTCACTTCTACTAAGCACATTGCTGAGTTACATACTGCATAGAGAAATGAATTTGAGTATATGTTAGCAATTGGATAACGTGATTGTGGAAGTGGAGCCAATCAGATTGGTAATTTGTAACGGGCAGAGTTGCTCATTGGAGTGCTCACTATGACTCAGTAAAAAGCTTGATAGGTATGTATGCTATAACTTGTAAAGTTTTTGAAGTTCTGAGTGAACATTCTCTAAATGGAAGAGCTAAAGTTGAAGTTCGGGAGATTTACATAAACATGGCAAGATTTGAATTTGTGTTCATTTTGCACTTAATACATAAAATTATGAGAATAACAAATACTCTTTGTCAAATTCTTCAAAGAAAATCTCAAGACATTATGATGGCTATTACATTTGTCTCTACTATAAGAATTATCCTTTAAAAACTTAGAGAATGCAGGCGAGAAGTATTTTTTCAAGAAGTGAAAATCTTTTATTCGAGAAATGAAATTGATGTGCCTGAACTTGATTGTCTATATAAGATCGGTCATTCTCGTCAGCAAACTATAGTTGAGCATTATTACCACTTTGAAGTTTTTAATGTAGCAATAGATTTCATTCTGATGGAGTTAAATACCCGATTCAATGAATCATTGGTGGAGCTTCTTTCTCTTAGTATGACTTTAGATCCTAAAATTTCATTTGCCTCAATTAACAATGATGATATTTGTAAGCTTGCAATAAAGTTTTATCTTGAATATTTCACAAATCAAGACATCGTTGCTTTGGAGTATGAATTGGTGGCACATTATAAACTTGATGTGACTTAGAATTTGAAACTTTCTATACTTGTTGAGTTATGTTAGCAATTGACTGAGAGTGGGCGATCAAAAATTTACGTTATATATATTGACTAAATTGATTCATCTTATTTTGACATTACCTGTTTCCACTGGCACTATTGAGCAACCCTTTTCAGTAATGAAGTATGTGAAGAGGACACTTCACAATAAAATGGAGGATGTCTTTTTTTATCGATTGCATGACACTTTTATATTGAACAAGATTTAACTAAAGATATAAATGTGGATTCTATTATAGATGAATTTTACATTTCAAAATCTCTTAGGGTGCAATTTTATTGATCGATATAATGTAATGACTTTTTTTACCATGATAATAATATACAATCTATTATATTATGTTCAAGTCTCCCCCAATTTTAATTCTTGGATCCATCCCTACTTGCATACATTCAAAGATTTTCTACGAAGAAAAAAAGGACTGAAAAGAAAAATGTTCTTACAATCCCTGAAGCCTCTGGATCCGGTCAATGCAAGCGGGAATGATGCTGCCGAATCGCATATAAAGTAAGTCACTGTCATGGAGCATGAAGCAGGATTTGGTTAAGTTAGACTCACGCAAAGAGAAAAGATAAAACCTAAGGCTGCATTTGGTTTAAGCCTTCTCCATTTTCCTTTTCTAGTTTTCCGTTTTTTTTCATTTTTTGGAAAATGGTTTTTTGCGTTTTCTAATTTTCCAAAAATATTTTTATTTTTTAGAAAACGAAGATGAAAAATATGAATCAAATGTATTTTTTTATTTTTCAAAAAATAAAAATGAAAAATACTTCATTTTCTACCTACTAAACACACCCTAAATTACTAAAGTAGGCACAAAAGATTCGTATATAGGACGCACGCAACAGATACATTGACCGGACAGTGAGGTCGGAGAGGTGGCAGGATATGCCGAGACAGGATGAGCATGGGTTATGGGTGGGAATCGGTATGTTGCGAACTCCACAGTAGTTGCTTGGAATCGTTGAAGCCCATCTTGAGATCCAGTAGAGCTTCACCTGTGAACCAAACCAAATCCAGTCTGAGTCACTCCACTATCATTCACACTCGATCAAACTGTACATGGTAGAGAATTTTACCATCTGGAGTTAAGGCGCGGGCGAAGGCCAGAAGTGAGGCGAGAATCCACCATGAAGTGGCGATGTTGATGGCGACTTAGCTTGCTTCCTCACCATTTACTATCCTCCTTGGACTCGAGGATAGCTGAGGTGAATGGCAAAGGAGGAGCGGAGACTCAGAGATCATAAATTAGGGATGGCAGTGCAGGTTCGTGTCGGGAATCGGGCAGCGATGTAGGATCTCAATTCAAATTTTCGATGTATAATATTGAATATTTAAGCGTAAAGAAGTTTAACTCTCAACCGTTGAATTTTAGAAAAATTAGGGGCCGTTTTGTTTGTACAATTTTTTTTTCTATTTTTCTATTTTCTAATATAGTTTCTAGAAAATAGAAAATATATTTGATATGATACATTATATTTCTATTTTGTAGAAAAGAAAATTAGAAAATACATTCCACGTTTTTCTTTTTCTACACCTCCACATTCTTTATTTTCTTATAAAATGACTTTTAAATATTTTTTATTTTTCTAGAAATTATTTATTCTTTTTTTAGAAAACAGAGATAGAAATTGTCAACCAAACAATGTTTCTTATTTTCTTAGAAAATAAAAATAAAAAATGAGCCAAACACTATCTAACTTTTTTTCAACTTGATTTTTTTTGATAACTTATCATTCAGGTCTTGTTTTGATTATTTCTGAAGATGATCTATTTTTTTCTCTGATTTATCCATTAAATACATTTAAAAGTATTCCTGATTTGTTGATAAAATTTGATCTATGTAGTTGCGTCGATCTTTAAAAATCTTTCAATGCCAAAATTATATTGTATTTGCAAAGACAAATTCTCATTTCAATTCACTTGATAAGACCACTAAGTATAATTTTTTTTATATTTATTGTTAATATATGTCTCAGTAGAAAATCACTTTTCTGTTCTCTATAGCTATTTAATTTATCTAATTTTTACTTCTCCATGTTGTTTCATTCTGTTTCCTTCTAATTGGCTCGGTTATAACTGGAAATTAAATAATAGATTGGTGTCAATTGATAATTCATCTACAAATCAGTACCAAATTGAAATTTTACTTTTTGTATGATTAAAAAAACTTTACTTTCCGAGATCGTTGCTGAAGTTTATTAAGTTTTGCTTTAGTTTTAAAAAGTCAACCGGGTTGACTGCGTCAGCGTCACGAATCGAACTGCTTGTGCTTGGTGCCGGCAGCTTTAGGCCGTCAAATTGGACCACCACCAGATATTCCAGCGCCCCATTTACGGAGTCCGCGTGCATAGTCGACACAGGCGCCAGGAAGAAATTTGAATTAAATTAAAATCTTAGAATCGAATGCTATTTATTATATACATATATTTAAATGAAAAATATATACGCCGCGTATATCTTACGCCACATATATACCTTCATGCATGAACGAACAGAATAACGAAGAATACGTAATAATTCTATTTGACGTCTATATTGATGCTCTCAGTATTATCATCGTGTGATTGAATTTTGATCATGATTTGATCATGGTCCGTCAAACATCGACTTCGATTGGACTATGATCGAGAATCTGATACGACTACGACGGCTAATTATCACAATTCGATCGCAATCTGATTAGATTGCGATTGGATTCCTATCGAATTATGATTAAAATCTAATTCGATCACGATAATCAGTATCATGATTATGATCCGATCGGAGGAACATCGATGTCAACTCTAATAGATTCAAAAGTTAAGCTAAAATGTCCATCACTTCGACAAACATAACAATAATATTATATATTCTTAATTACTGTATAATTTAGATCAAACAATAGAGATGTAGTTGCACAGTGTATCATTTTAAAAAACTTTACACTTTAGTTAAAATAAAATTTATGGTTTAAAAATAAATATAAAATACTATATTCGGACATGCAACTAAATTGGAAATTTAGATTCGAATTTGGAAGTACCGAATCAATCCGATATCAGTTTCGTGGTCCCTGTCTTCGGCGCGACACTGGATGGATCTTGCTTTTGCCCGGTGGGCAGTGTCACGTTATCAAACCGTTGGATAATGATTCATAATTTTCCTCGTCTAAAATAAAGTGTTCTACCCACGCTTGGACGACTGAGATACGCGAGAAGGTTCGACCGCGGCAGCAACAATCCTACAACCAATCACAAAGTAGGTAAACGTACGGGTACGCTGAAAGAAGAAACAAAACTCGACCCACAACTCTGCTTCGGACAATTACGTTTTTAAATGCCGCTTCTGCAATTAGCAAGCGTCTTCGAGGAGTCTTCATATCAAATTCGGGATTAATTATTACATATTTTAGGTTAAATTAGGCAGCCAGCCTTATTCAGTGGTCCGGTCTCCATTTGCCAACTTATTGCTCCCGTTTTAAGCAACGTTTCCTCTGATTTATCACTCTTTTCTCTCGTCCATTCGCTCGAGGTTTCAGTGTGCAGCTGCGATTGGTGGCGGCGATGGCAACTATGGTGGAACCGTAGCTTCTCATATTCGAATCCTACTGAAAAGCCTAGGTATCGTGTCGAATCGTCTATCCCGATTCTTTTGGTGCATAGATAGGTGTCTGCGATCGATTATTTTGGAACATTCAGAACAATACCGCGAGCCCAAGATAGATAGGTGCATGGTGGTGGAGAACGGCGGGTGGAACAGAGATGACGGACAAGATCAAGATTGGCGTCTGCGTGATGGAAAAGAAGGTGAGACACCGTCAAGTTTGATGTTCGTCTCGAGTTTTGGAACCTTGTTCTAATTGTGGCGTGAAATCTTCCTACGGTAAATGACATGACATGATTTTTTGCTCTCTGTTCCTATATTCTGCCTTATCTCTTTCCTTCGGTTTCTCGAGCTGTTCTATCGTTGTCGTGGATGGCCGACATGTATGTCTCTTTTCTTTGATTTATTGGAGTTACCCTTTAATCAAGTTCTTCTGTTGTGCATTGTCGACATTTGGATGTCTCTTTGGGACAAGAGTGCTGAGTGAACAGAGACCGGTGGGACGCGATTTCGTTTGTTTGTTTTTTCTTATTTTGCCTTGGCGAACTGTATAAACACTTGTTTCTTTTAGAAACATATTTCCTTTTTCTTGTGGCGTGAAATCTTCCGTCGAGAAATGACGTGACCTGCTTTTTTTGCTCATTGTTTCTATATTCTGCTTTATCTCTGGCGGTGAGAAATAAGAGTGCTGAGTGAACAAAGAGCGGTAGGACGATTCGTTTGCTTTTTTTCTCATTTTGGCCTGATGAGGTGGACAGATGCTGGTTTCTTTTCTTAAGAAACGGTGGCCATGCTTGTCTCTCGTTAAATTGATGTCCCAATGATGATCATAAAGCCCTGCAAATCTCAACTATTTGAATTCAGCTACACAATTGTATCACTCCATTACACTATAATTAACGATATATTACTATTAGGGCTTTACTCTTTTATACATTTAACTCTAAATTAACACAAATTGTATAATTATAAAATCCATTGATCATCTCTGAACACATTTATCATTTCAATTAAATTTCTCTTTTCTTGGCTACAACTAATTGCATCTTTCTATTAACTTCATAGATTCATGTTAGTGTTCTTACCTCTTTTGTACACTATTCCCTATCCGCCTTACACTTTGATTCATGATGAACCATACCTTAGTTTTATAAAAAATTTTATTTTAGCCCAAGGAGCACACACTATCACAAGATTCCTAAAGCTCGTTCCTGTTTCATCCACTCATTTTTTTTATTTTATAACGATACTTTCATTGCTCTCTCACTTATTCCTCAATCCATTACAAAGTTTTTGGGGTGAATTTGTAGCTTTTGTTTTTTTTCTTACATTACTTATTCTTGTGGCCATTTAGGACAAATATCTATCGATAATTTTTCCTTCATTAGAAAAGAATGTTGTTTATTATTCTTACATTTTGAATTGTTGCATTATAGGTCTCATCTGCACCTATGGTCCAAATCTTGGAGAGGTTGCAGGCTTTTGGAGAATTTGAGGTGCGTTCTTCATTTCTTGATTGGTTGTTTGACCATTTAGGCTTTCATTTTTCTTTGGAAACAAAAATCTTGAAGCATGTGGCAGAATGCACTAGTTTCATGGTCAATACTTTTTCGCACAGGTTATACTTGATTATAAATTTCATCAACTATACTCTGATTGCGTATCTCATCTTCAACTGTGTTGATAAGTGTCCTTTTGACCAAATACTAATGCAGTTGAGAGAGTATTTGTATAAATTACATGAGACTAGAAGATGGTTGATGTTGTTTTATGTCTCGTTTTTCCTGTAAAACTTTTTACATTTATATTAGGTGATTGCATTGATCTTGGTCATTTGTTATCAACACATTGGATTCGGTGATGCATCTGTTTTAATTTTTTAGGAAATCAGTAACGTTCATAAAGGAGACAGTTTTTATTATCAGTGAATGATGTATGTATGGAACTGCAGATATGTCAAACGGTAGAATTCTCTTGTAGTACTTGTTTTCTTTCTTAAATTGCCATTTGATCTAAGCTCATGAACATTGGATAACTATTAAGCATAAACAAATCATAGCGAACGAATTTAATCTTATTCTTGTTTCTTTTTTATTGGTCTTGTTGGTTCACTTTAATTAATATTATTGGAGGTATTATGGTTTTGAATTCATGCTTTATCTTTTGTTTAGGCCATTTCAAGGTTAATCATTGATTGTGTTCTTTATTTGATTGGGAGGTGGCACATAATGTAGAAGAAAAGTGAAATATATGTAATCAGACAGACCATATAATGTGAATGAAGATATCTTGCAAAGATTTTTGAAGATTTTCTTTTTCTTATCAAGGGGACACCTAACATTCTTATGCAGTGGTAAATATAGGATTTTTGAGTCAAGAAGGCAAACTAATACTACTTCTTCCAATATTAATTAAGGGATGCAAATGATAAAGGATAGTTAGTTATTTGTTATAATATATTGATAAATTTTATCAAAATTTGTGGCGGGTGGGTGGAGGCACCACCCTAGCTCCCCTATGTTTGTTTGCCTTGTTGTTATGTATGGCATAGTTATGTTTTTGTTTCTCTTCATTCATCTCATCACCAACAAGGCATGTTAGCCTCAACTATTTAGGTTCAACAACAAAGATCAATCCTTCCATTGGACTCTACATGAGGCTTATACCATGTTAGGTCAGTCAACTCAGTTCTTACACTAGCTGATAGGTGGTGTTTGCTTCTATTCTTATGTATGAAATAGTTATGTTTCTGGCTCTCTTCATTCATATCATCATCATCCAGCCATGTTAGTCCTAACTATTTAGGGTCAGCACAAAAGATCTTATCCTCCCACTGAACTCTACACAAGGCATAATGGAATTTGACGCAAGGCTTAATGCTACGTCAATTGCTCAATTCTTAAACTAGCTGACAGGAGCAATTTCTGTTTCTATTCATCACATATCATCTTCTAGCCATGTTAGTCCTAAATATCTGGGGTTTAGGGTCCACAACAAAGAAGTTAACTTTCCATTATACTCTACACAAGGCTTATTCCATGTTTGGTCAGTTGAGTCAATTCTTAAATAGCTGACAGAAGTAAAAGATGTAGGCCCATTCTGTTATCATATTTTTGCAACTGATATTAGCCTATATAGTACCACATATGTGGTCATGTTGTCTGCATTGCTTTTGTTTGGCTTTAGCATGTATTTTATGTATTTTACTGACAATATTATGCTTCTTGTTCAAGCTTTATGCATGGAGAATCATCTATTGCTCTCATTTGCAACTTGTGTGTTTTTCTCAACATGCTTTTCTCTCAATCCATTGTATTAATTCGAATCAAATGCCTGCTATCTGCTGTGCACATCTAATCTATGTAAATGAAGGTGAATCCTGAATATTGTTTGTTCCCAATTTTATCTCGATTAGGATTAACCTTGACTTAGTTGAAGTATATTGACATATGTGTCTCTTTTTGTCAGATAAACTGCACTTCGTTGGCCACATTTGTTTCCTTGGCTAAAAGTGTATTTATTTGTATTGACCTTAGCCATTAGTCAGTTATTTTGTTTTTTATATGGCAAATTGGCAACGAATTCCCCTCTCCTTCTCCTTTATGAACTTGGTGAATTGTTCCTGTTCTGCTCAATCATGAAATATTTTTTCATTAATATTATTATTATTTTGCTTAAAGTGAATTGCTACATCATGTCTTAGTCTGTATTTCTTGATGACCAATTCAATCTAATATCTTTTTGTGGATGAAGATTATAATTTTTGGGGACAAGGTTATTATTGAGGATCCAATGGAGAGGTGAGTCACACAATCGCAGTTTGCTTTATTTTTTTCCTTTTTGAATTTTCGTTATTGACTTATTGTGATTCTGTCATTACACTCTAGTAATGCCCTATAAGTACATTACTATGATGTACCCTTTCAGGTCTTCCACATCATTAAATATAGTCGAATTAATGCATTTGAGAGTGCAAAAAAATAATAAAAATTTGTACGATAGGTACAGCTTTGGCTAGTCACTAGTTGGTATGATGTGCCTTGCTCTATTCTGAACTAGTCATGAATCTAGGATATGCTACAGAGCAGTAGGTCACAATCCACTGTTTTATTCAGTGAAGTTTGATACTCATGGACCATGGTGCTGTTCCCCAAAAGAATATTTTGATTTAGGTATTTAGTTTTTGTAGATCTTGTTCAATCTGCACTTGTTTCCTTGTTCTGTGCAACCTTCACATGAAAAATTATACATCTTTTTTAAAGGATACTTCTCGGTTAACATAAAACACGTCTTTCGACCAAAAAACAATTTTCTTTAACTATCATTCTCTAAATACGCTCAACATTTCAGCTGGCCAATTTGTGACTGCTTGATTGCCTTCTACTCCTCTGGTTACCCACTTCAAAAAGCTGAGATGTATGCAGCTCTCCGGAAGTAAGTTCCTTTCCTTTAGTTTGCAAATGAGTTGTTTTTCTAATAAAATTAGCATCCGCTATATTTTGTTGTATTTACAGTCCTGACATTTGGAATGCTCATCTTGTCTGCTGGTTTATTTCTGTTTTAAATTCATTCTCCTAAATTTTGTTCATAGGCATGTTTTTAGTCATTTGATTAAGTGGAAGATACTTTCCACTTATCAATTGATCATGTGCAAGTTTTATATATTGCTATCAATTAAATAAGCAATATGTACTTGGGATGATGGCTTTAGTAATTGGTAAAACTTGTAAAAACTAGCATATGGGAATTTCTCATTCTTAGGCAACTCGACACATTAATTTGAGATTCAAAGTAACATTGGTTCTTTTGAAACTTGAAATTTAAAAGATTATGCTTTGAAAACTACCTTCTTAATTTTCTACATGCCACTTATGCTAATAGGCGTACATCCAAACTAGTCATCATTGGTAAAAGGATGTAGCAATTCTGTTATTATGAAACCTATGATAGTTTGTGTTTTCTTTAAATCCACCATTCTCTTTTGTTTTTTCTCTTGAATAGTGAGAATAATTTATTACATACATTATGTGCATTTGGTTGTAGGCTATTTTGTAGACTATTTTAATACAATCCGTTGTCACATCTTGCTTGTGTTCAACTCACAAAATTATAGACATCTGATGTGTGTGATCTTAATTAATGCCATAATACATAATTTAACATAGCATACCTCTATCATGGTCAATTCAACCCATTTCTTAAACCTGAGATAAGCAAATAAATGAGCACAAATGTGCAAAGTAGGTATACAACGACAATGTTAACATATATATAAAATAAGGCTCAATAGCAGAGGTATACTATTGATATATCGTAAACTTGAGATTGAATATAATAAAGGAACTACAAGAATATTCAACAATCATCCATAGTCTCTGTATATTTCTTCATTGCACATATGCAATCTATCACATATGCATACTTCCAAACATACAAAATAAATACTAACTAAAATATATGATAGATGATAATCAATGTGTATGGACCTAGTTTACATCAATTTTGCATAATCACACACTCCACAAGCCAAAATCATACACCACCGAAAACTGGATGATCCTCAACTGATCCACATGGTGCCATTGCAACAAGTCACACAACTTGTCATCCCTGCCCCAAAATACACTACAATAACAAGGCTGCTCTAGTATCCATCTGATCACCCACCTCATTCTCTGCTCATCCACAACGCTACTCATTCATCCCATACATGAAGCCCATAAGGCTGTACGATCATGCTGCTTGTGGTTCCATTCAATCACCCTCTTCTTCTTTGGCCATCCTTAACATTGCTCAGTCACTCAACACTAATGCATCGTTAGGCAATACTACCACACTGTATGAGGGTTGTCAAGAAGATCAACAATCTTTTTTTTCTGGCCATTACTCTTCTTAGAGATGCAACCTGAAACAACCAACCACACAACACCTTGTTCTTGATCTCTTCCCACATGTAACACCACTTGGACTACAACCCACAAAACCTTTTATAATCCCACTTGTCAATTTGATTGACCACCTGATTTGATCATAAAAACACCAAGGACTCACTTCACATGGATAAGACAATTGCCTATTAGCCTATAACTGCCAATTTATAAGGAGATTATCCACTGGAATGGAAAGGGGTTAGAAACCTATGTTGATTAGCGAGTCATTGCTTGCAAATTGCTGCCCATTTGAAAGTTGAATTCTTTCAATTACTGGAATTTTGATTTACATGATCAATTATAACTTTGAATCAATAGATCAATCAACATATTTATATGCTTAATGAAATAAATTGGAGAACGTAGATACAAAAATAAACAATCTACTGTAACATCAAATGAAGTTGTTGAAATAAGTCTGGAGTGGTTTTAGTTGAGCTAATGTTATGCCTGACAAGATTCATATATTAATATGAGACAATGATGAAGAAGCCCTGGTTGGAACAAAATGTCTTCCAAGGAAGTGTAGAACTGTAGATGCAACTAATTTCATTGAGTAGTTTAGGAGAATTTTATTAGTAGATTCTGGTTTTCCTTTCCTGAGAGAATAGTTGTGCCTATGCCCATATCTGTTTGGGGTAAAGGAACAATTCGGCTTTTAATCATCTTTAAGTGTGTTAAGATAAGGTTTAAAGTCTATTAGAGCTTTTAACGTATTCAATGTGAAAGAAGAATCATAGTAAATTAATGTTGTGTTTGGGTCATTTAGAGTTGCATTAATTAGCATCAGGGAGAAGATACTCGCATGATGGATTCTGGTAATGATATGATCTCAAAACAAGTGGAAATCATAATGTCCGTTACCATGTTGGAAATTCTCACTTCATTTTTTTTCCTTGGCTGGAATGCTGGATACTATATATTCTCCAGATTCCTGATTGCACTGTTACTCTATCACTTATAATTGCACCTGGACCCCTAATGACAGTCACAGGTTCACAGTCTCATTTCAAACTACTTTTCCAATAATCTTATTTCATTTACTAGATCTTAATCTTAACAGGTTCTCTTGATTCAGATCAATAATAACTTTTTCCTGTTATTAGGCCGTTTTTAGTGAATGAATTGCAGCCGCAACACCTCCTGCATGATAGGAGGAAGGTTTATGAGGTATTGGCTAAGCTCTTGCCTAGAATTTGCTTGTTCTTTATCCTCTAACTTACTTCAATATTAAATAAATTAGGTTGGCGCTCCTTGATAGCCAGCAGTCTTGGATAGACAAGTTCACTTTGCTTTTACTTGAAATTCAGTTTTAAGTACTAGATGTCTTGTTTTCTAATAGTCTCAATGCATTCACATAAACATTTGTTGCAGTCTTTTATTTTCATACTCAGAACAAGAATTATGAGATACAGTTAAAGTATTGCTATTTTAATTTACTGTTAAACCTTGCATGTAAATGCAATCAAATTAATTTATAAATTATATAACGCATGTCTAGATTTTCACATTATTGACGACCTATTTGGTTTCATTCAGATGATCTTGTGGTTTTCTCTTCCATATAACTCCAAAGATCTTGCCATTCTAAGAATTTTTAAAATATAATGTCTAAATAGACAGTAATTTTTGCCATCCAGTTTCATATCGAATGTCTGAATGGATAATTCATTGAAATAATTCGAAAAAAGCTGAATCAACTTACCTCTTATGGTCTGATTCAGATCACACTCAAGTGGCTCACTGGTTTGATCTGATCACTATAGCAGTGCTAGTCAGATCTGATCTTTGTCCAGATTACTTGATGGATCGGATCAGACTCAACTTTGATTTGATTAAACTAGGCACCAAGCAACACCAAATCCAGAAAATGTGCACCTTAACATGAAGATTGTGAAGGCATTGACACAAAGCAATGAACAATGTAGGTAGTGGGCATTATTGGTCTTTTTCTTGCTTGATGTGCAAGCTCCGCAGATTGCTACTTTGTTGCTTGCTCATGGCAGTGGAAGTGGAAATTTGAAAGTAGCAGGCGTATGTGTTGGGAAGAGAATTCGCTACTTGCTGGTATGAAGGATATCTTCTTTTATTGGAGAAAGGTAAATGATACTGTTATTTCATATAAAAAAGAGTTCCACTTATTACATAGAAGATGCCCTATTTATATACAAAGTTAGGGCCTATTCAACAGACTCAATCAAACCCTATCCTAAGAATAAATCAAACTATTATCCTAGGAAATAATTATCCCTAGCCATATATATAATGTTCTAACACTCCCCCTCAAGCTGAAAAATATAAATTATATGCACCCAGCTTGTTACATATGTAGTCAATTCGGGAGCCTCTCAGTGACTTAATAAATATATCTGCTAGTTGATCATGTGAGTTAACAAAACTAGTAGATATTTCTCCCGATATGACTTTCTCTCTGACAAAGTGACAGTCGACTTCAATATGCTTTGTCCTCTCATGAAAAACTGGATTTGAGGCGATATGCATGGCGGCTTGGTTATCACATATAAGTGACATTTGTGTAACATCTCCAAACCTTAGCTCCTGAAGCAACTGTTTGAGCCATATAAGCTCTTGACTGACTATGACCATAGCTCGATACTCTGCCTTTGCACTGGATCTTGCCACAACATTCTGCTTTTTTACTTTTCCAAGGCACAAGGTTATCTCCGATAAATATATAAAAACCAGAGGTAGATCTCTTATCAATGGGAGATCCTGCTCAGTCTGCATCAGAATACCCTATGACTCGAGTATGTCCTTTGTCTTCGTACAAAAGACCCTTTCCTAGAGCGCCTTTGATATATCGAACAATGTGAATCACAACATCCCAATGTTCTTTACACGGAGAGTTGAGAAATTGACTTACTACACTTACTGCAAATGAGATATCTAGACGTGTAACAGTAAGGTAACTTAGTCCCCCTACTAATCGCCTGTATCGTTCAGGATCTGGTAGAGGCTCCCCCCTGATTTGGCAGAAGCTTGACATTAGGATCCATAGGGTTGTCAACTGTCTTTGAGTTTAACATTCCTGTTTCTTCTAAAATATCCATTGCATATTTCCTTTGGGATATAATGATCCCATTTCTGGACTGTGCTACTTTTATCCCTAAGAAATATTTAAGTCTGTCGAGATCCTTTGTCTGGAAATGTTTGGAAAGATATTATTTCACCTGTGAGACCCCGAGATGATCACTACCTGTGATGAAAATATCATCAACATAAACCACTAGGTAGATGCAACTAGTAGATGCGTGACGATTAAAGACAGAATGGTCAGCCTCGCTCCGAGTCATGCTGAACTGTTGAATTACAATACTGAATCTACCGAACCATGCTCTGGGTGACTGTTTGAGACCATATAAAAATTTTCGCAAGCGGCACATAAGACCAGAAGACTCCCCCTGAGCAACAAAACACGGAGGTTGCTCCATGTAGACTTCTTCAAGCAGGTCACCATGTAAGAATGCATTCTTGATGTCCAACTGATAAAGAGGCCAGTGTTGAATCGCGTGATGGACATGAATAAGCGTATAGAGGACATCTTGGCAACAGGAGAAAAAGTGTTCCTATAATCCAATCCGAAGATTTGAGTATAGCCTTTAGCAACGAGACGAGCCTTAAGCCTATCAACTGTTCTGTCTGGACAAACCTTCACCGTATATAGCCATCGACAATCAACAACTGACTTTCCTGGTGGTAGAGGAACGAGGTCCCAAGTCCCACAGCTCCGTAAGACACTCATTTCGTCCAGCATAGCCTGTTTCCATCCTGGATGGGCAAATGCATCTCCTGTAGTCTTTGGAAGAGAAACAGACGATAAGGAGGAAAGACAAGAATAATAGGAAGGAGAAAGACGATGGTAACTCAAAGAAACATAATGAGGAGAAGGATGACGCGTGTAACGTATACCTTTCCGCAGTGCAATGGGAATATCAGAGTCAGAAGGCTGGACCGGAGGAGGGAGCAGAGGACCTGGCTCTGGAGATGACTCCATGGCGGATTCAGTGTTGGGCGGCAGCGGGGCGAGGCGATCGATAAACTTGCAAAGGAGGACTTGAGGCTGGGGGTGATAGAGAATCCTCCGGAGGATCAAAGACTGGTACAGGCATAGAAGGATGAGACTCGGACGACGACTCTGAAGACCTAAAGAAAGGAACCGAATCAAAGAACGTGACATTAGCAGAGATGAAATACCGACGGAGTGTAGGGGAATAACACTTGTACCCTTTCTGAGACCGTGGGTACCCAAGGAAAACACATTTATGCGACCAAGGAGAGAGTTTATCAATGCCAGGATCAAGAGCATGAGCAAAATATGTAGAACCAAAGACCTTAGGTGGTAAAGGATGAAGGGACTGATCCGGATAAAGTACATGTTGTGGTATTTGACCCTGTAAAGCAGAGGAAGACATACGATTGATGAGATAACACGCAGTAAGTACGACGTCACCCCAAAAACGAAGAGAAACATGAGAGTGGAGGAGAAGAGTTCGAGTGGTCTCGAGAAGATGACGATTCTTGCATTCTGCAACTCTATTCTGTTAGGGGGTATGTGGACAAGATGTCCGATGTAACACGCCGTGAGATGCCAAGAAGGTCTGAAACGGAATAGATAGATACTCACGTGTATTATCACTCTGTAAGGATTGAAGAGGGATACTAAATTGTGTTTTGACTACATTAAAAAAAGATTGAAAAATAGAAAACAAATCCGAACGATCCTTCATCAGATATATTCAAGTACAACGGGAAAAATTGTCTATAAAGGTAACAAAATATCGTGACCCCAATGTAGAAGAAACACGACTCGGATCCCAGACATCGGAATGAACCAAAGCAAAGGGAGATGTAGCCCGATTTATAATGCGAGGAGAAAACGAACTACGAACATGTTTGCCTAACTGACACGACTCACAAGATAAAGGCTCTAAGTGAGACAGACTAGGATGTAATTGTTTTAACTTATCAAGACTAGGATGTCCCTGAGCATGAATGACAGGTGGAGATGCTGCTGCCGCACCAACAAGAGAGTTTTGTTGAAGTCGATATAAGCCATGAGACTCACATCCGAAGCCAATCATTCTCCCCGTACTCCGGTCTTGTAATAACACAGAAGATTTAGTAAACGAGACGATACAATCAAGAGACCGAGTAAGCTGACTTATTGATAACGAATTAAAGGGAGCTCCGGGAACATAAAGAACATTATGAATGGAAAGAGATGGAGAAGGATGAACAACACCAATACCTTGGGACTGAGTTTGAGAACCATCTGCCATGGTGACAAAGGGTAAATAACTGGAAGTAGATAGTGAAGAAACAAGAGATTTATTACCAGTGATATGATCGGTGGCCTCAGAGTTAAATACCCAATGACCCGAAGAACGAGATATGCCAGCAAAGGAATTACCAGTTTATGTAATTGCAACAGGGGACTTAGAATCCCGTCGATCCTCATACCATTTCAAAAAATCAGCATAGGAAGGCGGCAGAGTTGGATCCGGTGTCAACCGTAAAGTGGAAGCTGAATAAGTGACAGAACTCTGGGTGATCTAAACAGCACTAGATCGATCATGGAGTCTCTAACATCTATCAATCGTGTGTCCTGGTCGGTGACAATAATCACACCAAGGACGTCCGTTGCCACCCTTACAAGGTGGAGATCCGGTGAGGGGAAGATGTGAATTTGTTGATCCAGCCCAAGGACGCTGTAAGGACGGTGCTCCAGCAAAAGACAACTGTGATCTGGGAGGTCCGGAAAAGGGTGATGGAGAGGTAGCTACTGGGCGAGAGGAGTCGTGGGGCAGAAAGCCTCCTAGTGCCTTCTTCGTCTTCATGGAGGAATTCCGGAAGGTTTTCAAGGAGAAGAACCCTAGTCAGTCGCTGCGGTTGGAAAAACTGGAGACAAGTGGAAATCCTTGTCGGAAGAAGAGAAAGCTCCGTATGTAGCCAAGGCAGCCAAGCTCAAAGCCGATTACACAAAAACCATGGTGCCGCTCTGATAAGGGTCGATGGAGGAGGAAGTCGCGCGACTTCATTCTTATTGCAGCTGAAGACGACGAAGAATCCGATAAGTCCAAATCCGAGGCTGACGAAGAAGAAGAGGATGAGGATTGCAGCAGAAGATCATGAATCTCGAGGGCGGCGACGGAGGGGGTGGCGGGCGACCAGGAAGTTGCGCCGTGAACCGATGTGTCACATTCTTTGGCCGGGCTCTCTGAAGTGCAAGCCTTCTCTCCGGTGTGCGGAAGAGCAAGAAGGCGGCGGCGGTGCAGGCTTCTTATTGCGCCGCAGAGTGCGAGGCGAGAAAGGGATCTTTGGCGGAGTTGGGAGGTCGTCGTGTGCGAGGCGGAGACGCTGATCGCGAGCTGCGAGGGAGGAGGCCGTCACGTGGCGCGAGGGAGACGGAGATGTGCAGATGCGCAGATCGTTGCGAGTCGTGGGGAGGCGTCTCTGCGCTGAAGAGCGACGATGCCGACGGAAAAAGAAAGGCGCGGAAGCGACGGGGAAGGCGTCCGCGCGATGTTTCTTCCGTTCAACAGGAGTAGCACCGGCGTTTGCGGCTTGGAACGTCGCGTTCGGGAAAGGAACGTGCAGGAGTGAACATCGCATTCAGAAAAGGAGTGCGAGCAGCGGCGAAAAAAAAAATGCTGAAGTTGGAAACCGAAAACCTAAGGCTCTGATATCATGTTATTTCATATAAAAAAGAGTTCCACTTATTACATAGAAAATGCCCTATTTATATTCAAAGTCAGGGCCTATTCAACGGACTCAATCAAACCCTATCCTAAAAATAAATCAAACTATTATCCTAAGAAATAATTATCCCTAGCCATATATATAATATTCTAACAGATACTATATATTGACCGAGGATATACATGCTAGACGCTCACAAAATGGGCATTTGAATCTTGACAGACAACCTCTC
The DNA here is from genome assembly GCA_025175895.1 of Wurfbainia villosa. NCBI lineage: Eukaryota > Viridiplantae > Streptophyta > Magnoliopsida > Zingiberales > Zingiberaceae > Wurfbainia > Wurfbainia villosa. Next base: position 23,612,873 of record CM045991.1, on the reverse strand, counting down.
TATGGTGAGGATCTCTCCCTCATATTGACAAAGCTTCCTTACTTGGCAAAGTAAATAAATTGTGTAGGACATAGCCAGGAACCGGCCCTTGGTGGAGCTGCTGTTATCTCGAAATTTCTGGTGGAAAACCTTCAACATTCGCTTGGAGGTGCTCATTTCCTATCGAATGCCCAGCCAGGATATCTTCTTATTTCTATGATAAATTACCACAGATCTATACTAATTGACATTGTTAAGGAGCTAAACTAGAGGTAGAGGCAATGTTGGTGTGGGGGAAGAATAGGTGCTGGGAAGGTGGTGCTGAATCTCGATCTAGATTAGCTGTGCGTCAGCAGTGGTGATAGAGAGGCGACAGGAAGACTTCGAGAAAAAAGACGGAGGACATCACACCCCTATAAAGGGAAGGAGGAATGCCACTGCTTCAATACCATGTCAATATAAATTGTATTTGGGAAATTGTATTGATGATTGATCCATTACAAATGTATCTAAAATATGTTTATACTTTTGAAGCCTTTTTTACTTGGTCTTGCAGATCATTCTTTCTCCTTTGTTACTACCTTGCAGACCATTTCTCTCTCCTTATAAACTCTAAGCTTTGTTTTCATTCTCATTGCATCGTCCCCTTTAATGATTAAAGAGGGAGGATAATCAAAAAGCTAGCTCTGATAAATATAATAGACATGACTATGGCTTTTTTATTGGAGGTTACATGGGAAAGACTAAAAAACCTATACAAAGATGGGACCACTTATACATGGATTGAGTAAAAAATTTACCAGGTTTCAACATAACTAATGAGATATGTGTAAGTGTTTCACTTGTCTCTTTGTCATATTTGATACTCTATTTTTGGATTTTATTGTCGACAATTGCTATCTATTACATCTTATTAATAACTCAAACTTGTTTGATTGGTCATTTGCTAATTTCTAATTACCTTGTTTTAGCAAAGTTGTCATATTTAAAAAAAAAATTCAAGCCCCTAGAAATAAGTTATAAGTATAATTTAGCTAGCCTGTAATATCTTGTGGAAAATTCATTGCTATGAAACATCTACCATTTGTAGGTAGAAGAGCAAGTGCAAAAAGGAGTTATCATCTTTCTTCTTCCTATTCTAACTTTTCTCCTTATCTGTTATTCTTCTTCTAATTTATTGTGTTGATTTTCAACTTCATCATCAATCTTCTCATTGTCACGTTTCATGACTTCTTTTTTCCCATCACCTCTCATGCCCTCATCTTATATATGTTCCCCACTTTTTCTTGCTACGCTCTTGATTCTTGTATGCAATATGATTATTTCTAAATGTTCTTCTAATCATTTAATTTATTTGGTATATGGTACAGGTTAGGTGCCTATAAAGTGTTGGTGCAGGGAGAATCACTCGTGTTTTGATGTATGGACCAAGATTTAAAGTTAGGATAAGTTTGTGATTTGATATATGTGTTAAGTGTGTAGTCTTAATAGAAAAATCCTAGTAGGTCAGATTGACCGGATACTAGACAATGTGATGGAAGTCTTAGTAGGTTGGTGGACCAGATACTAGACAGAAGCCTTGACGGATCAGGAGGACCGAATACCAGGTTGGAAATCCAGACCAACTGGGTCAGGAAGATCGGATAGTTGGTAGGAAGACTTGGTGGGTTAAGATCGAACATCAAGCAAGATAAGTCCAAACAGGTCAGGAAGACTAGATGTTTGGCAGGTGAGCTCTCGAGTGGAGAAGTGAGATCGAGTCCTCAGTTGAGGACATAGGTAAGTGTCGATTCGACGAAGGGTCAGACTTTGACTCTGAAGTTGAGATCGGGCAGTATTACTATTGTCGATTTATTTATATTTATTATCTGGATAACTTTGTGTTGTAGGTCTCCAAGCGATTGGACGGGGTCCAGGTGCCTTAAGGTCCAATCAATTGGATCGAGTCCAGGCGCCTGGGATGCTAAGTTGGCAAGACAAGCTGGCGAATGTGGGAGATTGTGTGATCGAGATGGTAGTTACTCCAGGCCACTAGACCATGTTCAAGCGCTTGGGATCGAAAATTTTTAGAATTGCATCGGAGCGGATAAGAGTGACTTGGAGTCGCCTGAATCAGGTCAAGGTGCCTGGGAAGACTCAGTTGTCATACCGACAAGCTGATATGGAGGCGACTGGGAGGTGGTCTAGGTGCCTGGGATCATCTTATAAAAGTAGGGTTAAGCAACTTTGAAAGTGAAATATATTCTTGCTCTCATTCCTTCTTTCGTGTACTACATTTTCATTTACGAGCTCTGTCTCAACATCTTGCAACTCTGACAATCGAGCTTCATTCCAAATCTCAAAGTTGTCGGTATATTTTATTTTTGCATTCACCTTTGTACTTTTATTTACAAGGGAAGGTAGTGTGTTACTTTTTCCTTCAATCTTTATAAAGCGAAAACCCTCCAAGATTGAAAGTTTTCGATTCGAAGGGATCTAGTGAATTATCCGATGAGGTAACCCTAGAAAGGGGTTATATGCCTTGGAGTAACAATCCAGTTCGGATTGTCAATCAAGTAAAAAATAATTTGTCTTTATTTCATTTCCGCTGCATTTAACTTTGATTTAGAAAATAAAAGAAAAGATTTTAAAAGAAAATTTCTAATTTAGAGATTCACCTCCCTCTCAGACACAACAATCCTACAATTGGTATCAGAGCGAAGACGCTCTAGATTTGGTGCAACCACCAACTTGTGCACCACCAACTTGAGAAAAATTTATTTATTTTAAATATTTTTTTCTGCAATAGTTTATATTTTAAGTTTTCAATTCTCAAGTAAAATAGTTTTACAATGTCGCATCAAGAAGGGTATAGCATTGTCTGCCCTCTCTTTAAACTTAGTTACTTTAAGAGGCGAATGAAGTGCTTCCTTAAGATTGACCTAGACATGTGGTTGAGTATTAAGAAAGGGTTTATGGCTCCGGTAGGTGACTCGGAAGAGTTATTCGATCTGGAGAAATGAACCACCAATATGAAGAAAAAGGCCCAAGTTAATTTCAAGGCTCTCAACACCTTCAATGTGGGCTTACAAAAGAGGAACTAAACCGAGTCGGACCGTTCTTGAACTTTAAAGAACTTTGGAAAAAATTAATCGAGTTGCATGAAGGGACAAACGACTCCAAGGAATCAGATGCGGAAGAGCCAAAGATGAACTTCATGTTATTAGTGGCAAAAATAGAACTAGTCGAATCTGTGTTTGAATTCGAATCAAGCTGAGGATTTGAGTTTGAATTCGAATCAACCCAAGGATCCGAATTCGAGTTTGAGTCCGAATCGAGCCATGGATCTGTATCCATTTTAGAAGGACTAAATAAGGTAACCACTTACGTAAATAATAAAATGTTTAAAATTTTTGCATGCTTAAGTAGAAAATTAGTTAAATTCGAAGAACAAGTTGAATTGCTTCTTAAGGAAGTCCAAGTACTCAAGGAGCAAGTCAACTCGAAGTCTTCTACTTGCCATATTCAAGATAGGAACTTAACTCAAGTTGTGAAGCTTGAGTAAGATAATTCTAACCTGAAAAGTCAAGTAGAAAATCTTAAAGGATTGTTGGAAAAGTTCACTTCGGGCTCTAAATATCTAGATATGATGCTTGGGTCTTAGCGAGCCATGTACAATAAATCCGAATTCGGATACAAGGCTAAGACAACGAATAGATCTTACATGTTTTTATTTAATAGAAATGCTAAGGGTCGAGTCTAAGCATGGGTTCCTAAGTCTTGTCTAATTAACCAGTATTGGATCCTTAAAGGTAAAATTCATTTTATGAATAAGATCCATCAAAGTTATTACTCAGGGCGAACCAATATTTTGTATGTTTCTACTACAACAACAATTAAGCCTTATCCCACTCGATGGGGTCGGCTATATGGATCCTTCTACGCCATTGAGCTCTATATCCTACTATATCATCTATACTTAAATAAATTTTATCATATTTTATTATTGCTAACCAAGTCTTTTTTGGTCTTTCTCTTCCTCGTTTGATATGTATATTTGTCATTGTTTTACATCGCCTAACTGGAGTATTTATTGGTCGTCTAAGTACATATCCGTACCATTTTAAACGTGCCTTTCGGAGCTTTCCTTCAATAAATGCAACTCCGACTTTCTCTCTAATGTTTTTATTTCTTATTCTGTCTATTCTTGTATGTCCGCGCATCCACCTTAACATCCTTATCTCTGCAACTCTTATCTTTTGCTCATGTGATTGAGTCGTAGCCTAACATACAACGTTAATAACATAGCAGGTCTAATCGCTGTTTTGTAGAACTTCTTTTTCAGTTTTAGAAGTACTTTACAATTATGTAAACACCTGATGCTTTCTTCTATTTCAACCATCCTGCTTGTATTCTATGTAAGACATCTCTCTTAATCCCTCAATCACCTTACAAATATGATCTTAAATATTTAAAACTCTCAGTTCCAGACAACTTGTCATCTCCATCTTAACACTTATCTTATTATGTCTAATATTGCTAAACTTAAATTTCATATATTCTGTCTTTACTCTACTAAGTCTAAAACTTTTCCCTTCTAGTGTTTTCCGCCAAGATTCTAGTTTAGCATTTACTTCTTCACGTGTCTCATCTACCAAAACAATATCGTCTGCAGACAACATACACCATGGTACTGTATCTTAAATGTGTCCAGTGAGTTCGTCCATGATTAGTATAAAAAAATAGGGACTTAGAGTTGATCCTTGATGTAACCCTATCTTTATTGGAAATGCTTCAGTGCCTAAGGTCTTTACTCTAGTCGTTACTTCCTCGTACATATCTTTAATTAGTTCAATATATATTACGCTAACACCTCTTTTTTCTAGAAATTTTCATATAATTTATCTTGGGACTCTATCATAAGCTTTTTCTAAGTTAATGAATACCATGTGTAGATCCTGCTTTTGCTCCCGATACTTTTCAATTAGTTGTCTGAGAAGATGTATAGTTTCTATTGTCGACATTCCTGGCATAAACCCAAATTGATTTTCAAGAACCATAGTCTCCTTCCTTAATCTTTTTTCTATTACTCTTTTCCAAAGTTTCATGGTATAACTCATTAGTTTAATACCCTTATAATTTGCACAAGTTTGTATGTCTTCTTTATTCTTATATAAGGGAATTAGAGTACTTACCTTCCTTTGATCAGACATCTTTTTTGTTTTTAATATCATATTAAATAATTTTGTAAGCTATTTGATATATTGTTTCCCTAAGCACTTCCATACCTCTATCGGAATATCATCTGGTCCAACGACTTTTCCATTTTGCATTCCATTTAAAGCTTGTTCTACTTCTGAAATTTGAATTCTATGATAAAAATTTAAATTTCTATATTTATTTCACCTATTTAAATTACCTAAATTAAGTTTGTCATCTAAACCTTCATTAAAAAATTGATGAAAATATCTCTTCTACCACTTTTTTATTTCTTCATTATTTACTAGTATCCTATTGCATTCATCTTTAATACATCTTATTTAATTATGATCTTTTGACTTCCTCTCTCTCACTTTTGACTTCCTCTCTCTCACTTTAGCTTTTCTATAAATATCTCTTTCACCTTTTTTTGTATCTAATTTTCGATATAACTATTCAAAAGTTTCATTCTTAGCTTCATTCACTGCTCTCTTAGCATCTTTCTTCTATTGTATATTTTTTCAAGTTTTCCTCATTCTTACAAATATATAATTCCTTATTGGCTATTCATTTTTCCTTCACTTTCTCTTGTACTTTCTCATTCTACTACCAAGATTCTTTGGTGGTGTATGTCCTTTTGACTCACCAAGTACACTCTTGGCTATTATTTTCAACTTTGATACCGCCTTATCCCATGTCGTATTAGGGTTGCTGTATATTTCATCTAATACTTGTACTCCTATATTCTCCTTAAATATGGTTGGTTTCCAATTTTTTAACTTCCACCACTTAATTCTAGGAGTCGTGTATATTTTTCTTCTATTAATACTATGTTTGAGGTGTATAACCAATACTACTAACCTATGTTGGATAGTTAAGCTTTCTCCATGGATGACCTTACAATCTTTACAAATGTTTCTATCTCTTCCTAATTATAAAAAAGTCAATTTGTGATTTATTATTTCTACTTTTGAATGTGACCAAGTGTTCTTCTCTTTTCTTAAAAAATATATTAGCTAGTATAAGATTATATACTATTACAAAATCCAATATAGTTTTGTTTTCTTCATTTCTTGTTCTAAATCCATAACCTTTATGCACCCTCTCATATTCCTCATTTTTTACTCCGACATGCCCATTTAAATTGCCTCCTATTAAAATCATTTCATTTGACGGAATATTTTGTAATACTTCATCTAGGTCGTCCGAAAATCTTAATTTGATATCTTTATCTAATCTTGCTTGAGGTGCATATACACTAATTATATTCATAGTTTCTTTCTCCACTATTATTTTGAGAGCTATAATTCTATCCCTCTTTCTAACTACTCTAACTTCATCTTTTAACGAACTATCTACAATAATACCCACTTCATTTCTTATTTTACTCTTTCCTGTATATCATAACTTAAAATCTGAGTTCTCTATCATATTTGTCTTCTTACCTATTCATTTTGTCTTTTGTACACACAAAATAGTAATTCTTCTCTTAATCATCATATCTACTACTTCAATTGCCTTACCAGTGAGGGTTTCTATGTTCTATGTATCAAATCTTAGACTATTAATTTTCTTATAATATTTGTTTTTACCTAATCTATGGTGTGAGAACTCTTGCTTATTTAACACTACACTTAAGTTCTCATGAAGATGTAGCGGTCCTTGCTGATACGTTACAGTCAGACCTTGCAACACGAACTCTTGCATATTTATCACTACACCCGAGTTCTGGAGATGTAGCGGTCCTTGTCGAGACGTTATAGTCGGACCCTGTAACGACTTCCTTCCGGAGAACAACCTAGCATTAACACAATAATTTAATGGATCTATTCATTGAACATTTGTCTTAATTTAACGTTGGCTGACAACCTAATGCAATCCTCCTCTTTTATCCGGGCTTGGGACCGACCATGACAAGACTAACTCAGCATGGGCGGAGTTGTATGTTTCTACAGTTAAGTAAAATTCTTGCATGATTAGCTATTTACTTGCTTAATTTAGAATAACCTAGAAAGTAGTTTAATCTTGAAAACATAGTATTAGGATTAAGTGAACTGATAGTAAGTCAGGAAAAATCATCAAGGTGCATGTCTAGGTTGGATGAGGTGCGTCTTATCTAGTGCACTAAGCTGAGTGGAACTAACCGAAGCTAACTCACTTAGTTCTAAACTAGTTAGACCAAAGTTTAGCTCTAAAGTCAATCAAGTACTAGTTTTCTATATCAGCTTTGTCTAAAAAAGTGGTCCACTTGATATCCAAGAATGACCTCTGTACTTCGCTACAATCTAGAAGCTGATTTAAAAAATAGTTATTTGACTAGTCCAAAGCTAAACTTGAATCTAATATAAGATTAAACACTTTTAATTGATCATTGAATCTTATCAAGTAAAATTTGAAAAATCATCTCACAAAACTTAAGGTTAACTTATATTGAGAATCTAGATTGGGTGAGATGAATAAAATTAACTCAATCATACTAACAATTTTTTTAGGCAACATTTCAGGGAGAGATCCAAAACTTAGGGAGCCTAAGAGATTTGTTTTGTAAAATTATTACATTTTCAAAATTTAAATTTTTTCAAATGCTTATAAAAATTAAGTTTAACAAATTACAATGTTAAGTTCAAAATTATTGGAATTAATTGAAAATTATAATTCAAACTTTTTTAATTTCATAAATCTTTAATCTACAATTTTTTTTTTTTCAAATATTTAGGTTCAAAACTTTAGTTCATAATAGTTGTTAAACCTAATATTGTTTGAAATAAAATTGGATTTAAGACTTGAATTAGATTTTGACATGAATATTGACTAAAACAAAAAAAGAATATTGAGATGTTATTTGAAGGGGGAGAGAGAAAAATTTAAGAGTTGAAAGATAACTCGAGTAATTTACTTGAATTTGATAAATTAGACTTATCGATCTAAGTGATGCTTAGTTACTTGATGCTTAATTAATATCCTTCCTAAGTAACTTAGCTTTATTTAAATTTGGAAGATAAGAGTTACCTAAGCTAAGTCTAAACTTAAAACATTTACTTCAAAATTTAATCTAAACAAATTATGATCTATGTATGGAGTCTATGGAAGATTAAAATATTTATTGATTAGTAGAATCATTGCTTTTCTTCAAATGTATTTATATTTTTAGAACATATGGAGAAGAGCTTTCAAAGTTTTTGAGCTTAAAAAATGCCTTCATGAAGGGGGAGAGCATGAGTGTGAAAATATAAAAAGAAGTATGAATTTGAAAATATAAGGGAGAGATTAGGTTTTTTAAAGAAAAGTTTTTGAGCTTGAAAAGAAAGTTGAAATGTTAAGGATTTATTTTAGCTTGTTAATAGTTATATTTTAAAAAATATTACTTTGAAACTTACCCAAGTTTATCACTATAAGCATAAGTTAAGGGGAGATTGTGTTTTCTTCGATATTTTTTATAAGAATTCAAAAAGGGGTTAAGGTTTGAGATTAAAAATATATGCTTTCATTAAGGGGGAGAAAATTTAATTTAAGTGTTTAGGAATTTATAAATTGTTGAGGGAAAGCATGAATTAAGGGGGAGATTATACTTTCAAAAAGTTTATATTGTTTCAAAAAGAGTATTTCTTTGATACTTTTGAAAAGAAGTATAAGTTTATGTTTTCAAAAAAAGTGGAAGAATAAATGAAGAGGAAGTACATAAGTTTATATTTTCAAAAGAAAACTTTTGAGCTTGAAAAGAGTATTTAAAATTTGAACTTAAGTTGTCAAAAGACTTTCAAGCTTATCAGTAAACTTCTATTGATAAAGAAAGCTTACAACTATGTTTAAAAGTTATTAGGAACTTTAACTTAACACTTTGATATATTTATGTTAAATTTTGTTTTGTTTTGATGTATGTCAAAGGGAGAGAGAAAGTAGGTTTAAAGTTATTTCTGATTTGAAAAAAAATGCATTTAAGGGGAGAGTATATTTCATGAACTTTTCATGTGAAGTTAGATCTTTTTTAATTTTGGTATATTTCTCCTAACTTAAAACGGTTGTGTTGTCATACATAAAAAAAGAGGGAAAATATTGGTACAGAGAGCATCACTTCTATGTTTTGATGTACGAATCAAGGTATAAAGTTGGGATAAACTTGTGATTTAATATGTGTTAAGTGTGCATGCTTAACAGGAAAGTCCTAGTAGGTCAGGTTGACCGGATACTAGGCAATGTGATGGAAGTCCTATTAGGTCAGTGGATCAGATATTAGGCAGAAGCCTTGACGGATCAGGAGGATCGGACACCAAGCAGAAAATCTAGATGGGTCAGGAAGACCGAACATTTAGTGGGAAGACCAGCTAGGTCAGGAAAATCAGACAGCTGATAGGAAGACCTGGTGGGTCAAGATCGACATCAAGCAAGGTAAATCCAAAAATATCGGGAAAATCAGATGTTTGGCAGGTGAGCTCTCGAGTGAGGACATAGGTAAGTATCGATCCGATGAAGGGTCCGACTTTGACTCCGAAATCGAGATCGAACAATATTACTACTACCGATTCATTTATATTTATTGTCTAGCTAACTCTGTGTTGCAGGTCTCCAAGCGATTGGACAGGGTCCAAGCGCCTTAAGGTCCAGTCTACTAGACCGAGTCTAGGCGCTTGGGATGCCGAGTTAGCAAGGTAAGCTGGTGATCGCTGGAGATCATGTGACCGAGATGTCATGTACTCCAAGCGATTGGACCATGTCCAGACACTGGGGATCAGAAAATTTCAAAACTGTGTCGAAGCGGATAAGAGTGACTTGGAGTCACCTGGACCGGGTTTAGGTGTCTGGGAAGATTGAGTTGCCATATCGACGAGCTGATATGGAGGCGACTAGGAGGTGGTCCAGCCGCTTAGGATCAGCTTATAAAAGTAGGGTTAAGGCAGCTTCGAAAGTGAAATACATTTTTGCTCTCATTCCTTCTTTTGTGTGCTACATCTTTATTTACGAGCTCCGTCGCAACATCCTGCAACTCCAACAACCGAGCTTTATTCCGCATCTCAAAGTCGTCAGTATACTTTATTTTTGCATTTGCTTTTGTACTTTCATTTACAAGGGAAGGTAGTGTGTTACCTTTTCCTTCAATTTTGTAAAGCGGGAACCTTTTGAGATCGAAAGTTTTCGATTCGGAGGGATCTAGTGAATTGCCGGTAACCCTAAAAATGAGTTACGAGCCTTGGAGTAACAATCCGGCTCGGATTGTGAACCGAGTAAAAAATAATTTGTCTTCATTTCATTTCCACTGCATTTAACTTTGATTTAAAAAATAAAATAAAATATTTTAAAAGAAAATTTCTAATTCTAAGATTCACCCTCCTTTTCTTGGACACAACGATCCTACATAAAGGATATTCAAGTTGGGATGTTTTTTTACTAATGTAGTGGCAATGTATCTAGACTGGGTATTGAACCTTTGAGTATCAATGCTACTGTATTCTTCAATCTGATTCAAATTATTCTGTCTATTAAACAATAATTGATGGGAAAATTTTGTTTTTTGCATAAGTATTTTTGTTTTCGTCTGTACAAACATCCTGCCTCCAAACATTTAGTTGTTTTCAGATATTTTGTAAGATAAACATTTCATAATTGAAGTGCTTTCTTAATTTTTTACTCTTTTTTTGTTCAAGCAACTTGAAGTGTTCGGTGTCCCAGTTCCAAATTATGCTCTTGTGAATAGAGAATATCCTTATCAAGAGCTAGAGTACTTTATTGAGGAAGAAGATTATGTTGAAGTTCATGGGAAACGCTTCTGGAAGCCTTTTGTTGAGAAACCTGTAGATGGTGAGGATGCATTCTGTTATCTTCTGAAAAAGATCTAACATTGTAGTCTAATTGCTTTGATTAATAACACGAAGAATTTAGGTAGTGTGGTACATTTAGCTTTACAAATATAGACTCATGTTATGTTGATTATTAGAACGATGCTACCAATATGCCTCTTTTCTTTATTGGTTTTGTTCTGTCTATTGTTTATTTTTGTTAATATAATTTCAAAGATGTAAACCATTGTTGTTTGTTCAACACGTGGAAAGATCCATATCTATGGCTTGTTATTCTAATGTAAAACCTAGGAGGTCTATATATTCTAAATGGAGAATTTTAGTGCTACCTTTCACGTGCAATGTTCAAACTTTGAAGGCAAAATAATGGCTTAAATCTTGGGTAATTGTGTCAATTCATTAAATATGTAACAAACAATAATAATGACAATCAAGCTTTATTCTACTAGGTGGGGTTGGTTATATGAATCCTTTTATGCTATTGGACTATATCCTCAACTATATCATCATCTATATTTAAATAAATTTTATTTATTTTTATTGTTGTCAACCAAGTCTACTTTGGTCTTTCTCTTCCTCATTTAATATGTATATTTGTCATAATTTTTCATCGCCTAATTAGAGTATTTATTGACCATCTAAGTATATATTTCTACCAATTTAAATGTGTCTCTCGTAGTTTTCTCTTAATGGGTGTAACCTCGACTTTCACTCTTATTAACTAATTTCTTATTTTGTTCATCCTTGTATGTCTACACATTCACTTTAATATTCTTATCTCTGTGATTTTCATCTACTGCTCGCGTGCTTGATTTATAATCCAACATTCAACTCCATATAACTAGTAGGTCTAATTGTTAGTTTGTAAAATTTTCCTTCAAGTTTTAGAGGTATTTATGACCATAAAGAATACCTTATGCTTTCCTTGATTTCAATTTTTTTTGCCTCTATTCTATGTAAGACATCTTTCTTAATTTTTTTATTCTTTTGCAAAATTATTCTTAAATACTTAAAGCTCCCATTGACAGATAACTCATCTTTTATCTTAACAATTATTTTATTATATCTAATATTAAAGGGTAATCTGGTGCACGAATCTCCTGCCATCTGAGGTCCCGGAGAAAGATCTATCTTATGCAATCTTATCCTGCTTTGCAAGAGGTTGTTTCCAGTTTATTACATCTAATATTACTAAATTTAAATTTTATATATTCTCTCTTTACTTTATTAAGTCTAAAACCTTTCACTTCTAGTATTTTTCACAAAGATTTGAAATTAACATTTACTTCTTCATGTATCTCATCTACTAAAATAATATTATTTGCAAATAATATGTACCATGGTAATGTGTTTTGGATGTGCCGAGTGAGTTCATCTATGATTAGTATAAAAAGATAGAGACTAAGAACTGATCTTTGATGTAAGTCTATCTTTATATGTAAAGTTTCGGTTGATTCATTTGGAGTCTTCACTCCTATCATTACATTTTTATATATGTCTTGCGTTAACACCTTTCTTTTCTAGAATTGCCCACATAATTTTCTTTGGAATTTTGTCATAAATTTTTTCTAGGTTGACGAATATCATGTGTAAGTCTTACTTTTGCTCCCGATACTTTTCAATTAGTTGTCCGATAAAATATATAACTTTTATTTTCGACCTTTGAAGCATAAATCCAAATTGATTTTTGACGAGCGTAGTCTCTTTGTTTTTTTAGATATTCTTTTACAAAGTTTTATGGTATGACTCATTAGTTTGATACTGCTATAGTTTTCATAATTTTATACATTTCCTTTATTTTTATAGTAGGGGACTAAAGTACTTACTCTACTCTCTGTTGATCAAATATTTTTTTCGCTTTTAATATAGCTTGAATAACTTTGTAAGCCAATCTATGTTAAAAATTTTAACTTGTGAGTGAGAAATCAATTTGGTTGATTTTCATGGGATTTTTTCAGTACCATCATTATTTTCTTATATTATAGTGTATAATCTCTTGGAATAAAAAATAATTTTCTCGTTTCTAACACGACTGCACGTATGCTTCAGTGAACTAGTAGAATACTGAAAACTGAATATTCTATGATAGTAGGTATTGAAGAATCGGTACATGAAATTTTACTAAATTTGAAAGAAATTATATTGAGATGTAATATACATAGAGTTCGAGACATTCATTTATGTCAAAGGCCCTAAGTACTTAACCACGCAATATATCATTTCACCACCTTATGTGGAAATAGAGATTTTTTTTTGATAGCATTTGACAAATGGGTATTATTTCTTCTTTTCTCCATTGGTGTATAATGCTGAATTTATTTTACATTCTTGTCAAACCTTTTAAATGATTTTGATTGGCATTTTCTGGAAGAATTACTGAATTATTAACTGTTGATTGAAAAGGAGATGATCACAGTATAATGATATACTACCCTAGCTCAGCTGGCGGTGGAATGAAGGAATTATTTCGAAAGGTTTGCCTTATAACTTGCTCCTTTTTCTAGCATTTCATTCATTAAGGTATAATTTTCCCAGTGTAAGCATGTTTCGCTCATATTTCTTTCCCAGTATAAGCATGTGCCTCTTGTATTAACTGAATAGAATTCTCAATGTGGGGGCAAGTATAACAACAATCAAGTCTTATTCCACTAGGTGGGATCGATTAATTAACTTAATAGTTTAATGGATCCACGTATTGAACATTTGTCTTAGTTTAATGTTGGCCGATAACTTAATGCAATTTTCCTCTTTTATCTGGACCGGTCATGACAGGCAAGTAATAGACTAAAATCAATCTCACATATAATCAAAGTTCATAGAAAAATAATATTATCGAGCTGAAAGATGAGTAATATTGGGGTATTCAGTTCCTTTTAAAACTCCAATACAAAAAAGTTAAAATAAATTAAATACTTTAGGAAAGATAGAATCTTGTAACTAAAAGGATTGAAATAAATCTTCTATCCCCTAAAAAACATAATTGCCAAATAAATAATTACCTTAATTTACTAATTCTCCTAAATAAAAGGATTTACCAAAATTAACTTTTACAATATTTTTAAAAATTAAATCTCCAATTTGCACTACAGGGCTAACCTTATGATTTGATGAATGCAATGCAAGTCGTATACCATTCTTCAGTAGAGAGGAACAAAAAATTGAAAGAAGTGGGCACTGACACTTACGTGGAACAGTTGTTTCCTGACCTGTTGGTGTTATGTACTACTGACTATTTGTTTAAGATATATATAGGGAGATTTGTTCAGTTTTCAGTATCAACAATTCTGGTGGATTAGGACGCATGCATTTGGTAGACACAACAGAAAGCTGTTAAATAGGGAGACTTCACAAGTTCTATTTTTCATGATAGATACATGGGAACCCGTTTAGGATTTGCTTTGAACTCTTTCATACTGATTTTGATGTGATTTTAATGTCAGCATATACGCATTACCATCAAGCTGTATTTTTTTCTCTTTCCTCGTTTTAATGTAATTGTTCTGAGCACCGAGTTACATAGACAAACACCGCTACACTTATACAATTACTTAAAAATCAATTACGTTTCTGTCAGAGAAATTGAAAATTCAAAACTGTGATTCCCTAGATGCTGGTAAGTGGTTTCTCCAATAAAATTCTGAAAAATGAATATGGTCTTTCAATTAGCATTTAGCCAAATATAAAACATGGTATTTCAAAAAAATTACAATTCTTTAATTTGTGTTTTTATAGGTTGGAAACCGTTCTAGTGAATTTCATCCAGAGGTTAGGAGAGTAAGACGAGAAGGCTCTTACATTTACGAGGAATTCATGCCTACTGGGGGAACAGATGTAAAGGTTGTCCTTAATCACAATTATTTTTCTTGTTAATGTTTTTTTAATGCTGGTAATTCACTAATCATGTTATTTGAAACAAAAAAAAAAGTAAAATATTTGAGCATGTATCCTTAGATTGATCAAGGCAATGTGCAGCCATATAAGGAATGAATCAAATTTGGTTTATAATGGCCCCTCATCTATATGCATGTTTATTCAGAATGCAGGTTTCTGTTGGAGCCTTTACTTTTGTCAAGTTTCAACTGTAGCTAAATGATATTCAGTGACCATTTTTAATGCTATAATTTCTTGTGATCGACCAACAATATACACTAATAAATTCTGCACTTCCATTTTTAAGTTTGGCACGTGAAAATATTTTTAATCAACACTTACCTCTTCTAATATTTACTTAAAAATACCATTAGTCAAATCCAGCAGCCCAACACATGCACAAACAACCAAAAAAGTTAACCATGATCGTTGTTTAAAATCTTATTCCATATTGGGGTTTTGATCCTTGAATGGAATCAGACATTTTCATGTTGTACCAGAGTGTGTTGAGATGCGATGCTAGAGCAGAAGGAAGAGAGGAGAAGGGGGAAGAGGAGGAGAACATGGAAGGAGGGGAGAAGGAAGTCGATTACCTTGTAGTGATAGCATGGTCTAGATGTGAGTGTAGTGGACAGTGGGTGGAACCCCATGCACGAGTATGGTTGGGTGGTAGTGTTGGAGTGTGTGAGGATTGGATGTTGACGCTGATGTGTGTAGGAGGGTTTGGGCAATATTCCATGCACACATACAAGAAGTGCCTGTGCCTTAGGTGCAAAGGAAGGAGGTGTAGCATTGACAACTTTTACATGAGAGCAACGAGTGATCAGGTAGCTCACTTGAGCATAGTGGGGGTCATGTGGCTTGTGAGGGCCAGTGCAAGTTAAGTAGCGTTCAATGGTTGTGGGACTTCGGTGGAAATTGTTGGCGTGAGCGATGTGAAGCTTTGCAGAAGTCCGAAGACTCGATGCATATGCATGTGCATGAGACACTCACTCATGCGACCTTGCTTGCACAATCTTCGCCTGTCGTTTTGGTTAATGAATGTTTCACATGTCTGTTGGCGGGTAACACGATAAATGCTGCCTATGTCAGCCAGCTCAGCTTGATACTTCTATAACCAATGATTAAGTTTGGCAATGACTTAGCTTTATAGTTAGTTCTTTGGCATAAGAGAAATTCTATAGTTAGCTTCATGCCATTTAAACTTGTCATCAGCACCGCATATCTCTCCAACCAACCAAATGATAAGGCTCTAAGTTGGATACTGCAATTTGTGCTTCTATTGAATTTGTTATGGACCTAGTGATCTTGCAACATTAGTATAAATTTTAAAGTTAGAATATTGAAAACAGGTAGGTGACTGAATATTTCATTAGGTTTCTTAAATTTATTAAAACTCGTAAATAAATTCACTCTATTTTAGAACCAAGTATCATTATCATCATCAAACTGTGTTAGTCCTAATTGTCTCAGGACCTAATCAGCTATTGGCGAATCCCAGATTTTGTTTTATTCCTTGAAAAGAGAAGGATAAATGTTATATGAATATTTTAGCCGACTTGTCCATGAAATTTAAATTCATGGATCCACATTTTGTATTTAGTTATGTTATGCAACTGTTTACTGTCTTGTAGTTCGTGATTTCCTTTATTCCAAATTTCTAAATATCGTCTTTGCTTGTGAGAACCTTTCCTAGAACTTCGCAAGAGTTTTGCTCATAAAAGAAAAAGAAAAGAAGCTGCCATAAGTTGATTAGGTTATTTTTTAGTAAGCATTGCACATCTTAGAAAAGATGGTGCCTTTTTTTGTGGGAAGAAAACTTCTGTCCTTTTTATTGTGGACTTGTGGACTGTACAACAATCTTGTAGAATTTGTTTGAATTATTTGGTGAGCTCTGTTTTCAAGTCATTGTTCAATTAGTTTCCTCAGAATTATCTGATCCTCATTTGCTGCATTATCAAATATCTCGTAATTTTCTGGCACAAGTTATGAGTGGTTATGGAAGTTCGTAAATTAGTAAGGAATTTAAATGTCTCCTCAATTGTATTTATTCTACCATTTGATTTATTTTATGCTTTCTGATTTTTCATTCAGAAATACTAAAGACATTCATATTCTTGTAGGTGTATACTGTTGGTCCAGAATATGCCCATGCAGAAGCACGTAAATCTCCCGTTGTTGACGGTGTTGTGATGAGGAATCCAGATGGAAAAGAAGTAATGTTTTCAAGTTTTTCCATTGTGTATTTGTCTACTTGCCTGAAGATTATTAATACCAAATAGCGAACAATAGAAATGAAGTGAATATCACAAAAGTAACTGTACTTGTTTGACCTTGTCTGGTGATAATGGTGTCAGATGGGCCAAACCACAATTAACTGTGTACCTGTTAGGCCTTGTTTGGGAGTAGTAGCATCAAAAGGGTCATGCCACAACTATACTTGTTAGGTCTCACTTGGTGGGCTTGGGACATCAAAAGGCCGCAACTATACAAGGATGCAAGATATGATACTCCAATCTGGTACACAGAACTTTTTTTAGAAAGAGAAATATGCTTCTTTACCTTACCAATCTCAAGTTGTCCAATAAAACATACATAAAACCAAAACCATTAGAAAATCGAGTATAACAGGAAACTGATTTGTTTTAAATGAACAAACAAAAAAGCATTTATAGAATTAATGCTCGCGCGCACAACCGTCCAATCTCCGTTTGATTCACGGGATTGCACAGTACTCCACTGTGCGACGTTCTTTTCCGATGATCACTATAGCTCAACCCCTGAACCCGATCGGAATCAATTCAGCTGAAGTTTGACCGGACCTCGAGCCTGGTTGAATCACAATCGAAATTCGGCCGTAATCGCCGTTGATTCCAGTTGCGATTTGGCCGATTTGCGGCCGCCATCGCCGCAACCATAATCACAGTTGATGCTGACCGCGATCATGTTGGAATCCGGTGTTGGCATGGGGCCGAGCGATGGCGAGCTCAATTCTTCGATGGGAATCACTGTGTATTTTTCATTTACTGTTCTTGCTCAGGTGACAACGGAAGTTACTGTGCATCCCCTTGCTATATAACATGGGCCACATTGCATAAAATTATGAATTATATCCTCTCACTATACATCAACAACCAAGCCTTATTCCACTAAGTGGGCTCGACTATATGGATCCTTTACGCCATTGGACTTTAGCCCTTACTATATAATGTTCTATACTTAAATAAATTTTATCTTGTTTTATTATTGCTAACCAAGTTTTTTTTGTCTTCCTCTTCCTCGTTTGATGTGCATATTTGTCATAGTTTCATATCACCTAACTAGAGCATTTATTGGTCGTCTAAGTATATGTTCATACCATCTTAAACGTATCTCTCGGAGTTTTCTCTCAATAGATGCAATTCTGACTTTCTAATGTTCTCATTTTTTATTTTGTCTATTCTCATATGTCTACACATCCATCTTAACATCCTCATCTCTGCAATTCTTATCTTCTACTCATGTGCTTAAGTCATAGCCCAACATTCAACGTTATATAACATAGCAGATCTAACTATAGTTTTGTAGAATCTCTTTAAGTTTTAGAGGTACTTTACGATCACATCAACTTCTCCATTTCAACTATCTTGCTTGTATTCTATGTAAGACATCTCTCCTAATCCCTCTATCGTCTTGTAAAAATAATCCTAAATACTTAAAACTCTCAGTTCCAAACAATTTATCATCTTCTATCCTAACACTTGTCTCATTATGTTTAATATTGTCAAATTTAAATTTCATATATTGTCTTTACTCTACTAAGCCTAAAATTTTTCACTTCTAGTATTTCTCGCCAAGATTCTAATTTAGCATTTACTCTTTCACGTGTTCCATTTACCAAAACAATATCATTTGCAAGCAACATGCACTACGGTATTGTCTTGAATGAATCCAGTGAGTTCGTCCATGATTAGTATAAAAATATAAGGATTTAGAGTTGATCCTTGATATAACTCTATCTTTATTGGAAATGCTTCAATTAATCCATCTGAAATCTTCACTCTGGTTGTTACTTCCTCAAACATATCCTTATTTAGTTCAATATATGCTATACTAACATCTTTCTTTTCTAGAATTTTTCATATAATTTCTCTTGGGACTCTATCACAAGTTTTTTCTAAGTCAATAATATCATACATTTGCTTCTAATACTTTTCAATTAGTTACCTGAGAAGATGTATAACTTCTATTGTCGACTTTCCAAGCATGAACCCAAATTGATTTTTGGAAATCATGGTCTCATTCCTTAATCTTTTTTCTATTATTCTTTTCTAAAGTTTCATGGTATATCCCTATAGTTTACATAAGTTTGTACGCTCCCCTTATTCTTATATAAGGGAATTAAAGTGCTTATCCTCCATTGATTAATTTTTTTTTTTGTTTTCAATATCATTTTAAATTTTGTAAGTCATTCAATACCTTATTTTCCTAGGCACTTCCATACCTTTATCGGAATATCATCTGGTCCAATGACTTTTCCATTTTGCATTCTATTAAAGCTTGCTCTATTTTTGAAATTTGAATTCTATAATAAAAATTTAAATTTCTATACTCATTTGACCTACTTAAATTACCTAAGTTAAGTTGGTCACCTAAATCTTTATTAAAAAGTTGATACAAATATCTCTTTCATCGCTCTTTTATTTCTCCATCATTTACTAATACCATATTGCATTCATCTTTAATATATCTCTTTCTCTCACTTTAGCTATTTTATAAATGTCTCTTTCCCCATCTTTTATATCTAATTTTCGATATAACTGTTCAAAAGTTTCATTCTTAGCTTCATTCATCGCTTTCTTAGCCTCTTTCTTGGCTATTATATATTTTTTTAAGTTTTCTTCGTTCTTACAAATGTATAATTTTGTTTGTTTTTCCTTCGCTTTCTTTTGTACTTTCTCATTCCATTACCAAGATTCCTTACTTGGTGGTGCATGCTCCTTTGAATCACCGAATACACTCTTGGCTATTATTTTCAACTTTGATACCATCTTATCTCATGTCGTATTAGAGTCACCGTATATTTCATCTAATATTTGCACTCCTACCTTCTCCTTAAATATATTATGGTTCTCATCTTTTAACTTCCACTACTTAATTCTAGGAGTTGTGTATATTTTCTTTCTATTGATACTATAATTGAGGCGTATATTCAATACTATTAACCTATATTGTGTAGTCAAGCTTTCTCTAGGGATGAACTTGTAATCTTTACAAACCTTTCTATCTCTCTTCCTAACCATAAGAAAGACAATTTGAGATTTATTATTTTCATTTTTAAACGTGATTAAGTGTTCTTTTTTTTTTTAAAAAAATGTATTAGCTAGCATAAAGTCATATGCTATTGCAAAATCTAATATAGCTTTACCTTCTTCATTTATTGTTTCAAACCCATAACCCCTATGCACCCTCTCATATTCTTCATTTTTCACTCTGACATGTCTATTTAGATCGAATTCTATTACAATCATTTTATTTGACAGAATAATTTGTAATACTTTATCTAGGTCATTCTAAAATTTTGATTTGATATCTTCATATAATCCTACTTAAGGTGCATATATGCTAATTACGTTTATAATTTTTTCTCCACTATTATCTTAAGAGTTATAATTCAATCTCCCTTTCTAATTACTCCTACAACTTTATTCTTTGATAAACTATCTATAATAATACTCACTCCATTTCTTGTTTTACTCTTTTTTGTATACCATAACTTAAAATCCGAGTTCTCTATCATCTTTGCCTTCTCACCTATCCATTTTGTCTTTTGTACACACAAAATACTAATTCTTCTTCTAATTATCGTATCTACTACCTCTATTGCTTGGCCAGTGAAGACTCCTTCCAAATCTTAGACTATTAGTTTTTTTATAATATTTGTTCTTATCTAATCTATAGTGTGAGAATTTTTGCTTATTTAATATTACATTCAAGTTCTCATGGAGATGTAGCAGTCCTTGTTAATAAGTTACAGTCGGACCTTATAACGCGAACTCTTGCATATTTATCACTACACTTGAGTTCTGGAGATGTAGCAATCATTGCCAAGACGTATAGTCGGACCTTGCAATGCGTTCTTTCCGGAGAACAACCTAGCATTAGCACAATTGTTTAATGGGTCCATTCATTAATATTTGTCTTAGTTTTAACATTGACTGACAACTTAATGTAACCCTCCTCCTTTATCCGAGCTTAGGATCTACCATGTTAGGGTTAACTCATCGTGGGCGGAGTTAATTATATCCCCTCACTATATAATAGAGAATTTGATTACATCAAAATTATGGATAATATGAATTTGAAACATTCAGATAAACCCAACATAAGTAATGCTCATGATCATCCAACCTCCAAAGTTGTGCCAATTTGAATTCACTATATATTTGAAGATGTCTCCATTAATCTCTATGAGCATTTTGGATGCAAGTTAAGATCTCAGTCTCAAAATGGAAGCAACAAAAGAGTCTGGGAAAAAGGTTGACTCGTGTCATCCATAATTAAACTTCAAGTGATTAAAATTTGAATCTCAGATTTTATTATTAGCAATAATTACAAAATATAGCTATGATAGAAGATTCAACATGCACCAAACATCTCTCACAAGTTATTACCGATATATGAATTTAACAATCAACATTTATTGCAATCAAATATTAATTAAAATGATATGGTTTTGAAATTATATCATTTGAGACCAAAACTTTGTACAGTTCAAAAATTTTAACCTCATATTGATAATTAATCAATAATGGAAGGTTGGACCATTGATTCTACCTTCTGCTCTAACTGTTGTCGAGTGGTAGGTTGTATCATCTCTAGTATAGGTATGACTACCTGTGGTTGCCCAAGTGTATTGTGTTTCTAATAATCCTCATATCTAGAATGTTTCTAAGACAAATGGGGGTGTGCTAGCCGATCAAGGAGAGAAATTTATGTCTGGATTGTACACACCAATATCAAAAGTGTCTCTTCTTTTTGGTGTATTCATATTATGTTGCATGGCACTTTTAACATAACCTGCATAGCTTTACATTTAGTTGATGATAATATACAGTCAATAATATTGACTCTCAATTGATGTTTGCATTGAAAGAAGTGGTAGTCTCACCTGTTTTACAGTCGGAATTTTTATTGCCACTTCTTTCCTTCCCAGTATTAATACTTGCTTCATATTTCTCTTTCATCTTATTCTTTTAGAAACTGAGAATTTTGATTTTAAGACTCATATTGGGTTTGAGTTGGATATTTCACACTTATTTCTAGATGGGCAATAAACTATATTTGGATATCTAGGATATCAATATGATTAAGTATATTGGCTACCAATGCTAGACTTACGTAACACAAATAGGTTCTGTTTGCATCACCTGACAATCTCATGGGACTTAACGTGATGCATGATAAATCTGTATGCTTTAACCAACAATTTCATAGTTTTGTGCGCCTCCATCAATGATCTCACAAGAAAAAGAAATACTCTAAATTGTCTAACATACTACTGGTTGAATGATGGAATGAATGAAACAATTAGCATGGGTTTTTATCATAGAAATTACAATAATCAAGTCTCCTAAAAAGATGTTTGCTAGAAACATTAAACTAAAAACCATCACTTATCATAAGTTTAAAATTTAGATCATGTACTGGTTAATTTTGCTGAACTGATTCAGTGTTATTATTATTATTTTTGAAAAGAAAATCACCTTCTATTTTATCATTGTGTCACTGACCCTAAGAAACAACTTCGACATGTATTTTGTGTCATCTGGTTTACCTTATCATCTGGTCTAGCAATAACATTCTAGAGGTGAAATGGATTTGTGATGCTTGGTTTACGTTTAGCTCACCATAAATACTGATTACTTTTTCAATGACATTTTTCTCCTGATCCTTTTTTTCTGCTATAGGTGAGGTATCCTGTTCTCTTAACTCCCGGTGAGAAACAAATGGCAAGAGATGTGTGTCTTGCTTTTTGCCAATTGGTAATTTCTCATCTATACCTTAAAATTAATGCCTCTACACTTTCTAGTTTGCTTTAACAAAAAAATACTTTTTAATTTTTTTTTGTCATTATTCATATTGTTCATATCAATTTCTAGTTGTTAAAACTTCTTTAATAAATAATTGTCAGGTCTATGCCTGACTAGTCACTAGTGAATATCTTTTTTGCTTCTTTAACTAGGGTGGTTAACCCTTTTCATGTAACCATTCAGAAGGCATGCTCATCATACAATGCTTTAGTAGGTAGCTATAGTTTCCTTTTTGAAAGCTAGTTTGAATATAGAATGTGTGGCTATGTATTGTAAAATTTTAAACAATCTCCAAGATATTACTTAAGAGCTATTAAGCCCTCAAGACCAACTTGGAGACATCATCATCAAGCTATATTTGTCTCCACTATTTAGGTTCCGTTACATGAATGGTAACCCTCCATTAAGTTCTATCCACTTACATGTGTATCACTAGTATTCTAATCAATTAAGCCATTTTAAAAAAAAAGAAAGTCAAATTATTTTAATTTTTCTTCGGTCTCATTCTTCTTTTACACTTTTTACTTAATTGATTCAATTCTGTTAACTATAATACAAGTAACAAATTGGGATGGACAAAGTCAGCAAAGTTTCCTTTTTGTCAATAAGAAGACCCATGAGATGACAATAGAGGGAGACTTAGCAGGGGTGGGCTAGGCTCTAGGTTTAAGTGGCTCATGATGCGGGAGAGAAGGATAGCCTTCAAATGTGTTTGCTGACAAATGGAAAGGTGGACAGCCTTTGTTAGCAGTGTTGAGCATGAGTGATAGCTCCTGTGTTGCTTCCTTCTTGATGAAGAGGATTGGACATTTGAAAAGAAGATAGGATGACATTGAAAGACGAGGGATACAAAGGTGACAAGAAGAGATAGGCTTGGTTGGGTAAGCTCTGATATCATGTTAAGAAATATGTATCTTATTGGTAGGTCAATGGATTATCTAACTTAATTAAAGGCTAGGGCATTTAAACTATCAATGGGCACAGCTAAGTTATTTATTTCCATTTTATCTAACAAAAACAATGGTTACAATACCACAAGAGCGTGCTACCTCCTATGAATAGCTAAATATGTTTCAATATCTTGTTCCACTAGAATCTTCTTGTTGGTTGTAGGTGCTACATTGCTTTTTGCTGACATATTCCTTGACCAATATTCACTTGTTCCTGCACTTGTGGCACACTGCACCTTTTTGCTAAAAGTTTGTCTTGTCTTTTCTCTTAGCCCACTTAAGCACCAGCTCCCCTTGTGTTGTTGATTTTTATGTGTGCCGTTATATCTTCAACTCAGCATGTTTTTGAACTTGCTTTTTCTATTTGTTGCTGAAAAGTGTTTCTTCCTCGTTCTTTATTCCATTTGCTTGTAGAGCCTCTTGGTTTGCTAGAGATTCTCCAACTTCAAGAGAGAGAGTTGATTACGCCATCCCCTTACAGTAGCAACAAACACTACGCTCAATCTTTTAGCAGTGGATGATGATTCTTCTCAGCAATGACACTAATTTTGTAATCTGAATCTAGTTTGGAGATTTTACAAAGACCATACTTCGTAAAGTGTGAGTTGATTTACATCTCATCTTAAATGTGTGCCATTAACTGAGAAGCTGAAGTTGGGCGTCACTTTTTGGTGTTCCATGGGCTGAGGTCTCTTATGTGCTTATTAAACTGGACGAAAGCACTTTCTGAATGTATGTTTTCTGAAGTGGGAGCAGTAATCTTACTATCAACAAGAACCTCCCACAAAATTTGCCATTTGCCCTAGAGAATAGGACTTAAGTCAGATCTTCCACCTGTTATAGTTATACAATTGAGCTTCTTAATTCCAATGAATGCTCTTGCAATATAGGCTATGGTGACTCAAAGCTTCTTCTGGTGCTGACCATGTATGGGCAAAATTTTTTCCTTGATGTGGCTTTATGACTAATTTCAGCTAATTTGGCTCTCTAGTTGGATGAGAACCATTAACTTTTGAAGTGGAAGAATTGTGAAAGAAGTTCATCTATGCTATAACTCAATCTAATGCCTCATTTACATAAAAGAAGTTTTGGTTGCTTCTTTACAGGCAAAGGAAATTCTTGAAATGGTTCTAGAAAACTCTAAGTTGGAGATTTATGGGAAACTCAAGAGCATTTTAGAAACTTCTAAAATGGATTTATTGAAAATTCTAGAAGCAGATGTCCCTGACTAGCCCACCTTAACATCTATAATTAACAAAGAAAAGAAAAATCTAAAACTTCAAAAACACTATTGAAGATTGAGTGATTCATTGCAAGATGATGAAAAATTTAAAAGTAATAACACTCATCAAAGATACTTGTCCTCCTGAACAATTGGAATTTAACCTTCAAAAATATCCATTAGTAGCAAAAAAAAAAAAAAAAAAAGCAAATGGCAGCTCGGTGCACAAAGCTACTGTCACACGGGATTCCGGAGAAGAGTCTGTTGTACACAACCTTACCCTGCTTTGCAAAAAAGTTGTTTCCAAAATATCCATTAGTAGCAATCAAAAGAAAATACATGGTTTAATCTGAATTTATTTATGTTGTTTCCTGTTTTGCATACTTACTAACATTACATACTCATTTTGAGAAGTGAGTTTTGACTGAGTGCTTGCTTTATTGTGTTTTCACCACTAATCTCTTGGAAGTTCCAGCAGGTTTGTGGCTTTGATCTATTAAGGTGTGAAGGAAGGTCATATGTTTGTGATGTCAACGGCTGGAGTTTTGTGAAGAATTCGCACAAGTAATTGTCTTCTTTTTCATCTGTATTATGTTACGAGTTATTTTTTATGGAGTATGAATGTTGTTCAAAAGTTTTGCAAATCATAATTTTTTTCTCACTAGTAATCACTTTTATTGCATAGGTATTATGATGATGCTGCATGTGTTTTAAGGAAAATGTTCCTCGATGCCAAAGCTCCTCATTTATCATCTACTATTCCTCCAAGCCTTCCTTGGAAAGTTAATGAAGTTGTCCAGTCTGAGGGCTTAACACGTCAAGGAAGTGGACTAATTGGAACATTTGGCCAGTCTGAGGAGCTTCGATGTGTTATAGCTGTTATTCGTCAGTAAGGGATATTTGACTGAGTTAGAATTTTTCTGATGATTTATTTATTGCTGTTATATTTTTATTTCTAGTGGTGATCGAACTCCAAAGCAGAAGGTTAAACTAAAAGTAACAGAAGAAAAATTACTAAATTTAATGTTGAAGTACAATGGTGGGAGAGCAAGAGCTGAGGTTTTTCATGATTTGAAGAGTTCAAATTTTAATCAGTATTTACTATTTAGTTTATTTACCTAATCTAATATTTATTTTCACACCCCTTTTCTAGACAAAACTCAAAAGTGCTGTTCAGCTCCAAGATCTGTTGGATGCGACCCGACTCCTTGTTCCACGTAAAAGGTGAGTAATAGCAGGTTTGCCTGACTTGAGATCACTCTATTGTTTGCAAGTAAGTATTGACACCCCAAATCCTGGATTGTTACAGCTAGTGGCAGACCAGAATTTTCATCAAGATAGAACACTATATAATTACAACAAAAAATTTCAACATCATATATAGTTAATCTTCATGACAAATATTGTTAAGAATTAAGAAAATTAGAATTATGTTTATCATCATAATCAAACTGTGCACAGAGAAGGAGATCCGTTATGCATTTCACTAATGTTGAAGATGGAACAAAATCAGTCCATGTGGTTAAGAGAAAAACAACAGATTTTGATAAGGTCGTGAAAAAAAAATCAGAAAGTGTATTTGTGAAAGAAGGATGTTATCCTCACAACCCTTTTTAATTTCTTTTTGCCTTTTGTAAAATCCAAATTGAAAATAATGCCCAATAGGGGGCTAAGTGGATCTGTGAGGGAGGGATTAAATTACTAGATTCTATTAATTTTTTTGATTTTTTACAAGAAAACCTTAAATTATATCATAATTCTCAAGGTCTCTCTATATTTTACACAAAAGGTCTTTACAAGAAGGCTTCCATTTAGGTCTGCCAATGGCTGCAGCCACATGATGAATGCAAATATGCGATAACTCTATAAAACTTTCATGGAGTATAAACACTAATAACTGGTTACTTTTACACGACTATGGTTTGGGTGATCATATAATCTTTTTTGATATATTAGGTCTGGTCGTGAAAGTGATAGTGAAACTGAAGACATCGAACATGCTGAAAAACTTCGTCAAGTGAAAGCAGTACTTGAAGAGGTACTCTTATCAATTCCCTATGTTTATGGCTTCCAGTAAGATTCATGTTTTCTGATGCACAAAAATTTTGCGGCCATTGAGAAGTAGATGGTGTCTTGTCTCATATCAGTAGCCCTGTTTTTATGATGGTTGAATGTATGGTTTCGTGTACACTTGTATTATATTATCACTTGATGAAATGAGAGGGCAGTATTGCGCTTTGTTCTTAAAAAAAATGCTGCTCAAAGAGTTCTGGCACTATTTCTTTTCTCTTCTATCATAACCATGAGTGTCTTTGGATTTATTTTTTCAGGTGTACTCGGAACTGTTTGTTTTAGTTTACTTTCTAAAAGGAAATTTAAGTTTCAATATAGTGGGTGTGCTCTTTTGCTTCTTAGAATAACTTTACCAGAAAAGAATATACCTCTACAAATTCTCTGAGGCTTTATCCTTTTTATTTCCAAAATAATTGAAATTGCAGCTGCTTCTCAAATCTAGTAGCTGTCTTTTAGGTTTGTCCTTTAAGGATTCTTGTGTGTTGCCTAGAAAACGAGGAGGATGGCTTGAGATAAAGCTCTAGAAACCTAGGAGATAGGTTTGAGTGAAGGCAATGCTTCTTTCTTTTGGTAAGCTTACTAGTTGGATGAAATGAGATCACTGCTTCTGTTTATAGTTGGCATCTTTCCTCGGTGTACAAGCAGAGAATTCTCATCATTTAAGATTTTAAACTTGATTCTGCTTGGACTGTTTGCTGGTTCTACCACCAACCTTAAGCAATAAGTTTTAGTATGAACTATTGATTGATTAAATCAGTGTGAATAATGAGATTTTATGTCTGTTCACCTTGTGCCTTTTACTAAAGTGCAGAAGAGCTGACATGTTTGGACCCTGCTAACAACTCTTCTACTTGTAGTCAAATTTAGAAATTTCTTTTTTGTTATGCATACTCTAAAAATACTATATAAAGGGATACGTGGATGATTTGGATCTTTGCCTCCATTTTAAAAAATGGAGATGTCATCGTGAAGCCAAAAGAATGATGGTCACATTAATACATTGCCATTGAAAGAATGTTGAATAATTGAAATCTTTACCAATGATTTTAGCTTATGAACAAGTGATCAACCTACTATCACAAGAAGCTTAATCTTATATACTGGATGCACAAACCGGCGCATGGATTCTGAAGTTCAAATCTTGGAAAACTGTGTACTTGTATATACTGACTTGTAATTCAAAAAAGATTAGCGCAGCCCTTATATTCCTACCTAGAGTTTGAATTTTTAAAATGATATCTGTTACAGTTACAAAATAATTATTTTAATTGCATTCATCTTGGCAACTGATTTTCTATGAAAGAAAGTTTCTTTTCTTTTATATAATGTTGATTATAAGGGAGCTTTGACACAACGGTAAGGTTGTTGTCTTGTGACCAAGAGGTCACGGGTTCAAATCCTGAAAACAACCTCTTGCAAAAAAGCAAGATAAGGCTGCGTACAATGGATTCCTTCTTCGGTACCCCGCATGGCGGGAGCTTCGTGCACTGGGTTGTAGTTTTTTCTTTCATATAATGTTGATTCTCCCTCATTCTGCCATAATCGCTTTTCTTGACATGTAAACATATGCTTTCATTTTTGTATGATACATTCCAGAAAGGAATCAATTAACACTCAAAATTAATCAGTTTTTTTTTTTTTAAATTACTGTCATGGCATCAGGGTGGCCATTTTTCAGGAATTTACCGGAAGGTGCAACTGAAACCATCAAAATGGGTCAAACTAACAAAATCCAATGCTGATGGTGAAGATGAGCGTCCTGTTGAAGCTCTCATGGTTCTGAAGTACGGTGGTGTTCTTACTCATGCTGGAAGAAAACAGGTATGTAATGCAATGTCTTTTTCCAATTTGTCCCTGCTATTCAAGTCGTCCTAGGTCTGATGGAATGGGTTGGATAGTTGATCTACAGTTTTGCTGACTGTTGTTTATGTCTCTCTTAGTTGTGTTTGTTAATGGGAAGTTGTTCAATCTCTCATCTTCTTAACTATGCCATTATTAACACATTTCTTGAGAAATGATTATTGTTTACTTTTTGGGTATATTTCGTTGTGACCATGCTAATTTTGTTTTCCAGGCAGAAGAGCTGGGAAGGTTCTTTCGGAACAATATGTATCCAGGTTATAATCCAGCAGCTTAATTTGTTTTTGATTAGATCGATAACCTCCTGGTGATTTATAATTGCAAAGTATTCTAGTTAATACAAACCTGAGTTACAACTTGTGAAAACGTTTTAACATAAATGAAGTTATTACTAATTGTGTTTCTTCATTAATATAATTAAAATGATATGTTACTGATAATTGAATTGACATGCTCATACCACTACCATCATCGCACATTTTAAACGTTGAAACATATAGATTGTAGTACTTCTATTTCTCTAGCTTAGTTGTTCTAGTCCTTAAAATATGCCACAAGGAATCGGCACGCATGCGAGACGGCGATGGCGGCGACGCGATCAATGGTAGTTTGAATGCGATTGCGCTGCGCGATCGAGAATGCGATCACACCGCGCGATCGCGAACGGGAAATTTTCTAAAATTAAAAAATCTATAAATTATAATTAAAAAATTTATCAATTAAAAATATATATATAATATAAATTAATTAAACTGTAAAATTTAATTAAATAAATTATTAATTAATTTATATAATTATATAAATTTATATTTTTATTTAAAAATATAAAAATTTAAAAAATAAAAGATATTTTAATTAAAATTCTAAATTCGAATTTATAATTTATTTAAAATTAAATCTTAAATTCTCTTTTAAAAATTAACTAAAATTTAAAAAAAATCAAATAATTAAATATTAATGTTTAAAAAAAATGAAAAAAAATACCGAAATAGTATCGGCACGGACGATACGGTACTGAAACTGTATCGTTTCGATCGCTGATCGAAATCTCGATACGGGTCGAGATTTAGAACCTTGATTCTAACACTCCCCCTTAAGCTGAAGAATATAAATTATATACACTCAGCTTGTTACATATGTAGTCAATTCGGGGACATTTCAGTGACTTAGTAAATATATCTACTAGCTGATCATATGAGTTAACAAAACTAGTAGATATTTCTCTAGATATGACTCTCTTTCTCTGACAAAGTGACAGTCGACTTCAATATGCTTTTCGCTCTCATGAAAAATTGGATTTGAGGCGATATGCATGACGGCCTGGTTATCACATACAAGTGATATTTGTGTAATATCTCCAAACCTTAGCTCCTGAAGCAACTGTTTGAGTCATATAGCTCGATACTTTGCCTTTGCACTGGATCTTGCCACAACATTCTGCTTTTTGCTTTTCCAAGAAACAAGATTATCTCCGACAAATATACAAAAATCAGAGGTAGATCTCCTATCAATGATTGATCCTGTCCAATCTACATCAGAATACCCTATGACTCGAGTATGTCCTTTCTCTTCGTATAAAAGACCCTTTCTTGGAGCGCCTATGATATATTGAACAATGAGAATCACAACATCCCAATGTTCTTTACACGGAGAGTTGAGAAACTGACTTACTACACTTAATGCAAATGAGATATCTGGACAAGTAACAGTAAGGTAGCTTAGTCTCCCTACTAATCGCCTGTATCGTTCAGGATCTGGTAGAGGCAACCCCTGATTTGGCAGGAGCTTAACATTAGGATCCATAGGTTGTCCACTGTCTTTGAGTCTAACATTTCTGTTTCTTCTAGAATATCCATTGCATACTTTCTTTGGGATATAATGATCTCATTTCTGGATTGTGCTACTTTTATCCCTAAGAAATATTTGAGTCTGTCGAGATCCCTTTATGCAGAAATGTTTGAAAGATGTTTACTTTTGGGGATCCAGAGATGATCATTCTACCGTGATGATAATATCATCAGCTTATAAATACTAATCATGCGGACCGGTAGATGAGTGGCGATAAAAAGGCAGAATGGTCAGTATTGCTCTAAAGTCATGCTTAAGCTGTTGAATTTATTGATCTAATCTTGAATCTCTACGAACCGTACTCTGGGTATTTGCTTGAGACCGTATAAAGATTTTTCATGGCGGCGCACAAGACGAAGACTCCCCTTGACAAGCAAAACACGGAGGTTACTCCGTGTAGATATCTCGGCGGTCGTCGTGTAAACGCGTTCTTGATGTCAGTAATAAAGAGGCGGTGTTGAATCGCGTGATGGGCGTAAATAAGCGTATAGAGGGCGTCTTGGCAGCGAAAAAAGTGTCCCGTAATTGATCCCGAAGATCGAGTATAGCCTTTAGCAGACAAGGCGAGCCTTAAAGCCGTCGGCCGTTAAAATCTGGACCCGACCATCAGTATTATACCATTAATGACAACCCGGCTTTCTGGTGGTAGAGGCGAGGTCCAAGTCCAGATTCGTAAGACACTCATTTTATCAGCGTAAGCTTGTTTCCGTCTGGATGGGCAAATTCTCTGATCTTGGAAGAAGCAGATGTGAGGAGGAAAGCGAGAATAATAGGAAGGAGAAAGGCGATGGTAGCAAAGACCATAATGAGAGAAGGATTACGAGTGGAGCATTATACCTTTCCAATCTGATAGAATATCAGTTAGGATTGGACCGGAGGAAGGGGCGGAGGACTTGGTTCCAGAGATGATTCCACGGCAGAGTCAGTGTTGGGTGACGACAGAGCAGGATGAGGACGGCGTTGATAAACCTGCAACGGAGGAGAAATTGGGGTTGGGGGTGATAGAGAATCCTCCGAAAGATAAAAGACTAGCGCAGGTATAGAAGAAGGAAACTCGAATGACGACTCTGAAGGCCCAAAGAAAGGAACTGAATCAAAAAATGTGACATCAACAGAGATGAAATACCGATGGAGAGTAAAAGAATAACACTCTTTCTGAAACCGTGAGTGCCCAAGGAAAACATATATATGTGCCCGAGGAGAGAGTTTATTAATGTCAGGATCAAGAGCATGGACAAAACATGTAGAACCAAAGACCCTAGGTGGTAAAGGATGAAGGGATTGATTTGGATAAAGTACATGATGAGGTATTTGACCTTGTAAAGTAGAGGAAGACATGCGATTGATGAGATAACATGTAGTAAATACGGTGTCACCCTAAAAACGAAGAGGAACATGAGAGTGGAGGAGAAGAGTCCGAGTGGTCTCGAGAAGATGGTGATTCTTGCGTTCTGCAACTCCATTTTGTTGGGGGGCATGAGGACAAGACGTCCGATGTAACACGCCATGAGACGCCAAGAAAGTCCGAAACGGAGTAGATAGATACTCACATGCATTATCACTTTGCAAGGATCGAAGAGGGATATCAAATTGTGTTTTAATTTCATTAAAAAAAGATTGGAAAATAGAAAACAATTCCGAACGATCCTTCATCAGATATAACAAGAATCTGAGGAAAAAATCTATAAAGGTAACAAAATATCGTGATGATGTAGAAGAAACACGGACTCGGATCGAACATTGGAATGAACGAAAGCGAAGAGAGCGTGGCCCGACTTATAATCACGAGGAGAAAGCAGACTACGAGCATACTTGCTTAAGCGACCACGACTCATGAATGAGACTACAAGTGAGAAAGACTAGGATGTAATTGTTTTAACTTATCGAGACTAGGATGTCCCAATTGAGCATGAATAACAAGTGGAGATGTTGCCGCTAAACCAACAAGAGAGGTTTGTTGAAGTCGATATAGGTCATGAGACTCACATCCGAAGCTAGTCATCCTCCCCGTACTTCGGTCCTATAATGAAACAGAAGATTTAGTAAACGAGACGATACAATCAAGAGACCGAGTAAGCTGACTTATTGATAACAAGTGAAAGGGAGCTCCGAGAACATAAAAAACATTATGAATAGAAAGAGATGGAGAAGGATGAACAACACCAACACCTTGGGACTGAGTTTGAGAACCATTTGCCATGGTGATAAAGGATAAATAACCGGAAGTAGATAGTAAAGAAAAAAGAGATTTATTACCAGTGATATGTGTTGGGTTTCCGGCACCGCGACGAGTGTGTATTCGAACATGTTTCGTAAACATGTGCACAGCGGAAGAAATAAAAATAATAAATCTAATTTATTACAACACATACACCACACACATGCATAGTACAACTTGTGTAGACATAACCGTAAATTCAAATTTTGCAATAAAAGGAAATTTATACTACGTATACCGGACGTATCACGTGTAGCGGGAAAGACATCAACCGGAACGATCCTCGCTAGAATCGTCTCTATTCGTATCCGCGCCGAGTATCTTCAGGATGACTTCACAAAGTCACGAGCCTCGTCTTCGTACGAGTTACTAGCCTCGTGTTGAAGACGATGTGATCGAGAGAAGATCACAATCCGAATAAAAAATTTGGATCCAAAACGAGTCCTCAAAAACTCGCTTCTCCGGAGAGGTATTTGTCAACCGTTTGACGAATCCTTCGTCCTCCACCTATGAGGATTACCGGAGATCGAATCGCGAGAAGCTGTCGGGCTTAGCGTCGTCAAACGACGCTCGACCTGAAATAAACAAGCTGTGTCCGACTGGATAGCTTTGGTGGAAGAATAGGGGCGACGAATAAGGAAGCTTGATGCTCACCTTGTCGCGGACCCAGAAGATCACCGGAGGGTCGCCGGAGGATCATCGGTGAAGCTTGGGCGTCGGCAACTAGCTTGGATAGTGGCCGGTGGCGACGGCTAGGGTTGAGCATGACCACTAGAGGAGAAGGCGGTGGCGTGACTAGGGATTGCTTGGATTAGGGCTTAACAAAACCCTTAAGCCTATTTTATAGAAACAAATTCTCTTAATGGTTATCGGATCATAACGAAAGCCCGTTAGCTGCTCCGTTAATTTAAGTTAAAATAAAACGAAACCATGTTGGTCTATTTTAAGTTAAAGCGAACCGAACCGACTTTGGTTCGATTCGTTTAAAACAAACGAACCCCTTTGGTTTATTCTCCTCCGTTGGATTAGAACCCGAACCAATTTGGTTCATCCGTAAATGTCTTCGTAAGACCACGGCCCGTCCAGCTTCCATTTGCGGTGAAGCGATTTTATGCTCGCTCCTTGTTTGGTCGACGAGCCTAGTTTCTCTGATGCGAGAATCTCATTCTCGAAGCCGTTTAAATCCTTCGGATTCGCTCGTTGTCGTGTGACCAAATAGGTTCTCGGTTTATGTTGGCGTATAATTAATCATTAATTATAGAGCGATCGTAGTGACACCTAGTAGTACATCGTGATGATCCCGATTAGCGAAAAGATCAGCGGTTGATCTAGAACTATTTACGAAACCCTTAGACTCTGTTTGAATCGTGCCCGTTCCTTCGCTCGTCTTATACCCACTTGGTTGGGCGTAGTGCATAGTGTTAGTCCCAGGTTGACTACGTCGCTTTAATGATATCATTTCCTCGTCCTCACGGATTCTAATTCTTGTATATGTATCGAAAGTACCTTACTCTAAACATGTAATGCTTTGGCGAACTTTATGTGATCCGACGAGAGGCCGTGGGTATCGTCTCGCGAGGAGTGGTGAATCCTTTATAGGCTATTGACACCGATCGCCGCGCTTATACCCGATCATCTCGGGTCGCGTCTCCTCGGAGATGCTTACTTAAGATGTCGAAGCATAAGTCTTTATGATCAGAGATGACTTGAATATCGCAAGTCGAAGGAACATCGCACTTAAGGCTGCGATAAGAACCGTTGACATATCTATATATGCGAGAGAACTATATGAAGTCTTACGGTGGTCGCCGATGAACTAGTTACCATAACTAGCATCCACGATTAACTCGGACATCGCGGTGTCTCGGCCGGTGAGAATCGGTATGCTTGGATACGCGAGGGTATACCTGCTCGTGAATCGATGGTGTCGAATCCATCGATTCGACTAGAGATCGTTAGATACATCGCGATTACACGTGTAGAGATACTCACTGGTTGTGATCGATCGCAAATTCTCTCGTATTGTGAATTGTATCGTGGGACGTTCGATAAATGAGTTTAAGATCTAATCGAATACGTGAAAACATGTATGCTCGAATAGTGAATCTTCGTTTATCGTATAAATGGTTCGAGCGTAAAGCGATTGCCTTGGGGCGTCTCGTATATTACTATGATATGATCGGTGGCTCGAGTCAGTACGAGGATCAGCGAGATATGCGTGAAGGAATTACCGACATGTAGCGGCGGAGGAATTAGAATCCGTCGATCCTCGTACCGTTTGAAAGTCGTCGTAAGAAAGCGTGGAGTTGGATCCGGTGTCGGTATTGTGAAGTGGAAATGAAGAAGTAGCAGATCTGCAGGCGTCCCCGGCCGAGGAGTCGACCATGGAGACTCCAACATTTATCAATTGTGTGTCCTGGTCGGTGACAATGATCACACCAAGGACGTCCTTTGCCACCCTTACGAGGTGGAGGTTTGTTGTTTCGAGAGTCCAAAGCTGAAGAGTCAACAGGAACGGAAGATGGCAATGTCAAGACTTTGGCAGGGACATGGAGGAGAGTTGCCTAGGTAGAGTCCATGGTGGCCTTTATGGGGCTGCCCAAGATCTGATTACGAATATGAGAGTAATCTGTGGGCGTCTACGTAGCGAGCGTAAAAATTTCTTCCGATTTTGAGCTCTGCAGCGGGTGTGCCGCGGTGGGGGCGGTCGTTGAACTCACCTGAGGCTGAGATTGATCCCAGTTAACATAGAATTCTTGATCGATGGAGTCTTGGGATGTTCGTGAGGTTTTTGAGCTTGATAGAGTCATTTGAGAAGTGTTTATAAAAAATTGTTGAGCCTGTGTCCAAACATCCTTGCAGGTCTTGTGAGTGCGGAAGACATCCCTAAGAGATGGATGGATGGTGGCTCAGATAATGCAACACAACTGAGCATCAACCTTTTTCCACAAAGGACGATCGACGACTTGAATATCCTCTTTAGTTTGGGGGAGATGTGTCTCATAACCTCCCGACAAGCTGTATGAGAGACCCGAGAGAGTAGTTCTTACCATCCAGCGGCTCGAGGGCGAGGCGATGCAGTGTAGCGTAGTTGGTAAAAATTGGGAAATCCGACTTCGAAGTGCCGAAGGTAGCCATGATGGATGAAACAGGTGTTGATCAGATGGAGAAGATGAAGGTTGGACGGTCCGACTTCAAAGTGCCGGAGGAAGACTACTGTGAGATGACTTCCGAATCCAGAAGCTGCGCGGACCCAGAGGAGGGCATCTCACGACGAGGACCGAACACGACGGTAAGGACTGGGAAGAAGGGTAGGCGACGGTCTTGTGGCTGTCTTGCTCGTGGGAAAAAGAAGTCGGCGATCGCCGTGGAAGCGGTACGCCCGAGGAAACCCTAATTCTTGAGCTTCTCCTATTGGCGAGCGTCGAGCGGAGATCACGAGCATCGGAGTTCAGCCCATTTGCCACTGCCATTCTTGGCAGCAGCGGAGGTGCTACGGTTCCTTATACCTTAAGGAGTGAGCGTGGATGCACTCGTGGCTGACAGACGGACGACTTTGCGAGTGGCCGTAGAGGAGCGGCGGAGGGAGGGCGTGAAGCTTTTGCTTGCCGAGGTCGCAGAAGTCGTGGGAGGGAGACTGTGACGAGGAGGGAGACTGCGAGGTGGGCGCAGAAGTTGCGAAAAGGGGTGGGAGGCGGCGTGGAAACGGACGTGCGCCACCCTAGGCTACCTTTGCTCGCCGCCGCGAGGAAGAATCGTCCGCGGGGAAGAGGGAGGCCACGCCCGCGAGGAAGGAGGCTGCGACGAGGAGGGAAGTCGTGATGAGGCCGCGTCCGCGAGCATCAGCGGTGCTGGAGACGAGGTGGGTCCCAAGGAAGAAAGAAGTCGCGAAAGGGGCAGAGGTGGCGCGGAAACCTAATCTGATACCATATTATTTCATAAAAAGAGAACTACCTCTATTACATGGAAGAAGCCCTATTTATAAAGTTATGACCTATTCTAAGAAATAAATCAAACTCTATCATAGGAAATAAAATAATAGATCAAACTCTATCCTAGAAGATAAAATAATTATCTCTAACTATATTTAGAGATATCAAATTATCCCTAGTCATATTTACAATATTCTAACAGTAAAGTTACTATTGTGTGACCTCGAGGTCATAAGTTGGAGTCAAGAAAATAATCTCTTATAAAGCAGGGTAAGATTGTATACAAGAAACCCTTCCCTAAGACCTTGCATTGGCAGGAGCTTTATGCACCGAACTGCCATTTTTTATGATTGCCCACAAATCTTCATCAGTCGAATTGGAAAAGCTCTGGGTCATTGGTTCACTAGGCCAAATAGTGAGTCAATTGGCCTAATTGCATATGGAAGCAAAAACTGACTTAGACAAGCTAATTGGTCGGAACCAATTTCATACCTATTGCAACAATTCCAAATATATCTAAGTTTTAGAACCTAAAAATAAATTATTATTAAAAAACTAATGATGAAGTAGTTGTTGAAGGGTAGACTTAGTTGCTATCTAACAATTATATAGGAATATGAGTCTATGAATGGAAAAAAAAAAAAGAAGACAAGGATGAAAGTATGAAAGGATTTCACTGTAGCCTATAGGGATGTAGGTGTTGGTTCTTTGGGAACTTGGGGCAATTGGCAATTGGGGTTAAGGTGACAGCAAGTCCTTGTTGGCTGTTGGTTGGAGGTAGGGCTAGGCCAAACTCTAGAATTAGTAGAGGAACATTTGAGTGGCACTGTCTGAATTGGTTTAGGTCCAATCAGACTGGTTGTTTCTTTCTGATTCCAAAGCTATGATAGTTGAAAGAGAGATAGAATGTAATTATTGTTAAGTAAAAGAAAATAACTACACTTTGATATAAGTCTTTGGCAAACACCATAATAATCAATGTGAAACTCAATCGTTAACTCAAACACCCACATCTATATTAATATTAGCTCTCCCTCCCTTGAGTTGGAGTATAGACACTTGAGGGCATTCCAGATGAACAGTGGTGAGTGGTGAGAACATATTAGTTCGGTCCAAACTTCTCTGGCAACTTTTTTTAAGAACCAAATATCCTATTTCAAAGCAGTGAATAAGACCTTACTTCTATAAATCCAATGCCGATAAAAGAATATGGAATAATATAGAATACAATGAAGATACTATCGATGCTACATTTAATAGGTCTGATGTTAAAGACACTTTTGACCAATGTGGATGATTTATAAAAAAAGCTTCAATTAAGTTGGTTTGATCTTCAAAAGATTTGATATATTCCTCCTCAACATTCTTTGATTTGAAAGTATCATTGTATACTGAAGTTTGCAAAGATGAAGTGGCAAAATTAAGCTATAAAAGATTGCAAAGAAAAATAAAATTAGATTTCTAATATTTATTTTGGTCCTGAGGAGTTAGTATCGGAAAGGAGACTATATAAGTTCAATATTACTTTGAGAGGCGAGAAAGAGATGACCGTAGCTATTAAGCAAGTTCTGAGATTTAACTTGAGCAAGAAGAACGAAAATTTTAAGACCTAGGAAATTAGGATTCTAACATCTACTTTCAAACCGATGCAGATTGCCAGTGTAAGTTAATGTGAAACATTGATCTCTTCATGTTACAAGGAGAGCTTTCATTTCATTTTATTGTGAGGTTTTCCATAGTGGCCATTTATTGGGGTTAACTAATCTTTCATACAACAATTTTTCTCTCTTATCTTTTTCCCATATGGTGCTTTTTCTTTTTTGACTCCAGAATCTTAATCTTCAGTGACTGTGAAGTCATCCACACAGACTCAGAAATTTCCACTCAGATTTAGCTTTAAACTTGGGTCTTGTCCGGTTTGTGTTTGGATGGCTTGGACTACATACCAAGGCCATAGTGTGCCATCCTATGTTCCTTTTTAACCAGTAAAGATCAAGGTGGCTAATTGGTCTATCAATGGAGTTGCTGGTTGTGAAAGTTTTGTTGCAAACTGCAGAAGTCCTCGATCATTTTTTAGCCAATTTCAAAGGTTCCAGTCATAAAGGTGGAAACTATTTGAAACTGGGTTGCCATGATTTGTAATTAAGTATAATGAGAATCTGCTGATATCTGCAAACAACAAAATATAAAATGAGTTAGGAAATATGTACAACAAAGTTCAAAATCTTGAGCCATGTCGAAATTTCGGTCTTTGATTGGAACGATATTGTTTCAGTATCGTGTTGATGTTTCGATGAGTTGAAGAAGGAAGGAAATGAAGCACAAGGAGTTTGTGACAAGTATGGTTTTAAATATTATACCATGCCAGGTGAAACGGTCGAAACATATTGTTTTAGTAAATTATCAAAACTTAATACCACTTAGCAGAAACAATATCTCTTTCCTCTTTCAACCTCTAATCTATTACCACCACCAAGCATCAGAACGTCAATAAGCTACAGGAACAATATCTTTTTTGGGCTAAACCAAAATTACAACATGACTCGAGAATTTGAACTTTGGTTCTAAGTGGTGTCCAATTTCGGTGATTTATTAGAATGATACGTTTTAATCGTTTTGCTCAGTACAATATGAGATTTTAAACCATGATGTACAGTTCATTGAAGCATTTTTTTCCAATGAAGTAAGCTATTTTGTGAAATTATTTTCTGATATATTTGAGTGCAAACATTGTAGCTACTATTTTCGACTGCATTTCTATGATTTCATTATGAGCTAACATTTTTATAGATCTGATGCATTGAACACTAATTTTTTGTAATGTTTAGGTGAAGGAACAGGCCTACTCCGTCTTCATAGCACTTATCGACATGATTTAAAGATTTACAGCTCAGATGAGGGCCGTGTTCAGGTATTATTTGGTTGATTAAATAAATTTCTGTTCTTTCGGCAGTTCCTTGGCCTAATGGGAAAGTGGGATCCGAGGACTCTCTGTTAATGTACGGGGCAGTTGGATCCACAGGACTTTCTGCTAATGAATGGGAGTTCAAATTCATATGACGACATTGTTGGTAGAGATTTAACTTTGTTGTTCCTACTCCAAACAGAGTATAGTTTAACATCCAATGTGGTGTGAGGAAAACTCGTGGTTAAGATAAGAAAAAAAATCTTTTCTGCTACTATTGATCTTTCTAGATAATTCTTAATTTTTGTAAAATTAGTTATTTTCATGAACCAATTTCTTTGCAGATGTCAGCAGCAGCATTTGCAAAAGGCCTTCTTGATCTAGAGGGACAGTTAACACCTATTCTGGTTGATATATAGCACTGTGTTTATCCTGTTAAAAATATGTTGCATTTGCTTACATATGAAAGTCTTTGTTGCCCTAGGTTTCACTTGTTAGCAAAGACTCTTCAATGTTGGATGGACTAGAAGATGCCAGCAGTGAGATGGAAGAAGCTAAGGTTCATTATGCCCTACATATGATAATTTTGTCTTTGCAAGACTATAATGCACATCTATGATCTATCTCAATTGAAATGAAAATTATAATAAAGTTATGAATTTGAATGTTTCCTGGCTGATACTAGGATTTCCTCACCTTGAAAGTTTCTTCCTTTTGACTATTTATTATTATCCTTGTTTGATTGATGTATGACAGGACCTTTTCAATTATACTGACATATACGCCTTATTTATTGTCAGTAAGGATCAGTTGAACTTACATTGGAATTCTTTTCTTCCAACTCCCAGATTCTGTATTAGCTCGAGTTTCTGGAAACATTCGTTATATGCTCCTTCAACAAACTTTAATATGAGAAAAACTTCATTTGAGAAGTTATATTATGTTTGATGCTCTGATCAGTTTAAGCTGAAAACCAATGAAATTTTGGATGACAAACAAATTCAGTACCTGAGGCTAAGAAACATAGACTGTAAAGTATTTAGGGCTTCAAAATCAGTGTTAGGTACATACTAGTTGAAGGAGTTAGATGTTTAGTTGTGTTGGTTTTGTACCTGAGTGAAGGAGTTTGAAATCTTGTATTTCATCAATAGCCTAAGTTTCACAAACCTACTTTTCAAGAGCCAGTCAAGGTTAGCTTTGTTAAATTCATCAGTGTAAGAAGATTTCCAAATTATCTAATATAAAGAGTCCTTGAAATAATTTAATTTTCACATGAATAATTCTTCTGAATTCTCAATGTTGGTTCAGTGAATTATCAGATTAAAATATATCCTTGTGGTATATGAATATGATATACCTGACTTGAGGCATTTCTGATTGGAGCTGATCCTTGCACTGTTTTTATTTTTTTCTATAAAAGATAATTATGATTCTCTTGTAAGGATTAAATGCTTGATAAAGGAAGTCTATTGAACTAGTTCCTCTCCTCTCATTATCTGTCAAGTGTCAAACACCAAACTTGCCCATGAATCAGATGCATAAACACAAAAACTAGAGATAAATCATAAGCAGATCATCAGCCGTCGTCATCAACGATTGATCTACTCAACTAGACAAGCTCAACTATACTTAGCACATCCACTAATCTTATATTTGTATCTTTCTTCGGTAATCACATGGCTAAATATGTAAATATTCTGTCAAAAGGATAGGTTCTCGCTATGTAAATATTCTGTCAAAAGGATAGGTTCTCGCTATAACAAATTTGTATTTGGTTGCAAGTTTGCTTACGTACATATTCTCAGCCATGTAATAGAAATTGATTAGTTTTTTAGTTTACTTTTTTTTTTCTGGTATCATGCAGGCAAAATTACATGAAATTATTACTTCAGAAGTAAAAACATTAAATGGAAATATGTCTGGTGGGCCTTCATGGATGGTTGATGGAGCTGGTGTGCCTGATGATGCATCCCAACTTCTTCATTCTCTGGTATGTTTTTAGTGTCTACATGCTTGTGTCATCCTTCTCTTCTAGTCTTTTTTCCCTTGAACTAGGACCAGACTCAATGAAGGGTTGGGGTGGCTCCCACCCTCCTCCATTTTAATCTTGAAATATCAACACCTAAATGAAAGATATCTTTCATCTTTTTGGATAGAATGTGGCTGAATCTTCTTCATCTTCTTAATAGCCTGATGAACTCTTCCTTGAATAAGAGGAATTATTATGGATTTTTAATAGGTTAATTTGACAAAGAAGATAACTGCAAAAGTGAAGCTGCTAGCTGAAGAAGAAGACGAGAAGCTTTCTGTAACAGCTTCATACCCTGTGCTACCCCATTATGACCAAGCAAAAGCCCTTGGAAAAACAACCATTGATATAGCTCGTATAGCTGCTGGTTTGCCTTGTGGTAGCGAGAGCTTCCTTTTGATGTTTGCACGTTGGAAGAAGCTTGAGAGAGACTTGTATAATGAAAGAAAAGAGTATGTATCGTTGACTAACTATATGATCATTTATAAAACTTCGTAACACACCTCTCCTCACATTTGGCAACCCAGTAAATGAATGAAGACAAACTCTGTCATTGAATATAAAAGGCTTTATATTTATTTCCTGCAGGCGGTATGATGTCACACAGATTCCAGATGTCTATGACTCTTGCAAGTGAGTATTTAAATTCATTTGAATAATATACTATTATCATTGTTCATGCAGTTACTCCAACAACTATGGGCCTATTAATCATCTTATCAGCTCAGAAGCTTAATATTTCAAAATATTGTTTGTTATTTCGTGAAAACTGAAAACTCTAATAAACTTGAACATTTTTGCCCTTGCATCTGGCATCTTTAAAGTTAAAAGATGGTCTCTTGATGTTGCTGGTGCTCTTTGTGCGGATGAGATTTTTGTCTGTGTGCATTAGCTGGATGTTCTGACATTCTGTCATCCATTATTCTCTCTGTAGCAAACAGTGTGCAGGTGGGCCTCTATCATTCTAACCTACTAATCTTGTTGTCTAGTGAGACCATGTCGAGGACATGCCTCACATTATCTCTGTTGTGCAGATCATGGTCATCTATCTCTTCCAAGCATTCGAGTTAATCAGTCTCTCATTTGAACGGTTAATTGAGTCCAATACAGCTAACTTACTAGCCTTACCATCCAGAAATATGGGCAAAGACAGAGAAGTCAAAAAAAAAAAAAAAAAAAAAAAAGAGAGAAAAGACCTCATTTATCTGTGTCTCCTAGATGCCATCACCATGACACTTGAATTCCTTCTCTTGGAGAGGAAAAGAACAGGAGTTGAGGAAGCCACTCTGTGCCTTAACCATAGGCTTTAGCCAATTGGTAGTGTTCTCTTAATTGGATGTTCACAATCACAAAATGTCTAAGCGTGGGATTAGCAATTCTGGACTGTACATTTTGGTTGATTCTTAGCCATGGATGGTTATGATTAGAAAACAGTCACAACATTTAAGGAAAACGTTTTCCACCACAAAAATGTTTGTCACATA
The DNA here is from genome assembly GCA_025175895.1 of Wurfbainia villosa. Lineage (NCBI taxonomy): Eukaryota > Viridiplantae > Streptophyta > Magnoliopsida > Zingiberales > Zingiberaceae > Wurfbainia > Wurfbainia villosa. Next base: position 23,569,461 of record CM045991.1, on the reverse strand, counting down.
CAACTTAGTAATGTTACATTTGAGGATAATGCTACTATGCTGTTTAATTTTTCACATTAGTTTATCTTTAGATGGTTTCCTCTACAGTGGAACTGGTTTATTCCTGCAATAAAAGAACATATATTCATGGAATTTATTTGAATTCTTATGTTGTAAATATTTGCATATCAATTTTACTCCATTGCAGATATGACCTCCTTCATAATGCTCACCTTAACCTCGAAGGTTTGACTGAGCTCTTCAAAGTTGCTCAGGTATTTCATTCTCAGTCACAAGTAGAGTTAAGCAATATAAACAATCATGTTATAGTGTATATAAAAATATGATATGATGGAAAGGCATTGGTAAGAAGTGGAGTAGCCATTATATAATGCTATGAAGTGAAGATCGACTTCTGGTCTCCCATATTTAAGAAGATGAATTGAATCCCAAATTAGGATCAAATTTAATTAGAGCCATAATTTCCAATTTAACCCTGAGAGTTTGAAATTTTTTATATTAGTCTAAATGTTGTAAAAAAAAAAAACAACAAATAAATATTGTCGTGCTCCATATGCTAGCCACACACGTTCCATCTCTACCACCAGTTTTGTCTTCATTGGTGACTTTAGCACTCTCCAGCTGGTGCCTCGTCCAAGAAATTGATCATCTCTTCTAGATTATATCCATCACCTATTGCAATACAACTTAAAGGGTAGATTAAGATCCAATTGAAAGTGTTTCAAATCCAGTATAAGACAAATAAATTTGATTTATTGAACAATCCAATCAATTGTTTGATTTACTCAAGTATAAACAACCATAACCAAAATATAAGCATTGAAACTGTATTGACATGACACTTCAATCAGAGACCAAAACTTTAAACTTGGGCATGTCAACAAGCTTAAGTGGCAGATAGTCATTGGTAGTTGTAGGATATGAATACAGAGACTAAACTTCGGTGAGGAGAATGGGAAGCAGAAAACAAGGAGGAAATTTGATCGTTGGTGGTGCAAGCAAGTAGGGAGTGAAACCAGGAGCAAAGGTAGGAAGATATTCTAGAGAAAAGGTGAAATTTGGTTTCTTGAGAAGATTAGGCATATCAACAAGCTCATTTGACATATAGGCATTGGAATTATAGACTTCGCCACTGGATGTATTATCTTATATGAATATGGCCTAGGAGTGCAGGGAGGGAACTTCAGTGAGGCGAATGGGGAGGACTGAGATTGTCAATGTATTGAATACTGGATAGATTAGCTACATGTTTCAATAGGTTCTATATATGGAGTAGCTACCTGTTCCCTCATTACTTTCAGCTTTTAATCGCAAATAGTTATTAAAGCTATTTCATCTAGACTGCATTTAACTTACTCAGTGACAATAAAGAGAAAATAAACTTTTTCATTAATCTTCTTCTCATAAATGAATCTCTTCTTTGTGAGGGAGGGATTGCTGAACAAACAAATACAATGTAGGCTTTTCTATTTCACTAAAGAACAATAACGTTTTCATTTCTTGGTTTATTGTTTTTCAGTTGCTTGCTGATGGTGTTATTCCAAATGAGTACGGGATAAATCCAAGGCAGAAACTGAAAATTGGCTCGAAGGTACAGACCATTTATGTCATTTTTTATTGTGCAACAAGCTATTGTGTTGTTGTAAATCAAAAAGAAATTGACCTGTAGATGCCTTTTCCTCAATATTTTTTTCATAATGTTTGCCTGCCCTCAACTGTAACTGTTGCATAAGAATTATAAAGATTTTGGCAGCATCCAATACTATTCAAAATTAGCATTTTCTTGCATTTAGAACTTGCATATCTCATTGGAACAGGAGGGCTCTGTATTAATGAAATAGGGATGCTTCTGAATTAAAAATCTAAAGGTTGTTGGGTAACTCTCTCTTGATAAAATACCAATTATTTTCAAAGTACTATCAATTGGTAACACATGTTTGAGACTCTTGCTTGTTTTCTATCTGACATAATTTGACCATTACTTTACGAGTTCTACTAAAGGAATAGTAGCATTTGAGGTATCATGTTGAAAATTCTTTTTCACTCACTTATCTGGCTTATAAATCATAAAGGTTATTGATGCTTTATTGATACGAACCTAATCCATCTCCTGGAGGCGAAGGCAACTAGTCTCCACAAGTGAAAGCAGCAAAAGAATATATCAAATGGACTTGACAACTTGGATCCACTTACATTGGAAGGGGAAAAGCTCTTGGTGGAAGGATATAAAGAATTAGGAAGGAAGCAAGGACTCAATTGGATTTAAGATACGACCTAAATGAAGGAATGCAAAGATTTAAGCATATAAATCATGCCCTCATAAGTTGAAGAAAAACCAAACAATTAAGAATTAGTGGTAATTTTTTCCTATAAAATTAAACATATAGTATTGAAAAAAAATTAAGCAATAGCCAGTTTTATTTCCTATTCTATGTTTTTTGTTCTCTCTCTTTGTATGCAATCCTCTCTCCCTCTTTTCTTCTCTCTCCCTCTCAATTACTTCCCTTTCTCTTGCTATTAAAATCCACGTCAACCTTTTCTGCTTCCCTCCTGTCATGAACAACCTTCCTCCCTGCTGAATCACCATTCGCTCATGTACCAGATCTCATCAACTATTATTTGTAACAATTGATATCAGAGCCAACTCTTGGTGATGACTTCCAATGAGCCATGTTGAAAATTTTCAAGATGTTGGAAAATCTTGCTGAATTGCATGCTCAACTGGAAAAGTGACCCATGTAGACTGCAACAATGAGGGAAACAATCGAAGTCATTTGTGGAGATACAAGGGATGATTGAAAAGAATCAATGATTATCAAAATTTGATGTTAGAAAAACTAAAATTTGTGCAGTCCATCATAAACATTTTTATGCCATAAGAAAAGAGAATTGTGCCAGTGAAATATCAACAACTCAACGTGTATACGCAAATACTTACAGGAACTTGGTGAATCTATGAAAATATTATACTTCTAAAACATGAGGTGCTCAAACAACATTGTCTATGCAAGTTGTTCAAGTAAAGGCCACTTTTTTTATGTTTGGTGATCATGTTACTGTATCTAACAAGGCACGTCTAGTAAGAGAATACCATCCAGTTCTCCCAGCAGAAGTGTTTCTTACAAGTTATAAGTTTGTTATTGGTGAGTTACTGGCACATTAGAAAGAGAATACCATCCAGTTCTCCCAGCAGAAGTGTTTCTTACAAGTTATAAGTTTGTTATTGGTGAGTTATTGGCATCATGTCATGGAGTCAGTATATGATGTTTTTTCTTGCATTGTTGAAGAGCTTGCACTGGCTGATTAGCTATCCTTCTGTTTGCAAGAGAGTTGATAGGTTTTAGAAAAAAATAAATCATATGAAGGCATCATCAACCATTCAGCATACTATGTCCAATTGTTCATTACAATTGCTGGATACATACTCTCTAGTCAACATGCACATCAAAAATGTATTTATTTGAATGCTTCAATTTAGTATATCCATCATTGTCACAGCCATTATTTTGATCTTCAGATTGCACGTCGTTTGCTGGGTAAAATCTTAATTGACTTGCATAATACTCAAGAAGAAGCAATTGATGTTGCTGAACCAAAAAGCAATCCGGAGACGACAACGATGTTCCTAGAGACAAGGAAGGAAGAGCGAGACCAAGCTAGGCCTTTGAACAAGAATGAAGATCCAAGAAGAACTAGCTCAACTAGTGAAAAATCAATAGACCAAGATGATGATGATGATAGAGAGACCAAATATCGCTTGGATCCAAAGTTTCTATCACATACTAATTTTCTGCTATCAGCGATGTTTAACATTATACTTGGCATGCTAAATTGGTCTATTTTCCATTTTGTTTCAGATACGCTAATGTGAGAACACCAGAACGACATGTTCGTACAAGGCTTTATTTCACATCAGTGGGTGCATTCTTCCCATTTATGCCATATTTGTGCTAATATTATCTGTTCATCATGAAACTTGTTCATTGTAATATGGATATTTTGGTAGTTTGTCATTCCAAACATGTCTTCTAGCTGATTTTTTTATTTTGTGCATATAGCTTCAAATTGGTTAAGTTCCAGGTTTAAAATGCCAATTTTGTTCACTTGTCAAAATGGTTTTGTGTCATTGCTAACCTGTGCTGTCACACAATAGAGGTCGGAACATGTTAGTTGTGTTGTTATGTAGTAATGGTAGAGGGAGAATAAGAGGAGGAGAAGAATAGGAAGAGAAGGAAATCACATGTACCGGTAGTTTTTGTTTCTTCTTTTGCTGGAAACACTGCAGCTTGTTCTTCCCATCTGCCTTGCTGGACTCAATACAGTCCGGTTGGTATTGCCTTTGCACTTCCATCAGTAAAAATGGTGTATCTGAGGTGGCGCCACATTCTGATATTGTTCATAAATGTGTTCACAAGTGTATTATGTCCAGTTACTGTGTCTGAACTATCCTCTTTGATTGCTGTTTTGTTGATTTCAGGAATCACACATACATTCTTTAATGAATGTACTTCGATATTGCAACTTAGATGAGTCCCTGCAAGGAGAGGATAGCCTAGTCTGTAATAGTGCACTAGATCATCTACACAAGACTCGGGAACTTGACTACATGAGCTACATAGTTTTCAGAATGTTTGAGAATACTGAGGTACATTAGTTAGTCCAATTTGGCATTTTATTTGTTAAGAATTTTCCAATTTGATTTAAAGGTCTTAAAGATGTATTGATTGTGTCGTACTAGATAGACACATCAGAGTTACTTTCTTGTTCAGAATGGCAGGAAAGGCGATATTCTTTTAGCATAAGTCTGCTGGCATCTTAGATTGGTGTTACAAAAAAATTCCTCGTGTCTATTCATTTGTCATTGAATTTCAGGTAGCATTAGAAGATCCAAAAAGATTTCGGATGGAGATGACATTCAGTAGAGGTGCAGATTTAAGCCCGCTGGAGGTAATAATCTTTTTCATGTTTAATTGTGGCACGACTGTAACAGAGCCCGTTAATATTCAATGTGATTGTTTTAATATTATCAAAAAAAAATTTCCTGGTATGATGAAGAATGATGACGGGGATGCTGCTTTGCTTCATCAAGAACATACTCTCCCTATAATGGGCCCGGAGAGGATGCAGGAAGTAGCATCCTACTTGACATTAGACCAATTTGAGAGAATGATCCGTCCGTTTGCCATGCCGGCTGAGGATTTCCCACCACCTGCAATTCCACAGGCATTTTCAGGCTACTTCACCAAGAGTTCTGGAGTGCTAGAGCGTTTAGTTAATTTGTTTTCCTTCCATAAAGGCTCCACCGCTGCCGCCTCCAGCACCAATAATAATGTAAAACAGTGAGCTATCATGGTCTCTTCATTCTTTACATCATTCTCCTTTTACCAATCAGTGAAGGACGAGCACCACGATTGCCTATATATTGGAAAGAGGCTGGATTATTAATTGCGCCCTTCCAATCTCGTCCTCTAATTTCGACTTTTCTAGTTAGAAAATTGACTTTTGGTTATTAGTTGGCAAATTCGTTTTATTTCCATTTACTGCTCCACTTTTATTTTCATTATCGATACACTGAATTCCATAATGTCATGACAACTCAGATTTATTTTCATTTCTTGGTAATCAATTTATTCAAAATATATGAGTTTGTAGTTTCGACTATCAATATATGACTCGCACACCCATTTTGTAGGGATCTCTGAATGATCTTCAATATATGACTCGCACACCCATTTTGTAGGGATCTCTGAATGATCTCATCGCTCTCTTCTAGTGTATGATTTATTGCATCTATGCAAAAGTTGAGAATCTGTTCAATTAGTAATCCTCTGTCATTCGTCCTAAGATACTGATGAGAGAGGTAAATCGCGAGGGGGATAAATCTCTTTGATATGATAGTAAGACAGGGAGGAGTGTATCTGAAATTAAAGAGAATTTTAGATCTCTCATTCGGCATCGAATTCAGCTCATTCTGTAAATAATATCTTGGCTTGTCTTACCATCGTGCCGTCCATGTGGGGATGATTTATTGCATCTCGATGCAGCCTCCAGCTATCATCAACCAAAGAATCATCTAAGCTTGTCATGTCGCTCCAGTGGGCTAATGGCGTTACAAACTTTGCGTCGCTCCCTGAATTGTCACTAGGAGTCATCGGCATGAAAAAGTAGCTGACACGAAATTGTTGGAGGGTTGCCAAACGAGAATCCCTCATCGCACACATGGTACCGTAGAAGCAGGCACATGATGCCAGAGCAGCAGGGATAGGACGCAGTATTTCCTGCAAGCGAGGATACAAAACGAGGTTGGGATCAGATCAATACAACAGCATTAAAAAAAACGAAAAAGTAGCAAATCTGAAAGCTTCAAAACAAAAATCATCTGATACGAGCTCGAGTTAAATTTAACTGAAGGTCTAATATTACTGAAACATCTTTAACCTAAATCGATTATGATGTCCATAGGTTTATCCAAGATTATGAATGGCATCCATAGCACTGTAAACGGATGAGTTTAATTTACAACGCTATTTTGCTCATAGGACCACTGAACCTGGATACGTATTTCACAAGCGCCACGTCTCTAACTCAACTGTAACCTACGGGTGCAGACAAATATTAATCACGCTGTAAAGCTTGTCTCGAGTTAACTGAAACAAGAAAAACTATGTTTCATATTGACGTGAAAACTGCCCGAGGAAAGCAATAAAAATATGCTCAAATGCTGGAGTAAAAGAAAAATAAGTAAATATGCTCAAATGCAGAGATTTTTGTTCTCGGATGACAAACTACTGGATTGTCCGTTGTGCATTTCCGATTTATTCGGACGATCAGTGAAAAACTTCCATAAGATCGGATCAATCGTCTTCGGGATTAATCGGGTCAAATGCATGAATATCCGGTGCTAGTTAAAAAAAAAACAAAAAACAAAATAGGGGCATCAATATGATAACTTGAAGAACAAGGGCGTTCTTTTGAAAAATTTTCCCTCAAAAATAAGTTTCTTGTATAGAAAATTCAATGACGGTCGAACCTATTCCCCTAACAAGCAACAGTAAAACACAACAAAAATGAGAAATTGCAGCGAACATAAGTCCCTGCAAGTCTGCAACATATGAGGAGCCACTAAAATGAACGGCTCAACTCAGTTATAAACAATCTGCTACAGAGACCAATATACTTGCTTGATTTCAGCCTCCACAGGCATGTAGTCTGAAGAATATGGTTGCTGCAGTCTAGCAATGATTCGGTCCTGCATGATAAAGCATTAATGTTTTCAAATAGAATGGTGCGTCTTCAAAGAGGCATATGAAAAACAACACCAGTTGCATGCCCATTGAATATTGAATCCGCAGAATTTAATGGCTAGATATGATAAGTCAATTTGAAACCCAGATTTCTAGTTTTGATAAATTTTAGACATGGTAAATGGGCTACAAAGAGATCGACAGTTCCTACTTAAATAATCTTCTAGTTCTAAATAAGTACATATATGCCTGTATACGTGGATTTCTTTCAAGATAAAACTGCCTGACACAGAATAGGTAACTGAAACTCTCATACCTTCATTTGAGATTTTGGTATTTCAAGGTGTATAGGCTAACCATTCCAAGGAAAGAAAGCTCAGTTTCCACAAGTTTACAGCTAGGTAATAGAAAATCCCAACAATAGAGTGACTAAATTTTGGCTTAATAATTGATGTTTTCATCAAACACTGGCTTCAAGATATCTGGGATTTACATAATGATTGCACTGTGAAAGAACATATGTTAATGACCTAGTTAAGCTCCATCCATACAATGAGCCAGACCAGCAAATTTCTCTATCAACCAATATCAGACTAGATGATATCTCTTCTTCATTACAGTATATCATCTCTGTTATTGATCATTCCATAAAGAACACTCCGTGTGTATTTCATCTAAAATTGGTATTCTTGGTGATAAGTATCTGGAATTTGTAATACAGAAACCTGAAACAGATGTTACCTACTATTTAGATGCCTATTTGTGATAGTTGTTGGTGATAAGTAAATGCTGCTTCCAATTTTGGAAAACATGTATACCCTCTAAACTAAAATTACAGCAGCCATGGCTCCAACCTCCTTGGCATCATTATTGGTGATCATTTAAAATTTTAACTCTTCGACATCTTGCTCAAAGTGAAGACAAACCTCAACATTGCCCCTGTCCGTTTCTCCTTGCCAATGTCCTTGAACTCATACCACTATTCATCAACACGAAGAGGATGCTCAGGATAGTTGTTATTAGGTATGCGTAAAACAAGAGGATTTTTTATAGCTTATTTGTCTATACTAATGTTGTGTTTCACATGTTCATCACTGTCTCTGCATCCCCGCATTAACTTGTTTCCCTTTGTTTTTTCTTGATCCCTCTCACACAGTAAGAAATCAGCAAAATAGTCACGAAATATTAGCGACGAATTAATAATTCATCGCTAACAATAATAATTACCAACGAATTTTATGATCACCGTAAATAAACGTATTAAAATTATTAATTGTCGGAGTAATGTTATGTTTGCGACGAAATATTATTATTTCATCGCTAACTTAAAAATATTAGAGACAAATTAAAAATATTTATCATTAGTCTTCATTCCAAATGAGTATTAGCGACGAAACTAATATTTCGTCGCTAATATACATAAGTTTAGCGACAATATTCATACGATTCGTCGCTAATAAAAACAGTCGACTGACCAGTCGACTAAAAAATATTTTGTGATCGATCAAATTATAGTCAGTCGACTAGTGATACGAAACTAATATTTCGTTGCTAATATATATAAGTTTAGCAACAATATTGATACGATTCATCGCTAATAAAGACAGTCGATTAACCAGTCGACTAAAAAATATTCTGTGACCAACCAAATTATGGTCAGTCGACTGATGTATACCACCAGTCAACTGATGACGCCTATCATTATTTACGATGAATTAATAAATCATTCGTCGCTAAGAATGGACAGTCGATTGGTGGCTTCTGCCAGTCGGCTATTGCTTTAAGACAAGCTAATTTTTGCATATCAATAGACTCTCCGAATAAAGCAGTCGACTGTTATAACATATTAGCGACGAATACTGTGAAATATTCATCGTAAAATATTCAATCGACTGATCAGTCGACTAAAAAATATTCTGTAACTAGCCAAATTATAAACAATCGATTGCTTTCTTCCACCAGTTGACTGATTATTTGCAACAAAACTAATATATTTTGTCGCCAATATTAATGATTCTCCCCTTTCCGATATTTCAGATTTAGCAAGGAAATATTATTATTTGTGATGTTTTTTTTCATCGTCGTTAATATTAATGATGAAAGTATAATATTTCATCGCTAAAGTCTCTTAGCAACAAGCTTATAGCGACGAAATATTATCGTTGTTAATATGATTTAGCGGCGAATATTATGTGTTGCGATGAAAAAAAGTCATTGCTAACTATCATTTTTCTTGTAGTATCATCCAATTTTCTATTACCTTAGGAGACTGTTTTTTTTTAATGTTATTTTATTTTGTTTTCTTATATTGCTGACTTATCTTGGGGAGAACGAGCTACAAAGTGTAAGATATATAACTGCAAACAAAAACAAAACAAGGTAACAAAAACATTGGCGTATAGAGATGTAGAGCTAAATTATTTTATTTGAGAAGATTAAAATGCAAATGCAACAACAAAAAATAACCATATATACTCACAAAAATATGTTTTTTGAAATATGAACAACAGTTTCCTTTTTGCCAAATCATACCTTGTTCTGAATGATATCTTTCAAGATAGCAGTCATTCTGGCCAAAGACTCACGTTTCTTTTCCATTTCACTAACATGTGTTAGATGAGCAATAATATTCTTATCAACCTAAGAAAATAAAGCAGAGAAAACCATATGTGTGGGATAATGCCCACGTAGGGGCATGTAAGTGGGATCATGGGATGGTGGTTATATAATTCCATTATCCCATGCCCATGCCCTCATCTCTCCTCTCCCTCATCCTATATATATCTTTCCTTGAGAAGAAGGAAAGCGGCTGCTAGTTGTTGCTAGAGAATGTTGGATGAGGCTGCTTGTGTGAAGCAAGTGTGCAGTGCATAAGAGGTGAGAAGACTTCTTGTATGTGGTGTTGTGAGGTGTGCAAGTGTTGTATATAGGCAGTTGTGCAAGGAAGAAGGCTAAGGAGCATAGTCTACTTGTGATAGGCAGAGTCGCTCGAGAGAAACTTTCTTCGATCTCTTCACTTGTTGAGTAGAACAAGAGTTCGTCATCGTCACCAAGTTTAGAGTTGCGACGTTGTGATACTGTGATGGAAGTTCGGTTTAACCATTATCATTTCTATCCTGACTGTGAGCGTTCTGCCAGAATTCGAGTTCACAAAAGAGTCGTAGAAATCCAATAGTTCAAGATCGTGCAACATCTACATATTTTAGGTATATTTATATTTCCGCAATTTTAATTTTATAGATATACTTCTATCATTGGTATCAGAGCCAGATTGAACGTGAGATCGTTCGACCAATTCTTGAGTTAAAACTCAAAAAATGGCTTTTTGATAGAGGAAAATAATTTTCGTCGAAGACGATAAATAGTATTGAAATCATGCCGAGCACAGTAGGAGAAACAGTGGTGGAGCACTATTGGTGCTCGGGTACAGTAGCAATCACGTGAGAAATCCCGATGCCCGAGCGGAGAAATAGTGAGTGCACTATGTGCTCGGTAGTCAACTACTAGAAAGAAGCAGTTGACTGCCCGCGAGTTCATGGTTGCACAAGGAGGTGCTCCACCACTCGTGCAAAGTGCTCGCCTGCACGAAGAGGTGCTCGGTCGAGCGCAAATTGCTCGGCAACCAACTGTTGGGAAGAAGTAGTTGATTGACATCGAGTCGGCTGCGAGCTTATGGTCATTACAAAAAAACTGCTTTTTGGCGAGAAACTTTGGCAACGAAAATAATTCGTTGCAAATCTGCAATAAATTTTGCGACGAATTTTATGTTTCGTCGCAAATTTGTAACGAAATTTCCGACGGAAAAAAATTTGTTGTAAAAATTATAAAATTTCTAACATTTAAATTTCGTTGCAAAATTTGTCGCAAATTGGCGATGAAAATTATTTTTCGTCGCCAATTTACGACGAAAAAATAAATTCGTCGCATATTTCTACAACGAATTTAAAATTCGTGCGACGAAATTTTTTTCGTTGCAAATTCTGCAACCAAAAATAAATTCGTTGCAAAAATTTGCGACGAATTTATTTTTTCGTCACAAATTGGCGACGAAAAATAATTCGTCGCAGATTTTTATTTTATTAAAAAAAAATTAAAAATAAGTTCTCGTGAACGAGTTTTTTTTTAAATATTTTGCAACGAATCTGTAATTTTGCAACGAATCTCGGATTCGTTGCAAACTCTTATTTTTAGAAAAAAAAATTAAAAATTCTTCGAAGCCGGTTAAGTGACTTAGAGAGTTCGGAATGAGATAAAACAAGTTCTATGTGTTAGTCTAGTTCCCCTGATTATATATATATTTTTAAAAATCAATTTTACCGAAAATATTGCGATACGTGATTTTTTGAACGTGAATTAGATTTCTCAGATAGACCGATATTCAAAAATGTCCGGATTAAAATTTTTTTGACGATATTTATATAATGAGGAGAACTAGACGAACATATTGACACTGATTTTATCTCATTCGGAGATCTGTAAGTTAGTTAACGAGTTTCAAGTATTTTAATTATTTTAAAATAAAAAATTATTTGCAACGAATCTGTGGATTCGTTGCGATTTTAAAGTTTTTTAATTTTTTAAATAAAAATTATTTACAACGAATCCATGGATTCGTTGCAAATAGTTTTTTAAAAAAAATAAAAAATTTGAAAACGTTACAAATTTTTTTAATAATTTTTTTTATAAATTTAAAAGTTTGCAACGAATTTGTGATTCGTTGCAAATTTGCAACGAATCACAAATAAAAAAAATTATTAAAAAATTTTGTAACGTTTTCAAAATTTTTAATTTTTTTTTTTTAAATATTTGCAACGAATCTTTGGATTCGTTGCAAATTTGCAGCGAATCCAAAGATTCGTTGCAAAGTTTCCCCTTTTCCAGCCCAATCCCTAATTCCCGATGCCCTAATTATTTCATCTCCTCGCGTCGCGCTCGACATCCTCCGTCGTCGCCCCGCGTCCGCGCCCCGCCAGCCGTCAGCCCGCGACCGCCGTCCGTGCGAGCGTAAGCACCGCGAGTGCCGCCGTCCGCCGAGCCTCTCGTCGCCCGCGTGCCCCGGTGATCGCGAGCGGTAGCCGTCCGTCCGGTCGCCGCGCCCGAGCCGCCGCGCCTGCGAGCCGCCGGCGCCTCGTCACGCCGCGTGCCCCGGGCCGCGAGCGGTAGATCGGTAGCGGTCGCCGCGCCCGAGCCCCAGAAGCCCGCCGCCCGCGAGCAAGCCCGGTGCCGCCGAGGCGCCGTCGCCCTCGTCGCCGCGTGCCCCGGTGATCGCGAGCCGTCGTCACCTCTGAGGCCGCCCGGTAGCCGTGAGCCGCCGTCGTCCGCGAGCCGTCCGGCGATCCACCGCCATTGTCAGGAGTTTCGGCCGCCGCCGCGACCGCAAGCCAACCACCGGCCCGGTGTCAGGAGATTCCGTGGCCGCCCGTGGCCACCGACCCTTGCCCTCGCCCGTGATCGCCGCGACCACGCGGCGCCCGGCCGATACAGGCTTCCGTCCGCGAGTTCAGTGTCGTCCGTCCGGAGCCTTGCCCTCGCCCGGACCAGTTCGCGCCCGACCCTCAGTGAGCCAGAGGTTTATAAAAAATTTCACTAATTTTAAATTCGTTCTTTTAGGTTATATGTTTTGTCTATTGGAAAGTGTTAAAACCTATTTGCATTGCCTTTTAAATAATACTTTATGGATAATAGTTTCCATTGAAATTATGTTTGTTAGGATTCAATTAATGTTAAGTTTCGCAAATGCATCTGCCTAATTAAGCTTATGTTGAGACCCATACAATTGTCATTAGTATTCTCTTAAACACCAAGATTGAGACTTATATTCATCAAGGCATCTTTGCTTCCGCAAATTATTATATGTATTTAATTGTGATTGGAAAGAAAATCAATGTTTTCATTTCCAGTTGAATGCATATCATAATTTGGGAAGTTGACTTCTAAATGCAGTATTTTAAGATGATAATTATTTTAATTTAGGGTGTTAAGTAGATTTTGTATGTTTTAATCTAAAAAAGAGAATACTTCTGGTACGAGTTTATATTGATTTATTAATAATTTATTATTTTTGTAGTTTGTTTAGATTGAGGTCTATAACATAGAGTAATTCTTCAATGTTTATCTTAAAGTAATAAAAGTCCTCTGTTTTTTATAGTGAATTCTTTTTCTCTATGCTAGTATTTCTTCGTCTATGTTTAAAGATAGTTAAACATAGTGAATTCATATGTGAACTAACTGTATATTCGTATTATTCTATTTGCTAGGAGGTTTTATTAATATAATTGATTGAAAACAGACATAATGTAGCGTGAAAGGAGTTGGATGTATAATAGGAATTTACCTGAACGTCGGGGTTTAACTGATGAATTTATGAGTGGGTTGAAAGAGTTTTTAAATTTCACATCTAGTAATGTTGAGTTTATGGATGGTAATCAGATAAGGTGTCCATGCAGAAAGTGTCACAATGGTAGATTTTTACCGTCTAGCAAAGTTTCAGAGCATCTTTGTATATTTGGTTTTACTGTAAATTACTATAACTGGACATGTCATGGTGAACCATTTATATCTGATGAGGATTATTATAGACACAACACACAAGTCTCTAGGGATCAAAGTTATTATAATCAATTAAATCCATATCAGAGGATGATATATGATGTAGCAGGCCCGAATTTGATTCCCCAATCACAAGGTGCAGCTTCAAGTTGTCCTCCAACAGTTGAGCAAATGTTTACTAATGCATCACCCTTGGAAGAGGTACAAGTAACAGATATCGGTGAAAATATGAATAATGAAGCATATCTCAAATTTCAGGCGGTGTTGAGTGCTGCAGATGAACCATTATGGGCTGGTTGTGAGACTCACACTAAACTATCGTTCACCGCAAGACTATTGAATGTCAAGGCAGAGCATAATGTGTCTGACGATTGTTTTAATAATTTTGTTCAAGCTTTTGAAGAGGCATTGCCGCGTGATCATATACTGCCCAATGATTTGTACAATATGAAAATACTGATGAAAGAATTAGGTCTTCCAGTGGAAAGAATTGATGTGTCTAGAGATGGTTGTATGTTATATTGGGGAGATGATGCATATGTAGATGTTTGTAAATTCTGTAATCAAGATAGGTGCAAGAGCACTAGTAGGAGGCAACAACGACGTAAATCATATAATCAGTTGTTTTATTTGCCTTTAACTCCTAGGTTACAAAGGTTTTATGCATCTAAGACAACTGCTGAACACATGACTTGGCATGCAAATCATCAAACAGAAGAGGGACTAATGTGTCATCCATCAGATGCAGAGGTGTGGAAAAATTTTGATAGAACATATCCTGATTTTGCGAAGGAGACTCGAAATATTAGGTTAGGTCTCTGTGTTGACGGATTTGCTCCATTTGGTAAATTAGGAAGACACTATTCTTGTTGGCCAGTTATATTAACTTCGTATAATCTTCCGCCTGGGATGTGCATGAAAACACCATATATGTTTTTAACATTGGTTGTGCCTGGCCCAAAAAATCTGAAGAAGTTAATAGATGTTTATATGCAACCATTGATTGCAGAGCTAAAACAACTATGGGATGAAGGTTTTCCTACATACGACGTTCATACTAATCAGATGTTTGTAATGAAGGCTGCTCTTCTTTGGACCATAAATGACTTTCCGACTTATGGTATGCTATCAGGTTGGAGTACTGCAGGGATCTTAGGATGCCCAATATGTATGGAGAGATCAAAGTCGATTAGATTGAAACATGGTAAGAAGCCGAGTTATTTTGATTGTCATAGACAATTTTTACCACTAAATCATAATTTCGGAAGGAATAAAGATGAATTCACTAGGAATCGAATTGAAAGAACACCTCCGCCATTGAGATTGACAGGTCAAGATATTTGGTACAGAGTGCTTCACTTTCCATCTGTTATTGAAGATCCACATGGTACAACTTATGAATATGGAAGCAACTATAAATGGACTAAACGAAGTATATTTTGGGAGTTACCGTATTGGTTTAGTAATTTGATTCATCATAATCTCGATGTTATGCATATTGAGAAGAATATTTTTGATAATCTGATAAATACAGTGATGGATATCACCGGAAAAACAAAAGATAATCTAAATACAAGAAAAGATATGTGACTCATTTGTAAACGACCCACCCTTGATGTTGATGAAAATAGTAGGGGACCAAAACCAAAGGCAGTTTATACATTGAATAAGGAACAGAGACGTGTTGTTTGTGAATGGTTGAAATCATTGAGATTTCCTGATGGGTATGTTTCTAATCTTGGGAGATGTGTCGATATGAAGGAATGCAAATTGATGGGTTTGAAAAGCCATGATTGTCATATATTCATGGAAAGACTAATTCCTATTGCTTTTAAAGAACTCTTACCGAATTTTGTATGGGGTGCCATTACAGAGTTAAGTATTTTTCTTCATGATATATGCTCAACAGTTTTGGGATATTCACATATGGAGAAGTTAGAGAGAGACATTCTAATCATTTTGTGCAATTTAGAAAGGATTTTTCCGCCAACATTTTTTGATTCAATGGAACATCTTTTGGTTCACTTGCCATATGAGGCCAAAGTTGGAGGACCAGTTCATTATCGATGGATGTATCCTTTTGAAAGGTATAATTTGCATATTCTATACTTCGTTATTATTGCATAAAAATTTATAATTTTTTTATATATTCATTTCTAATACAATTTGTTATATTACAATCAGATTCTTATATCATTTGAAGAAAAAAGTGAAAAATAAGGCACATGTTGAAGCCTCTATTGTGAATGCATATATTGTGGAGGAAGTAACAACTTTTGCATCATATTATTTTGAGCCTCACGTTCAGACCAAAAGACGGAAATCCGGAAGGAATGAAGAAGGTCCTGTCGATCCTAATTTGAATTCATTCTCAATTTTTAATTATCTTGGTCGACCAAGTGGACCGTGTAAGCAACGATACTTAACTGATCAAGAATGGCGAGCAGCCCAGACATATGTTTTACTTAATTGTCCAGAAGTATCGCCATATTTCGAGTTAGTATATATTTCCTATTTCTTCGTTAAGTGTTATTTTTTTAATGTTATAATTCAATTTTTTATTATAGGATTTTCCAAAACTTATATTCTGAAATCCCGACACGTGATTTTGATCACTTCTGCGATCAAGAATTTGCACCATGGTTCAAATCATATGTAAGCAGTTTTAATTACCTAATTTTTGTTTACACATATCTTAGCTTTTAAATAAATATCATTTTCATTTGAGTATAGGTTTATGCTAATCAAACTCACGTTCAGCAAGAATTGTTAATCCATCTATCATGGGGTCCAAAAGCAATGGTACGCACTTGGCCAGCATATTTCATAAACGGATATAATTTTCATACTCAAGAATATGGAAATGAAAAGAGTACAATGAATAGTGAAGTATGTGTTCAGTCTTCCAATGATGGAGGTGCAAGGAATGAATTTTATGGTTTGCTGGATGAAATTATAGAGATTGAATATCCTGGTCCAAAAATGCGAGTTATCTTATTTATGTGTCGATGGTTTGACCCCGTCAGAGGGATGAAGGTGTATCCACAGTATAATTTGGTTGAAATAAATCATAAAAGATTGTATAAGAGATATGAACCATTTATTTTGGCACAACAAGCGATTCAAGTTTTTTATGCTCCATATCCTAGTTTGAAACGTGACAAAAATGATTGGTGGGCTATTTGTAAAACAAAAGCACGGAAAAAAATTGAAGAGCGCTGGCAAGACATTGCATATCAACAAGACAAAGTTACAAATATGTTTCATACCGAGGAATATATTATTCTAACGTTACGAGATCCCAGCGGAGTAGTGATAAACGTGGATGCAACTGAAATTGATGATGATGATGAGGAGGAGGAGGGGGAGGAGGACGAGGAGGAGGAGACCGATGAGGATGAGGAAGATGATAATGAGGACTTTGAATTTTGACGTCTAGGGTAAGTTTTTATATATATAATTTTAGTTTTAAACTATAAATTTACCAAATTTCTTAGCTCAATTATTAGTTTATATACTGTCTCATTGTTAAATTTATATCTTTTGTCTGTGTATGTTGTGTATATTTTGTTCTTATAGGTTATCAGCAGTGACATCATCGTAGCTTCTCGCACTCTCTCAGATCTTCATTATGAATATTGTAAGTTTTTCATGTTCTTCATTAAGCATCAAAGTTTTATTTGCTTTATTCTAATTTTGATTTTGGTTGATAGTTTCGACGTGGTGGCCATAGACGACCCAGTACTAATCGCGGTGATTCACACTCACAAAGACTATACCTACATGCCCCCATCTGACCTTCACATGACCGATCGTCGATCATCTCATTCACCAGCAGGGCCTTCCCATTCAAATTCACCTGTACCCGCCAGACACTCATCTACTGAGAATATCGAAAGTCGACCGTATATATTTTCGATTGGAGATTCGTAAGTAATATAAATATTATAATTTTTCAACTATCTTAATTATTTATCCAATTTTTTTTCACTTTATCATAGGTTTGAAAATTCTGTAACTGTTATTCGCGAGATCAATAAAATCGTGAATAACTATTGGAGAGGAGACTCATTGTCATACTCAAGTACGTCAGGACCTACAAAAGAACTATGTTGGTGCGAGTTTAAGGTATAATTGATTCATTTTATATATTAAATAAGTGATTATATAATCGATTGTTTTTTTTTTCATCTCAGCGGACATTTATTTGGGACTCTTCTCAAGACTTGGAAGTTAAAAGAATTTTAAAAAAAAAAATGTGGCGATCATATTCGACATGTATTGAGTCATGACAAGAGTACTGGAAAAAAACCAGCCGGTGTCACGTCGGAAAATTGGAGTAAAATCTCCAATTTTTGGCAAACTGATGAGAGCAAAAAAAGGAGTCAACAGAATAAAATAAATCAAGCATGTAATTCTGGAGACTTATCTGCAACATATGCGGGAGGATCTATAAATATCGAGGAACATTCACATAGATTGATAATTTTTTAATTCTACAATTAGTTTTTTAATTTATTTCAGATTATTATTTTATTTCTAACATTCTTATTTTTAGTCTAAGGAATTGGGAAAGGAGCCGGAATTTATAGATACTTTCGTTCGCACTTTCCAAAAAAAAAGATAAGACTTGGAGTGGAGATAGAGCTAGAGCAATTAAGGTTTGAATTAATCTTTAAACTTACTTTATAACTTTAATTCTGTTTGTTATGTATATGCTCTGATTAAAATTTTAATTTTGTATAGGAGAGATATGATCAGTTATCCTCATTACAGAGAATTTCAGGAGATGACGGTGATAATGAGGGATCTGAGTCATCTGTTAGTAATAATTTGGATTTATGACTTGAGGCGAGTGGAGGAGCAAAAGGGGGAAGGATATTAGGTATGGGTTCTATGAGCAGAATGCATAATGTTCCTCGTAGATCTATTTCTTCTACTCCACTAGCAGTAGCGGCACAGATACATAACTTAACTGAGGAGGTTAGCAATTTGAAGGGCATAATACTTGAAAGAGATCAGCAAATTCTAGAAATACAACAACAAAACTCACAAAGGGATCAAGAAATGATAGAAATACGATGACAACAAGCTTTTCTTATGCGAAGCCAAAGAATTTAGTTCCTGGTCCAAGTCATATTCCTCCTAGTAATGAGGATGATGGTGGCGATGATGATGATGATATTTTTGTAATTAGTACTTTTACCATTTTTAGTTTATTGAGTTTGTTAATCCTTTATTTTTTTAATTTTTGATTAATACTTTTTATTTTGCTTTAAACAGGAATGATGAAGTCAATCCTTATGCCGGTTGAAATTGCACATCTGAGTAAGTCTATGCATATTTATTTTCGTGTTAGTAGATAATTTTTTTTAATGTATGATACTTTTTGTTTGTTTCTTTTCTAATGCAGGTAGAAGAATGACGGTCGTTGCTTAGCAGATGATCTTTTCTTTTTTCTTTCGCATGTGTTGAGATATTTTGAGTGGACATTGTTATTTGGATATCAGAACTATGTTGATGTTTGGAATGTTGTAGGATATAACTTTGTTGTTTGGAATGTTGTATTGTTCTTAATTTATTGTGTTAGTTTGTATTTATTAGGATATGAAATATTTTTGGATATTATTGAATGTTATTTTGTTGTATTGAATGTGTGTGTGTTTTGTTTGTATTGAATGTATTTATTTGGATATTAAATATATTTGGATATCAGAACTTATTGTGTTTTGTTTTGTGTGTGTGAAATTTGTATATACGATAAAATATCGAAACGGATGGAACCTGCTGAAATTTTTTTTATTTAGCGACAAATTTAGCGACAAAAAAACAAATTCGTTGCTAAATTCTGGGAATTCTGCGATGAATTCTGCGACGAATTTTGTTTTCGTCGCAAATTAGCGACGAATTTAGCAACGAAAATAACCTGCGACAAATTCTGCAACGAATTTTGCGAGGAAATTTGCCACGAAAAATGAATTCGTCGTAAAATTTTGCGACGAAAAATGAATTCGTCGCAAAATATGGTTTTTTGCGACGAATTTTGCGACAAATTCAGCGACGATTTTTGCGACGAATTTGTATCAGTCGCAAATTTAGCAACGAAATCGTAATTTCGTCGCAAATTTTCTGCGAGGAATTTATTTTTTCGTCAGAAAGTTTTGCGATGAATTTTTTTTTTGTCGCGAAAATTAGCAACGAAAACACTTTATTCGTCGCAAAAATATGCGACGAAATAAAAATTCGTCGCAAATATTTGCGACGAAAGTTGCGACGAAATTTTGAATTAAATCGTAGCGTTTCTAGTGAAATTTTGAATTAAATCGCTAAAATTAAATCGCAAATTAAATCGCTAATATTTGCGACACTTTATCCGCAACGAAAATATTTTTGTCGCTAAATTCGTCGCTAATTTATTTTGCGACGATTTTTTTTTTAAATTTGTCACTAATGACTATATTTTTTGTAGTGGGTGCTCGGTCGTGATGTGTTGTACTCGGGAAAGCACTGTAGTTGTTCGACAAGCACAAGAGGTGCTCAGCTAGAACACTAGGTGCTCGACTAGCATAAGAGGTGCTCGGCTAGAGCACTAGGTGCTCGGCTAGAGAACTAGGTGCTCAGTCAGAATACTAGGTCCTTAGCAGAACACAAAGGGTGCTCGACTGACACTATTGGTACTTGGGAAGTTACTCTTCATGCTCGGCAAACACTGTAGTAGCTCGGGTTTTGTTGTTTAAAATCGAGTTAGATTTTGAGATTATTCAAAATCTGATCTGAAGGTTGAGAAAGATTTTCAGAATTGGCTCGACCTAAGTCGAGTCACTTTAGGAAGACGAAGAGGTCTAACTCTGAGGTATGTGGACCATTTCGGTAGCGCGTTGGCTTGTTGAAAGCACTGCTAGTGTATGACAGTGCATAGATTCTCACGGTGGCGCGTAGGTTAGCTTTGAGAGAATATTGTGACTATTTGTGTACTACATCTTAATTCAAATGGTGTGATGCAATTCTAGATTATGATGTATAGTGTATGTTGATTCATACACTCATCTTAGAATTAGTATTTGAGTCATTTTTAGTTTTGATGATTTGTATAGTACACAAATGTTGAGATATTAAGCATCAATAGTCACTTGCATCTCTTTATTTGTGTGACAGATATATGACTGTGACAAAGAGTGTATACTGGATCTCGTGAAGGGAGATAAGTTGAACGGTGACAATTATGAGATTTGACATCGGAAGGTTCAATTTGTTTTCGAGGAACAAGAGCTCGGGAAGGTTCTTATGCACGAGATGGTGGACCCCGAGGAGGGTACCACAACACAAGAGAGATAGGATCAGGAGGTGTATCATGCATGGAAGAAGAAGGATAGCCAAGCTAGGGTAATTTTTCTTAGTAGCATACATGATGAGCTAATCTCGATATATGAAGATTATCCTACTGCTTTGTCGATCTAACATGCTCTGAGAGAGCATTATGACACCCCTTCAACTCCTAAGTTGAGGATGCTCACATATAAGTTTATTACTTATAAGAAGAGGTTTGATCATACTGTGAAGTAACATTTAATATATATGTCGAGTATGATTGCTTCTTTGAAGAATATAAAGGAGTCAATGTCGAATGAGCTTTAGGTATTGAGTGTGATCCAATCATTACCTGACTTATGAGAGATAGTTAAGATCTATCTCATGCACACAGAAAGTATTAGTACTTTCACGGATGTGAGTAGGCATTGCGAGCTCGAAGAGGAGCGACAGGAGGTGACCAAGTCTGCTTCGGATCATGTTAACTTTACGGAGTCGAGTAAGGGCTCCCGGGGAACCAAGCACAAGTGATGCAAACATGAGAAGAAGACTAAGGGTCCTGACAAGAAGAAGACAAAGACAGTTGAGAAGGGATAGAAGAGTAAGAAGAAGGAGCTCGTAAAGAGCAAAGTCCGATGCTACGTATGTGATAAGCTTGGTCATTTCGTACGCGAATGTGGCGAGCGAAAGGTAAAATCTTCTTCTTTATATGGTTTGAGTTATGTGTCATCTAGTGTGTGTTCGCTAACTTATCTCTTTTGTGGATTGTAAACTCAGAATCAACAGACCATGTAGCTTGAGATAGAAGTGTTTACGTAGATTTTCGCCGTATTAGTCCATAAGTGAGAAGGCTTTATGTGGGGAACAGAGCATATGTGAAGGTGAGAGGGATTAACACATGCAAGCTGACACTGCAATGTAATCAAGTCCTATATCTCCATGATGTATTGTATGCTCTGGAGATAAGGCAAAATCTCGTTTCTGTCCGTAGTCTAGACCAGTTAGGATATAATATTTGTATAGAAAACTCTAAAGTTTCTATCTCGTATGACAATACTCTTATATGTTCTTGTATAGTCCATGAGGGACTTTATGCACTAAATTTGATTTCATTTCATGAGTCTTATCTATGTCGTCTATTGCCTTTGCATCTGATAGTATAGTGGATAATGTGTGTATGACATAGTAGACTTGGCCACATAAGGTAAGAGAGAATGGGTCGGTTAGCAACATGTAGTGCATTAGGCTAGCTAACCAAGGTCAAGTTGCCCTTATATGAGTTTTGCATAGCAGGAAAATCAAAGAGAAAATCATTTGGGAAAGTAGTGAGAGCTGAGACTCTATTGCAGTTGGTTCATTCTGATATTTGCGGACCCATAAATATGAAAGCACGAAATGGAGCCATGTATTTTATTACGTTTATAGACGATTACACGCGTTTTAGTATGTCTATTTGATTTCACATAAGTCTAAAAAACTGGAGTACTTCTGAAGGTTTATTAGCGAGGTTGAAAATCAACTAGACTTGAAAGTGACAACTCTTAGAATCGATCGTGAATGTGAGTATTTGTCTAAGCAGTTTAAAGAGCTCTGTTTCGAGAAAGACATTACACGACAACTGACTATTCTTGCTACTCCTCAGTAGAATGGAGTTGCTAAGAGAATGAATACAACTTTATTGGAAATGGTAAGGTTTATGATTGTGCAAACCAATTTACCTATCTCCCATTGGGGGGATGCGTTATTGACTACTACCTATGCCCTTAATCGCATTCCTATAAAGTTTATAATTAGTACCCCATACGAGCTTTGGACAAGGAGATAGCCTGTCCTTAGTCATTTGAGGTCATGAGATTATGTCGTGTATGTTAACGATCATTCACATAGATACGTCAAATTAGGCCCACAGGAAAAAAAGTGTATCTTATATGATATTCTAAACACTCTAAAGGATATGTGTTCCTAGGAGAACATATGGATGAGATTGTCACTGAGATTGAGTCTCATGATGTCATATTTCTCGAGAATGATTTTTCTAAGAGAGGAGAAATCGATCGAGATTTCATCTTCTATGAGATGGACGAGCCTATTGGCTTAGTAGATCCTAGTGGCAGGATTCAAGACCCTGAGATGAATCTTGGTCCTAGAGGGAGTGATCCATCCCAAGGTGAAGATGCTCTCTCTCCTCGTCGGAGTGGTCAGGAAAATGTACCTTATCATCATTTCTCGATTGAGAATGAGACACTCACTGTGACTCTAGAGGACGAGGAAAATCCGAGGACTCTAAGAGAGGCTCTCAAGGCTAGGTTCTGCAAAAGACCAATGGTTTAAGGCCATGAAGGATGAAATGAAATCGATGAAAGTTAATGAAGTCTAGGAGTTAGTTGACTTACTTGAGAATAGAAAGACCATTAGGAACAAATGAGCTCTCAAAATTAAGAGGAAGACTAATGGATCGATCAAAAGGTATAAAGCTTGTCTAGTAGCTAAGGGTTGCACTCAGACAAAGGGCATTGACTACGAGGAGACCTTCTCTCTAGTAGTCAAGTTTATTTCGATCTGTTTACTTTTAGCGATTGTCATGAGTTTAGATATGGAGTTACATCAGATAAACGTGAAGACCACCTTCCTTAATTGAAGTTTGGATGATGAGATCTACATAGAACAATCTTCTGGGTTTGTTCAAGTAGGTCAAGAAAATAAGGTCTGTCGACTTCGGAAGTCAAAATATGACCTTAAACAATCATCTAAGCGATGGTATCTAAGATTTCACGAGGAGGTGATATCTTATAGTTTTACAATGATCGAGGAGGATCATTGTGTCTATCTGATAAGATCAAATAATTCATTTGTGATTCTGTTGTTATATGTGGATGATATAATGTTGGCTAGGGACAACATTGAGTATTTGATGAGCATTAAAACATGGTTATCATCAACTTTCAACATGAAAGACATGGATGAAGCTAAGTTCATCCTTGGAGTACAAATCCAGAGGGATCGTTCGAGAAGATTCTAGCTCTTTCACAAGAGACTTATATTAAGAAAATTCTCGAGCGCTTTAGGATGAGTAATTGTAATCCCATAGATACTTCGATAGGCCTGAGCTTGATGATGTGTTCTAATACTCACGAAGATATAAGGGAAATTAGGAAAGTTCCTTATTCTAGTGCAGTAGGAAGTCTGATGTATGTAATGTTGTATACACGATCGGACATATGTTATGTAGTTGGTCTGGTATTTAGATATCAAGCAAATCCTAGAAGGGGTCACTAGAGAATAGTCACTACAACAAAAATTCGAATAGACAATGGCGAAAAATCGTTGTCTATAATCCAAAAAATCCGTGATAAATCGACCCATTGTGAAAAGTGGGGCGCTCAAAGACAACGATTAAAAACCATTGTTGATTTAAGGAAAAGACAACAGTTTTTAACCGTTGTCTTTGGGCGCCCCACTTTTCACAACGAATCGATTTACCACGGATTTTTTGGATCACAGACAACGATTTTTCACCGTTGTCTTTCAACTAAAATTACAACGGGTTATAACTGTTGTCTTTGAGCGTCCTATTTTTCTCAACGCATGGATTTATTATAATTTTTTGAGTCATAGACAACGGTTATTAACCGTTATCATTTCTCAATGGTTACTCTAGAGAATAATAAACCGTTGTCGATTTATAGTATTGTATTTTTAATATAAATCATACAACAATATCACAAAGAATTACAGAAAACACAAATACACTCACACTTTTAGCAATGTAAAGTACAAGGTCACATCATCTCATTTTAAATGATCACTCTTAAAAACATATATAAAAAAGTACTGTTGCAAAACAACTACACATCATATGCTTAGTACTGCACCAAAAGTATTATGCATAATAACCAAAACACTTA
This sequence comes from Wurfbainia villosa, assembly GCA_025175895.1. NCBI lineage: Eukaryota > Viridiplantae > Streptophyta > Magnoliopsida > Zingiberales > Zingiberaceae > Wurfbainia > Wurfbainia villosa. The sequence goes on along the minus strand of CM045991.1, from coordinate 23,544,455 downwards.
TAGATTACCACATCTAACCAAAAGAGGTATGTACACTTAAATCTCCTAATCATCAGATATGTGATCTTGTATGCATTCAGCCCACTCCGAACATACTTCATCAATTTCCTTTGTAGCTATCACAGATTTTGCGAACTGCTAGTGAAAAGGATTTTTTGATATCTTAAAGGAATTGCGAACTTCTCTCTGTGTTATGGGGGAGATGATTTGTATCTCGTGGATATTTAGATGTCAACTGGGGAGGCGATCTGGATAAACGCGAATCAACATCAAGTTTCGTTTTCTTACTCAATGGCGAGACCATCTCTTGAAGTAGCAAGAAGCAAACCTGTGTTGTTCTATCTATGATGGAGGCTGAGTTCATGGCAGGCCCAGTAGCAGTTTAAAAGGGTGTTTGGCTCAGAAGACTAATGGATGATTTAGGGGTTGTAACGAATAGTAGAAGGTCAATAATGATTTATTGTGATAATCAAACCACTATCGCTTACACAAGAGATTCTAAATTTCATAGTATAACTAAACACATAGATACCAAATATTATTATGTAAGAGACACTATTGAGAAGAATGAAGTGACTGTCAAGTACATTTCAACACATAGCATGGTGGCTGACCTCTTTACCAAATCTATCACAAGAGACTCATTTGTGGGACATAGAGAGTCATTAGGTTTGTGTACTTTTTGAAATTTTCTCAACTTGTATTGTAATGACAATGATGCTTAATCAAATATATGACTCAATGTGCATTAATGGTCTGATAATAATGTTGCACTTGATATATATGTATGTTCTGTGATATAATAGATATATCAGGCAGGCAGGTTCACTCTCTCACACGAGTGACCAACTCCTAGAGTGGAGATTAGATAGTTTCTAGCTGTAAGAGGTTTTGAGAGTAACTCTACTAGAATTTAAGTCGTCCTAATATGTATTCAGGATGAGGTCATGTGCAATATGACCAACATGGATTTAGTCACATCCATATGAGTTGTAAGTAACCAGGTTTGAGATCTCAGATATCACCTACAGTTTGTGAAATTGTCTTTGAGAGACTTTCAATCTCTAAAATCTCTGGGTAGAATCTTATGTGCAGACTGAGTCTCATACCTACACAGTGTTAGAGAAATCTGACATATGTCCTTATGAGAAATAGGGAATACTGTGGCACGTGTTTCATATCGTGTATGATAAATCAAGTAAGTAAAGTGAGAGTCATATTACTTGAGACAATAAATTATATCCCTGAGCCCCACTGTGTGAGATCCGAGATCCTCTGGGAGAGATCTCTTATACCCTTATTATTTTCGACTGTTTTTTGAGATTGTGATTCAGTGTTGTTACTTTAGTCTGTTTACCAATGACCCAGAAAATAAATTGAGGTCTGAGGGATAGGTCTAGGAAAATAGTTGAGTTAGGCTAATATATTCCAGTTTAGAAAAGGAAGACCAATTGACGTTATATATATCAGGATTTAATATTCACCGACTAGTCTTTTATGTTTATTTAAGCAGGGATTAAATATATTAGTGAATACAATATCGAACAATATCTGGAGATACTTTCGATGAGGAAAGAAGTTCGATTAGATATAATAAGTCTTGGTTCTGGGGTGCAACAAGATTGTATCTTTTGATACAAAGATGACTACTCTGTCATCCTAACAGATGCATAAAACAGTTTTTATTTGTAGGTATACTTGCAAGTTGCACGATACCTAACTCTGTGTGAAAGCTCAGTAGTGTGATAGATCGCATGAGATGTGATCTAGTGACGATTAAAGATATATGCTCATGTGTGCAAGTGAGAGATGTGGGATAATGCCCACATAGGGACATGTAAGTGGGATCATGGGATGACGGTTAACCCCATTATCACATACCCATGACCTCGTCTCTCATATTTCTCATCCTATATATATCTTTCCTTGAGAAGAAGGAATGCGGATGCTAGTTGTTGCTAGAGAACGTTGGATGAGGCTGCTTGTGTGAAGCAAGTGTGCAGTGCATAAGAGGTGAGGAGGCTTCTTGTGTGTGGTGTGCAAGTGTTGTGTGTAGACAGTCGTGCAAGGAAGAAGGCTAAGGAGCATAGTCTACTTGTGATAGACAAAGTTGCTCGAGAGAAGCTTTTTTCGATCTATTCTCTTGTTGAGTAGAACAAGAGTTCATCATCATCACAAAGCTTAGAGTTGCAACGTTGTGATACTATAGTGGAAGTTCGATTAACCATCATAATTAATTCCATCTCGACTGTGAACATTCTATCAAGATCCGAATTCGCAAAAAAGTTACAGAAATCTAGCAATTTTAGATTGTGCAACGTCTATATATTTTAAGTATATTTATATTTCCACAATTTTAATTTCATAGATATACTTCAATCAATATGAATAAAACAAATAATTAACTAAAAAAACTGAAATAGGACGTACATGCAAATTTGACAACACTCCTCATGTTGCCTTTTTTTTTTTAATTACTATTTTAACTCTTAAACTTTTTATCAATCGGCAAAATATCTAAAAGGTTAACTTTTGACGTCATCCATTCATCGCCACCCGCATTAATGGAATCTGAAGGAAGAATTGGCATCGAACATGCAGTTCAATGACAAAAAGATACAACCCATACCTGTGCATGATCCACTGGAGGTGCAACCCTTCAATCTTGTTTTAATTAGTTTCCAGATGGCTGCTGTTAATGCAAAAAAGGGGTTTAAGAATGATGAAAAATAAGGAAATTATTCCTCTCGTGTATATATATATATATATATCAATTCGCGTAGAAGATTGCTGCAGATTCAATGGGAATATATATTGAAGTTGACTTTTTAAAATAATCCTCAATTCAATTCATAATCACTGTTAAGTTTGACCAAGTTCATCAAGCATGTTATGCCGGCCTCATCCTTATATTACTGGTCAACCACATCACAAGTTTGATTTCCACATGACACCTAATGTACATATATATTATAACTCTATCTCAACATAAATAAATAAACATCTATAAAAGGCATGGTGCAAGAAAAAAAAAGAATAAATTATTTGATACAAATATTTGAAGTAATCGAGAATATGTGTGGAGTTCGGTTCAAATTATACCCAAAAAAAACAAAATTTGTACAATTTGATCATGTCAACTATAAAGTTGGTACCGTTCCATTTTATGATCTAATTAAAAATAGCTTTGCGTTACCGTGGCAACATGTAATACATGTTTCTATTGAATAACTAAGGAAACTCAATCTCCATTAGTTGGCATCCATTAGATTAACACATCAAGAATTCTAACCATAAAAATTGAGCACTATAAAATTCCATGCGTCTCGAGTAGAAAATTTTCAGAAATTAATCCATAGGAAGAAGAGCAATGGCTCCTCCAAAATCGATTTCTCTTGCATTTTTCATATCCTTTGCTCTTCTCTTTGCATCGGCGTCTTCAAATGAAGAAAGAAGGGTACGTAATTCAAAAGAAAAGAAGTTTGTAGATTTCCTTGGTAAGCAGTGAGTGTTCTTTAATCTGTATTCAAACAATCAATTAATGTTACTATACATGAATGGCATGTTTCAGGTTTATATTGTGTATATGGGAGCTCAACACTCATCGCAATACTCGACCTCTGAACTCCATCTTAATTTGCTTAAAGAAGTTCTCGTGAACTGGTAATGAATTAATTGATATATATATACATTATTTCGTGAAAAAAAATATATTTGATCAAGTTTTGAGACTAAAACAAATGATAATGCAGTTCGCCGAGTGAGTCTTTGGTGTATAGCTACCAGAGGAGTTTCAGTGGATTTGCTGCTAAGCTTTCGATCGACGAGGCTCAAAAATTGAGCGGTATATTAAATAGTTCTTATTTTGATTGTAGAGATATATATAATAAATTAATTGAGATTGGAGGCGAATTAATTGCAGGAACAAAGGGAATAGTTTCAGTATTTCGCAGTAAAATTCTGAAGCTTCGCACGACGAGATCATGGGATTTCCTCAACTTTCCGCAGAGTGTTAATAGGAATCCAACACTGGAAAGTGATGTCATCGTCGGAATGTTGGATTCTGGAATCTGGCCGGAAGCTAAGTCCTTCAGCGATCAGGGATTGGGACCTCCGCCGACGAAATGGAAGGGCGCTTGTGTAAATATGACATGCAACAAGTATGCACATAAAATTCGATCATTTTTAATTATTATTGTTTCACTGAATTTATTGCTGAATAAAGCACGAATTTATGTTTAAAGTACTAATATGAATTTATGATTGAATAATTAAGCAAAATTATCGGCGCGCGTTACTACAATAGCCTCGGCGATTACACGTCGAACGAACCATCGCCGCGCGACTTCGAAGGTCACGGGACGCACACAGCTTCCACCGCTGCTGGTCGGAGCGTCTCCCACGCCAGCCTCTATGGCCTCGCCGACGGCACCGCCCGAGGGGCCGTCCCGTCAGCGAGGCTCGCGGTGTACAAGGTGTGTTGGTGGTTCGGGTGCACCGATCAAGACATCTTGGCGGCGTTTGACGATGCGATCTCGGACGGTATCGACATCATCTCCCTGTCACTCGGCCACGCCATCCCCGTGGACTACTTCCAGGACTCGATAGCTATCGGTTCCTTCCACGCCATGGCCAACGGGATTTTGACTTCGGCCTCCGCAGGGAACGAAGGGCCAGGCCATGGCTCAGTCAGAAACGTGGCACCATGGATGGTGGCGGCGGCCGCGAGCAGCATCGATAGGCACATCATTGACATGATGGTCACCGGAGATCATGGGTCCATTTTGGTGAGTAGCTTGTCAATTTAAAAATAATGTAATTTTGACTACTCATCGTCTTGTTTATGCATTATACATAGATCATGCACTCCATTCCTTAATACTTTATGCTCATAATTCTTTCATACAAACTATTTGTGCTTTGGTTCTTTTTAATTATCATATGCGCATTAATTAAAGTAAGGAATTTTTCTTCTCTATGTAAAAATAGGCGTTTAACTACATAAACTCATATTATTTTTTATTGAAAAACAATGCAGGGAGCTTCTGTAAACACGTTTGCCACGGAAAATAGATTTCACCCCTTCATCTACTTGCAGGGAAATGCAACGACTTCATCAGGGTACGTAGATATATATATAATTCTATCTTCTCTTTACAGATGCAACAAGTTCGATCTGATCGTGTCTTCGATTATCAAACATGTCTACTCTTTTGTTGTATTTCAGGGATTGCACTTTGCTAGATAAAAACTTGGTGAAAGGGAAGATTGTTCTCTGCAACTTCTTCTCTGACGAAACTTTTAATACAGGCATTAAAGGATTGGTATATATAGATGACTCTTCACTCGACGTTTCCTTCTCATTCCCAAGCCCAGCCATCGTAGTCAGCTCCGCGGATGGCCTCAACCTTTTGCGCTACATAAACAGCACTAAGTGAGTGTTTATAAATACTTGAGGAAACAGTTATTATTTTAAATTAATTTGATATTTGTCGAAGAAAGTATTGCATGCACTTGCATCTTTAATTACTTGCTAGATATGATAAAAGTTTCTATAATTCATCGAAGCATGTTCTATAGAATTGTGAATTTACCAGAATCAAGAGAGAGAACAATATGTTTAGGGAGACCAGATTAGGTTCACAATAAGTCAATAACTATGCCTCTCCCAACGTTAGAGAACTAGTGCAGTTTTTTTTGCTTGCTATTCTTTAGCTATTTTAATTGCCACCGTTTATAATAGTGGAAAGAGAAATTATAGGTACTATTAATCTTGACTGATTAATTAATCCATGAATATGATCTTGGCCAGATATCCAGTGGCAAACATCCACAAAAGTGAAGAAGTTTTTGACCAAGGCTCCCCTGGTTGCTTCATTCTCATCTAGAGGCCCCAACACCATCACCCCTGACATCTTGAAGGTGATTAATTCATCATTCAGTTCAATCGCCTTCACATATATCTTTAAGGGATTTAAGTAATTGTATCGCAACTTGGGAAATTTTGTAAACCTAATACATGTGAATGCGTTTGCAGCCTGATATAAGTGCTCCTGGAATTGACATTTTGGCCGCTTGGTCACGGGTTGCATCAGTGTCGGGCTTCCTCAACGACACGAGGTCCGTAGAGTACAACATAATCTCGGGGACTTCCATGGCTTGCCCGCACGTAACCGGCGGCGCCGCCTACGTGAAGTCCTTCCACCCAAACTGGTCTCCGGCAGCCATCATGTCTGCGCTCATGACGACAAGTCTACTGCTTAAACATTATATAGCTTTGTGCTTCGACCTTGTTTGTCGAAGCAAAATTTATCATTTTGTCCATGTTTTACACAGCCAAACCGATGTATCCTTCGGCCGGCCAAGACCAATTATCGTATGGAGCCGGCCAACTGAACCCTGTGAAGGCCGTCGACCCGGGTCTTGTCTACGACGCCGGTGCCAGTGACTGCGTGCAAATGCTCTGCAATTCGGGGTACAACGAAACCATGATCGGGATCATCACCGGCGACGCCGGTTGCTGCTCTTCCAGGACCCATGGAACTGCGAGGGATCTCAATTACCCTTCCATGGCCTTACATGTTCAATCCGGCAAACCCTTCACGGCGAAGTTCTTGAGAACAGTGACCAACGTCGGCAGCCCCCGAACATGCATTTACAAGGCGGAGGTCTGGACTGATCGCAGACTTAATGTGGTGGTGAATCCAAGTGAGTTGGAGTTTTCGAAGTTGAATGAGAAGAGGCAGTTCACTGTGTCGGTTTCCGGCGGGCCATTGCCAGGGAACTCGACGGCGCCGGCAACGGTTATTTGGTCGGACGGGAAGCATAAGGCGAGGAGTGTGATGGTTGTTTACACGGATTTCTCATCTTGATTCATCAATGTAAATAAAAAATATTATGTTGCATTTCGATTTTATTGTGAATATTTATGAATGTAAATAATAAAATATTATATTACAAATCTATTTTTCCAATTTAAACTATGCAGATATTTTGAAAATTACATGACCCTTTTTATAAATATAAAACTAATCACCAAACTTCAAATACGCTCTTAGCAAAAAAAATGCGATGCATTAATTTGGTTCCCAATTCACATGATACAATATAAAAAAATAAAATATTTATATTAAAAAAATAAATAGATAACCAATAAAGTTTCAATTAGTTTAGTTTATTAAATTAATAAATTAAAATAAATATTTTAGTCATAAATTAAACAGTATTTCTTTTGTTAAAGTTTAAGTTTTGAATTCTTAAATCACTAACCTTTTAAGATTTAAGGATAATTAAAATAACAGTAATACTGTAATATACTAATTTCATATTATGTTAATACACCAATGCTAAATTTGTCCCGAATTATAAGACTATTTCATTCACAATATGAAAAAAATAATCATACTAAATTTAAAGCTCCATGATAATATTCTAATATTGTCATTTTCAATTATAGTTTACTGAAAAATATTCCTCATGATACTATTATATATATAACGCTGTCATAATATATACTCGATAATAAATATATACGATAGGCAAATAATTAATATTTTCTTAGTTATGGGGCATACATTATTCTATAAAGATTGATTTATAGAGGTAGATTGAAAAGGAAGTTATATTTTTGTATTCTAATAATTAATAATTATATTTTATATTAAAATAAGAGAAAAATTCATTGTGAAAATTGATTTAAAAAAAAAAAGTTTTGCACATACATATCTTTTGTTTTATTAATTGTCATTAATATTTCCTATAAAAAATTCATGAATATGAAAACTTAATATTATCAAAATATTTTTACTGATATTTTAAAATATTTTTTAACCAAAGTTTAATTCAATCATCAATCCAATTTAATATAATTACCAGTTAAACTTTGACAGATAAATTTATCAACTATTACAATTAGTAGCCAAATTTAATTATACCTATTATCTATAAAAATTCATTTTTGACTAATCAAACATTAAAAATATAAGCCATATATAATGTATTTGAACAATAAATAATTTTAACTGTCAAAAAAATTTATTTGATTGATATTTTTAAATACTTAATAGGTTAAAATTAAATTTGTTTGATAAATTATCCGTAAAAGTTATTTTAGCCATTAATTTTTTTCCAATAATCATTTCTATTATAGTAGTGACGCCGCAATAAGTTACGGGGCAATACACGTTGTCCATTGATCTTAAACTTCTCATCAGTTGGCATCCACTATAAAATTCCATGTATCGTACGTAGAAATTTACAACAATATTCCACACGAAAAAGCAATGACTGCTCTATCATCGCATCTAATTTCTCTTGCATTTTTCATATCCTTTGTTCTTCTCTTTAAGTCAGCATCTTCGAATGAAGAAAGAAAGGTAATTCGGAAGTTTGTAAATTAATTTGCATTTTGAAAACACTTCTTTAATATGTATTTAATCAATTAATGGAATGTGCAGGTCTATATTGTGTACATGGGAGCTCAACACTCATCGCAATACTCGACTTATGAACTCCATCTTAATCTGCTTAAAGAAATTCTTGTGAACTGGTAATAAATCGATATATATTATTTTGTGAAAAATTATATATTATCGAATTAATTTTGAGAGTGCTAAAACAAATGATAATGCATGCAGTTCGCCCAGTGAGTCTTTGGTGTATAGCTACCGGAGAAGTTTCAGTGGATTTGCTGCGAAACTTTCCGTCGACGAGGCCGAAAAATTGTGCGGTATATTGAATGGAGGGGAGAGTTTTAATTGTATATATATTATAATAATTAATTACGATCGAACACGAATTAATTGCAGAAATGGAGGGAATAGTTTCAGTGTTTCGAAGTAAAACCCTAAAGATTCGCACGACGAGGTCATGGGATTTCCTCGGCTTCCCGCAGAGAGTCAGCAGGAATCCCACACTGGAATGTGACGTCATCATCGGAATGTTGGATACTGGAATATGGCCAGAATCCAAGTCCTTCAATGATCGAGGATTGGAGCCTCCACCGAAGAAATGGAAGGGTGCATGTGTAAATATGACATGCAACAAGTATGTGCATAAAATTGGATCATTTTTTATGATAATAGATCGACTCTATTCGAAGTTAAAAGATTTTGATTAATATAAATTTGTGGTTGAATAATTAAGCAAAATCATCGGAGCTCGCTACTACAATAGCTTCGGCGATTACACATCGAACGAGCTATCGCCGCGCGACTTCGAAGGTCACGGGACGCACACAGCTTCCACCGCCGCCGGCCGGAGCGTCTCCCATGCCAGCCTCTATGGCCTAGCCAAGGGCACTGCCCGAGGGGCCGTGCCATCCGCGAGGCTCGCAGTGTACAAGGTGTGCTGGGCGTACGGGTGCACCGATCAAGACATCTTGGCGGCGTTTGACGATGCGATCTCCGATGGTGTCGACGTCATCTCCCTGTCGCTCGGCCACTCCTTCCCCGTGGACTACTTCGAGGACTCAATAGCTATCGGTTCCTTCCACGCCATGGCCAATGGGATTTTGACGTCGGCCGCCGCGGGAAACGACGGACCAGACCATGGCACGGTCAGCAATGTCGCACCGTGGATGTTGGCGGTGGCGGCGAGCAGCATTGATAGGCACATCATCGACAAGGTGGTTACCGGAGATCATGTGTCCATATTGGTGAGTAATTAGTCAATTTGAAAATAATGTGATTTTGACCGTATACAAAACTCTGGATTTATGTATTATGTTGCACTCAATTCCCTTGTACTATATTCTCTATCTTTTATTTGTTTTTTAATTTTTTCCTTTGAAACGTAAGGAATTATTATTATTATTATTATTTTTGGGAAAAAAAAATACAGGGCGCTTCTATCAACACGTTTGGGATAAATAGGTTTCACCCCTTTCTACTTGATGGGAAATGCAACTACTTCACCAAGATAGGATACGAAGACAATGCTACCTTCTGATCTTCATAGATATCTGACCATTTTGATCGATCGGATGATATATTCAATTATCAAATTTGTCTATTGTTGTTTTCAGGGATTGCACTGTAACAGATAAAAACTCGGTGAAAGGAAAAATTCTCCTCTGTAACACAGTGCCTTTCGATGATTTTAATACAGACATTCAAGGACTGATATATATAGATGACTTTTCGCTCGATATTTCCTTCTTATACCCTATTCCATTCATTTCAGTCAGCTCCTTGGATGGCCTCAAACTTTTGAGCTACATAAACAACACTAAGTGACTGTTTATATATATAATTGAGGAAATAATTAGTATTATAATTTCATCTAATTTGTCCAGAAGTATTGCACTTAATTAACTTCTTTGCCTGCTAGATATGACAAGAATTTCGATAGTTCATCCAGGCATGCCCTATATATTAATTAGTTGTTCAATAGTAGTGAATCTATATGATTGTAGAGAAATAAGAGAGAACAGTACCATATATGTTTAGAGATTCTTATGAACGATCGATGGACAATTAATATAATCCTGACAGATTTGTTAATCCTTGAATATGAACTTGGTCAGAAATCCTATGGCTAACATCCACAAAAGTGAAGAAGTTTTTGACTCCGAGGCTCCCCTGGTTGCTTCCTTCTCATCGAGAGGTCCCAACGCCATCACTCCTGACATCTTGAAGGTCATTATTAATTAATTCATCAATTAATATTCAGTTCTATTAATTACCTTCACAATTTTAAATGTTTTGATCGTGTTGCAACTTGTAAATGTTTGGGTTTGCAGCCTGATATAAGCGCTCCAGGAATTGACATTTTGGCCGCTTGGTCACCGGTTGCATCAGTGTCGGACTTCTTCAACGACACGAGGGTCGTAAAGTATAACATTATCTCGGGCACTTCCATGGCTTGCCCGCACGTAACCGGCGCCGCCGCCTACGTCAAGTCCTTCCACCCAAATTGGTCGCCGGCAGCCATCATGTCTGCTCTCATGACGACAGGTCTCCTGCCTAAACATAACATACCTTTGTTCTTCGACCCTGTTTTTTGTTTTTTTTAAGTGAAATTTATTATTTTGTCCATGTTTTACACAGCCAAACCGATGTATCCTTCGGCCGGCCAAGACCAATTATCGTATGGAGCCGGCCAACTGAACCCTGTGAAGGCTGTCGACCCGAGTCTCGTCTACGATGCTGATGCCAATGACTACGTGCAAATGCTCTGCAACTCCGGCTACAACGAAACCATGATCAGGATAGTCACAGGCGACGCCAGTTCCTGCTCTGCCAGTATCAATGGAACGGCGAGGGATCTCAATTACCCTTCCATGGCCTTACATGCTCAATCCGGGAAAGCTTTCACCGCGAAGTTCTTGAGAACAGTGACCAACGTCGGCGGCTCCCGACGCTGCAGGTACAAGGCCGAGGTGTGGGCTGATCGCAGACTTAATGTGGTGGTGACTCCTAAAAAGTTGAAGTTTTCGGAGTTGAACGAGAAGAGGCAGTTCCTCGTGTCGGTTTCTGGCGGGCCATTGCCAGTGAACTCTACGGTGCCGGCGACGATCATTTGGTCGGACAAGAAGCATGAGGTAAGGAGTGTGATGGTTGTCTACACGGAGTTCTTGATTTATTAATGCATATAAGGAAATATTATATTGCAATTATATTTGATCAATGTACGCTATACGGGCATTTTAAAAATGGACATTTTTTTACAAATATCAAACTGTTGTGTATGATTGAGTAATCATCAAACTTCAAACACTTCAAGAAAATTAATATTTAGGAATGATTTTTTTTTATCGTTGATCGTCACTATTCACCATTAAATCACATTAATGACGGTAACATTTCGTCGCTAATTTCGACGTAATAAATTTTTCGCTAAAAAATATTTACGATGAAATATCATAATTTCATCATTAATAACTATAAAATATTTGCCGCAAATAAAATTTAATATTAGCGACGAAAATAATGATTTCATTGCTAACATTGGATTATCGACAAGGGTGGAAATCATTGATATTAGCGACGAAAATAATATCTGTCGTCGCAAACCATCAGTCAACTAGTGTTGCAACACAAGTTGACTATCCATATTTTGGTCGGTCATAAAATATTTTTTAGTAGACTGAAGAGTTAACGACGAATGTGTTAGTATTAATTGCTAATATCTTTTATTAGTCTAATATTTTTTTATGCAGTCAACAGATATGTAAAAATTTGACCTGACGTGAAACAACAGTTGACTGACGGAAGGCACTAGTTGACTACTTATTACTTTTTAGTCACGAAATCTTTAATATTCGTCGCTAATCGTTGAAATATGATTTTTCAGAATCCTTTTTATTTGCATTCGATATCCTGTAATACAATATCAATCACGTAATTTTTTTCAATACCTAACTTAACAACATACAACTCAAATAATTTAACAATAATTACATTTAGCGATATGCTAATCACTTAACATAATCGAAATACATCATTAGAAACCTAACTTCAAGTCCAAAACATCCAATTTCACAAATTCATAGCATCCAAATTCAAAAACATTCAAATTCACAATTTCACCAGCTCAAAACATAAATGTTCTCAAACTCTAAGATGGAGGAGGAGGTGGAGCTGAAGATGACTCCTGTATCAGTGATTCTAAAGCTCCAGGTGCAAGCCGATTCAACTCGAGTGTTTGCTAACTCCTCTTGTGCCCATTCTAATCGTTGCTCAGTGGACAAGTTTTTCACGCAGTCATGCGTTAGTTAATCTGGAGGAGGAGGTGACATCCAAAGAAGTTGATCTAACTGGTTTTATCCCACTACCAAGTCCTCCAATGTATACAATAAGAACATCGAGAACCTGATCACAAACTTAATCTACAACTTGGATTCCATCGATGTCATCTCCGTTTTCTTGTGATTGAATGTACTCATCTCACAACCTAACCATATCATCCTAACAATATAAAACATAATAAAAATATTTTTAAACAGAATTATGAAAAGTTAAATATAAATTAACTAAATTAGATCTATCACATTATACGTATGTAGACTCGACCCTTTCCCCGATCCACCTTTTTTATGAGATACAATGAGTTCTTTGAACTTACCTTGTGGTTTTATATTTATTTCAGGATAAAGCTGTCAGGAGAGTCCAGTTGTCATACCCCCCCTCGTTGTGATAGTTTATTAGTTATTTGAGTTATGGTTTTGGATTTTGTATAGAAGATATGATTAGGTCATAATATTTTGGTTATGTACTTGTGGAAGTTTGGAGATATTTGTTGTGTCCTTATGGACTATTCGATTGGTTTGGTTGTATGTTCCTGCTCAGATGGCAGAAGAGGTAGGTCTCGATGTTTTAGATCTTTTATTTATTTTGGTTGATGGCCTGAGGCCGCATATTGTGTTGTGGTATGTTCCGGTCGTGTTGACCGATGTATAGTGGCCGTATTGGTATTGTCACCCGTACAATGTGTTGGTGCAATCGGCCCAGGTCACGATTGACTAGGACTCGAGTGATGTTTTGATGTTTCGACAAAAACATATGACAATGTGATTGTCATTGGAAAGTCCAAGTCTTGTGTACTTGGCATAGAAAGTCCAAGTGGAACACTTGACATTTGGTAAAGTCCAAGTCTTGAGACTTGGCATGAAAAGTCCAAGTGGGATACTTGGCACATGAAAAGTCCAAGCATGGGTCTTGGCAATGTAAAAGTCCAACATGGGTTGGCAAGGGAAAGTCCAAGCTTGAGTCTTGGCATGAGAAGTCCAAGGGGTTTGATATTGACTGCGTAAAGTCCAAGCGGGAGTCTTGGCAGCATAAGTCCAATGGTTGGCGGCGTAAAGTCCAAGCGGAGTCTTGGCGGCATAAGTCCAATGTGCCTTGGCGGTGTAGACACCGTTAGCATGGCATAGCCGACGGAAACACCTAGAGGCTAGCGCGATGGATGAACAAGTCATGGATGACTTGGAGGGATCCGAGAGGCGTGAGGCTGATGGAGGTGGCTAGAAGGCTTAGGTCTAGGCTAAGGGTGGTCTAGCAAGTATGGGGGCACCATACTTGGGTTAAAGCGTCATTTTGAGGTCGACTTGAGTTGAAATGCTCTGGCCGATCGCTCATTGAGCGATCGTGTCGACGGCAGATCGCGATCGTGTCGACGGCGATCGACTACCAATGGTCGCGATCATTGCCACCCAATGTCGAGCACGGGAATGCTCCGTAGCCGATCGCCACGGTCGCGCCGGGCAACGATCGCCAATGTTGGCGATCGCCAAGAGTCGTTGGAACTTGTCCGCGTGGATTGAGCCGTTGTCTCACGACAATAGTGGCATCAGTCGACCGGGACTATAATGATCGATGGCGGAAATCCAGCCCGATGCAAGATAAAAAGGGGAGCTCGTGGAAGATTTCATAATCAGTTCTTTGGGGGCTTTGGTGAGGCGATTTGCAGGTGCATTTCAGGGTCCTTCAAGCTCATCCAAGCAACCGACAAGCAAGCGCTCAAAACCCTAGTTTGTAAAGTGTTCTTTACATTTTCACTTGTATTTGCTTGTATTTCTTTCGTTTATTGTTGTAAACATTTGTACGAGGTTTCTCTGCCTCTGACTTGTTGTCGAGAAGGAGTTTATTGATTAGTGATTGCATTGGCGTCGCTAGAGCTCGTTAGAGCTCAATCCATGGAGTATGAACCGTTCGGTTCCGAACCACGTTATATCCTTGCGTTTGTGTGTTTGTGTTTTCGTTATTGCTTTATTATCTTTGTTTCCGCTGCGCTAACGAAAATTGTAGACAAGCACGCGAATGTTTTCCATCTACGAACGGTCAAATGCTATTCACCCCCCCTCTAGCGGCCTCAATTGCCCAACAAGTGGTATCAGAGCAAGGTTGCTCTTCAACGGATTAACAACTGGGAGCAAGACGCTAGAGGGTAAAAGATGGAAGTCCAAGATCAATTAGGTTGGGACATCAACACACCGGTGCCCTACACCCTATATGGACGAGAAGAATTCAATTCTTGGAAGGGAAGAATTGAGAATTTTATTATGATGAGAGACTTTGAGGAATGGTCCATTTTGATGGATGGATTTGAATATCCAAGAGGACCAAGAGGTGGATTCCTCAAAAAGAAGAGATGGACCGAAGAGCAAGTTCAAGCATCCGAGAAAAATGATAAGGTGATAAAATTTTTAATTGATTTAATGTCTAACAATATCTTGTGTATGTTAGGTAATTATGTAGATGCTAAAGAGTTATGGAGTCAAGTGGCAAAGCTCCATGAAAACTCATCATCGGTCTAAGAAGAAGAAGAAGAAGAAGAGTGCTCACCCTCTCAAGCTCAAGCAAGCACATACCCATCTAAAGAGCTTGAGGAGTCGGAAGTTGATAGGGAGTCGACTTCCGGATCGGAGAAAGAAGAGGTGGAAGAAGCATCCACCTCAAGGATTGAGGGGGAGGAGAGAACTTCTACACCGGAGCCGGAACCAATTCAAGAAGAAGCCTCAATCTCCGGGAGGAATGAAGAATCCACTCCGGCACCCTCCACAAATACCCTAGGTAACTCAAGCAATTTAGGTTTAAATAAAAATCACATAACTTGCTTTGAGCGTAGGGAAAGTGGGCATTATAAGAGCAAATGCCCAAAGAGAGTAAGAAAAGCTCCTCCGGTGTCCAAAAGTCAACAAAAGTCAAAGGATGCCGGTGCCTCAAGTCAAAAGAGCAAGGAGCATATCATATGCTTCAAGTGCAACTCAAAGGGACATTACCGGAGTCAATGTCCTAGGGGGAGGAAGAAGACCCAAGAAGGAGCTACACATGTAAGGGAAGCCTCGAAGGCAAACCCTAGGGTAACCTCTAATCTTGCACCTTCAAAATTTCAAAGTCAAAAGCATGCTAGGAGTTTTAATTCTCTTGCTATTGTACATGAAGAGCATGCTAGAAATAATAGATATATTTGTTTAGGTGCTAAGAGTGTCCACTTAGGAAATAAGAAGAAATTTGGGACTAATGTCCCTAAAAATATTTTACCTAGGGAATCTATCAAGAAAATAGGAGAACACCTAGGTTTCAACCCTAAATGGACTAGGCATATGCCTATGAAGTCCAATGCCCAAGAATTTAATCAAAAATTAATTGGGCAATTAGAATTAGAGAATCAAGTCTTGAGGTCAAGGCTTGAAAAACTTGAAAAGACCCTAAATAAGATACAAAATCAATTTAAAGGGTCTAGTGGTCAAAATCAAGGGTCCAAAAGTCAAAGTCAACACCTAGGACCTAAGAGTCAAAAGTCAACAAAGGGCAAGCAAGGTTTGAGTCACAAACTTAAGCCTAAAGTGGCTTATCATAGTGTCCCATTTGACTATGGAACACAAACTAGGTCTAGGAAGACCAAGGTCAATAGGGAAGTCATCCCTAAGGTTGACCAAAGGTTGTGCCTAGTGGCTAGGGTTTCTAGGAAACCTAGGGTGGCCACTAAGAAGGTTGCAAGGGGAGTTACCCCTAGAGTCAACCTAGATAAGACCCAAATGACCAAGGCTAACAAGCCTAGGAGGGTCATTAGGAAGGTATCTAGGGAGGTTATCCCTAAGGAATACCTAATTAACCCTAGGAGCTCAAATCGGTTTTGGGTTCCTAAGAGCGTGATTGATTCACGCTAGATGGGTTTAGGGTGTGTCAACCTTGATTGGATGGGTAGTTAACTCAACCATGGTAAAGGTGACACTTTAGGATATTTTCAAGGTTATGGTTACCTTGGAAATAGATTTGAATCAATATTCTAAAAGATTTTAGGATGTGCCAATGCACTTTTGAAATTAAGAAAAATCAATTAAATTGACACAATTTAGGTTTAGAGGTTAGTGTGCCATTTTGGGTTTTTGGCACACTAAGGAGATTAGGTTAATATGACAAAATATGATTAATCCCAACAAATAGCAATTAATATTAAAATTTAGGTATTATTATGCCTATATATTTTATATGTCATGCTTTGTTTGCCATATAACATGTCATGACATCAATGCTTACTTTTAATCATTTTATATGTCATGTTCATGTTTTAGGATTAAGGTTTTAAATGTCATGTGTTTTTTAGATTTCATCTTATGTCATGACACCATGATTATGAGCATATGCTTATGTATATCATCATTAATGCCATAATCATTCATGCATTTAAGACAATTTGGTTGAAATTGAATTAAGGACTATGGCATGACTTGAAGTCCCATTTATAAGGGAATCAAGTAGAGTTGCCTTAGAAGATGCATGAAACTCTAGTTTTAAATGAACCAAAATCCACATCTCACATTCAATTGACATGTATGTGTATTTATACACCCTAGATACATGTGAGATGTTAGGATATGAGTTAAGTTCAAGGTGCATAGTTTTTGCATCTAGATGAACTAAAACTCATCTAATTTCAAATGTGGATCATTAGGAAAGCTTGTGTACAAGTCATGTGCATAGAGCCCAAGGAATATGATCCAAAACATAGTTTTGAAATCATTTTAAAATCAATTTAGAAAACCTTGGTGAAGTCTATCTTTTGATAGCAATCACCATTGATGAAGTTGATACAAAATAGGGCCAAAACATTGAAAATTTCAATGGTTTTGAGTTTTGTATTAAACTCACTATTTTATGGGTAAAATAATTTTCAAATATTTTTCACCCATTGTAATGACTATAAGTAATATATGTATCAAATTTTATGAATTTTCAAATTACGTAGAATTACTTATGCTTTTCCAAATCTCGATTCTGATAGCTGAAATTTGGAAATTTCAGCTATCAGTCGACTGCCCTTGGTGGCAGTCGACTGATATGGGTGGCAGTCGACTGATTACTGTCAGGAGTCGACTGCCAGGTCTGATTTCGGGTTAACAAGGTTTGTTTATCCCGTGTTCAGCTATGAAAAAGGTTCCTAATCACTCCTAACCCTAGGATATATGCTTTAGGAAGCATTATAAAGGGTGAAAATCCATTGGATATGGATTAGGAGCTGTGTTAGGTCAAAGTATCAAATTTAGGGTGAGTGAAAGTTCTATGTTGAACTTAGAACCTTAATTTTGATGGTTTAGAGTTCCTATTGGCTTAGGGGCTTCCCAAGGACATTGTTGGTGCAATGGTCAAGGGGAAGCAAGCCTTTAGGGGGAGGTATCCATCTTGGGATGATGGATGTGTTTTTCTCCTTGAAGAGAAGTTATTGGGAGAGTATCATCAATTGAGAAAATTGATGGGTTTTTGATACCCAATTTGGAAATTGGGAGAGAGTATAGGATTGCCTCTCTTGAGTGATATGTGACTTATCACTAGGAAGATGGTAGGCATCCTAGGTATTTATTTTTGGATCAAGGGGGAGATTGTAAAATCTCATTGGGACATGAGACATTGACCTCCTTAGAGAGAAAACCTTTTTGATGTTAGTCAAAAAGGGGGAGAATATTTGGAGAGTGTTTACCAATTTGGGATAATTGGAAAGGGATTTGAGTTAGTGGTCTAACTCAAATGATTTGTTTGGTTTTTGTCAAACATCAAAAAGGGGGAGATTGTTGGTGCAATCGGCCCAGGTCACAATGGACCAGGACTCGAGTTTGACTCGAGTGATGTTTTGATGTTTCGACAAAAATATATGACAATGTGATTGATTTAGGAAGTCCAAGTCTTGAACAGACTTGGACTATTGTTGATGCAGATAGCGGAAACATAGGAATTGCACCGAGAAGGGTAATGAACAGACTTGTAGACTATTGTTGATGCAGATAGCGGAAGGCTAGGTTATGGAGTTTCATAGGAATTTTAACCCTGAGTTGTTCGTACTGAGTTGTATAACTTTGAGAGTACTTTTAAGTACTTAACTCATGTTATACCGAGAAGGTAGAGTTATTTGCATACCATTATCGGGGTCAAGCCGGTATTTGGTGATAAATGCAGAAAATAATCTTCGGGAAATAATATATCACTTGATCATGGATTAGTGATGTTGAAAGAGTGTATTTCCCCGTGTCACTTTTAGTGACACATTATAAGGAATTCTTGAGCTTCAAGAAAAGGTGATCGGTTAGTAACAGTATACGGTGCAGAGTCGTGAGACTTGTGGAGGTTACGACCACCTAATAGCTCAAGCAGATGAATGGATGATTTAAGCCACCCAGAGTTATTGGCTTATAGTTAGTTTAGGATGTCGGAATCTTCTACCAGATCCTGCCGAAAGACGTTGGATTGAGACAGGAGTTTAGGAATGACTCCGTATAAGTGTTTAGGAGATGAAGATCGATAAGCAGATATTGCAAGTCAGATATTGGAGTAAGAAGCCTTCGAATGTTGAACAAAAGAAGCAAGATCGGAGTCAGAGGCCTTGGGGCTACTTTCCGATTATAGAAGACCAATCGCAGATCATCAGAAGGTTCTTGTGGATATCAGCAAAATCAGAACAAAGACTCCGAAGGAATTGTGTGCGTGCAATGCAAATCACGAAGACACGCGAAGTCAGATATCCGTTAGGCGCTCAAATTGCTATTGTTGAGCAACCAGTACAGTGGAGGAGGTGTACCTTGAAGATTCAGTTGAAGACTATCGATGGTGTTCCGGGAGGAAGATTCATCATCTCGACAGCAGAGATTAGCACAGGAGATGTGGGTTACCTTATCAGCATCAACCTACTACCTCAGGAGTGGTTGGAGTTCCTTGATACTCTCCTTCAGCAGAGATCAGCACAGAAGCAGCATCAGCAGAAGACATTGTAGAAGACTCAACAGACAACAAGCAGTTACCTCCAGATGTGTTTTGCTTAGTGCAGAAGAGAGAGTATACGACGAAGGTCGTATCTATTCGGTATTCTTCAGTTGCAGCTCATAGGATTAAGTAATGTGATCAGATGATCTAGGAAAATCCCCGGATTATTCGTCGCAAAAATGTAACCGCTTTGTCGTGGACTGTTGGATATGATCTTGTTCTCTTCGGAGAAAGGCGGAGACCTGCGTGGAGCCTTTGGGATCGGATCGACAGATATTTTATCGTTCAGGGTATTACTCTAGTTTTACCCTTTAGGTTAATATATGAGAGATACTTGTAGTTTACGGGTATCTTTGTCTAGAACATTCTTAGTTTGGATTAAAAAGGGTCCTTTACATCAACTTGTGGGTCGGTGGTATCTTTACCGTCTGGTGAGATGTGGATCAACAATTAAGAAATCAAGGGAGGCCCTTAGAATTGGATAGACATATCTTTACTGTAGACATATCCTTACGGATGGTCAAATTGTTGAAAGTATGGTACGATATGTCTCTCGATTGTGCGTATAATCCGAGAGCCTTCGGATGTAATTTCGGATGAACTCCAAGGCTTGCCGTTGTTTAGGCAAGTGGAGAAGACGTTCAAAATGATTGCGAAAATAGTCCAGTATCGAAGATCACGTATCGAGTGATATTTTTGTTGGTATCAGTGTTGTTAAACACTATAGAAATTAGAGGAATGTAAGTTGCGATTATAGGAGATGTTGGAAGGGATATTTGTATATCCCAGTATTTCTCCTTGAGAAGGATCCAGAACTCTTTGATAAAAGAGGGATGAACCTTTGAAAGCAGTGTTTAAGAAAGAGTTGCTGCAGAAAGCACATCATTCGAGATGGGTTATATACCTTGGCGGTACTCAGATGTACCGAGATTGGAGACGTTTATACTGGTAGAATGGTATAAAGAGAGTTATAGCAGATTTTGCTGCTCGATGTTAGTATGCTAGTAGGTGAAGGCTGAACATCAAGAACTCGCTGGATTTCTCTAGACAATTTCGATTTCGGAAAGGAAGTGGGAGCATATCACTATTGATTGCGTTACGGGATTGCCTAGAACCCGTAAAGGACGTGATGCAATTTGGGTGATTGTGGATCAACTGACCAAATCAACTCATTTCCTTCCTACTCATGGGTTGTACTCGTTGGACCATACGACAACATTGTATTACCGAAAGATTATCAGATTGCGTGGGGTACTTTTAAGTACCATATCGGATAGAGATTCGCGATTTATCTCGCGATTTTGGTAGAGTCTGCACCATACTATGGGCACAGAGCTTTGGCTTAGTGCAACATTTCATCTGCGGACTAATGGACTGTATGAGTATGACATTCAAACGTTGTAGGATCTATTCAGATCTTGTGTCGTGGATTATGGAGGTGTAGCTTATCGGTTGGCTTTACCTCCGACACTTGGGGGTGCTCACAACGTATTTCCTGTTATTATACTGAGGAAATATGTGTCGCATGTTGATTATGTTCTGAAAGAGGTTCCGAATTCTACCTCAGTCTAAGGCGACCTATGAGGAGATTCCGGTGCAAATTTTTGGTCGCAAGGAGCAACAATAGTGAGAAAAAAAAAATCATCCGACTCGTAAATGTTAGATGACAGCATCATACCAATGAGGAGACTATATGGAGCTGAAAGATACTATTTAAGCTCGATATCCTCATTTGTTCACTTGAGGCATGTAGTAGTTCAAGAAATTTCTTGAGTTGGTTCTCATATTTAAGTATGAAATTTGGGGACCAAATTTTTATAAGTGGGGGAGAATGTAAAATACCAAAAAAAATAAAAAATAAAATAATGCTTGTTAATTAGGAAAATACCCTATGAAATTTCTCAGGAATTTTAGAAATTTTTCTGGATTTAAACGGAAGTTTATGGGTTTAATTGTAGGAATTTTGATATGGGTTTAATGCTTATAGGTTAAACTCGCTTCGTTTTCTTAAACCCAAACTCGTAAGTAAACCCGATCCGTTTACTTCCCTTAACACCCCACCTTTATTTGTCGTTCTTCCATTTTTCTCGATCGACAGTTTCTTCTCTTCTTCCCCGATCGTGCGTGACCCCTCTGCTTCCTCGCGATGTTGACCTTCGAATCGGGAGGTAGCCCAACGACGCCTCCTCGCCGCCGCTCGTTGCGCACGCCACTGAGTCGTAGCCTCGATCGCCCGCCGTCACGTGACCAGATCTGTCGCCAAATCGCCGCCGCCCTAGGGCCGCCTCCTCTCCCAGCGCAACCGCCGGTTGCCTCTGCCTTGCACGCCACCGGCCAACCTTCGCCGTAAGCAGTAGTGCCGCTCGTTGCTGCCTGCTCCGAGCCATCGTCGAGCCAGCTTGTCGTGCCCTAACTCGTCGACCACCGCGAGCTCCTGCTAGTCGATTGCCTTCGACCACCGTGGACAACCACAGCTAGCCGGTCTGCCATCGCCCACACTGGACATCCGGCGCTGCCACACTGCCGGATCAATGGGTTGTTTTCCTAGATCGAAGTCGTTGTGAGCTGCTTGGCCGATCACCGCCAGTGCAAGGTGAGCAGTGCCCTCTTCCTTGATCTCGAATAGATCCCTCTCCAATCGTAGTCCTTCTTTCGAATTTCTCGGCAACTCTGGTGATAGGGCAGCAGGATTTCTGGCGAATAGATGGATTTGGTGGGGGATTTGGGCGAGCGTTTACCACGAGCAAGGAATCAATAGCAATGTCGTTGCTGTCACCGTTGCCCCAATTGCTGCAGTAATTAGGTAAGAGCTTGCTTTTGGCTTACCTTGGACTAAATTTAGGGTTACGGTCCATTTTCCGTTCGCTAAGCATGATCCATGGTTGGGCAGCATTTGGTGCCGACGAACAGGGGATAGGATAAGGGGTTTGCTACCGGTGGAGTCTTCCAAGCCGGATGATGTGCTCTGTCGGAGTTGTGTACCGCGTTTCTTTGTGTCCTCAGCAGCTGTTCTTCCTCCATCTCCATTCGTGCTTCTCCACAACACCGGCGATCAGATTGCTGTAATTTCATGATGCAATCTGGAGTCCAAGAGGAAGGGGGCCGAACTGGTTTCTGTAGTAATTGCTGAGTTGATGGCAGTGTGGATTTTGGACAGGTGGTTTAAGTTGGAGGTAGAGTTGTTTTAATCTACGATTCTATCATGTTACTGAGTTGCAACATAGTTTGCTTGTAGTGATTTGGTTGTGGGATGTGATTTGTATTGTTCAGTTATGTTATATGTGTGTGGAGCTGTGATCGGTGAAAGCTGAATCTGGATGGGTTGTACAAGATTTGTAGAGAAGAGGAAGCTCGACTGGGTAAGTAGGATTTGATTGTGCATAGTTGTATATCAGTTTTGTTAGTAAACTAATCTAGATGTGTTATTATTGGATTATACGGGTGGAAAGTGGTGACTAGAGATATTTTGATTATATTGGTATTCTGTGGTTTCAGGATTTAGATACGAGGCAGATTCGCGGACGCGAATACAATCAGCACGAGCTACATAGCAGGTGGGTAATTTCCTACCTGGTCCGGGTAGTTGTATTTTATTCAGATTTAGTCATTGATATGAGCATGTTAGGTGTTCATATTACCTTGACCCTGTTCTTTTTTTATCGTATGCTTGATCCTTTATCGTTGGCTATTAACTCTATTGCTGATATCATGTTTATTTTATCATGATTAGGAGTTATACATATAGGTGATGCAAGTAACTTAGAATTTATTTAAGTTAAGTGCAAATGGTAAAGTCCGGATGACAACCTGATTGTACATTGGGCAAAAAGGTCATCTGTAGGTAGATAATGTCTTTAACCTAGGGTTAGTTCTAGTACCCTTAGGTTGTATGTTACCACCGAACATGTGTTGTGTAAATGGTCAGAGGAATGATACTTAGGGTATTGCTACGGACCGGTGGTCCTAGCTTGTTATAATCAAATGAGTACGACTCTCTACAGGATAGAGAGTGCGTCGAGTAGATTAGTATGACTCTCTACAAGATAGAGAGTATTATGATCAGTTGAGTACGACTCTCTACATGATAGAGAGTCTATGGTGGATGTCTGTTTGTGAGACATTGCATTCATGCATTTACATGCACGCTGGCGACGAGGTCTCCCTTGTAGTTGAGAGGGTCGCCAGTCATCCTGCCTCCACGGTTACTCATAGGAGGAGTAACCGGTGTGAGGGAAGAGTATTGAGGTGTCACACTCTACCACTATAGACGGTGGTAGTTGGATTTGCGTGTCGTAGTCCTGCGTGTATGGTACTCGACCACTCATGGGTAGTGACTGTCGGAGTGACCAACAGCAGGGACCCCCATCGTGTAGCTTGCTCTTTACGCTTATATGCTACTCGATCATACTGCCCACTCGGCCACTCGAGAGTAGTGGTTGGTGTTGAGTTGGGACAGTTGTCATGCTCGAGCCACCAAGGCCACACTGGGGTCGTGGTAGCTTTAGGGTGAGCCGACATGACCATGCATGCTGCATTGCCGACTGATGGTATTTTTGCATATTGTCATATATATACATATATGCATGTATATATATATATATTATATATATATATATATATATATATATATATATATATATATATATATATATATATATATATATATATATATATATATATATATATATATATAGATGATTGTGATTAGTATTCATATATAGATACAATCTATATATATATGCTTATTGTGATGTTGTATTTGATTGTATTATGTTTACTGCATTTGATTGTACATCATATTCATGCATGTCTCTTACATTTGTTATACGATTGAGTCGGATATTGGTATGTGTTGGACAGACCATAGATACCTTGACCTGTAGCATGAGTAGATTATGTGTTGGTATTACTCTTCCTGTTACATATATGTTGGATATATGTTCAGGTTGGATCAGAGTAGCGTAGCAGACTTCAGGTATGTCTGCATTTTATGTTATTCATTTCAGTTAGACGGTATATGCTTGTATTTATATACTATGCTGATATACCTGTTGTACATCTAGATATGTTGTTGAAATACATGTGATATTACATATATACATGTTTTCTATTACCTGCTGAGTTTTACTCACCACCCCCGTGGACTCGGTTTCATCGCCCGCCTGTAGCAGTAGCCGACTTCATGATGGACTTGGAGCACCGCTGGCTGGCATTATCTCATCTCAACTTCGAGAGTCCGGATTTTTGGTGTTCTCATTGTATTCCGTTATGGATTTGTTTTATGTGATGATTGTAGTTGTGACTATTGATGTTGTACCCTTTTCTTCCTTTCTGGTTTTATTATGGTGTCCTGAGTCGGTGTTAGTCATACCGGTATGCTGTGTGTTGTCGTTTGTTGATTGTAGTATGTTTCTGCTGTGCCTTGTGTAGTTTTTGTTTTCATACATATGTATTGTTGTTATTGTGGGCCTACGGGCCTTGTATTAACCCAAAATGTTGCCACGTACAGGGGAGGTGCCGTCATCCGCAGACAGACGGACAGTCCGAACATACCATTCAGACTCTGGAGGATATATTGAGATCTTGCGTCATGGATTTCGGTGGCAGTTGGGAGGATCACATTCCTTTAGTGGAGTTTGCCTACAACAACAGCTACCACTCTTCTATCCAGATGGTTCCATTCGAGGCATTATACGGCAGACCCTGCAGATCTCCTGTACTATGGGAGGAAGTTGGGGAACGACAAATATTGGGGCCTCAGAGTATACAACATGATGCGAAATTGGTACGAGTCATCAGGCGATGATTATCAGAGGCACAGGATCGGCAGAAAAGTTATGTGGACCGGAGGCGAAGGCCTCTGGAATTCTCAGTCGGGGACCATGTATTTCTACGAGTGTCACCCACCAAAGGAGTCAAGAGATGTGGTCTAAAAGGAAAATTAGCTCCACGCTACATTGGGCCATTTGAGATATTGGAGTGGATCGGAGGTGTCGCTTATCGGTTGGCTTTACCTCCGACACTTGCGGGTGTTCACAACATATTCCATGTATCTATGCTGAGGAAATACGTGCCACGATCTGACCATGTTCTGAAAGAAGTCCCGATACCACTCCAGGCGAATGCGACTTATGAGGAGACTCCGGTGCGGATTCTTGGTCGCAAGGAGCGACGGCTACGGAACAAAACCATTCGACTTGTAAAGGTGGGATGGCAGCATCATACAGATGAGGAGGCTACATGGGAGTTGGAAGATACTATCCGAGTTCGATACCCACATCTATTTACCTGAGGTATGTGGTTATTTCGGAAAATGCTTGAATTAATTTTTTTGCATTTGAGTACGAAATTTGGGGACCAAATTTTAATAAGTGGGGGAGAATGTAAAATACCAGGAAAAAAAATAAAATAAAATAAAATAAATAAAAATAAATGAATAAAATAAAATGGATGTTGGGTACTTAGGAGAATACCCTATAGAAATTTTCCAGAAATTTTTAGGAATTTTTCTGGACTCGAACGGGAATTTCTAAGCCCTTTTTGTGTAAGTGTTAGTGGGCTTAACGGGTCGGAAATCCAACCCGTTAATCAAACCCGACCCAACCCGTTAAACCTTAACGCTCGGTTTCTTTCCGTTTCTACGCCGCGGACCTTTATTTGCGCCCGAGCGTTTCCCGATCTCGCGACTCCTTGCTCTTCTTCGGCGACTCCCTGTGCACCTGCCGAAGCACGATCTTCCTCCCCCGAAACGAAGACTCCGCTCATCTGCCTTCTTCTCACGCCTCCAACCTTCCTCTGCCGATTTTCTCCTGTGTCGAGAGAGCCCATCGAGCAGGCCCCCGACGACCTTTGGAGCTCTTCCCCGCCAAACCGCCGGCTGCCGATGTTGCCCTGTGCTCGGTGAAAGGTCCGGCTGGAGGGGGGAGTGCCAGACTTGGTCTGTGGTGGAGGTTTTCTTCGGATAGGGCAGCCATCTGTGAGCTTTGTCCCTCGCGATTGTTGATCTCTGTTGCCGATCAACGGTGAAACTAGGTAAGGGCTATCTGTCCCCTGCTTTTCCCTCGATTTTGGAAGGAATCCAACTGTTAACGCATTTTTTGCGTTTAAACATAGATTTCTGCAGAAACTAGGGTTGGCGTTGGAATTGTTTTTTCGGCAGACGAGCAATTGGGGAGGTTTTCTTCGAATCAGGGGCACCAGAAATCTTGGCCGACGAATAGGGCAGCCCACTTTGAGTTATTTTCCTCGCGACATCGATCTCCGTTGCCGATCAGTGCTGGAACTAGGTAAGAGTGATCGTATCATTTTTGGGATGAGTATACAGCTCCAATTTGTGATGTCCTGCGCGTGACCTAAGCTGTGTTTGGGCAGAATCGGTGAACAAGGAGATAGGACGGGGAAGGGTTGCCGGTTCGGGGATTTGTATTGCCGGTGACACTTCAATTGTTGGTAAGCACGATCCCCTTCCTTATTTTTATGCGGTCAATTCAGTGCAATGTGTGGGATTACGGTTCTTAATACCGATTTACTGTTGTGTGATTGTTTACGGTTGTGAATCAAGTTGTGATGGGGTTCTTTTGGCTATGAAAAGGGGTTGTTTAGTAGAAATAAGCGTAGGAATGTTCCGGTTAGTGTGGAATTGAATGTATAGACTGATGTATTGGTTAAATTGGAAATGGGGGATTTTTAATTATGATGTTAACCGTATCAGTTGAGGGATTTTCCTAATAAGTATTAGATAAAAAGAATGCGACTATAGGAGCAAGATAGTAGCAAATAATATGTTGTCATGTGCTTGAGTTAATGCATATTATGATTTGTGCAGGACGTGGATACGAGGCAGGACCGCGGCCGTGAGGATTATATTGTCACGAGCTTCTTATCAGGTGGGTGATTCCTACCCTGGTCAGGTAGTTAATGCATACAGATTTAGATGCATGATCATCTTAAATGATCATGTTACCTTGATCCTGTTCTATTTATCTTATGCTTGATACTTTATCCGTTGGTTATTAACTCCTTGCTGCTATCATGTTTATTTTACCATGATTAAGAGTTATACATATAGATGATGTAAATAACTTGGAATTTATTTAAGTTAAGTACAAGTAGTAAAGTCCGGATGACAACCTGATTGTAAATTGGGCAAAAGGTCATCCGTAGGTAGATAATGTCTTGAACCTAGGGTTAATTTTAGTACCCATAGATTGCATGTTTACTACCGACCATACATTATGTAAACGGTCAGGAGAATGGTATTTAGGGTGTCGCTACGGACCGATGGTCCTAGCCTGATACAATCAGTTGAGTACGACTCTCTACAAGATAGAGAGTGCGTTGATCTGGTTAGCACGACCCTCTGTAGAATAGAGAGTCTATGGTGGATGTATATTTGTGAGATCTTACATTCATGTCATTTGCATGCACGCTGGCGACGATGTCTCCCTTGTGGTTGAGAGTGTCGCCAGTCATCCTGCCTCCACGGTTACTCATAGGAGGAGTAACCGGTGTGAGGGCAGAGCATTGTAGTGCCGCACTCTATCACTACAGACGGTGATAGTTGGATTTGCGTGTCGTAGTCCTGCGTGTGTGGCACTCGACCACTCATGGATAGTGACTGTCGGAGTGGCCAACAGCAGGGACCCCCATCGTGTAGCTTGCTCTTTACACTTATATGCTACTCAATCATACTGCCCACTTGCCCACTCGAGAGTAGTGGTTGGTGTTGAGTTGGGACAGTTGTCATGCTCGAGCCACCGAGGCCACACTGGGGTCGTGGTAGCTTTAGGGTGAGCCGACATGACCATGCATACTGCATTGCCGACTTATGACATTTTTGCATATTACCATATATATATATATATATATATGTGGATGATTGTGATTAGCATACGTATATAGATGCAGTCTATGTATATATATGCTTATTGTGATGCTGCATTTGTATGTACTATGTTTGTTGCATTTGTTTGCACATATTCATACATGTTATTACATTCTTCTGTATGGTAGTAGGCCATCACTTGTATACTGGTTAGTTATTCACTATGATACCCTTGACCCATAGCAGGATGTAGTATGAGTTAGTTCTATTCTTTATACCATATGTTGTGTATATGTGCTCAGGTTGGATAGGTGTAGCGTAGCAGACGTTCAGGTATGTCTGCAGTTCATATTGACTTCTGGTTAGATGGTATATACATGGATATATTATCATGCTAGTGATACCTGTAGATTTTACTGTCGAAATACATGTGATATTAATATACATGTTTATCTATTACCTGCTGAGTTTTACTCACTCCCACGGACCCTGGGTTTTTCTGTTGCCCAGGTAACATGTAGAGATCTTCGTGACGACTTGGAGCTGCGTCGGCGATCCATCCCATCTCCACATTTTGAGTCTCCCGAGGATTTGTGATTTGTATTGGTGTTATGGATTTTGTTCTATGTATGGACTTCGTCTTTATGTTGTGGACGCCATTTTGTGTCGATGTTTTATGTACGGATTTTAATACTGTGGTCTTGTCAGGGGGTGTACACCCGTATGTTTTGGTATATTTTATTGTGGGTATGTGTTTTCTATTTCCGCTGTGTGTTGATATATATATTTATCTGTTCATTATATTGTTGTTGTGGGCCTACGAGCCTTGTACTAACCTGAGATGTTGCCACGTACTTAGCCTGGAGGTCTAGAGTTCGAATCCTGTGGAAGGCAAAAACCCACTTGACAGCAGAGATCAACACAGAAGATTGGGTTATCTCAACAGCAACAACAGTTACCCTCAGATGTGGATTGGCTTGGTACAGAGGAGAGAGTATACGACGATGGTCGTATCTATTCGGTAATCTTCAATTGTAGCTCATAGATTTAAGTGATAGGATCAGATGATCTAGGAAAAATCCTTGGATCATTCATCGCAGAAATGTGACCGTTTTGTCGCGGACAGTTGGATATGATCTTATTCTCTTCGGAGAAAGGCCGAGACCTGCGTGGAGCCTTTGGGATCGGATCGACAGATATTTTATCGTTCAGGGTATTACTCTAGTTTTACCCTTTAGGTTAATATATTGAGAGATGCTTGTAGTTACAGGTATCTGTATCTAGAGCATTCTCAGTTGGATTAGAAGGTTCTTATACATCGACTTGTGGGTCGGTGGTATCTCTACTGTCAGGTGAGAGGTGGACCAATAATTAAGAAGTCAAGGGATACCCTTAGACCTTGATAGACATACTTTTGCTGTAGACATATCCTTACGGATGGTCAAATTGTTGGAAGTATGGTACGATATGTCTCTCGGATGTGCATATAATTTTAGAGCCTTAGGATGTAATTTCGGATGAACTCCAAGGCTTGCCATTGCTTAGGCAAGTGGAGTAGGTGATCGAAATGATTGCGAAAATAGTCCGGTATCGAAGATCACATAACGAGTGATATTTTTGACTGGTATAAGTGTTACTAAACACTATAGAAATTAGAAGCACGTAAATTGCGACTATAGGAGAGATTGAAAGGGGATATTTATCTATCCCAGTATTCCTCCTTGAGAAGATCCGGAACTCTTTGTTGAAAGAGAGATGAACCTTTGAAAGTATGCATCGATTATCGCTGATGGAATACAGTAGTTATTGTGAAGAATATCCTTCGTTATGGATAAATGATCTATTTAGATCAGCTAAGGACACCTGCGTATACTCTAGGGTTGATTTACGACTGGAGTGTTGATATTGTAGTGACATGATGTCATATAATTATCATTGTCGTTGAGATGATTATTATATCGTCAGCTTAGAGTAAAGGAGATGCAGGTGTGTGGAGACGACAATTTCATACTTGGTATGAATTGTATGAATTTTGATTAAGTTGCTAGACTAATTAACTATTTAGTCGTCACAGGATTTGAGAATCGTGTATCCTGAACACGATAGGATCCTTTTGTAGTTGTTGGAGTTGCGTAACTTGGCCACTGTTGATTGTGGTAGTTGGAGTTGCGCACTCGACCACCATATATGGTGGTTTTCCTTGTATGTTTTGGTTAATTCCGTAGATATGGATAGAATGGTTGACATTACTATACCACGGACTTGTTTGCAAAGGTGATGATGAAAATCATTTAATCGGAAGCTGGTGAAACCAGTTACAAGGCTTAGACGGCGGTTAACTTTTACACGAGTATTAGTTAATCCGTCCGGAGTGGATAAAAGGAGGTTGTACGCGGATGTACCGGGATGTGAAACGTTTATACTGGTGGAATGGTATAAAGGGAGTTATAGCAGATTTTGCTACTCGATGTTTAGTATGCCAGTAGGTGAAGGCTGAACATCAAGAACTCGCTAGATTGCTCTAGACAATTCCAATTTCCGGATTGGAAGTGGTAGCATATCACGATTGATTTCGTTACGGGATTGCTTAGAACCCGTAAAGGACGTGATGCGATTTGGGTGATTGTGGATCGACTGACCAAATCAGCTCACTTCTTTCTGTTGGTGCAATCGGCCCAGCAGTACCTTGATGGTATTTTGATGATAGACAAAACTCATGACATGGGATTGTCATGGGAAAGTCCAACATGGGTTGGCATGGAAAATCCAAGCATGGAGCTTGGTGTGGAAGTCCAAGGGGGAAGCCTTGGCATGGGAAAGTCCAAAGCATTGCGAAGCCGTGCGCTTGGTGCATTTGGGAAGTCTTGAGAACTTGGCAAGTTCACTAGGCTTGGGTCCTTGAGTCGGTGAAGGATGGCATTGCGAAGCCGTGTGCTTGGTGTATCCGAGGGACCGCCGGACGGGGAGCGAATGGAGTGAGCCCAAAGGGAAGCATACTTCTAGGGCATGAGACGCGAAGGATGGCATTGCGAAGCCGTGCGCTTGGCGCATCCGAGGGACGTAGGCCGAGGGAAGAGAGCTTTGGTGGGGAACTCCATGAGGGATAAGGTGGACTTGGCCAAGTGGCTAAGACTGAGTGTCGGAGGCTCAAGCTTGATGTTTGAGGGTTTACCCGACGGTCGGATGCTCAAACAACTTGGTGTTTGAGATTTTGCCCGACATCAGTCGACTGGCATAGGTGCCGATTCGACTGATCCAAGTCGACTAGAGTTCGACTGGTGTAAGGCTAGGGTTTTGTGCTTGGCAGTCGACTGCCATGGACCGAATGATCGGTCGGCAATGATCGCCGAGGGATGGCGATCGGTGATGGAGTGTCGCAATCTGAACGCTCCGAGCCGACGGCGGGCATTCTTGGGTCACCAATGATCGATGGGCATCATCAGTCGACTGGTAGGTGATCCGTTGGAACTTGTCCGACGTGGATCTTGCCGTTGTGAGACAACGGCTACAGGGGCAGTCGACTGCTAGGCGCGAAAACAGCTCGATGCAGGTTATAAAAGGAGCTCGAGATGGAGGTTTTTGCAGTGGTTTTTGTGGAGCTATTGGAGGGGAATTGCTGCTGCATTCCAGTCCTTCAAGAGCCAATCAAAGCAAGCAACAAACAAGTGATCAAAAGCAATCGATGAAAAATGTTTCTTTTGTATTGTATTTGTATTCTTGTTTGTATTTGTATATTACTGTTGTAATTACTTGTGAGAGGTTTCTCCACCTCCAACGTGTAGTCGAGAAGGAGTTTTGAGTATTGTCGTGTGCATCTCTAGAGCTCGAGGAGCTCGCCCGTGGAGTAGGAACCATTCGATTCCGAACCACGTATATGCTTGCGTATTTGGTGTGCTTGTATTGTTGTTAGTATTATTGTTATTTCTATTGTTATTCCGCTGTGTATATTAACGACAATTGTAGACGAGCACACTAGAACGAATGAATTACTACATCCAACGAACGAGGGCTATTCACCCCCCTCTAGCCGGCCGTAATCGATCCCCTACAAGTGGTATCAGAGCCGAGGTCGCTCTTCAAGGACTAACCGCCGCGAGAGCACTACAAATGGTCGGCTTCATCCATCCACCGAAATTCGATGGAGATTTTGCTTGGTGGAGGAAACGGATGGAGGTATATCTTGAAATCGATTTTGATTACATGATTATTATAGAAAATGGTTTTGAGATGCCTAGGGACAAACACAACAAGCCCATTGAAAAATCAAAGTGGACCCAAGACCAAATTAAGGACTTCAAGACAAATCTTGAGGTAATAAAATTACTTAGTGATTTATTACCTAACACTATTTGGTCTAGATTGGGTGACTATAGGGATGCGAAGGAATTATGGGAGAA
Organism: Wurfbainia villosa; assembly: GCA_025175895.1. Taxonomy (NCBI): domain Eukaryota; kingdom Viridiplantae; phylum Streptophyta; class Magnoliopsida; order Zingiberales; family Zingiberaceae; genus Wurfbainia; species Wurfbainia villosa. Next base: position 23,511,540 of record CM045991.1, on the reverse strand, counting down.
AATAATGAAATTCCAAGAAAATTCCCAATCGACACAAGTAGAGGAGAATGCCGAAGAAGAAGCACCCACAACATTTGAAGATGTTGATGATTTGGTGGAGACCTCCACCTCTAGCATTGAGGGAGAGGAAAGACAATCTTCCATCCCGGAGCAAGAACAAGAAGCATCCACATCCGGGAGAAGTGAAGATCGGGAAGAGGCCTCCACCACCTCCCTAGGTAACTCAAGTGTCATTATTTCAAATAAAAATCACATAATATGCTTTGAGTGTAGGGAGAAAGGGCATTACAAGAGCAAATGCCCAAAATTGGCTAAGGAAAATGCATCCGCACCAAAAGTCAACCCAAAGTCAAAGGATGCCGGTGTTCCCAAAATCAAGAGCAAAGAGCACATTGTGTGCTTCAAATGCAATCAAAAGGGACACTACCGAAGCCAATGCCCTAGGGGAAGGAAGAAAGGGCAAGAAGGTACAATTCATGTAGGGGGAGCTCCTAAAGCTAACCCTAAGGTACATTTAGTTAATGCACCTTTAATTCCTAAAGTCAAAAAGCATGCTAAAAATTATTTTAGTTCTCTTGCTATTATCAATGAAAAGCATGCTAAGAGAAATAATAAGGTTTATTGCTTAGGTGCCAAGCATGTTAGTTTCTCTAAGGACAAACCTAGGACTCAAAACACTAGATCTATTTTACCTAGGGAGTCAATTAGGAGAATTGAAGAAAACTTGGGTGTTAATCCCAAGAAATCTAGGCATATGCCTAAGAAGAAGAACATTTCCCAAAAGATAAATGAAAATTCAAAATTGGGAAAATTAGAGTTAGAAAACCAAGCCTTGAGGTCAAGGCTAGAAAAATTGGAGAAGACCCTAGCAATAATCAAAAATTCGGTTCAAGGGTCAAGTACACAAAAATCAAGGCCTAGGAAACAAGAACTATCTAAGGGCAAGAAGGGTTTGGGTCACAAACCTATGTCCTACTATAATGTTCCATTTAATTATGGAACCACATCTAGGTCTAGGAAAACCAAGGCTAATAGGGAAGTCATCCCTAAGTCTAGCCATGGTATGTGTTTAGTGGCTAACACTTCAAAGAAATCAAATGTAGCCACTAAGAAGGTCAATGGAGGAGTCACCTCTAGAGTTGACCTAGGAAAGACCCAAAAGACTATGGCTTCAAAGCCTAAAAGGGTCATTAGGAAGGTATCTAGGGAAGTTATCCCTAGGGAATACCTTGTTAACCCAAGGAGCTCCAATAGATATTTGGTTCCTAAGAGCGTGATTGATTCACGCTAAATGGGTTAGGGTGTGTCAACCCCAAGTGGATGGGTGGTTAACCTAGCCATTGTGAGTTGACACATTAGGGTGTGCCAATATGGTTTGAGAAGTCTAAAAATGATTAAATTGGCACAATTAGGTCTTAGAGGTATTGGTGTGCTATTTTGGGATTTTGGCACACTAAGGAAATAATGGCATTAAGGCAAAATGAATTTAATCCCTAGAAATGACAAATTGATTTTAACACTTAGGTATTTTATACCTTAGTATATTTTTCTTGTCATGCTTTATTTGCCTTGCCATGTCATGACATCATTTTCATTTTTATCTATAAAATGTCATGATCATGTTTAGAATTATGTTTAGATGTCATGAATGCCTAGATCTCATTTACATGCCATGACATCATGATATTGGCATATGCTTTTATTTATATCATATTTATGCCATAATCATCATCATGCATAGTTTAAAATGGAGTTAAGGACTATGACACAATTTGAAGGGAATCAAATTAATGTTGCCTAGAAATATGCATGAAAACATAAACAAAACAAAACCCACATCTCACTAAAAACTTGACTTGTATGTGTTTTACACATCTAGATATTGGTGAGATGTTTAGGAAAAAGAAAATAAAGGTTTGAAAAACATTTTGAAAACATTTTGAAAAACCTTGGTGAAGTCTATCTTTTGATAGCTATCACCATTGAATGGGATGATACAAAGATGACTCTTTATTGAAGCTCTTCTTAAATTTTGAACTTTGTATCAATCTCCTAATTTAATGGGTAAAATAATTTTTCAATATTTTTCACCCATAGTGCTTAGGATAAGTATTATACGTATGCATTTTCAAGATTTTTAAAATTACGTATATTTACTTATGGATTTCGAAAGAATCCAATTATCGATCCCACTGTAATGGTAGTCGATCGATGGTAAGTCCAATGATCGTAGTATCCGACGGAGTCGAGTAGCCTGGTGATTTTGGGTAAACTTGATGGTTAGGCCCATGTTCAGCTGTGTTTTGGTCCCCTAACCACTCCTAACCCTAGGATATGCTTGGGAGAGCATTAGAGAGGGTGGAAATCCATTGGATATGGATTAGGAGTTGGGTTGAGGGTGAGTATCAATTTTAAGGTGGAAGAGAGTTCATTGTTGAACTTTGCCTTAATTTTGATTTGGTTAATGTTCCTATTGTCTTAGGGACTCTCCAAGGACATTGTTGGTGCAATGGTTAAGGGGGAATAAGCCTCTAGGGGGAGGTATCCATCTTGGGAAGATGGATGTGTATTTCCTCATGGGAGGAAAATTGGGTTGCCTCTCTTTAAGTGATATGGGATCACTAGAAAGATTGTAGGCATGTGTTCCTCCAAGGGAGAGATTGTAAGATCTCATTGGGATATGAGACATTCATACCCTTGGGGAGGACCTTTTTGATGTAATGTCAAAAAGGGGGAGAAGTTACCAAGTTACCAATTAGGGTTCGTTGGAATTCTCATTGGGATATGAGAATTGCCAATATGGGAGAATTGGTAGACTTGAGATGGTAGTTTTGTCAATCATCAAAAAGGGGGAGATTGTTGGTGCAATCGGCCCAGCAGTACCTTAATGGTATTTTGATGATAGACAAAACTCATGACATGGGATTGTCATGGGAAAGTCCAACATGGGTTGGCATGGAAAATCCAAGCATGGAGCTTGGTGTGGAAGTCCAAGGGGGAAGCCTTGGCATGGGAAAGTCCAAAGCATTGCGAAGTCGTGCACTTGGTGCATTTGGGAAGTCTTGAGAACTTGGCAAGTTCACTAGGCTCGGGTCCTTGAGTCGGTGAAGGATGGCATTGCGAAGCCGTGCGCTTGGTGCATCCGAGGGACCACCGGACGGGGAGCGAATGGAGTGAGCCCAAAGGGAAGCATACTTCTAGGGCATGAGACGCGAAGGATGGCGTTGCGAAGCCGTGCGCTTGGCGCATCCGAGGGACGTAGGCCGAGGGAAGAGAGCTTTGGTGGGGAACTCCATGAGGGATAAGGTGGACTTGGCCAAGTGGCTAAGACTGAGTGTCGGAGGCTCAAACTTGATGTTTGAGGGTTTACCCGACGGTCGGATGCTCAAACAACTTGGTGTTTGAGGTTTTGCCCGACATCAGTCGACTGGCATAGGTGCCGGTTCGACTGATCCAAGTCGACTAGAGTTCGACTGGTGTAAGGCTAGGGTTTTGTGCTTGGCAGTCGACTGCCATGGACTGGCAGTCGACTGAAGTCGACAGCAGTCGATTGCCGAGGGATGGCAGTCGACTGATGGGAGTGTCGCGAGCACAGAACACTCCGTAGCCGACTGGGCAGTCGACTACTGGGTCACCAGTCGACTGATGGGCATCATCAGTCGACTGGTAGGTAATCCGTTGGAACTTGTCCGACGTGGATCTAACCGTTGTGAGACAACGGCTACAGGGGCAGTCGACTGGGGTCTTTTGGCCGTCGACTGCTAGGCGCGAAAACAGCTCGATGCAGGTTATAAAAGGAGCTCAAGATGGAGGTTTTTCAGTGGTTTTTGTGGAGCTATTGGAGGGGAATTGCTGCTGCATTCCAGTCCTTCAAGAGCCAATCAAAGCAAGCAACAAACAAGTGATCAAAAGCAATCGGTGAAAAGTGTTTCTTTTGTATTGTATTTGTATCCTTGTTTGTATTTGTATATTACTGTTGTAATTGCTTGTGAGAGGTTTCTCCACCTCCGACGTGTAGTCGAGAAGGAGTTTTGAGTATTGTCGTGTGCATCTCTAGAGCTCGAGGAGCTCGCCCGTGGAGTAGGAACCATTCGGTTCCGAACCACGTATATGCTTGCGTATTTGGTGTGCTTGTATTGTTGTTAGTATTATTGTTATTTCTATTGTTATTCCGCTGCGTATATTAACGATAATTGTAGACGAGCACACTAGAACGAACGAATTGCGACATCCAACGAACGAGGGCTATTCACCCCCTTCTAGCCGGCCGTAATCGATCCCCTACACTTTCCAATTCGTGGGTCGTACCCATTGGATCGTTCGACAGAGTTGTATTGCCGGAAGATTTTCGGATTGCGTGGAGTACTTTTAAGTACCATATCGGATAGAGATTCGCAATTTACCTCGCGATTTTGGCAGAGTCTGCACTAGACTATGGGCACAGAGCTTCGGCTTAGTGAAACATTTCATCCGCAGACAGATGAACAGTCTAAGTGTATCATTTAGATGTTGGAGGATCTATTCAGATCTTGTATCGTGGATTATGGAGGTGTAGCTTATCGGTTGGCTTTACCTCCGATACTTGCGGGTGCTCACAACGTATTTCCTGTTGTCATACTGAGGAAATACGTGTTGCATGTTGATTATGTTCTGAAAGAGGTTACGAATTCTACCTCAGTCTAATGCGACTTACGAGAAGATTCTAGGGTGGATCCTGGGTCGCAAGGAGCGACAGTAGCGGAACAAAACTATCCGACTCGTAAAGGTTGGATGACAGTATCCGACTGATGAGGAGACTACATTGGAGCTGGAAGATACTATCCGAGCTCGACAACCTCATTTGTTCACTTGAGGCATGTAGTAGTTCAAGAAATTTCTTGAGTCGGTTCTCATATTTAAGTACGAAATTTGGGGACCAAATTTTTATAAGTGGGGGAGAATGTAAAATATCGGAAAAAAAATTATATTCCTCGTTAATTGATAAATTATCTTGTGGAATTTTTTAGGAGTTTTTAGAAATTTTTCTGAAATTAATTGGAGTTCATATGATTGATTAGGAGGAGGATTAAGGTTTAAATAGATGATTGAGTTAGACTTGAGCTAGCTCAATCATTTGATCGGTTTTTAACACTCGAACTCAAACCTGATTTCCATTATTTTTCTCGGTCCGATCGACTTCTCCCCTATTTCTCCCGATCGCCCGTTCCTCTTCCCATTCGCGATCCTCCACGCCACCGCCACTCGAGAGATCTGTCGCGCCTTCGTCAGAGCCCTAGGTCACCTTCGCTCGCCACGCTCCGCCGCCTACTCGTCGCTGCCCTTCCCTGTGCCCATGGTCGCCACCTCATGCTCACGGTCAACACCGCCGACGAGCCAACTTGTTGTGCTCTCACTGTCGCCGGTCGCCGTCCCCACGTCGCTGCCACCGCGAGTGGGGTTAGTGCACGGCGGCGATCCGCCGATCTCTGCCCAAATCGCGACTTCCTTTTTCTCTGGAGTGATGTTAATCTCCACCGCCTTGTCATCGTTGAAGATCCTACCGATAGCCGACGTCGTCGCCCGGTTCTCTCTTCTCCCTCGTGCACCCGACCACGCCCAACCGTCGACTTGTCTCGCTGCGACCATCGCCGCTCGCCGCTGCACGATCTGCTAGCCTTCTTCCTCCAATCCCGACAAAGAACACATCGATCACGCCGTGATCAGCTTCACTCCGATTTCCAAAGGAGGAACGGTGAATTTGTAATTTACGGGGTTCCAACGATGTTGAAGTCTTCACAACGATCGTGCGAGACATCTGTTCAATACTTCGAGCCGGTGGTGATCGATCGGTGTTGTCTTCGTGGATTGGATCCAGAGGTTGTTCTTCCTTTCGCTTTGTGCTTGCGTTCCATGGCAGTTCACAAGAAGTTCAAGAGGGAAAGCGAAGGTCTTTCAAATTCGAGAGGAACATCAACCGTGTAGATCTTTGGAAATTGGGTAGACCTATCAATTGGTAATGGGCGTCGACCATATCTATGATGGTGTTAGGTAATTTTTCATTCTCTTTGGATATGGTAAGTGCGTATCGGTAGGATGCGAAAAACTTAGATATTATGTATCTGCAGGTGTTTCGGGATTATTGTGGAGTTTCGCCTTCAGTTTATCTGGATTTAGCTTGTTGATAAGTTGTGGTCGATTGAAGGGGGGAGAGGTAAGCTTTGATCTAGTAATGATATATTTGGAGAACAATCATATTTGTTTGTGATCATTAATATAGTGGTGTTAAGTCTAGATTTACATATCGTATTTTTGGGCAGTTGAGTAGATCTGATGAGGATCAAGAAGTCGAGCAAATGAAAGCTAGGCTTGGTAAGTGAGATTTGGTTGTTCATAATTATGTATCAGTTTAATTTAGTAAACTGATCTGAATGTGTTATTATTGGATTATATTGATGGTTAGTGGAGACTAAAGTTATTTTGATTATATTGGTATTCTAAGGTTTCAGGACTTTGATGCGAGGCAGGTTCGCGGATGTGAATACAATCAGCACGAACTATATATCGTGGGTAATTTCCTACAGTCCGTAGATGTATTGCATTCAGATTTAGTCATAGATATGAGCATGTTAGGTGTTCATATTATCTTGACCCTGCTCTTTTTATCGTATGCTTGATCCTTTACCGTTGGCTATTAACTCCATTGCTGATATCATGTGTATTTTATCATGATTAGGAGTTATACATATAGGTGATGCAAGTAACTTAGAATTTGTTTAAGTTAAGTGCAAATAGTAAAGTCCGGATGACAACCTGATTGTACATTTGGCAAAAAGGTCATCCATAGGTAGATAATGTCTTTAACCTAGGGTTAGTTCTAGTACCCTTAGGTTGTATGTTACCACCAAACATGTATTGTGTAAATGGTCAGAGGAATGATACTTAGGGTATCGCTACGGACTGGTGGTCCTAGCTTGTTATAATCAGATGAGTACGACTCTCTACAGGATAGAGAGTGCGTCGATTAGATTGGTATAACTCTCTACAGGATAGAGAGTATTATGATCAATTGAGTACGACTCTCTACAGGATAGAGAGTGCGTCGATTAGATTGGTATAACTCTCTACAGGATAGAGAGTATTATGATCAGTTGAGTACGACTCTCTACAGGATAGAGAGTGCGTTGATCTGACTAGTATGACTCTCTGTAGAATAGAGAGTCTATGGTGGATGTCTGTATGTGAGACATTGCATTCATGTCGAGTCTCCCTTGTGGTTGAGAGTGTCGCGGTCATCCCGCCTCCACGGTTACTCATGGGAGAATGGCGGTGTGAAGCAGTATTGTGCCGCACTCTACCACTATAGACGGTGGTAGTTGGATTTGCGTGTCGTAGTCCTGCGTGTGTGGTACTCGACCACTCATGGGTAGTGACTGTCGGAGTGACCAACAGCAAGGACCCTCATCGTATAGCTTGCTCTTTACGCTTATATGCTACTCGATCATACTGCCCACTCGGCCACTCGAGAGTAGTGGTTGGTGTTGAGTTGGGACAGTTGTCATGCTCGAGCCACCGAGGCCACACTGGGGTCGTGGTAACTTTAGGGTGAGCCGACATGACCATGCATGCTGCATTGTCGTATCTGATGCGCTTTGCATATTACCATATATATATACATATATGCATGTATATATATATATATATATATGGATGGTTGAGATTAATATATATATGGATACAGTCTATATATATATGATTATTGTGATGTTACATTTGTTTATACTATGCTTGCTGCATTTGGGTGGACATCATATTCATGCATGTTTCTTGCATATGTTATACAGTTGTGTCGGATATTGGTATGTGTTGGATAGACCATAGATACTGGCTGTAGCATGAATAGATTATGTGTTGGTATTACTCTTCATTATATATATGTTGGATATATGTTGAGTTGGATCGAGTAGCGGACTTGTATATACGCATTTTTATATGTTCATTGATTAGACGGTATGGGCTTGTATTTATATCTTGTCTTTGATATACATTTGTACTTCTAGATTATGTTGTCGAAATACATGTGATATTACATATATACATGTTTTCTATTACCTGTTGAGTTTTACTCACCACTCCCGCGGACTCGGGTTTCTCCGCCTGCAGTAGAAGACTTCGTGATGACATCGAGCACCGCCACGACATCGCCTCATCTCATCTCACCTCCGAGGCTCCCGTGTGTATTTGGGCTTCAAGGTCCGCCGTGTATTGTATTTGGAGTTTTCTTGATGTATATGTTGTATATTCAGATTTTGTCGAGGTTTGTGTTGTGGTGTGTTAGCCGCGGTATGCATGTGTGGATTGATATCCTATTGTTGTAGTATGTTATTGTCTTGTGTAGTTTTGTTTTCATACATATGTATTGTTGTTGTGTGGGCCTACGGGCCTTGTATTAACTCAAATGTTGCACGTGCGAGGAGGTGCCGTCCATTTGATTTTCGGTTCGGCATGCTCTCGGGGCGTGTCCACTTTAGTGGTATCAACTAAAGTTGTCACGCCGAGAGCATACCGAAAATCAAACGGACGCAAATAACATTTCGGTTAATACAAGGCCCAGAGGGCCCACAATAACAACAATACATATGTATGAAAACAAAAACTACACAAGGCACAGCGGAAACATACTACAATCAACAAACGACAACACACAGCATACCGGTATGACTAACACCGACTCAGGACACCATAATAAAACCAGAAAGGAAGAAAAGGGTACAACATCAATAGTCACAACTACAATCATCACATAAAACAAATTCATAACAGAATACAATGAGAACACCAAAAATCCGGACTCTCGGAGTTGAGATGAGATGATGCCAGCCAGCGGTGCTCCAAGTCCATCACAAAGTCGGCTACCTGTTACCTGGGCGACAGAAAACCCAGGGTTCGTGGGGGTGGTGAGTAAAACTCAGCAGGTAATAGAAAACATGTATATATGTAATATCACATGTATTTCAACGACATATCTAGATGTACAACAGGTATATCAGCATAGTATATAAATACAAGCATATATACTGCCTAATCAAATGAATAATATAAAATGCGTATATACTAAGTTCACTACGCTACTCTGATCCAACCTGAACATATATCCAACATATATATAACAGGAAGAGTAATACCAACACATAATCTACTCATGCTACAGGTCAAGGTATCTATGGTCTGTCCAACACATACCAATATCTGACTCAATCGTATAACAAATGTAAGAGACATGCATGAATATGATGTACAATCAAATGCAGCAAACATAATACAATCAAATGCAACATTACAATAAGCATATATATATATATTGTATCTATATATGAATACTAATCACAATCATCCATATATATATATATATATATATATATGGCAATATGCAAAAATGCCATCAGTCGGCAATGCAGCATGCTTGGTCATGTCGGTTCACCCTAAAGCTACCACGATCCCAGTGTGGCCTCGGTGGCTCGAGCATGACAACTGTCCCAACTCAACACCAACTACTACTCTCGAGTGGCCGAGTGGGCAGTATGATTGAGTAGCATATAAGCGTAAAGAGCAAGCTACACGATGGGGTCCTGCTGGTCACCCGACAAATACTACCCATGAGTGGTCGAGTACCACACACGCAGGACTACGACACGCAAATCCAACTACCACCATCTATAGTGGTAGAGTGCGGCACCTCAATGCTCTGCCCTCACACCGGTTACTCCTCCTATGAGTAACCGTGGAGGCAGGATGACTGACGACCCTCTCAACCACAAGGGAGACCTCGTCGCCAGCGTGCATGTAAATGCATGAATGCAATGTCTCACATACAGACATCCACCATAGACTCTCTATCATGTAGAGAGTCATACCAATCTACTCGACGCACTCTCTATCCTGTAGAGAGTCGTACTCAACTGATCATAATACTCTCTATCCTGTAGAGAGTCATACTAATCTACTCGACGCACTCTCTATCCTGTAGAGAGTCGTACTCATTTGATTATAACAAGCTAGGACCACCGGTCCGTAGTGATACCCTAAGTATCATTCCTCTGACCATTTACACAACACATGTTCGGTGGTAACATACAACCTAAGGGTATTAGAACTAACCCTAGGTTAAAGACATTATCTACCTACGGATGACCTTTTTGCCCAATGTACAATCAGGTTGTCATCCGGACTTTACCATTTGCACTTAACTTAAACAAATTCTAAGTTACTTGCATCACCTATATGTATAACTCCTAATCATGATAAAATAAATATGATATCAGCAATAGAGTTAATAGCCAACGGTAAAGGATCAAGCATACGATAAAAAGAACAGAGTCAAGGTAATATGAACACCTAACATGCTCATATCAATGACTAAATCAATGAAATACAACTACCGGACGGTAGGAAATTACCCACCTGCTATGTAGCTCGTGTTGATTGTATTCGCGTCCGCAAATCTGCCTCGTATCTAAATCCTGAAACTGCAGAATACCAATATAATCAAAATATCTCTAGTCACCACTTTCCACCCGTATAATCCAATAATAACACATCTAGATTAGTTTACTAACAAAACTGATATACAACTATGCACAATCAAATCCTACTTACCCAGTCGAGCTTCCTCTTCTCTACAAATCTTGTACAACCCATCCAGATTCAGCTTTCACCGATCACAGCTCCACACACATATAGCATAACTGAACAATACAAATCGCATCCCACAACCAAATCACTACAAGCAAACTATGTTGCAACTCAGTAACATGATAGAATCGTAGATTAAAACAACTCTACCTCCAACTTAAACCACGTCCAAAAATCCACACGCCATCAACTCAAAGAATTACCGCAGAAACCGTTCCCCCTTCCTCTTGGACTCAGTTGCATCCCGAAATTACAAAGAACTGATCACGGTGTTGTGGAGAAGCACGAATGGAGATGGAGGAAGAACAGCTGCTGAGGACACAAAGAAACGCGGTACACAACTTCGACAGGGCACATCATCTGGCTTGGAAGATTCCACCGGTAGCAAACCCCTTATCCTATCCCCTGTTCGTCGGTACCAAATGCTGCCCAACCATGGATCATGCTTAGCGAATGGAAAATGGACCGTAACCCTAAATTTAGTCCAAGGTAAGCCAAAAGCAAGCTCTTACCTAATTACTGCAGCAATTGGGACAACGGTGACAGCAACGACATTGCTATTGATTCCTTGCTCGCGGTGAACGCTCGCCCAAATCCCCCACTAAATCCATCTATTCGCCAGAAATCCTGCTGCCCTATCACTAGAGTTGCCGAGAAATTCGAAAGAAGGACTATGATTGGAGAGGGATCTATTCGAGATCAGGGAAGAGGGCACTGCTCACCTTGCTCCGGCGGTGATCGGCCAAGCAGCTCACAGCGACTTCGATCTGGGAAAACAACCCGTTGATCCGGCAATGTGGCAGCGCCGGATGTCCAGTGTGGACGATGGCAGACCGGCTGGCTGTGGTTGTCCACGGTGGTCGAAGGCAATCAACTAGCGGGAGCTCGCGGTGGTCGACGAGTTAGGGCACGACAAGCTGGCTCGACGATGGCTCAGAGCAGGCAGCAACGAGCGGCGCTGCTGCTTACGGAGAAGGTTGGCCGGTGGCGTGCAAGGCAGAGGCAACCGGCGGTTGCGCTGGGAGAGGAGGCGGCCCTAGGGTGGCGGCAATTTGGCGACAGATCTGGTCGCGTGATGGCGGGCAACCGAGGCTACGACTCAGTGGCGTGCGCAACGAGCGGCGGCGAGGAGGTGTCATTGGGCTACCTCCCGATTCGGAGGTCAACATCGCGAGGAAGCAGAGGGGTCACGCGTGATCGGGGAAGAAGGGAAGAAATTGTCGATCGAGAAAAACGGAAGAACGACAAATAAAGGTGGGGTGTTAAGGGAAGTAAACGGATCGGGTTTACTTACGAGTTTGGGTTTAAGAAAACGAAGCGAGTTTAACCTATAAGCATTAAACCCATATCAAAATCCCTACAATTAAACCCATAAACTTCCGTTTAAATCCAGAAAAATTTCTAAAATTCCTGAGAAATTTCATAGGGTATTTCCCTAATTAACAAGCATTATTTTATTTATTTATTTATATGCATTTTTGCATATTGCCATATATATACATATATGCATGTATATATATATATATATATATATATATATATATATATATATATATATATATATATATATATATATATATATATATATATATATATATATATATATATATGGATGATTGTGATTAGTATTCATATATAGATACAATCTATATCTATATGCTTATTGTGATGTTGCATTTGATTGTATTATGTTTGCTGCATTTGATTGTACATCATATTCATGCATGTCTCTTACATTTGTTATACGATTGAGTCGGATATTGGTATGTGTTGGACAGACCATAGATACCTTGACCTGTAGCATGAGTAGATTATGTGTTGGTATTACTCTTCCTGTTATATATATGTTGGATATATGTTCAGGTTGGATCAGAGTAGCGTAGTAGACTTCAGGTATGTCTGCATTTTATATTATTCATTTCAGTTAGACGGTATATGCTTGTATTTTTATACTATGCTGATATACCTGTTGTACATCTAGATATGTTGTTGAAATACATGTGATATTACATATATACATGTTTTCTATTACCTGCTGAGTTTTACTCACCACCCTCATGGACCACTCGGTTTTCATGCGCCCAGTGTAATGTAGCCGACTTCGTGATGGACTTGGAGCATCGCTGGCTGGCATCATCTCATCTCAACTCCGAGAGTCCGGATTTTTGGTGTTCTCATTGTATTCCGTTATGAATTTGTTTTATGTGATGATTGTAGTTGTGACTATTGATGTTGTACCCTTTTCTTCCTTTCTGGTTTTATTATGGTGTCCTGAGTCGGTGTTAGTCATACCGGTATGTTGTGTGTTGTCGTTTGTTGATTGTAGTATGTTTCTGTTGTGCCTTGTGTAGTTTTTGTTTTCATACATATGTATTGTTGTTATTGTGGGTCTACGAGCCTTGTATTAATCCGAAATATTGCCACGTACAGGGGAGGTGTCGTCTGTTTGATTTTCGGCTCGGTATGCTCTCGGGGCGTGACAACTTTAGTGGTATCAGAGCTCGATATCACTTGGTTACCAGGATTCATAAACTTTAGTACTTAGCCTGGAGGTCTAGAGTTCGAATCCTGGGGAAGGCAAAAACCCACTTCCAGGGGTGGAAAGTCCAGGTGAGTAACGACGGGCCAACAGGGGCGACAGTCGTCGACCAATAGGGGTCGCCGAATTCCGCCAATAGGGGCCAGGTGCCAATAGGGGCCAGGTCATTACAATAAAAAGGCGTCTTTTAATTGTAACGACCGGGCCCCTGTTGGTAGAATTCGGTGACCCCTATTGGTCAACGACCATCGCCCCTATTGGCGGAATTCGGTGACCCCTATTGGTCAACGACCGTCGCCCCTGTTGGCCCATCGTTACTCACCTGGACTTCCCACCCCTGGAAGTGGGTTTTTGCCTTCCCCAGGATTCGAACTCTAGACCTCCATGCTAAGTACGTGGCAACATCTCGGGTTAATACAAGGCCCGTAGGCCCACAACAACAATATAATGAACAGATAAATATATATATCAACACATAGCGGAAATAGAAAACACATACCCACAACAAAATATACCAAAACATATGGGTGTACACCCCCTGACAAGACCACAGTATTAAAATCCGTACATAAAATATCGACACAAAATGACGTCCACAACATAAAGACGAAGTCCATACATAGAACAAAATCCATAACACCAATACAAATCACAAATCCTCGGGAGACTCAAAATGTGGAGATGGGATGGATCGCCGGCGCAGCTCCAAGTCGTCACGAAGATCTCTACCTGTTACCTGGGCGACAGAAAAACCCAGGGTCCGTGGGAGTGAGTAAAACTCAGCAGGTAATAGATAAACATGTATATTAATATCACATGTATTTCGACAGTAAAATCTACATGTATCACTAGCATGATAATATATCCATGTATATACCATCTAACCAGAAGTCAATATGAACTGCAGACATACCTGAACGTCTGCTACGCTACACCTATCCAACCTGAGCACATATACACAACATATGGTATAAAGAATAGAACTAACTCATACTACATCCTGCTATGGGTCAAGGGTATCACAGTGAATAACTAACCAGTATACAAGTGATGGCCTACTACCATACAGAAGAATGTAATAACATGTATGAATATGTGCAAACAAATGCAACAAACATAGTACATACAAATGCAGCATCACAATAAGCATATATATACATAGACTGCATCTATATACGTATGCTAATCACAATCATCCATATATATATATATATATATATATATATATATATATATATATATATACATGCATATATGTATATATATGGTAATATGCAAAAATGTCATAAGTCGGCAATGCAGTATGCATGGTCATGTCGGCTCACCCTAAAGCTACCACGACCCCAGTGTGGCCTCGGTGGCTCGAGCATGACAACTGTCCCAACTCAACACCAACCACTACTCTCGAGTGGCCGAGTGGGCAGTATGATCGAGTAGCATATAAGCGTAAAGAGCAAGCTACACGATGGGGGTCCCTGCTGTTGGCCACTCCGACAGTCACTACCCATGAGTGGTCGAGTGCCACACACGCAGGACTATGGCACGCAAATCCAACTATCACCGTCTGTAGTGATAGAGTGCAGCACTACAATGCTCTGCCCTCACACCGGTTACTCCTCCTATGAGTAACCGTGGAGGCAGGATGACTGGCGACACTCTCAACCACAAGGGAGACATCGTCGCCAGCGTGCATGCAAATGACATGAATGTAAGGTCTCACAAACATACATCCACCATAGACTCTCTATTCTACAGAGGGTAGTGCTAACCAGATCAACGCACTCTCTATCCTGTAGAGAGTCGTACTCAACTGATTGTATCAGGCTAGGACCATCGGTCCGTAGCGACACCCTAAATACCATTCTCCTGACCGTTTACATAATGTATGGTCGGTAGTAAACATGCAATCTATGGGTACTAAAATTAACCCTAGTTTTAAGACATTATCTACCTACGGATGACCTTTTGCCCAATTTACAATCAGGTTGTCATCCGGACTTTACTACTTGTACTTAACTTAAATAAATTCCAAGTTATTTACATCATCTATATGTATAACTCCTAATCATGATAAAATAAACATGATAGCAGCAAGGAGTTAATAACCAACGGATAAAGTATCAAGCATAAGATAAATAGAACAGGGTCAAGGTAACATGATCATTTAAGATGATCATTCATCTAAATCTGTATGCATTAACTACCTGACCAGGGTAGGAATCACCCACCTGATAAGAAGCTCGTGACAATATAATCCTCACACGGTCCCCGCCTCGTATCCACGTCCTGCACAAATCATAATATGCATTAACTCAAGCACATGACAACATATTATTTGCTACTATCTTGCTCCTATAGTCGCATTCTTTTTATCGAATACGGATTAGAAAAATCCCTCAACTGATACGGTTAACATCATGATTAAAAATCCCCCATTTCCAATTTAACCAATACATCAGTCTATACATTCAATTCCACACTAACCGGAACATTCCTATGCTTATTTCTACTAAACAACCCCTTTTCATAGCCAAAAGAACCCCATCACAACTTGATTCACAACCGTAAACAATCACACAACAGTAAATCTGTATTAAGAACCATAATCCCACACATTGCACTGAATTGACCGCATAAAAATAAGGAAGGGGATCGTGCTTACCAACAATTGAAGTGTCACCGGCAATACAAATCCCCAAACCGGCAGCCCTTCCCCGTCCTATCTCCTTGTTCACCGATTCTGCCCAAACACAGCTTAGGTCACGCGCAGGACATCACAAATTGGAGCTGTATACTCATCCCAAAAATGATACGATCACTCTTACCTAGTTTCAACACTAATCGGCAACGGAGATCAGTAATCGCGAGGGAAAATAACTCAAAGTGGGCTGCCCTATTCGTCGGCCAAGATTTCTGGTGCCCCTGATTCGAAGAAAACCTCCCCAATTGCTCGTCTGCCGAAAAAACAATGCCAACGCCAACCCTAGTTTCTGCAGAAATCTATGTTTAAACGCACAAAATGCGTTAACAGTTGGATTCCTTCCAAAATCGAGGGAAAAGCAGGGGACAAACAACCCTTACCTAGTTCCAGCGTTGATCGACAACAGAGATCAACAATCGCGAGGGACAAAGCTCACAGATGGCTGCCCTATCCGAAGAAAACCTCCACCACGCGTCGCACTCCCTCCTCGGTAGGACCTTTCACCGAGCACAGGGCAACATCGGCAGCCGGCGGTTTGGCGGGGAAGAGCTCCGAAGGTCGTCGGGGGCCTGCTCGATGGGCTCTCTCGACACAGGAGAAAATCGGCAGAGGAAGGTTGGAGGCGCGAGAAGAAGGCAGATGAGCGGAGTCTTCGTTTCGGGGGAGGACGATCGTGCTTCGGTCGGTGCGCAGGGAGTCGCCGAAGAAGAGCAAGGAGTCGCGAGATCGGGAAACGCTCGGGCGCAAATAAAGGTCCGCGGCGTAGAAACGGAAAGAAACCGAGCATTAAGGTTTAACGGGTTGGGTCGGGTTTGATTAACGGGTTGGATTTCCGACCCGTTAAGCCCACTAATACTTACACAAAAAGGGCTTAGAAATTCCCGTTCGAGTCCAGAAAAATTCCTAAAAATTTCTGAAAAATTTCTATAGGGTATCAGAGCTGAAGGTTCTGCGATGTCATACAATGATTTTGTTTTCGAGTCTTGGATTCTCGGGAGTCGGTATATTTTTCGGTTATGGTTTTTGTGAGATGGGATTGACAGCGGCATAAGTTCCGGGCAACACGAAGTAAGTATTCCTGATAATTTATACTTTAGTTAGATACTTATCTAGACTTGTTCAACAGGTGAATACTGTCAGAGTCATACCACCTGTTCAGACTCGTGGTCGAGGTCGTCCATCCAGGCGAGCAGCCAGAGGGAGGGGATGAGATACCGTTGAGACTGAGCCTGCTACTCAAGAACCACCTCAGCAAACCCCTATTGGTGACCCGGAGCCTCAGAATCCGGATACACCACTGACTACGCCAGAGCCCACGGAGTCCAGTAGGCTCAATGATAAGTCACGGATACTCGTGTTAGCACGATCAGCCAAGGAGAAGTTCACCTTGTTCCGAGGGGAGTCCGACCCATGGATTGCTCGATCTTGGCTGGAAAATATGGAAGCCACCTTCGAGTATATGAACTGCACAGATGTGGAGAAGGTGGGCCTTGCTGCATATCATCTCAGAGACCAGGCTGTCACTTGGTGGAAATTGCAGAAGACTTTAGATCACTTGGTTACCAGGATTCATAAACTTTAGTACTTATCCTGGAGGTCTAGAGTTCGAATCCTGGGGAAGGCAAAAACCCACTTCTAGGGGTGGGAAGACCAGGTGAGTAACAACTGGCCAACATGGGCGACGGTCGTCGACCAATAGGGGTCGCCGAAGGTCGCCAATAGGGGTCAGGTCGTTACATAAAACATGTACAGATAGGATTAAAAAGATTTCTATATTTGGATCATGTGGATTAATAGTGTTTCCACTGACAGGTGAGATGTTGAGATGATTACTGTGATGATTTTCAGAGGAGTATGAAAATGATTTTTGATGTTTAGAGGTTGATTGTTGGAAATGTTATATTATGGTGAGAGAGTTGACTTAGTTGTTTTATAGTTGACTTGGTTGATATGATGTGGATATTTGGATATTAACTTGGAGGTTATGATTGTGACATGATGGTATAAGAATGTCTCTCGGATGTCTGTATAATTCGAGAGTAATCAGATGTAGTGTCGGATGAACTTCTAGGCTTGCCACTGTATAGGCAAGTAGAGTAGGCTACCGGAGTGATTTCGGAAATAGTTTTTGATATCGAAGATCCCCTACTGGGTGATAATTTATTTGGTACAGAGGTAATGATATTTTATGAGCCAAATGTTTGTATTTATGGTGCGTTAGCTTAGGGCTAGTGTAAAGTGCACAAGGTTGTTGAAGCTCGTGATATACTCCAGGCAATGTCATCCAATTGGCTGAGCGCCAAATCGAGTTGCTTAGATACCATCATCGATCGGTCTTTCAAAGTTGACAAGGTTGATGGTGCCGAGAGGTATTTGTTAGAATGATGATTTTTCCAGGGGATAAATTAGTTGGTAGCAGCGTTGCTTAACACTATGGGAATTGGAAGAATTTAAGTTCCAATTAAAGGAGGTGTTGGATGAGATATTTGTTGTCCCAATATTTTATTTCTTGAGGAGCTCTGGAACTCGTTGTTCAAAAAGAGATGAACCTTTGAGGTTATACACCGATATCGATGATGGTATGCGGTAGTGGTAGAAGGAAATGATTATCCTTCATGGTGGATTGATGATCTATTTAGATCAGCTATAGGACACTTGTGTATACTCTAGGATTGATTTATGATTGGTGTGTTAATATTGTAGTGACAGGGTATCATACAATTATCAAAGTCGTAGGGATGATTGATATATCATCAGCCTAGAGTAAAGAGGATGCAGGTGTGTAGCGATGACAATCTCATACTTGATATGAATTGCATGAGGTTTGATTATCTTGTTAGACTTATGACGACTTAGTCGTCTAGGGATTTGGGAAATCATGTATTCTGGATACGATTGGAGCATTTGTGATAGTGGTAGTTGGAGTTGAGCACTCGGCCACCGTAGATGGTGATTTTTCTAGTATTGATTTGATTATTACCATAGATATGGATAGGATGCTCTAGCGGTATTACATCGCTGACGGGTTAGACCAGGAAGGTGATGGAATTTACTTGGTTTAAAGCTTGTGAAACTAGTTTCACAGCTCAGACGATGGTTGACTTTTATACAGTATTGTTTGATCATTCTCGGGTGGAAGGAAGGGTGTTGTATCCGGATGCAATGTTTCAGAGAATGGAGCATTTCTGATGTAGTTGATCAAGACGTATCCCATGTTTACGTCAAATGAGGAACTACGAGATGGGTTGTCATATATATGACGTGGATGTATCAGTGTTATGTTGTTTTGTATAGGTGAGGAGCCGGAATGCTCATGGGGTTTTGTCTAGCTACTGGGTAGTTGCATGAGTTGTTAGAACACGGATAGTTGCAACTAGGGAGATCGGTCATAATAGTCTCCCAGTCACCTCCCGTTTTTGTGCGATAGAGTGGATTTTTGAAAGTAGGTTTCTCTTGTGAGGAAATATTTCTCCGTCTCCGAGAAGAATGGTGGGTTATATAGTTGCATTCGAATTTAGGAAGAGTTACTTTTGATTCAGGAACAACAGATAGATTCCTGTTTGGATGATAGAGAGCATCTACCATAGAGTTGTACTCTTGCTCTACCGGTTTGGAATTAGTGATAGTGGAATTTGTATGTCGTAGGTGGCTAGATAGCTACCTGACATCTTGACTAGCTACGAGTCCCAGTCGTGATAGCATGTCGTTGCCCGTAAATAGTGCCTTTTGCATTACTCCGAGAGCCACGAGGCTTGGTCACGATATTTTGATAAGTATTGCTGAAGATTGCAATAGGTTCTATATGTTGCAGATGTATAGGATTGTATCCGAAAAATAGTAAGTATTGAAACATTCTCCGTGGTGGGACGTCATGCGGAACTTAGTTGATTTGGTGGTCTGGTGTTCAGTGTGTCAACTAGTAAAAGTGGAATACTAGTGATCAACAAAGTGGTGTACCGAGAGGGAAGTGGGAGCCTAGTATGATGGACAGTGTTGGGAGATTATTTAGAATTCGAAAAGGGCTTGATGCGATTTCGGGTAATCGGTGATCGATTAGCTGAGCCGATCATTTTCTCTTGATCCATAAGATGAGTTTGTTGGATCGCTGGATAGGTTACACTGTGGAGATTTTCAGTTCATGGAGTATCTTTGAGTATCGTATGCAATAGCGATTCAGGATTTACCTTAGGTTTATGGTAAAGTCTCTAACAGGTCACGGATATCGAGCTCCACTCTGGTACAGTTAGGTACTTATGATAGGTGGTCGATATGAAGATACTATTCATACTTTGGAAGGGCTGCTAGAAGCAGGTGTGATTTGATTTTAAAGGATATCAGTAACCCCACTTAGTCACTTGAGGTGTGACTTGTCTTCAGATGCTTGAGATGGTTGTTGTGACATCTCGTACTCGTACATGAGCAGGAAATTTGGGGACCAAATTTTTATTAGTGGGGGAGAATGTTAAATACGGACAATTTAAAATACTAAATTAAATGGCCAAAGAATTTAAGAAAATAATTTTGGAAATTTTTCGGGAATTTTGGGAATTTTTTTGGATTTAAACGGACCTCGTACGAGATAATTATGGGGATAATTAAATTTCTAAGGGGTTAATAAAAAATAAAACTTAGGTTTTTAATTATTATAAAGGAGTAGTTTGGATTATTAGGTATTATCCCAAATTTTTTCCCCGTGCGCCGGTTTTCCTCTCTCGATCTGCGGTTTCTTCCACGACATTTCATCGCGCACTTCTTCTTCTTCTCCGCGCACCTTTCTCTCGTGCGATCTCTTCTCTGCCGTTTTCCCTTCTGCTCCCCGCGCCCGTAGCCAACGGACCACCGAGCTTTTTTTTCTTCCTCGCTGTTTCTTCCCCCCTCGCCCGAAGCAGTCGCCTCTTCCCCTTCGCTGTCGACGCTGAGGTCGCGCCGTGCTCGCCTTCGCCGGCGCCGCCCTCCTCATCTCTGACCGCAGCGCCCGACGCCACTTTCTCCGCAGTAGCCGAGCCCTTCTTCCTCGTGTCACAACCGCCGCAGCGCCCTTCCGCCGCCTGCCCTTGCGATCGCCTTCTCCTTTGCCATCGACGCTGCTGCTCTAACTCGAGGCGACGGCGAGCGAGTAACTGGAAGCCTGCGCCGGCGACGTCCGCATATGGTTCTGTCGAAGCCACGAGTTCTCTGCTGGAGTAGAGGATTCGGTGTTGAGTTGCGCCGGCAAATAGGGGACAAGGGAAGGACTGTCGGTGGTCGCCGGAGATAGGTAAGCTCTGCTCCTCTCCCTTGTTTTGGATGAGATTTAGGTTTAAGGTGAGATTTTCCTTCACTCAGCTTGATCCGTTGATTTAGGGTTGTTGGTGGAGTTTCTAGGGCAGTGGTATGGTGTCGATGAACAGGGCAGCATTGGGAAATCCCTACCGATAGAGTGCAGGGCGGGTAAGCTTGTTCTATTCCCTCTTCTATAGCCGTAAATTGTTAATTTAGGTTGTGATATGTGATGAGTGGATGAAGCTAGTTCGGCTGTGGATGAATGAAGAGGTAGTGGTGGCTGTGATTTGGGGTTTTGACAGGTGGAGAGGGCTGTAAGTGGATTGTGGGTGTCAAGTTGTGGGATCCAAAGGTTGGATCGAGTTTGAGGTAAGGTTTGGTTGAGCTGTGTGTATGTCACCTAGGGTTAGGTTGGATTTATACTTCTGATCGGTGAGATGTTCTGTATATTGTTGTGGAGTTATGAATTAGGCTTGAGGAAAATGAAGAATTTATTTAAGATATTGTTAAGTTCCATTGATGCAATGGGGATGACTGTGATTGATTGGTTGGATTGTTGAGTTCGGTGTGATGTTGATCGGTTCTGTAATTATGTATGCAGGATTGATTAGGTTGAATAGGATAATTAAATCAATCTAGCCGATCGGATATGAGGTCGATGTAGGATTCGATTCGATCATTTGTTGTGTGCTTGGATTTGATGGATTTACTTTGGATTAATTGGTTATGGAAGGAATCGATTGAGTATTCGATTTGTCGGTGAATGATATTTTGTGCTTAACAATAGTTATGTTGTATGTAGGTTTCGGTCACGAGGCAGGTTCACGGTCGTGACGATCTGGTTCTTTTTACGGACATTTTATCAGGCGGGTATTTTGACTTATCTTTTAGATATAGTCAAGTTGATATGCTAGTTAGGATAACTTGCAATAATTTTCATGTTTATATGCCTAGTATGATATGTGCCTACTTGATACATGCATGTGATAGGTTATGATTATATCTTCCCTGTTTTATTTGGATCATAGTTACTTGGATTAAAGATATGTACATATTGATTGTGCATATTATTCGGATAGGTGTATTTTGTTGGATTTACATGCTTTAGTATCATGCACCATCTTGCATGTGGGTGGAAGGGTTCCTTTATTGTTGAGCCCGATGACGCTATATGGCTCGCATACAATCGTCACTCATGGGTTAGTGGTACATCAGGATGGTGTGTGCAGTTGCTCTGTCAGGCTCCGCTGGTCCACTCATGGGTAGCGATGAGGCAGCGTGGTAGCGGGCAGGGATCCCTCCTCTGGTCTATGACACCGGGAGATGAGAGCTTAGCTCCCCCACTCTGTTTGGGGCAGGAGGATAGGTGTACTCGACAAAGATCCCGTCCCACTCGATCACCAGAGCAGTGATGGCAGAGTGCACAGTTGTCATAGCCCTACCCACTCGGCTTCACCATCGCGTGTGAGGCGGCTGACTGGCGTCAAGGGTGACCATGTCATTTGCACGGCATGCACTTTGCACGGATCGCATTTGTATTGTATTTGCTGCATTATTTTATTGAGGCCTTGGATGTTGCATATGATTGACATGCATACAGGATTCATATTCATATATGGTGATGACTTTATCTCTTATAGTAGGACACATGCTCCTATATCAGGGTAAGAGATTCATGTGAGTACAGTCCTTGTTGGTGCAGTGAGGCACCGAAATCGAACCTGTGTTTTGATTATAGCAAAGACACAAGGTTAAGTCTATTTTGTTATCTCATGAGTCTACTTGAGTGTGCAGAAACAGGTTAAGCTTGAGTTGGAGATCTACGACACAGTAAGTGCAAGATAAGACTCGTGTTCGACGAGCGTAAGTAAGGTTGGATCCTCCATTTAGGAGTTGATCTTAGGCGACAATCCGACCCAAAACTTTCCATGAAAGTCTAAGTCGAGATCGGATGGTTAGAAACCATCTAAATCCATCACATTTAATATTTCTACATATTGCTTTGAGCTAACCCTTGTTTGAATTCGAAGTTACTCTAATTCGAATTAAAATTAGAATTCGAATTAAAATTAGAACTTGAATTGAAATAAAATTAAATAACTAAAGTATTCTGAAAATGGGCAAAAGGAACTAAAAGCAAGGTGGCAACTTATCCCCCAAATCGTGGTGCGGTGGCCGGTCAAAAGCAAGGTGGAAACTTATCCATCAATTGGTGGTGAGGTGGCGGATCTCAAGTGGGCGGACAAGGCTTCAAATAGAGGGGGGGTGCTTCACATCTTAGATACAACAATTATTACACCACAACGCCGCTCTTCTACGACGACGCCACTACAACGAAGTGCTGCCAACACGAAGCTTCACCGTTAAAGTGTTGGTAATCGTTTTAGTCGATTAATTTAAGTTGTGTTTTTCGAGCTTTTATATCAAAAAGGAGAGAGGGGCTTGTCTCTCATCCTTGTGTTTTTGTCGAAAGTTTTGTAATTGTAACTCCTACCTCCAACGAGGAGAAGTGTTTTAGTGATTTCCCTTCGTACGTGGTCTAGGACCATTAGGGCCTTGGATTAGCAGCCGGTTGGCTGTGAACCAAGTAAAACTCCTTGTGTCCATCTCTTTTTCGCTGCGTTTATCTCTCACTTATCGTTTTTACAACAAAAGAAAAGAATAACCATTTTGCGCTATTCACCCCCCCTCTAGCGCTCATTTCGATCCTACAATTGGTATCAGAGCTGGGGGCACTCAAATTTGGTGAAACCACCAATTTGAGTAAATTTTATTTCTTTTGTTTCCTTTGTTTCTGTCTACGTTAATTTTTGTGTTTTTTTTAATTTTTCTAATTTTTTTTTTTAGACTTTTCTTTAATTTAATTTTATCGCTTTTAATCTTTCTATTGATCATCCTAACAAAAAAAAAACTCTTAATTACGATTTTTTAATTCTATTACTGATTAAAATTAGTTTTTCCCAGAATTAAAAATTCTTTCATTTTTTTTTAAACACTTGAATTTTTCAAACCCTAAAATCTTTATATTTCGTTTTATAAAGTTTTCTCGTTAATCTTAGCATTGAATTAAATCTTATTTCCACTAAAATAGATTTTCAATCAATTTACAAAATTTAATCAATTAAAAACTTATTTTAATTTTTAAATCTTGTCTAGAATATAAGTTTGGTTTTTCAATATTTTTTACTTAATTTCAACATTAGATTTTTTTTCTACAAAATAGTTTTTAATTAATTTTCGAAATTAATTAATTAATTATTTTTTTTACAGAATTAAAATTAATTTTCTAATTAGTTAATCTATTGATTGATTTATTTATCTTTTCTTCTTCCCGCACTACTAATCCAAGACGCAAGTCTTGGGACCTTTGTTGTCTGTGTGTTTTTTTTTCTCTTCTTACCGTTTCGTGTTAATGGCCCATCTCGAGGGTTTTAGCACCGTCCGACCACCGTTTTACAACGGTGACGATTTCCGTTACTGGAAAGGTCGGATGAAGTGCTTCCTAAAAACCCAAATAGAGATGTGGATTGTGATCCAAACCGGGTTCACCCTTCCTACTAATGAAGAAGGTGAATCCTTGGATTACAATCAGTGGTCCATTACCACTAAACGACAAGTCGAGGCAGATGCAAAGGCGACTCAAATCCTGCAGTGCGGGCTATCCAAGGAGGAGCTGAATCGAGTCGGACCCTTTATCAACGCAAGAGATCTCTGGACGAGGCTGATCGAGTTACACGAAGGATCGGATCAAGCTAAGGTTTGCAAACGCGATTTGTTGTTCAATAAATTGTACACACTAAAAATGCAGGAACACGAGACGGCAACACAATTGCGCCGCGTCCGTGACATAGTCAACCAGCTGCATTCAATAGGACAGAAAGTCGAAAACCGAGATCTAATCAGGTATGTTCTAAATTATTTCCCTAGGACCACCTTGTGGGCATCCATGGTCGATGCCTACAAGGTATCTAAGGACCTAGCTAAAGTTAGAATAGACGAATTATTCTCAGATTTCAAATTACATGAGCAGTCCAACTCGGAACCCGAGAGGGGTATAGCCTTGTTTGCAGGTTCAAAGAAGAAGAAAATCGCAAGCAAGCCACCAACCGAGGAGGAAGACCGTCCAAGAAGAAGTTGACCGAGTCGATCCGAACTAATGAACCTAGCTCGAAGGATAGCCAAGGGACGAAAGCGAACCACGACTCGACCCAACCAAGGTAAGCCTAAAAGTTCTAATATTAGGTGTTATGAGTGTAACAGGTTTGGACATATCAAGTCCGAGTGCCCCAAGCTCAACCACCAAGCACCTAAGCACAAGAAGGCCCTCAATGCGACATGGGAAGAAGTGTCATCCGAAGAAGACGAAGACCACGTCTTCATGGCGAAATCGATTGAGTCAGACACGGAGACCGAACCTGAACTTGAGTCAGAACCTGAGGATGACTCGGACTACGAAGTTACCTTCAAGTCAAGCCACGGATACGCATCTGGTTCAAAAGATACCCTTAAAGTGAGTCGAACTTTATTTAATACTTTACATAATACGGTTAGGTTTTTGTCTAGGAAATTAGTTAAGTCCGAGTCCAAGGTCGAGACCCTGGTTGAGGAGGTCAAACTCCTCAAACACAAGGTCTCCCTAACCTCTTCGACTAGTCAAGTTCGAGAAGAGGACCCAACTCGAGCTAAAAAGCTCGAAGTTGAGAACTCTCTCTTGAAAAGTCAAGTTGAAGATCTTAGGAACACGTTGGAAAGGTTCACTTCGGGATCCAAAGGACTTGACCTCCTACTTGGATCTCAAAGGGTCGTGTACAACAAGGCTGGACTAGGGTTTAACTCAAACACGACTAATAGGTCGTATATGTCGATTGTAAGTCGACATAGGAAACATGTCCAAGCATGGGTCCCTAAGAACTTTTTGATTTCAACTCTAGGATTCAACCCGCATCTTGGGTTCCCATGACCAAATCCACTATGTGGATAGACCAACCGATTCAACGATCTAGGGGAGCCAAGACAAAACATGTTTGTGCTTTAACTTAGAAATTGCATGTTTTTTTAAAACTTGTGAACTCACTTAGAACACTACATAACCAACTAAAATCCTTCGAAAAGATTGAGCCTCGGGGAGCCTCTTTTCAAAAATAACCAGTTAGACTAGGAAATAGTCTTAGGTGAGTCAAGTCATCATTTTCTTGAAAATGGCTTTGTCTAAGGAAGTGGTCGATGATCCGATAAAAGAAGGCCCCTGTGCCTCGTCACGACCTGGAAGGCATGATCTTGAAAAGGTAAACTTGACAAGCCTAGGGTCAAATCCAAATCTAACATAAAATTACTTGAACCTAAATGCATTTAATCAACTTAATTGGAAGTCATCTCACAAAAAACACATAAGTATAACATGCTTGATCATATAGACACAGGTGAGATGACCTAGGTTTAACAACTTACAACCAATTTTTTTTTTTAAAATCTAACATCCAATCCAACCACCTTGTGTGTAGGATCAATGGATGTTGGACAGCGGTTGCTCCCGACACATGACCGGGGATCAACTCAAATTCACGAAGCTTCGATTCAAACGACAAGGATCGGTAGCCTTTGGGAATAACGGCAAGCTCAAAATCATCGGATCAGGTGATATCGAGCTTAACTCGAATTTTGTTATTAAAAATGTATTACTTGTAGAGAATTTTGAATATAACCTGCTTAGCGTAAGCCAATTATGTGACAATAACTATAAGGTCGTATTTTTAGAAAATGAATGTGTAATTAAAACAAATAAAATAGTTAAAACAATACTCAAAGGAACTAGGACAAATAACATTTATACAATTAACTTAATCAAATCCTCAGTCAAATGTCTTATGACATAGGAAGAGGAATCATGGTTGTGGCACCGACGACTCGGTCACTCGCACCCAAGACTCGTCCACAAGATGAGTCAGAGTGGCTTAGTCAGAGGCTTACCCAACCTCAACAATTTGGTTAATAAAATCTGTAATGCTTGTCAACAAGGAAAACAACCTAGGACACAACACAAGTTAACTAACCAAGAACGAACCTCAAGTGTACTTGAGCTCCTGCATATAGATCTATTCGATTCACATTGAGCCAAGTCACTCAATAGAAGTCAATATTGCTTAGTCATAATTGACGACTACTCCAGGTTTACCTGGGTTAGGTTCATCAAACATAAAAATGATACCCTAGATCAATTAATCAATCTATTCAAATTAATCGAGAATCAAAAAAAACCTTAAGGTTAAAAGACTTAGAAGCGATCATGGTGGTGAATTCGAAAATCAAAGGTTCACCGACTTCTGTAACCTAAACGGATACCACCATGAATTCTCTTGCCCTAGGACCCCTCAACAAAATGACCTAGTGGAGCGGAAAAACCGAACTCTATAAGAAGCCGCTAGGACCATGTTGAACGAATACGACCTACCTGATAGGTTTTGGGCAGAAGCCGTTAGCACGGCTTGCTATGTCTAGAATAGGATCCTTATGGTAAAGAGGCACCTTAAGACCTCGTACGAGATTTATCACAATAAAGTACCCAACATCAAGTACTTTAGGGTATTTGGATGTAAAGTACATATCTTAAACACTAAGAACCACCTAGGGAAATTCAAATCCAAAACCTCCACCGGAATCTTCTTAGGATATTCAACCACGAGTAGGGCCTATAGGGTATATAACCACGATACCCTTAAAGTCGAAGAGACTATTAATGTAGTGTTCGATGAAGTACCCGAACCTACAAAACCCTTAATGACCCCAAGTGTTGAGCCCACTGATACCAAACTCGTCTCCGACCCTGAGATCGAGTCTAATCCACATCAACCAACTTCTCTTATCGACCAAGTGACAAGTGATCCGAGTCAAACTAGTGTTCAACCAAGTCACCCCATTGATCAAGCATTAGGTGACACAAACCCAACCCAATCTAGGATTTAGACTAACCACCCTATCGATCAAGTGATAGGAGATCCTAATCTAGGAGTTCGAACTAGAGCATCCTATAGGAACCTTAGTCAAATTTCCTTAATTTCAAAGATAGAACCCAAATCAATTGAACAAGCTCTTCTTGATCCCGATTGGATTATTGCAATGAAAGAATATCTAGCTCAATTTACTAGGAATGAATTGTGGTAATTAGTACCACCACCTAAAGACAAAACGATAATTGGAACAAGGTGGGTGTTTCGAAATAAGCTTGATGATAAAGGTGAAGTAGTTAGAAACAAGGCTAGGTTAGTCGCCAAAGGGTTTAGTCAAGTCGAAGGCTTAGATTATGACGAAACCTATGCCCCAGTAGCTAGACTCGAATCCATTCGAATGTTGCTAGCTTATGCCGCACATCGAGGATTTAAGTTGTTTCAAATGGATGTTAAGTCGGCATTCCTAAATGGATACATTAAAGAAGAAGTTTATGTTAGCCAACCCCCCGGATTCGAAAATCTAGATAAACCCGACCATGTTCTAAAACTTAAGAAAGCTCTCTATGGACTTAAACAAGCTCCTCGAGCTTGGTACGAGAGACTTTCAATCCATCTTAAGTCAAAAGGGTTTAACCAAGGCTTAGTTGACCCAACTCTCTTCGTAAAAACCTTAGGTAAAGAAATATTCATAGCTCAAATTTACATAGACGATATAATTTTTGGAACCTCTAACTCAGCCTTACTAAACGAGTTCATTTCACTCATGGAAAGTGAGTTCGAAATGAACTTGGTAGGCGAGTTAAGTTTCTTTTTAGGTCTACAAATTAAACAAACTAAGGATGGTATATACCTATATCAACAAAAATACACTAAGGAGTTAATTAAAAGATTTGGAATGCAAGACGCTAAGATAATAAACACCCCAATGGCGATTAATGTTAACATAGGAGAAGACCTAGAAAGTAAGTCTATTGACTTAAAGTACTATAGGAGCGGATAGGAAGTCTCCTATACTTAACTGCGAGTCGACCCGACATCCTATTCGCAGTAAGTATGTGTGCCAGATTTCAAACCTATGCTAAGGAGTCTCACCTAACCCTAGTTAAGCGTATCCTTAGATATCTTAAGGGTACACTTAACGTTGGTATTTGGTACCCTAGATCTACGGAGTTTGAACTAATCGGCTACTCCGATTCGGATTATGCCGGTAGTAAACTCGATAGAAAGAGCACGAGTGGTTGTTGTCAACTACTCGGCTCGAGTCTAGTGAGTTGGTGCAGTAGGAAACAACATTGTGTTGCCTTATCTACCACCGAAGTCGAATACGTTGCGATGGGTGAGTGTGTAACTCAGCTTCTTTGGATGAAGCACACTCTCTGAGACTTTAGGTTGGACTTCACCAAAACTAAAATTTTTGTAGACAACATAAGTTCGATAAATCTAACTAAGAACCCTATATGTCATTCAAGAACAAAGCATATAGAGGTAAAACACCATTTCATTCGAGAACATGTAGCCAACGACTCCATACAACTCGAATATGTTGACTCAAAATCTAACCTAGCAGACCTATTTACTAAACCACTACCCGAAGCCGAATTTAGTCTCTTGAGACGAAAATTGGGCTTGTGCGTAATAGAATAGGTTAGCAAAAGATTTCAAATGCTATTTTCAAAAATTTTATTTTCGAATTTTATTTTTCTTATTTTTTTTTTCTTTATGCAAATGGAACTAGTTTAGGACTTCCCCTAGATATCATGATCCTATAGATTTAAGGAGCCAACACATCTCACAACACATAGGGTTAATGTGTTTGTGTATTAAGCCACCTAGAACGGCGTGAGATGTTAGGACCCTACTTCAGGTTCCAAGATGTAGATCAAGTGCGTCAATATGAATCTCGGAGTATAAATATGCAACTAATATTAACCAACTCTAATCAGGACTTGTTGATAATATCATTTCAATCAAGTCAAACTAGAGTTGAACATTTAGATGAATTATTTTCACATACTATTTTCAAAATCATCATGATTGGACTTAGGGTTTTCTTAAACCCCCCTACTTTTTTCTTGATTTATGTCAAAAGGGGGAGAAAAGGCCAAAGTTAAGGTTCAATAAATTCAAATTTTTGAATTTGATAACTTAACTTAAAACTTTGATTCTGGCCTAAGTTAAGGGGGAGTAAGGTTTAGGTTTCAACTCTTCGGAATTGAAAACTTTAAAGGCCCAAGTTAAGAAATCAAAAGTTAAACCTTTTGAATAATTAACCTTTTGACTTAACTTTTGATTACTTAACTTGCACTTATTTTTGACTCTAAAGAGCCTAAGTTAAGTAATGTCATTTACTTAACTCATTATCTTTTGTGTTTGGAGAACTAAAAGTCTTTTTCAAGTACTCACCCTCGGTCAAGGGGGAGGGTTCCTCTAAGGGGAGAACTTGAGAAATATTTTTATTACTCCTACTTTTGCTTCATGTCTTTACTGTTTCATGCACTTAATTTCCTTAACTTTGTGTGTTTTTGCCATAGATCAAAAAGGGGGAGATTATTGGTGCAGTGAGGCATCGAAATCGAACCTGTGTTTTGATTATAGCAAAGACACAAGGTTAAGTCTATTTTGTTATCTCATGAGTCTACTTGAGTGTGCAGAAACAGGTTAAGCTTGAGTTGGAGATCTGCGACACAGTAAGTGCAAGGTAAGACTCGTGTCCG
Source organism: Wurfbainia villosa (assembly GCA_025175895.1). Lineage (NCBI taxonomy): Eukaryota > Viridiplantae > Streptophyta > Magnoliopsida > Zingiberales > Zingiberaceae > Wurfbainia > Wurfbainia villosa. Next base: position 23,480,712 of record CM045991.1, on the reverse strand, counting down.
ACGAGCGTAAGTGAGGTCGGATCCTCCGTTTAGGAGTTGATCTTAGGCGACAATCCGACCCAAAACTTTCCATGAAAGTCTAAGTCGAGATCGGATGGTTAGAAACCATCTAAATCCATCACATTTAATATTTCTACATATTGCTTTGAGCTAACCCTTGTTTGAATTCGAAGTTACTCTAATTCGAATTAAAATTAGAATTCGAATTTATTCGAATTCGAATTAAAATTAGAACTCGAATTGAAATAAAATTAAATAACTAAAGTATCCTGAAAATGGGCAAAAGGAACTAAAAGCAAGGTGGCAACTTATCCCCCAAATCTTGGTGAGGTGGCCGGTCAAAAGCAAGGTGGAAACTTATCCCTCAATTGGTGGTGAGGTGGCCGGATCTCAAGTGGGCGGACAAGGCTTCCAATAGAGGGGGGTGCTTCACATCTTAGATACAACAATTATTACAAAGCTCTCAGCGCCTCCTGGCGCCGCTCTTCTACGACGACGCCACTACTACGAAGTCTTTGCCAACACGCTTCACCGTTAAAGTGTTGGTAATCGTTTTAGTCGATTAATTTAAGTTGTGTTTTTCGAGCTTTTATATCAAAAGGAGAGAGGGGCTTGTCTCTCATCCTTGTGTTTTTGTCGAAAGTTTTGTAATCGTAACTCCTACCTCCAACGAGGAGGAGTGTTTTAGTGATTGCCCTCTGTACGTGGTCTAGGACCATTAGGGCCTTGGATTAGCAGCCGGTTGGCTGTGAACCAAGTAAAACTCCTTGTGCCCATCTCTTTTTCGCTGCATTTATCTCTCACTTATCGTTTTTACAAAAAAAGAAAAGAAAAACCGTTTTGTGCTATTCACCCCCCCCTCTAGCGCTCATTTCGATCCTACAATTGGTATCAGAGCTGGGGGCACTCAATCCCTACTATTAGTGATTTGGTTATGGATAGGGTGTGTATGCTTACACTGGTCAAGACGATGTAAGATCGTTTTACCTTATTATAGGAGGTATTGGACGAGATATTTATCTGTCCCAGAATTTCTTCTAAAGAAGATTCGAAACTCTTTGTTAAAAGAGAGATGGACCTTTGAGGTTATGCATCGATTATCGATGATAGAATACAGTAGTTGTAGAAAGAAATGAATATCCTTCATTGTGGAAAGATGATCTATTTAGATCAGCTATAGAACACCTGTGTATACTCTAGGATTGAATTATGACTGTTGGGTTGATATTGTAGTGACATGGTGTCATACAATTATCATTGTCGTAGTGATGATGGTTATATCATCAGCCTAAAGTAAAGAGAATGCAGGTGTGTAGCGACGACAATGTCATACTTGGTATGAATTGTATGAGCTTTTGAATATCTTATTAGACTTATTGACGACTTAGTCGTCCAGGGATTTGGGAAGTCATGTATTCTGGATACGATTGGATTAGTTGTGGTCGTTGGAGATGCGTAACTTGGCCATTGTTGATGGTGGTAGTTGGAGTTGCGCACTCGGGCACCGTAGATAGTGGTTTTTCTGGTATTGATTTGATTATTACCATAGATATGGATAGAATGCTCTAGTGGTATTACATCGCTGACTGGTTGGACCAGGAAGGTGATGGAGTTTACTTGGTATGCAGCTTGTGAAACTAGTTCAGGACTCAGACGATGGTTGACTTTTACGCCAGTGTTGAGTAATTATTCTGGTGTGGATGGAAGGGTAGTGTATATGGATGCATCATTTCGGGGATCGGAGCGATTCCGATACTATTGAATAAGACGTATTCTAAGCTTACGACAATTAAAGGATCATGAAATAAGCCGTCATATATATGACGGAACTTCGATAATTATGTTGTTTTGAATAGGTGAGGAGCGAAATGCTCATGGAGTTTTGGCTAACTCTTTGGATAGCTACTATGGAGTAGCCGGAACACTTAACGGTTATAACAAGAAAGTTTGGTCGCGATAGCCTCCCATGCACTTACAGAGTGTGTGGTGGAGTGGATTTTGGACGGTAGATGGATTATTGTCTCTGAATCTGAGGAGGATAATGGTTTCCGGAGTTGCATTAGCTTAAGGAACAGATGCTTTAGGAAGCCCGATTCCAGAATGGAAGTGGAAGTGTATTGTTATGGATTTTGTGGTGGGTTTGCCTAGGACACATCAAGGCCATGATCGACGTGATTTGGGTAGTCGTTGACTGACTAACCAAATCCGCGCACTTCTTAGCGATTCAGAAGACTGTCTTATTGCATCGTTCGGCAGAGTTATATTGTCGGGAGATCATCAGATTATATGGTGTTCCTTTGAGCATTATATCAGATAAAGATCCCCGGTTTATGTCTCGGTTCTGACAGAGTCTGCAGCAGGCCTTAGGCACACACCGCTTTTTAGATCGCATTCCATTCGCAGACAGGTGAGAGCGGACCATTCAGACTCTAGAGGATTTGCTGAGGTCCTGTGTTATGGATTTCGGGGGCAACTGGGAGGACAACTTGCCATTAGTGGAATTCGCCTACAACAACAGCTATCATTCGGCTATCCGAATGGTCCCGTTTGAAGTATTGCATGGTAGACAGTGTCGTGCACCCACCCTTTGGGAGGAGGTTGGGGAGGCCCAATTGCTAGGACCCCATAGAGCTCAACATGAGACAGGGTTGATCCGTACTATCAGACAAAGGGTGGCAAAGGCGCAGGATCGTCAGAAGAGTTATGCAGATCGGAGACGAAGACCTTTGGAGTTCTCTATTAGTGACCATGTATTCCTGCGAGTCTCACCCACGAAAGGGGTGAAGAGATTTGACCTCCGTGGTAAGTTAGCTCCAAGGTACATTGGGCCTTTCGAGATTTTTGAGAGGATCGGAGCAGTCGCTTACCGACTAGCGCTACCACCGTCTTTGGCTGGTATTCATGAGGTGTTTCATGTGTCCATGTTGAGGAAGTATGTACCAGACTCTACACATATTCTGTTCAGATGTGTCAGGTTTCATTCAACCTGATGCTACTTACTCAGAGGTTCCGGCACGGATTCTGGATCACAAGGAACGACAGTTGCGGAATAAGATTGTGCGACTTGTCAAGGTCGGGTGGAGTCACCACACCGATGAGGAGGCTACTTGGGAGCTTGAGGAAAAGATCAGAGCTCAATACCCCCACTTGTTTACTTAAGGTACGTGAGATATATTTTCAGTACTTGTGGTATCTCTTACTCTAAATACATTTGAGTAGGAAATTTGGGGACCAAATTTTTATTAGTGGGGGAGAATATTAAATACAGAAAATTTAAAATATAAATTTAATGGCTAAAATTTAGGAAAAATAATCCTGGGAATTATGTTGGGATTTTTGGAGAATTTTAGGAATTTTTCCAGAATTTTTCTGGATTTAAACGGGGCTTGTACATGGTAGTTACAGGGATAAGAAAAATAGGCTTTTAAAAGGTCTGTTTGGATTATCTGACCTAAGGTTTTAAATAGAAAACCTAGGTTTTTCTATTTCCCCGATTTTTCTTTTTCTCCGCGCGCCGCAAGCGGTTTCTCCTTCTCCTCGCGTCTGCAGCCACACCGACGCCCTCTGCCGTCTCCTTCTCCGCGCGCACCCCCTCTCCGCTGCTAATCGCTCGAGCCGCATGCGTCGGCGGCGGCACGTCGCGCCACCTTCTCCCAAGGCGTGCGCGCGCCGCCGCCTTGCCCCCTTTCATCATCGTCGGTCCTCTTCATCATCGCCGTCGGCCAGCGCGCAGATCTGCGGCAAACCTCCATCGCAAGGCCGACGCGCCCTCCTCGCCATCGACGGCGTCACCTTCCTGCCTAGGCCGGGTTCCTCGCCTCACGAGCCGCGAGCCTCTTCTCTTCCTCCCCCGCGCGGCAGCCAGCAGCTACGATCCCGATCGTCGCTGCTTGTCGTCTGACCTCGAGGTCATGTCATCGTCGCCGCTGCTCACGATCGCTCTGCTGGCGCCACCGTCCCATGACCATGCACACCGGCCTCCTCGCCACAGCGACGGCTGGCCTCCTCCCACAGCGATCGGGTCGGCCTCCTCTGCCAAAGAGCGCTGCCTTCTCCACTCGCCCCTGTCACCTTAGCTTTCTCCTCCGCACGATTGGTTAGCGCCGGTGGTCGCCGGAGCAAGGTAAAGGGGTCAACATTGTGTTTTTGTTTAACCCCTGCGGTATTTTTCTATGGTTGTCAGTGGATTGGATTTGGGCATTGGTATTGTTTTTTTCCACAAACAGATAGATTTGGGGAAAGTTTGTGCGGTGAGGTTTCCCACGGTTGGTAAGGTTTCTTTCCTCTTTTATTATTTGTAGATTGATGTGGTTGAATTAGGGGTTGTGAATTTAGGAAATTGAGTTGAGGATCGATTTGGGAAAGGATTGGTCACGGTGGGATCTTAGGGCGAAGCACGCTTTTGGTGTTGTTTGGTTGATATTGGATGGTTGGATGTACGCTATTAAATAGTCGGTCTAGTGTTTGTTATGATTATGATGTTAGATCTAAAGCTAATCAAGATTTAGGCTCGATTTGGGGATGGATTTACTTTGGGTGTTGTAGAGTAATTGGTTGAAAAGACCGTTATTAAGTGAAAGGGTTAGATAAATTAGTGGAATTGGAAATTTATTTGGGTTAATTGATTTAGGTAAGAAATCGATTAAGTATTCGATGTGTCGGTGAATTGCATTTTTGTGCTTAACAATAGATTATGAAGGTTTCGGTCACGAGGCAGGTCCTCGGTCGTGACGATTTCATTCTTGCGGACATTTTTATTGACGGGTATTTTGACTTATCTTTTAGATATAGTCAAGTTGATATGCTAATTAGGATAGCTTGCAATAATTTTCATATTTATATGCCTAGTATGTTTTTTGTGCCTACTAGATACATGCATTTGATCAGTATGATTATATCTTCCCTGTTTTATTTGGATCATAGTTACTTGGATCATAGATATGCACTTATTGATTGTGCATATTATTCGGATAGATATTTTTAGTTGGATTTACATGCTTTAGTATCATGCACCATCTTGCATGATTGCATGCTGGCTGGACGGGGTTCCTTTATAGTTGAGCCATGATCGATTTACATACTGCACCGTCACTCATGGGTTAGTGGTACATCAGGAGGGTGTGTGCAGTTGCTCTGTCAGGCGCCGCTGGTCCGCTCATGGGTAGCGATGAAGCAGTGTGGTAGCGGGCAGGGATCCCTCCTCTGGTCTATGACACCGGGAGATGAGAGCTTAGCTCCCCCACTCTGTTTGGGATAGGAGGATAGGTGTACTCGCGAAGATCCTCCCACTCGGCCACTCAGAGCGATGATGGAAGAGTGCACGATTGGCATAGCCCTACCCACTCGACTTCACCATCGCGTGTGGCGTGGTAGCGTGTCGGGTGATCATGTCATTTGCACAATATGCACTTTGCACGGATCGCATTTGTATTGTGTTTGCTACATTTTTATTGATGCCTTGGATGTTGCATATGATTGTCATGCATACAGGATACATATTTTTATATGGTGATGACTTTATTTCTTCTAGTAGGGCACATGCTCCTATATCAGGGTAGGAAATTCAGGTAAGTACAGTTCTTTTGCATTTATTTCTTGCTTACCCTATATGTGAGACTGTACTGGCATGATTTTTTATTGTTAGTTATATCTTACTTTGCATATCGATTATACCCACTGAGTTCTTTGAACTTACCCCGTTGATTTATATCTATTTCAGGATGAAGCTGTCAGGAAAGTCCAGCTGTCGAACCCCACTCGTCGTGAAAGTTCTATTTGTTATTTGTGTTTACGATTTTGGATATTTTGATTAGAATATATGTTTAGGGCTGAAGTTGGATATTTGTACCTGTGGATGTTTTGGTATGTCCTTAGGGACCTTTGATCGGATTTATTTCGATTAGTTTTGGTTGCGTATTCTTGCCCAGATGGCAGAAGGGGTAAGTCTAGTTATGTAGACTGTTTACCTTTTTCTTTGATAGTTGGCCAGAGGCCTAATTTATTATCTGCGTGGGTTGTTTGGATTCCGGTCGTGTTGACCGATGTATAGTGGTCGTGTAGGCCTTTTATGTAAATTGGCATTGTCACACCGTGACAGGGAGAGATCCGTCCGATTCGCAGCGAGGTCTCCATCGGGGCATGACATCATCTCAATTTCATGAAGACTTGGAAGTTAAGAGATGCTCAACATCCGAAGAGGAAGAATCATCATCGTAATCTCAAGAGCTTGTAGAATACGTCGGAGATCGAGAGGTGCTCAACATCTAAAGGAGAAGAAGTCGAAGAGGTTAAATAAGTTTCCACCTCTGGGATTGAGGAGAGATCATCACCAAAGCCAAATTTAAAATATTTTTACAGATATTTTAAAATAGTTTTTAACCAAAGTTTAATTCAATCATCAATCCAATTTAATACAATTACTAGTTAAACTTTTACAGATAAATTTATCAACTATTACAATTAGTAGCCAAATTTAATTATACCTATTATCTATAAAAATTCAATTTTGACTAATCAAACATTAAAAATATAAGCCATATATAATGTATTTGGACAATAAATAATTTTAACTGTCAACTAAAATTTATTTGATTGATATTTTTAAATGCTGAATAGGTTAAAATTAAATTTGTTTGGTAAATTATCCGTAAAAGTTATTTTACCCATTAAATTTTTTCCAATAATCATTTCTATTATAGTAGTGACACCGCAATAAGGGGCAATACACGTTGTCCATTGATCTTAAACTTCTCATCAGTTGGCATCCACTATAAAATTCCATGTATCGTACGTAGAAATTTACAACAATATTCCACACGAAAAGCAATGACTGCTCTATCATCGCATCTAATTTCTCTTGCATTTTTCATATCCTTTGTTCTTCTCTTTTCGTCAGCATCTTCGAATGAAGAAAGAAAGGTAATTCGGAAGTTTGTAAATTTGCATTTTGAAAACACTTCTTTAATATGTATTAAATCAATTAATGGAATGTGCAGGTCTATATTGTGTACATGGGAGCTCAACACTCATCGCAATACCCGACTTATGAACTCCATCTTAATCTGCTTAAAGAAATTCTTGTGAACTGGTAATAAATCGATATATATTATTTTGTGAAAAATTATATATTATCGAATTAATTTTGAGAGTGCTAAAACAAATGATAATGCATGCAGTTCGCCCAGTGAGTCTTTGGTGTATAGCTACCGGAGAAGTTTCAGTGGATTTGCTGCCAAACTTTCCGTCGACGAGGCCGAAAAATTGCGCGGTATATTGAATGGAGGGGAGAGTTTTAATTGTATATATATTATAATAATTAATTACGATCGAACACGAATTAATTGCAGAAATGGAGGAATAGTTTCAGTGTTTCAAGTAAAACCCTAAAGATTCGCACGACGAGGTCATGGGATTTCCTCGGCTTCCCGCAGAGAGTCAGCAGGAATCCCACACTAGAAAGTGACGTCATCATCGGAATGTTGGATACTGGAATATGGCCAGAATCCAAGTCCTTCAATGATCGAGGATTGGAACCTCCACCGAAGAAATGGAAGGGTGCATGTGTAAATATGACATGCAACAAGTATGTGCATAAAATTGAATCATTTTTTATGATAATAGATCGACTCTATTCGAAGTTAAAAGATTTTGATTAATATAAATTTGTGGTTGAATAATTAAGCAAAATCATCGGAGCTCGCTACTACAATAGCTTCGGCGATTACACATCGAACGAGCTATCGCCGCGCGACTTCGAAGGTCACGGGACGCACACAGCTTCCACCGCCGCCGGCCGGAGCGTATCCCATGCCAGCCTCTATGGTTTAGCCAAGGGCACTGCCCGAGGCCGTGCCATCCGCGAGGCTCGCAGTGTACAAGGTGTGCTGGGCTTACGGGTGCACCGATCAAGACATCTTGGCGGCGTTTGACGATGCGATCTCCGATGGTGTCGACGTCATCTCCCTGTCGCTCGGCCACTCCTTCCCCGTGGACTACTTCGAGGACTCAATAGCTATCGGTTCCTTCCACGCCATGGCCAATGGGATTTTGACGTCGGCCGCCGCGGGAAACGACGGACCAGACCATGGCACGGTCAGCAATGTCGCACCGTGGATGTTGGCGGTGGCGGCGAGCAGCATTGATAGGCACATCATCGACAAGGTGGTTACCGGAGATCATGTGTCCATATTGGTGAGTAATTAGTCAATTTGAAAATAATGTGATTTTGACCGTATACAAAACTCTGGATTTATGTATTATGTTGCACTCAATTCCCTTGTAATATATTCTCTTTTTTTTTTTTTTTTTTTTTTCCTTTGAAACGTAAGGAATTATTATTATTATTATTATTTTGGGAAAAAATGCAGTCGCTTCTATCAACACGTTTTAGACAAATAGATTTCACCCCTTGATCTACTTGACGGGAAATGCAACTACTTCACCAGGGTATGAAGACAATGCTACCTTCTGATCTTCATAGATATCTGACCATTTTGATCGATCGGATGGTATATTCAATTATCAAATTTGTCTATTATTGTTTTCGTGAGATTGCAGATGATAAAAACTTCTGAAAGGAAAAATTCTCCTCTGCAACGCACTGCCTTTCGATGAATTTAATACAGACATTCAAGGACAGATATATATAGACGAATTTTCGCTCGATATTTCCTTCTTATATCCTATTCCATTCATTTCATGCTCCTTGGATGGCCTCAAACTTTTGAGCTACATAAACAACACTAAGTGAGTGTTTATATATATAATTGAGGAAATAATTAGTATTCTAATTTCATCTAATTTGTCCAGAAGTATTGCACTTAATTAACTTCTTTGCCTGCTAGATATGACAAGAATTTCGATAGTTCATCCAGGCATGCCCTATATATTAATTAGTTGTTCAATAGTAGTGAATCTATATGATTGTGGAGAAATAAGAGAGAACAGTACCATATATGTTTAGAGATTCTTATGAACGATCGATGGACAATTAATATAATCCTGACAGATTTGTTAATCTTGAATATGAACTTGGTCAGAAATCCTGTGGCTAACATCCACAAAAGTGAAGAAGTTTTTGACTCCGAGGCTCCCCTGGTTGCTTCCTTCTCATCGAGAGGTCCCAACGCCATCACCCCTGACATCTTGAAGGTCATTATTAATTAATTCATCAATTAATATTCAGTTCTATTAATTTCCTTCACAATTTTAAATGATTTGATCGTGTTGCAACTTGTAAATGTTTGGGTTTGCAGCCTGATATAAGCGCTCCAGGAATTGACATTTTGGCCGCTTGGTCACCGGTTGCATCAGTGTCGGACTTCTTCAACGACACGAGGGTCGTAAAGTATAACATCATCTCAGGCACTTCCATGGCTTGCCCGCACGTAACCGGCGCCGCCGCCTACGTCAAGTCCTTCCACCCAAATTGGTCGCCGGCAGCCATCATGTCTGCTCTCATGACGACAGGTCTCCTGCCTAAACATAACATGCCTTTGTTCTTCGACCCTGTTTTTGTTTTTTTAAAGTGAAATTTATTATTTTGTCCATGTTTTACACAGCCAAACCGATGTATCCTTCGGCCGGCCAAGACCAATTATCGTATGGAGCCGGCCAACTGAACCCTGTGAAGGCTGTCGACCCGGGTCTCGTCTACGACGCTGATGCCAATGACTACGTGCAAATGCTCTGCAACTCCGGCTACAACGAAACCATGATCAGGATAGTCACAGGCGACGCCAGTTCCTGCTCTGCCAGTATCAATGGAACGGCGAGGGATCTCAATTACCCTTCCATGGCCTTACATGCTCGATCCGGGAAAGCTTTCACCGCGAAGTTCTTGAGAACAGTGACCAACGTCGGCGGCACCCGACGCTGCCAGTACAAGGCCGAGGTGTGGGCTGATCGCAGACTTAATGTGGTGGTGACTCCTAGAAAGTTGAAGTTTTCGGAGTTGAACGAGAAGAGGCAGTTCCTCGTGTCGGTTTCTGGCGGGCCATTGCCAGTGAACTCTACGGTGCCGGCGACGATCATTTGGTCGGACAAGAAGCATGAGGTAAGGAGTGTGATGGTTGTCTACACGGAGTTCTTGATTTATTAATGCATGTGTGTATATATATATAAGGAAATATTATATTGCAATTATATTTGATCAATGTACGCTATACGGGCATTTTAAAAATGGACTTTTTTTTACAAATATCAAACTGTTGTGTATTATTGAGTAATCATCAAACTTCAAACACTTCAAGAAAATTAATATTTAGGAATGATTTTTTTTTATCTTTGATCGTCAATATTCACCATTAAATCACATTAATGACGGTAATATTTCGTCGCTAATTTCGACGCAATAAATTTTTCGCTAAAAAATATTTACGATGAAATATCATAATTTCATCATTAATAACCATAAAATATTTGCCGCAAATAAAATTTAATATTAGCGACGAAAATAATGATTTCATTGCTAACATTGGATTATCGACAAGGGTGGAAATCATTGATATTAGCGAAAAATAATATATGTCGTCAAGAAACCATCACCAACTAGTGTTGCAACACAAGTTGACTATCCATATTTTGGTCGGTCACAAAATATTTTTAATGGATCGAAGAGTTAACGCATTTAATGTGTTAGTATTCATTGCTAATATCTTTTATTAGTCTAATATTTTTTTATGCAGTCGACAGATATGTAAAAATTTGACCTAATGTTAAACAACAGTTGACTGACGGAAGACACTAGTTGACTGCTCATTACTTTTTAGTCACAAAATCTTTAATATTCGCTAATCGTTGAAATATGATTTTTCAGAATCCTTTTATTTGCATTCGGTATCCTGTAATATAATATCAATCACTTAATTTTTTTAAATATATAACTTAACAACATACAACTCGAATAATTTAACAATAATTACATTTAGCGATATGCTAATCACCTAACATAATCGAAATACATCATTAGAAATCTAACTTCATGTCCAAAACATCCAATTTCACAAATTCATAGCATCCAAATTCAAAAATATTCAAATTCACAATTTCACTAGCTCAAAACATAAATGTTCTCAAACTCTAAGATGGAGGAGGAGGTGGAGCTAAAGATGACTCCTGTATCAGGGATTCTAAAGCTCGTGGCCGATTCAACTCAGTGTTTGCTAACTCCTCTTGCGCCATTCTAATCGTTGCTCGGTGGACACAAGTTTTCACGCGAATGTCGTTAGTTAATCTGGAGGAGGAGGTGACATCCAAAGAAGTTGATCTAACTGGTTTTATCCTACTTCCAAGTCCTCCAATGTATACAATAAGAACATCGAAAACCTGATCACAAACTTAATCTACAACTTGGATTCCATCGATGTCATCTCCGTTTTCTTGTGATTGAATGTACTCATCTCACAGCCTAACCATATCATCCTAACAATATCAAACATAATAAAAATATTTTTAAACAGAATTATGAAAAGTTAAAAATAAATTAATTAAATTAGATCTATCACATCATACGTATGTAGACTCGACCCTTTCCCCGATCCACCTTTTTTATGAGATACAATGAGTTCTTTGAACTTACCCCGTGGTTTTATATTTATTTCAGGATGAAGCTGTCAGGAGAGTCCAGTTGTCATACCCCCCCCCCTCGTCGTGATAGTTTATTAGTTATTTGAGTTATGGTTTTGGATTTTGTATAGAAGATATGATTACGTCCTAATATTTTGGTTATGTACTTATGGAAGTTTGGAGATATTTGTTGTGTCCTTATGGACTATTCGATTGGTTTGGTGGTATGTTCTCGCCGGATGGCGTAAGGGTAGGTCTCGATGTTTTAGATCTTTTATTTATTTTGGTTGATGGCCTAAGGCCGCATATTGTGTTGTGGTATGTTTCGATCGTGTTGACCGATGTATTGTGGTCGTGTAGGCTTTGTATGCAAGATTGGTATTGTCACCCGTACAAGGGAGATCGTCGGATTTTCATCCGCGGAGGACTCCCCCGGGGCGTGACACATGGAGTAGAAACTCTAGTTCTTAACCACGTTAAATTGCTCGTGTATTGTGTGTGCTTGTTGTTTATTCTTGTTGTACATATTTATTCTTGTATATTCCGCTGCATATTAACAAATTTTGCAGGTGAGCATGCGATCTCAATCCATCGAAGGAAGTGTAATCGGTATCCCCCCCTCTTGCACATCCTTGATCCCCCACAAGTAGTATCAGAGCTAATTGCTCTTCAAAATGCTACCCGCCAAGGGAGCCCGCGCTAAAGGAGAAGAATAAGAGAGAGCCAAGTGATGGATTTTGTTAAATACGGAAAATTTAAAAATACCAAAAATAAATGGTCAAAAATTTAGAGAAATACTACTGGAAATTTTTCGGGATTTTTAGGGAATTTTAGGAATTTTTCAGGAATTTTTCTGGAATTAAAAGGGGCTTGTACGGGATATGTACGGGGATAATAAAAATAGGCTTTTAAAGGGTCGGTTTTAACTATTTGATAGGGATAATTACCCAAAGTTACAAGGTGAACAAGTTATTATTTTCCGATTCCGCTTTCCTCTTCTCTCGCTTTTCTTGACCGTTCCACACGAAACCGGGCCATTCCTCTTTTTTTCACTCGCGCATCTTCTCCCTCGCGACATCTCTTTGCCGGTGCCACGGACGAGCGGAGCAACGAGTTTGGGGGTCGACGGCTGGAAGATTTCGTCGTCTCCTTCCACGGGCGATCGCAGCACCAGCCAGCCGTTGCCCCGTGCATCACGTGAGCCCGGCCAGTAGTCGCGGCCTCTGTGCGCTCGCCACCCCCATCCGCGGCCATCCTCCGGTGACTCCTCGGCCACCGACGTCGTAGCCTTTCCCGGTGCCTAGGTCACCGACGCCATGGGTGACAACCACGTCGCCGCATCGACCCCTGGACCGACAGCGTCGCCCCCTATTCGTGTAGCCACCCGACCAGCCGCCATCTACCATTGCTCGCCGATGTCGTCGGCGTGCACCGCCCTCCTCCCGCCACGCCTGCGTTCAGAAGGAGATTCGACGGAAGGAAGGAGAGTCCGAGGGGTTCCCGTCGATTTTCATCAGAAATAGGTAAGTGCCGATTTCCTCCTTACGTTGGATGATATCTAGGTTCAAGATGGAATTTTGTTCCTTCATTGAGTTTGATTTAGGGAGGTGATCAGGCGTTGATGAATAGAGGATAGGAGGAAGAGGGTCAGAGAGATTTCAAGGTCGGTAAGTTTGAGCTAGCCTCTCTTTTAGTCAGAAATTGTTAGATTTTTGAGTGGTTGTGTTGCGGTAATGGTGGATAGATCTATGAGTGGTTTGTTTATGGGCAGCGAATAGATTGGGGTTGTTTTTGTTAAATATGGAAAATTTAAAATATAAATTTAATGGCTAAAATTTATAAAAAAAATAATCCTTTGAATTATGGTGGATTTTTGGAGAATTTTAGGAATTTTTCCAGAATTTTTCTGGATTTAAATGGGGCTTGTACATGGTAGTTACAGGGATAAAAAAAACATGCTTTTAAAAGGCCTGTTTGGATTATCTGACCTAAGGTTTTAAATAGAAAACCTAGGTTTTTTTATTTTCCCGATTTTTCTTTATCTCCGCGCTGCTTTCTCCTTCCTCGCTCGCAGCCACACCGACACCTCCGCCGCCTCCTTCTCCGCGGCGCACTCTCTCCGCTCGACGCTCGCCGCATGCATCGGCGGGCAGGCCACCGCCGCGCCACCTTCTCCCCGACGGTGCGTGCTCACGCCACGCCTTACCCCTTTCATCGCCGCCGGTCCTCTTCATCGCCGCCACCTAAGCGCAGATCCGCGACCGACCTCCATCGCAACCGTAGCCGACGCCGCCTCCTCGCCACGACCGCCGCTTTCCTGCGCCTCAGCCGCCGTTCTCGCCTCTCGAGTCCGCGAGCCTCTTCTCTTCCTCCCTCAAGCCAGCAGCCTACGATCCCGATCGCCGCCGCTTGTCGTCCGACCGAGGTCACGCCGCCGCCGCTACTCGCCATCGCCTCGCGCTGCCGCCGCCCACACCGACACCGGCCTCCTTCGCCACAGCGACGGGTTGGCCTCCTTCGCCACAGCGTCGGTCGCCTCCTCTCGCCAAAGAGCGCCGCTTTCCCACTCGCCTCGCCACCGTAGCTTTCCTCCGAACGATTGGTTAGCGCTGGTGGTCGCCGGAGTAAGGTAAAGGGGTCAACCTTGTGTTTTTGTTTAACCTCGCGTATTTTTCTCGTAGTTGTGATGGATTGGATTTGGGCATTGGTATTGTTTTTCTCCAAATAGGATAGATTTGGGGGAAAGTTTGTCGGTGAGGTTTCCATGGTCGTAAGGTTTCTTTCCTTTTTTATTATTTGTAGATTGATGTGGTTGAATTAGTGGAATTTAGGAAATTGAGTTGAGGATCCGATTTGGGGAAAGGATTGGTCACCGGTGGGATCTTAGGGCCTGTGAAGCACGCTTTTGGTGTTGTTTGGTTGATATTGGATGGTTGGATGTACGCTATTAAATAGTTGGTCTAATGTTTGTTATGATTATGATGTTAGATCTAAAGCTAATCAAGATTTAGGCTCGATTTGGGGATGGATTTACTTTGGGTGTCAGTACAAGAGTAATTGGACTAAATTTATTTGGGTTAATTGGTTTATGTAAGAAATCAATTAAGTATTTGATTTGGTGAATTACATTTTTGTGCTTAATAATAGTTATGCATTATGTGTTTTCTACGAGGCGTGTCCTCGGTCGTGATTTATTTCATTCTTGCGGACATTTTTATTTAGGCGGGTATTTTGACTTATCTCCTAGATATAGTCATGTTGATATGCTAGTTAGGATAGCTTGCAATAATTTTCATGTTTATATGCCTAGTATGTTTTTGTGCATACTAGATACATGCATTTGATCAGTATGATTATAGCTTCCCTGTTTTATTTGGATCATAGTTACTTGGATCATAGATATGCACTTATTGATTGTGCATATTATTCGGATATGTATTTTTAGTTGGATTTACATGCTTTAGTATCATGCACCATCTTGCATGATTGCATGCTGGCTGGACGGGGTTCCTTTATAGTCGAGCCCGCAGTCAGTTACATGGCCTGCACACACTGCCACTCATGGGTTAGTGGTACATCAGGAGGGTGTGTGCGCTGTTGCTCAGTTCACCGGTCCGCTCTTGGGTAGCGATGAGGCAGCGTGGTAGCGGGCAGGGATCCCTCCTCTGGTCTATGACACCGGGAGATGAGAGCTTAGCTCCCCCACTCTATTTGGGGCAGGAGGATATGTGTACTCCGACAGCATCCTGTCCACTCAGTCATTCACGAGCAGTGATGGCAGAGTGCACAGTTGTCATAGCCCTACCCACTCGGCTTCACCATCGCGTGTGAGGCGGTTGGCCAGCGTGGGGTGACCATGTCATTTGCGACGCATGCACTTTGCATGGATAGCATTTGTATTGTGTTCATTTTTATTGATGCCTTGGATGTTGCATATGATTGTCATGCATACAGGATACATATTTTTATATGGTGATGACTTTATTTCTTCTAGTAGGGCACATGCTCCTATATCAGGGTAGGAGATTCAGGTAAGTACAATCCTTTTGTATTTCTTTCTTGCATACCCTATATATGAGACTGTACTGATATGAGTAGTATTGTTAGTTATTTCTTACCTTGCATATCGACTATTATATGCTAAGTTCTTTAAACTTACCCCGTTGATTTTTATCTATTTCAAGATGAATCTGTCACGAGAGTCAAGTAGCCAAACCCCACACGTCGTGAAAGATATATTTTTTATTTATGTTTACGGTTTTTGATATTTTGATTAGAATATATGTTTAGGATGAAGTTGATATTTGTACCTGTGGATGTTTTGGTATGTCCTTAGGGACCTTTGATCGGATTTATTTCGATTGGTTTTGGTTGGGTATTCCTGCCCAGATGGAAGAAGAGGTAAGTCTAGTTATTGTGGACTGATTACCATTTACTGTGATAGTTGGCCAGAGGCCTATTTTATTACCTGCGTGTGTTTTTGGATTCCGGTCGTGTTGACCGATGTATAGTGGTCGTGTAGGCCTTGTATGAAAATTGGTATTGTCACACCGTGACAGGAGATGTCACGGATTTTCGTCCGCGGTGACTCTCCCGGGGCATAACAATTTATTTGATATCAGAGCGTAGGTTTCCGAGCTCCTTAGGGTCTTTGGGTTTCGGAGTTTGCCATGTTTGGCAGGTTAACTGGGGTATTTTCGGAGTTGTATGGATTTCCGACAATTTTTATGTTTCGAAAATTCGAGGTATTATTGACGAGGTCAATTTGGGAATTTGACGGCAACAGGACATCTCCAGACGGCTAACATGTGAATAAATTCTAGAAATTTTTCTAGATTTAGTACGATATTTGTATCAAGTTATATGGTTATCCAATTTACTTTAATTGGGTATCATGCGTTTTGTCTAGTATTGTTTTAACCACTTAGCCGGTATCATGTTTTGTTCCTAGTAACTGCTTTTAACTCCAATATCCGTTAGAC